>JAPVLO010000073.1:3605000-4205000 GCA_027257055.1 Cephalopachus bancanus
ATCTGACAGGATTTCACATTTTCTGTAGCCCGCCTTTAGTACATTGAACTGCCAGACAGAGAAATTAATACCCTGAGTGACTGTATTTTAATTAAGCAATTTCATGCAAATTACAAATTTTAGATTGCCAAATAATATATTGCACAAAAATTGTAGGCTGGCTGATCTGATATGCATGGAGTATTACTCTTCCAGGCACTGTGCATACATGGGAAAATGAACAAAAATGCTAATTTCCAATCTACTATGCAAACGGTAAAAGATGCCTATTTAGATACATATGCTTTTCTTAGGAAGGGTAAACAGTTCTTTAATTTAATATAGCTGACACTTGAAGATGTGTTTTTCTCTTTGACAAAGATAATTTTTGCATTGAACAAGTAAATGAGAATTCAAGTAGAAAGCATCTTGTTAATGGCGACTAATAAAAACTAATATTGCATGCAGTATAATGATATTAAACCTTGTAACTGGTACATAAAGCAAAATCATTCCTATTGTGACTCTGTCAATGGACATCAAATATATTTGCATATTAAATATATAAATTTTAGCAGAGGAAATGTTAAACCCTTTCAGCAAAACACGAGGCTTCCCTGTGGAATTCTACCTTAAAATGAAAATAAATGGCCCTATTGAAGAAAAAAAATAGTTAAAACTCAGCACTTTAAAAATTCTAGTTATTTTCTAGCTTTTTAAATCAAATTTATAAAACAAGAAAAATCAGGAAATTCCTTGATAAAGATGTAACAACGTACAAACTATACACTTTTTTCCCCAAAATTTGAGGTTTAAAGAGCTAATCTATTTAAGTGAACTTTAATGAAAGAATCACTTGTTTCTGTTTTCCTAGTATGTTCATGTTGTATCATAAAAGAACAGATGAGATTCTACTTGTCTTTTGCACATAGGTTGTGGTAGTGTTCTCCAGATGTGCCCTATTTCTTGCAAAGTTATAGACCAATTCATAAAAACACAGTGTGATTCTCCTTGTTTTAAAAAAAGCAACATAGCATTTAATTTCTGGTAGGTACAACAACTTTCCCATAACAAACATTCAAACTAACTTTGAAAAAAGAATCACCAGAGAATTTCAGGCGATCAATCAAAAACCTTACAAGATGATTTCCCAATTTTGAGAATATATATATATATATATATATATATGTACTAATTGAGGTCCATCCAAAAAGCAGATTCAAGAGTCTGCTGTCTCTTTCCGTTCCTAGTTTATTCTCATTCAGAATATAGCTCCACAAAGTTAAGATCAGTTATCAAAAATGTTATGTCTTGTAACTTTAGTACCTACTTTTTGTTTCCAGACTGAACATCTCTATTTCTGGTTTTGTCCACACTGACCTCAAAATCTTGTTTCATAACCAAGAAGGAAGGTTTATTGTAGTCAGATCTCTTACTATGTCTGAGATAATTTTGCAACTTGGGCTTTTCTAAACACTACTTAAGTTTGGTAAGAATGATGGAAACTAAATCACATAATTAGCACAATATGGTTTGGTTATACAGTTAGCTTATATATATACCACACATTAGAGCAGCAGTATTTCTGAATTAATTATAAATGCCCTCCTCACCAAAGAATTGATGACAATTTTCAGCATTGTCTTTTATGTGTATATGTGTGGTCTCTATTTTATGCAAACTAGATTTCTACTCGGCAGAGTTTTGGTCACTGTTTTCCATGTTCTGTTATCTTTGGCCACACTGATCAGCTGCTTCCAAGAGGACACTAACACTACAGAAAGATTTTAGTCAAGATTTAAGTAGTTGCTCAAAGTTCTCATTTAAAATTTGGTGTTTATTTTTGGCCTCAGGGTTGCCCTTAAGAAGGTTGGACCAAATCCAAAATCCTTGAAGGCACACTGCAAGTCAGGTGCTGGAAAGACTAGATGAAAACACCAAGTTTTAAGGGCTAGGAATGAGATTATTAATAAGCAATGAAGCCAAGATTTATAGATAAGACAGGAAGTGAATTGGCTTAGGTCATGTCACCATTCATAAACCGGGTACAGAGAGGAGATGGAAGCCAGCCTCTGAATACCTACATCTGGGCCACATGTAGATCCAGAATCCAGGGGGAATTGTCAGCACCATCTAAACCACTAGAACTGTGAAAAGAAGGGGTGGTTTTTCAAGAGCAAAGCTTTGCATTCCATTCTCATTATAAAGAAAGATGGATAAGCAAAACAATGTCTCCATGATAGCCAACTTCTAGCTTTTTGAATTTGAGTATTTTCTGTAATTTTATGAATCTCAGTTTTCTTATCTATAAAACAGGGAATAGGGGCAGCAAGACTCTCTTAGAAGAGTTATTGTGGTAATAGGGGATAACTTATGTATACTGACTCTTAAGTATTGAACAAATAAAATAAGAAAATAAACTTAGGTGATATCCTAAGAGCACTTATGCCAAATAAAAATATGTACTGTATGTATATGTGTCTATGTATTTACACTTACAATTATTTTTTTAAAGGTGTATTTAGAAAAAAATGACAAGGGATCTTAGTCCAAAATGTTAATACTGGTTGTCATTAGGCAATAAGCTGATGGAAAATAATTATTTCACCAGCTTTTATATATTTCCAGGTTTCTTTAATAACCACGTACTTACTGTATGATGTGAAATAAATAATATTTCAAATAAAACAACAAAAATACATAATACTATCGTTAATCCTAAACAATTCTTTACTTTTTGTAGGTATATTTAGGTCCAATAATATTTCCTCACAATTCACTAAACACAAAGGTGATTTGACCATCAATGTCACATTCCATTTAGTTGTTTATTTTTATTTTCCTTGTATCAGGATAAGTGGTGCTCAATCTGTTAAAATTTTTAGACTAAATAGGCACAGTGCTTTTTAAACAGTGACTAGAGGAGGTCTTAATAAAATAAAATATGTAATTTAATCACATTTTCTTTTGATGTAAGTTCAGCATCTAACATTATAATAGAATTATCCTATGGAGTACTATGAAGTGACTGCACTAGGTTTAATTTAAGGAAGTTTATAACTAGAGAAGGCAAAAAAAGCCTATAATAATACAATTGAGTTGGCCATCCCTATGGTATTTCTATTGTACTTGTGTGTGTATGTGTATCAGTATACTCACACAGACATATGCATACCCACACAAGCACAAGCTCATCTATTCTTATGTAGAGTCCCGTTTCAGTATCTTTCATTTACTGTAATACTGAACTTGAGAACTGTTTTAACCAGTGGAATTTTTGTATTTGTGCTTTGTAAAATTATACTAATGCTTAAGGTCTTATCTGCCATTAGAATTCCCATTGAAGCTAAATAGATTTCAATCAACAAAATCTCGTAGTATTTATTTTTGGATAATAATAATATCAAAGAAAAAACTAAGCAATGGAGAAACACCACCTACAGTTCTTATAGTTTAAAGCAGGGGTCTTCAACTGCTAGCTGGGACTAGTACTATTAGGAACAGCTCGGACCAGGCTGTTAGGAACTGACCGCACAGCAGGAGGTGAGTGGCTGGCTAGCAGAGCTCAGTGAGCTGTCAGATATGCAGCGGCATTAGATTCTCATAGGAGCGTGAACCTTATTGTGAACTGTGCGCATGCAAGGGATCAAGGTTGTGCCTCTTTATGAGAATCTAATATCTGATGACCCCCCCCACATACACACACCCCCATCACCTCACCCCCTCCGTCTGTGAAAAAAGTGAATTCCACGAAACCAGTCCCTGATGCCGGTTGGGGACTACTGGTTAAAAAGTAGATGTAGAACTGAAAAGAAAAATACAATGAATGTAGCTGCTACTATATGTTCAAACGCAGTGAGAACATAAAGGAAAGACTTGCTAAGTCTGCCATGGAGAAATAAAATTAAGGAGGCTTCAGAGGCAATAGCATCTGCGACAAGATTCAGAAGCTGAACTACAACCTATTATGAGTCAAGTGAACAACAGAGAGGGGCAGCATAGCAGAGTCTGTGGTAGCACAGTGTGGGTCACATGTTGCTAGTAGCAAAAGTGATGCTTCAAGTTACAAATGGATGGTAAGTTTTTTTTCAGCTTTTCATTTTGAAATCATTACAGATTCACAAAAAGTTGTAAATATATATATCTATACAGAAAGGTCCTATGCACCCTTCACCCATCCTCCCATAAAGTTAATATTCTGCATAACTATAGTATTAGATCAACACTATAAGATTAACATCAGTACAAACCACAGACCTTACTCAGATCTCACTAGTCATACACACATTCATTTGTGTGTGTGTGTGTGTGTGTGTGTGTGTGTGTGTGTGTGTAGCTCTATTCAGTTTTATCCCATGTGTAGCTTCATGTAACTACCATCACAATCAAGATATAGAACTGTTTTATCACCACAAGTTTCCCTTCTACAGCCTTTTTATATTTTCCCCACCCCCAAACCGTTACTCCCTACCCTCTCCTCCCCTGTGAACCCTAATATTTGGCAAGCAGTTATCTGTTCTCCATTTCTATAATTACATTACTACAAGAATGTTAAATAAATGGGCTTACAGAGAATGTCACTTTTGGAGATTGAGTTTTCCCACTCAACATAATTCTCTAGAAATTCATCTGGCTTGTTATATAAAGTGTTAGTTTGTTTCGTTTTATTGCTGAGTAGTAGTCTGTGATATGGGTGTACCAAATATTTTGCTTAATATTTCACCTACTGAAGGGCATTTGGATTTTTGTGACGATTACAGATAAAACTCCTATGAGCATTCCTTTACAGCATTTTTCCTTAACATGAGTGTTAATTGCCTGAGTGCATGGTTGTTTGAAAAGTGCATTTTAAAAAATAAATACTGCCAAACTCTTTTTTTCACCATGACTGTATTATTTTACATTTCTAAGCAATATATGGCTAACGAGCATTTGTTTTAAAATTTTTAGAGTTACGTATATATTTTAGGTTACTTTCTGGTATTGAATAATTTATATTACTGAGGTTAATCTTATAACATGGAGCTTTTTTAAAAAAACACATTAAGATAAAAATTGAACTACTGGCTAAGAACAATACAAACAATACTACAGCATTGGCTTTATCCCCTTTATTTGGCAAAAATAATTAAGGTGGTGAAGGAAGAAGGAACATTTGGGGAGCTGTTGCTTGGCATACCTGACTTTGATTATTAAATATTTGAGAGATTTGGTTCCTACTCTAGTTTCATCACTAACTAGCTCTGACTCCATTTTCTTGCTATTATCTTATTTTTCATATTAACAGTTATATGTAAATATTTAATTATAATTAATAACAACATGGTTGTGGAGAGAATGCACTGAGACAATATATGTAAACTACTTAGCTTGATGCATAGAATATCATAAATCTCTTAGCTGTTGCTGCAAAGTGAGCTGCTGTCCAGGCCAAATGGAAATGAGGTCATAGTATGCAGTGATCACAGAACAATCATAACATGTGCAGGGGACTAAAATAAGTTTAGTGGTGCTAATAGTATATAAACTTGGAAAGAGTCGTATTGCCTAGTATAGAGAGATTAACAATAGGAGCAGACTTATCCATGGTTGGAAATACCCTTTCTTTGTTATTCTACACATGGTTGCATGTATTACTTCATAGAGTAGAGTTGAAGAAACTTTTTATATTCAAAAAAGTAAAACCTAACCCCTTATGATGTAAAGTTAGATATTTCATTTTTGTTTTATTAGTTTTTAGTTAGTCTGCCTTTTGACTCCAGAAACTTAAAAATCATCCTTTGGGATGATAGAGAGAAGATATAGTCTAGTGGGAATCCAGGCTTTGAGAAGAAATCTTAAGTACTTCACTAATTTTGGGACTCCAGCAAATTGCTGATTCTTTCCTATACTCTGTATTCTTCTATGCAAAGTAGGCATTAATAACTTCTTTAAGGGATCCTTTGGAGAATTAAGTGAAATAACATATTTAAGACTCATTACATAGAGCTGAACTCACTAAATAATAGCTATTTCTGTTGTTGTTGCTGTTTTTTCATAATAGTCTATAGTTACATCAAACTCCCATGCAGGTGTAACTGAATGTGCCAATCAAAACTGATTGTTCTTTGTGTAATCATTGTAAAAATGGACTTTTTTTGTGAAGGTTTTTAGAGGAATGTGTGTGAGGTTAGGGGGTAGATGGGTGAACCTGTGTGCCCATCTAAATGTTCATTCCGGAACGGTATGATGGCTCACACCTGTAATCCCAGAACTTTGGGAAGCCGAGGTGAGGATTGCCTGAAACCACGAGTTTGAGACAGCCTGAACAACTTGGCGAGACCTCATCTCTACAATAAATCAAGAAAAATTTGCTGGGCATGATGGTACATGCCTGTAGTTCCAGCTACTTGGAAGGCTGAGGTGAAAGGACCACCTGAGCCCAGCAAGTCGAGGCTGCAGTGGCAGTGAGTGTGCCACTGTAATTCAGCCTGGGAAACAGAGTAGGACTCCAACTAGAAAATAAAAATAATTTAAAAAAGAGAGTTTCCCTACATCTTAAAAAGGTGAATAAAGAAATAAATGCTCATTCCAAACATTCAGTTCTCATTCATTCATTCAATAAATAATAATGATAACCTCAAGACCTAAGGAGTGAGGTTTTTGACATGCTCACAGTTCACCAATAGAACTGCTCACCTATGGATGGCTCCAATTGCACAGCTGGTTCATTCAAGCCGCTTTTGCCACAGGAGGTAGTGATCAGTATTGTGTTGGGACATGGGTTGAGAGGGAAGGTTGCAAAGTAAGAGACTCTTATATTTACTTAAAAGGACACTAGGGAGAAAATTCACTTTAGTTTTCCTACTAATAAGTGTCATAGAGATATGGAAGATTGATGATAGTGGTGATTTTTTGTCCCATCATATCAATCATAAAGAATATCAGCTAGCCTTTTTGCTTTTGAGTTCATAATTTTAGAAGGAAAGAATTTCTAAAGGAAACTCAGTAGGATAACAGCATCACTATTAATCCTTTTAAAATTATAGTCTCCCCCCCAAATTGGTGAAAATTTACTGACCATATGATAAATTAGAAAAGGATCAACAAAATAAACAGAAACCATCAGAAACATCTAAGATTACATACTGAAAATGTTTAAGGGTTACTTGTAACAGAATACTTGACTTTGCAGCATTTAAAAATGTATTTTACTGGATAATTATGACTAAAATACTATGAACTATAGACCAGATAATGAATAGCCTTGTAATTGGAATAGCACTATATATTTTTCACTACATAATTAAACGGACAACAGTGTTCAAAAAATATTCAAATTCTACAATAAAACTTTCTGCAACATATCTTAGCATTACAAAGTATTGTGTTTTTATTTTACTTTAAAGTTTTAACTGGATAATGCACTAGTGTAAATGCCTTTTATGATTTTTAAAATGATTTTTTGCAACATTAACTTTTATAATGTGAAACATAATTAGGACAATGAAAATAAGAAGTGTTATCTATCCCACTAGATTACAGTGATCACTGTCTTTGTTTCTCTCTCTCCTCAACCATTCCTTTTTTTTTTTTTGCTTTGCTTTTCATTGATCATAGATGAATTTTGGAAGAAATTTTCAATAGGCTATGTAACTCTTTCAAATCTAAGTTTCCAAGATATATTCTTCTACCACTTTCATACATTTTGAGTCTTAAATTAAATCTAAAATTTTTGTGTGTGTTTGATTGACTACAGCTGTTAACAATCACTATAGTTTTTCAAATAATTGCAAAAAATTTTTGAATTATTTACTTACAAAAATAATTGCTATATTTTTGTGACCATTATTAATGAAACATTAAATTTATTATTTTTGTCTAGAGTTAATATTCCAAATAATATCCTCCCTATTTCTAATAATTCTGAATTGCTTTGTTTTCAAGGACTTATGAATAAGCAATACTCAAAGTAGAATCATTTTTTAAAGATTGATACTAAATGAGTGCCATTTTTTTCCTAGAAATTGATATTAGAAGAGTATCAATTTTCTGGGAGACTTTGGACAGGATTTTGGAAAGTATGTGCTATGAATTGTATTATGTTTCCCCCAGATTCATAATCTGAAGTACTAACCCCAATGACAGTGTTTAGAGATAGGACTTTTAGGAGGTAATTAAGGTTAAGTCAGGTCATAAGACGGGGGTCTTAATCATATAGAATTAGTCGTTTTATAAGAAGAGGAAAAGAGAGAGATTTTTCTCCACATGCAAATACCAAGAAAAGGGCATGGGAGGACACATGGTAAGTGTGGCCATCTGCCCTCACCAGAAACCAAACCTTGCTGGATGTTGATGCTGGACTTTCTAGGCTTCAGAACTGTGAGAAAATGGGTTTCTATTGTTGAGGTCATAATGGCTCAACCTGACTAAGAAAGATAGTATACTGTTCAAAACTGGAACACTGTACTTGGACACAAAAAAACCGGTGGTATCAGCCAAACTATGCTACTTGACAGGTCCGTGGACGGACATGGCCAAATCGCTTACCTGCTCTGCAAATCAGTCCCCTCTTCTAAAAAGAGGACGATAATCTTGCTGGCAATCTTGGTAGTAATCTTGAGTTAAAAGGGACAATAGAGGCAGAAATGATTTCAAAACTATAAAACATTATGTATAAAAATAAAGTCTTTTAAGCTCAAAATCTTAGAAGAGATGGTATCTATTTATTTATATGAGATATCTTATATAAGTTGTAAATATAAAATTTAAATCTAAATATTATTCATTTATAGTTTTCAAAAATGCATCATTTCCAAGAGCTAGTACTCTAGACTGTGAGAAGAATATCGAGTCTATTCATCAATGTTTTAACTAAAGTCATGAAAGAATTATTAGAAATATATAAAATGCACAACTCTAAAATATGACATTTTAGGTTATGTAGGCTTTCTATAGTGTAGCATTTATTGTGCATTTAGTCCACACAAAATATATTGTGAATTCAAGTTTGTTTTCAAATAATTCAAGTTTGCACGTTATAGCATATGCTCTTAATGAGTATTTTCTAACTTTAATGTGACTAAGTGTAATATCACTGAGCCAGATGCCATTCATGTGAAAAAGAAGCAAAAATAGATAGTCAGAAAAGACCAATATCCAGAATCTACAAAATGAACAACTCAGCAAGGAAAACAAGTAACCCTATTAAAAAGTGGGCAATGGACATGAACAGATATCTCTCAAAAGAAAATACACAAATGACCAAGAAACATACAAAAAAAAAATGTTCAACATCACTAATCATCAGGGAAATGTAAATGAAAACCACAATGAGATACCACCTTATACCAGATAAAATGCCATTATTAAAGTTAAAAAAAAAGATGTTGGTACAAGTGCAGAGCAAAGGGGAATGCTTATATACTGTTGGTGAGAATGTAAATTCGTTAAACCTCTATGAAAATTGGTATGAAGATTTCTTAAAGTACTAAAAGTTGATCTACTTTTTTGATCCAGCAATCCAACTACTTAGTATCTACCCAAATGAACAGATAATGAAAATTACACACACACACACACACACACACACACACACACACACACACACACCATGGAATACTATTCATCCACAAAAAAAGGATGAAATAATGTCTTTTGCCACAACTTGGATGGAGTTGAAGACCATCATTCTAAGTGAAATAACACAGAAATGGAAAACCAAATGCTGCATATTCTCACTTATAAGTGAGAGTTAAGCTAAGGTTCTGTGCAAGCACATAGAATGGTATAATGGACACTGGAGACCTAGAGGAGGGTGGAAAGGGGGAAAGATTAAAAAAAACACCTAATGGGCAATGTGCACCACTAGGGCTGGTGGGTATGCTTAAAGCCTAGGCTTCTTCACCATTATACAATGCATCCGTGTAACCAAAAGTCATTTGTACCCCCTAAAGGTACTAAAATAAAACAATACATTGTCAGATATAAAAGTAATTTAACAAATTGCAACCAAGTTTAGTTGACTTTGGTAAACAAAGATAAGTTAAAATAGAAGAATAAGCAAATCTAAAATTGGAAATGTTGGGGACATTAGAACTAAAGTGAAATTTGGTGAGCATTAAAAATTAAATACATAGATTAATTCTATCCAAAAAAAGAGAAAACAGGCTTGGAGAAAATTAAAAGGATGTCGGGTACAGAGGCTCACACCAGTAATCCTAGTAGCACTTTGGCAGGCCGAAGCAAGAAGATTGCTTGAGCCTAGGATTGTAAGACCAGTCAGTCGAGGCAATCCAGCAAAACCTCATCTCTACAAAATATTAGCCTGGCATAGTGGCACGTGTCTGTAGTTCCAGCTACTTGGGAGACCGGGGTGGAAGTATTGCCTGAGCCCAGGGGATCGAGGCTGCAGTGAACCATGATTGTGTCACTACACTCCAGTCAGAGACTTCAGTATGCGACAAAGTGAGAATCTAACTCTAAATAAATAAGTAATTAAAAATAAAAGAGGGGAGGAATTCCAAACTTGTGCCTATCTTTCCAGAATTTTCTGTTTGCACATATCTGGGGCTAGTGAATCGTGGGTAGTTAGCATGAGAGTAAGTTTCACCCATCTGTTCTTACACAGGTCAACTAGGCAATATCAAAGGAAGTATCTTTAGTTGTTTGTGGGATCTCTAGAAAACCTCACATGTTTATTGCCATATCTGTGACAAGCTGCCTCTGTGAAGTGTCTGCCAGTCTGTTTTAAAGCACATTTACTTAGGTCAAATGTACACCATTTCCCTGTTCAGAGTTCTTCAGCTATAATCATGATTTCTCAAAATACCTGTGTATATAAAATCCATAGACAAATCTATGAAAGAAAATATTCCATTCAAATTGTTAGCATAGTTATCCGGTAATATTATTTTTATTATCTTTGTAAACCATTCTACATTTTTCCAAATAAAAATGTTTGTAATGTTTTTATAATCAGAAATTTAAAAAATTGTATTTTTGAAAATAATGATTCTCATCATTGAGCGCCCAATACATGTTGCTTCATTCAGTTCCCCCACAAAACCCAACATGTTGTCATTCAATTTAGAGATAAGAAAATTGGTTCTGAGAGAGGGTACATGATTTGTCTAAGAATATCACCAATTTCTATTATTCTGACTTGCTAATACTTATTAGCATTGCCAAGAAAAATAGAAGTTTGAATATGCGTGTTTACATTTCACAATAATGAATTAAGAAACGAAGAAGACCAAAAGTGACAATTTTGGGGACAGGACAAATATTTTTTTTAAAATATTTGTATCTGGAACTAGACTGCTTAGGTTTGCTCTGCCACACAATAACTGTGTGGTTGTAGTAAAAAACTATCCTTCCTAAAGTCAATTTCCTCCATTGAATAACACTTAAAATAGCACCTACTATTTTATTATTTATATTACCAGAGGGGCAGAAAATATAAAAGCAATATTCCTATAATTTTTTTTTTTTTTTTTTTTTTTGAGTCTCACTCTGTTGCCCAGACTGGAGTGCAGTGGCCGCTCCTGGCCACCGCAGCCTCGAACTGCTGGGCTCTGGCGATCCTTCCACCTCAGCCTTCCAAGTAGCCGGAATTACAGGCATGCGCTACCACACCCGGCTGATTTTCCTATATCTCTTGAAACTGCACTTGGCAGTATGAGATGAAAGAGGTAAGAGATGATGAAGGCTCTTTTTTAAAAGGTTTCTTTCTTTTTTTTTTTTTGAGTGAGATGGGAAGCCATTGGAGTATTCTGAGCAACATAGTTACAAGATTTGACTTGTGTTTTAAATGGATTAAGCTGCTGGTGTTTTGTAAATAAATAATGAGGTGCAAGGGTGGAAGCAGGGAGACCCATTGAGAAGCTATTGCAAGTGCAGAGTGGGGATAATGCTGTTTTGGACCAGGAATTAGTGCGGAGAGGGAAGAGAGTATAGTTTCACAGGGTATCCCTGCACGAAGTTCACTTGCTATTGTGGTAAACCCAGGTAAGCCCAGTCTGCAGGTAAGATGGCTGATTACACTATAATTATGAAAAAGTGGCAGCTTACTGTACAACTTGCGTACTTTCTTTAGCCAACAGCAGCATTTGTTTCAAATATAAGTGACAGCAGATGAGTAGGGCTGGCCAGTTGTCACCAAGAGCAAAAGTTACAGATGATTGTGGTTAGAGGTCACTATCATTAATTGGCAAAATATGAGATGAATAAATAAAAACGTTCCCAAATTGAACTACTCATTTCAAAAAAATATACAATTTCACTATATCAAATTGTATTAGGCATAACTGGAATGCTAATGACGATTTGTAAAAACTTCTTGGTTATTCCAAAGTTGAGTGTAACTATTTCTTCCTCCTAACAGATGGACACGAGTAGAGTTGTATTTAAAAAGTCTGAAATTTGGGGAACTATATCTCTATACTGTTCTGTTTTCTGTATATAGATAGGTAGGAGAAGAAGAAATACTAACTAGAGAAGGCCCATTGTTTAAAAAGTTTGTTAACTCTACTTTGAATATTCAAAGAAAGGGATAAAGCTACATATGTCAGTAACAACTGTTACTCGGCCTAAGCGTAGGGAATATGATTCAAAATTATTGAAAGGGAAAGGAATAGAGAGGAGCAAAGAGATCTAAAAAGCCTAGTCAACTGGAGAAAAAATGGTTTACATTCTTTTAAAAGACTAATGACTAATTTGTTTCCATTTAAATCATTTTTTTTTTTTTTTTTTTTTTTGAGTTGGAGTCTCACTCTGTCGCCCAGACTGGAGTGCAGTGGCCGCTTCCGGCCACCGCAGCCTCGCCTGCTGGGCTCCGGCGATCCTTCCGCCTCAGCCTTCCGAGTAGCCGGAATTACAGGCATGCGCTACCACGCGCAGCTGATTTTTTGATTGATTGTAGAGATGAGGTCTCGCTGCCCAGGCGGGTCTCGAACCCGCGGGCTCAGGCAATCCACTCACCTCAGCCTCCCAAAGGCGTGGGATTACAGGCTGAGCCACCGAGCCCGGCTTAAATCATTTTCTTTACCATGATGTGAATCTCCTTGCAGCTTTCTAAATTTCCAATGCCTTCTCTGGTGCTGATGTATGTAAAACAAACAAAAATTCTGGAATCCATATGTGAGATAATGAATGAAGATGTCAATGTATGGAAATACTATGACAGAAGCAGGAATTTGGGGCCAATGGTGACTATGAAAACATTAGACATCTGGTCCCTACAATCCCCAGAGAGGGGACACATGGATTCCGTTGCACATGTACTAGATTTTGAGCTTCTCTGAATTGGGTCACCAGAAACAAGGTGCTTCTGCTGACATTGAATTAATGCCTCAGTTGTGCATTGGTAACCTGAAATGACTGTGTATTGAGGACATGACAATCAAAGGGTAAGTGAATATCATCTACCTGCAGTTTTTAGGAGATCAGCTGTCACCCTCAGGGGCTTTTCATGTCCTCTAGCTCTACTTAACATCAAAATTACCTTGGGACCTTTAAAAAAGTGTTTACATTTGAATCTCTTCCAAAATCAATTACAGAAGAATTTTATTTGCAGTTAAGCTTGGAAAAACAACTAACTATAGACCAATTAAACCTAGAACATTCTAGCCTATGATCCATGGTTTTCACCAATGAATCAACCACTAATAATGCAACAATAACAAAAAAGAATCCCCAATGTTTTAGAACACATTTTATTAAAAATAAAGATAATAGTGGAATGTATGAAACACAGTTCTTATCTTTGAGAATTTTATAATGGTGTTGAAATAACTGGGTCTATAAAAGGTAAATAACTATCAGAATTGCTCTATGACTTCAAGTATTTAATATAACAATATGGAGCAGGGTAATCAGGGATTGCTTTAAGGAGGAAAGTGCACCTGGATTACTCAGTAATTACTGTCACTTACCTCAGAGAAAACCCCTAGACAATTATAGATAGATGGAATCGATCCAAGTTACTTTCAAATATCAGGAAATACCATTATTATTGATGCATTGTTCCAAATTTTAGAATTTTTGTAGTAAGCAGGTGGACGTGATGAAAGCATCACAAACCATAAAGACTCAATTTTCTCAATAGTTTTATGTGGTTAAATAAGTAACTCAACGGCAAGTTAGTAAACTAATATTAATAATTGTCATTATTCTTTATAGTAGTTACAGAGAAATAATCAGTTCACAGAAATGATAATAATTACTATTGCTTTTGTGCAGTTAAAATTGTTTTTTTATCATCTCCAAACATAACAGAAATGATACTTTTATATATACACATTGAAAAATGGAAGATTGCTATCATTTCCACAGAGCTCCCAGTGAAATAGTTATACAAGCTGTGAGTTCTGACAAGTTATCTCTTCTATGCCTCAGTTTCTCACCTGTACAATGGGGATAATCATACTTCGTACCCCAACGGATTGTTGTGATTTATGCAAGGTACTTAAAACAATACCTGACACAAATTATGTGTTAGCTGCAATTCTTACGATTATTTTAATGACTGTGTTCCATTCATGATCTTCCACTTTGATATTCCCACTATTCCTCAGCTCCCTGAGGGGTTCTTCAGTGGATCCCCTCTACCCATGTTAATTTCCCTGGTTGCTTGTGAGCTGTAGACAGCAGAAAATGACTCCCAGCTTGTTAATAGCATTTGGACTGAAACTCATTTTTATAGAATATCCTGGGAATTTGCATTTTTAACCTTTCATTGCTAATCCCATTGAAGGATGTGCTCTAAGTGCAGGTAATAAAAGTCAAAACTCATCCTCAGTATCTTGCACTGGTGTGGGCAGGAACCAAGGGACGGTGAAAGGGAGACTGCTTTTTGAACTTAGCTCCACTCTACATCTAAGGTCAGTTCAATGGAAATGTCGATCTTTCTTTCAGAAGAAGGGAAAATGCTTTTTAGCTCTTGGATACTTAAAATTTGGAGTGAGAACAAATGAAGATGACAAAAATGAACTTGAATGACTCCACAATTTTTTCCAGAGGGGGGCACCACTTATATTCCTTTTTCTTTGACAAATAGTATCACAGCCAAGGCAATGGTACCTTCTGTCTTTTGTGGTCTTATATGGAGGTACTTAAGAATAATAAAGAGTATGATAGCAATTTTTAGAAAATGTACCATCAAAACAGGTTTTCCAACACTGAAAAAAAGAACAAAATAAAACGCATTTTTTAGCATTTTAGTAAGAATATTCTGATAACACTACACAGGTAAATTGTGTCACCCTATTCTCAAAATAATAAACGTAGGCAGATTTGTGCAGTAAATTTAAATCTAATCTACATTATTAGGCAAAAAAATAATAATGCTCTATTTTGTTTTACCTGCATTTGAGACTAAGTTCTTTTTATCTAATGGAAGGGAATAAAAAGAACAGACATAGTATTTTAAAATCAGCACCCTAAGGATTTTTAAAAACCAGAAAATTGAAATAACTTCGTGAAGATAGCATAATATCATTTTTAGAATTTTTAAAAAGCTTCTTTCATTAAAAGTCATACTCAAACTGCATTTCTTATAACAGAAATTACTCTACTCATTGTTATTAGTTTAGCTTTAATGTCAGTACTCAGGTTTATAAGTGCAGTATTAGAAAAACAATGGATTAATAATAGATGTCATATGATGCTTTTATATCTCATATTATGTTTGATTCCTCATTGCTTTTCTCAGTTGCTTTAATTCCTAATCACTCTCCCCCAAACAGAAAGCATCTGCCAATTTCATTATATGGGAACTTAATAATACTTAATTAAAATACAAAGCTCTAGTTGCTATCTACCATTTAATTGAATGTGATTTAAATAAAACAATAATGGAAAGTATCAGATAGTTCATATATATTTCTGTCTGAAAAATGATATCTTGACTAGTTCTTCAGAATAACCATTGTTTTTATCATTTTATCTATACTATAAAAAGAAACTTTACATAATATTACTAAATTTTCTCCCCTTCTAGCACTTAAGACTACATCTTATTGTAGTTTTTTAAATATTAACTTTTCTTTTGGACATTAGTGATGCATTACATTTAGAATACATTCTGTATCCTAAAATGTTTATTCTAAATATATTTCACTTGTTTCAAAATATTCATGTACAATGCCTAATAAGATTAAACACAGTTTTGTGAATGACTTTAAAATCACTTTATTAAGGTAAAATTAACATACAAAAAAGCTGTACATACTTAATGTATACAATTCGATGAGTTTGAGGATTAGTACACATCTGTGAAATTATCACCACAATCTATGCCATAAACATATTTATCACCCCAAAAGGTTTTAACCTGTCATCTTTATTTATCACTGCTGAGTCTTTTGGGGATAAGAACATATAGTATAAGATCTACCTTCAGCAAATTTTATTTATTTTTAAATTATTTTTAATAATGAAGATGTGGGATACAATTCAGTGTTAGGTATACAAACATTGATTATGCAGGTACCCTTGTTGATGAGGTGTTCCCCTCCCTCCCCTAGCAGTTTCCCTCAACTGCCAATCCTATCCCGGCTCCCCTGACCGTTTCCCACTACTGCCAATCCCTTTCTTATAGTATTATAATTGTTCAAGGTTCGCTTGTGAGTGAGAACATATAGTACTCTGTTCTTTGTTTCTGTGATAGATCACTGAGTATGATCAACTCTAAATCCATCCAAGTTGCTGTGAAGTCCATATGTTTGTTCTTCTTTATGACTGCATAATATTCCACTGTATAAATGTACCACATTTTTTTTAACAAGTCCAGCTTCTGTGGACAGCATGGTTGGTTCTATATTTTGCTATTGTGAATAGAGTTGCAACAAACATATATGTGCAGGTATCTTTTTTTGTAGAATGATTTGAGTTCCTCTGGGTATATTCACAATAGGGGGATTGCTGGGTCATATGGGAAGTCAATTCCTAGTTCTTTCAAAAATCGCCACACTGTCTTCCAAAGAGGACGCCCTAGTTTGCATTCCCATCAACAGTGTAGAAGCATTCCTTTTTCTCACAACCTCACCAGTACCTGTTGCTGTTTGTTTTATTAATGATGGCCATTCTTACTGGAGTTAGGTGGTATCTCAACGTGGTTTAGATTTTCCTTCTCTTGTCTAATTGCCCTAGTTAGGACTTCCAACACAATGTTGAACAAGAGGAGTGAGAGTGGGCAGACTTTTCTTGCTCCAGTTTTCAGGGAAAATGTTTCCAGTTTCTGTCCATTTAGCAATATGTTAGCTGTGGGTTTATCGTAAATGGCACTTACTATTTTGAGGTATGTTCCTTCTATACATAGGTGTTTGAGGGTTTTTATCAAGAAGGGATGCTGGATTTTATCAAAAGCTTTTTCTGCATCTAATGATATAATCATGTGGTTCTTTCTGTTACATCTGTTGATGTATTTAATTACATCTGTGGTCTTGCCAATGTTAAACCAGCCCTGCATCCTGGGGATGAACCTTACTTGGTCATGGTGGTTGATTTTTGAGATGTGTTTTTGGATCCAATTTGCTAGAATCTTGTTGAGGATTTTTGCATCTATGTTCATAAGGGATATTGGTCTGTAGTTCTCTTTTTTGTTGGATCTTTACCCAGTTTGGGTATCAGTGTGATGTTAGCTTTGTAAAATGATTTTGTGAGAATGCCATCTTTCTCAATTGCCTGTAACACTTCCAGTAGGATTCAGATCCTTCTTGTACATTTTGTAGAATGATGTTGGAAAGTCATCAGGTCCAGGGCTTTTTAAAAAATACATAGCTTTCAAATGACAGAGTCAAATTCCTGGGTAGTTATTGGTCTGTTTAGTGTCTCAGTGTCTTCTTGTTTCAACCTGGGGAGGTTGTGTGATGTCAGAAAGTTCTCCATTTTGTTTAGGTTATCAAGTTTGTTTCCATATAGGTATACATAGTAATCTCTGATAATCTTTTGCATTTCTTCAGGGTCAGTTGTGATTTTATCTTTTGCATTTCTGATTGTGTTTATTTGGGCTTTTTCTCTCTTTTTCTTCGGCGTTCTGGCTAGGGGTTCATCAGTCTTGTTAATTCTTTCAAAGAACCAACTTTTTGTTTTGTTGATGTTTTCTATGATATTTTTGTCTTCTATGTCCCATATTTGGGCTCTTATTTTGGTGATTTGGATTCTTCTGCTATTGTTGAGGTTTTGGTGGTCTTCTCTTTCTAGCTCCCTTACGTGATTTGTTAGGTTCTCAACTTGTGATCATTCCTTTTTCTTGATGTGTGCTCATAGAGATATAAATTCCCCTCTTAGAAATGTTTTCATGGCATCCCAGCATTTTGGTAAGATGTTTTTTCATTTTAATTTGTTTCCAAGAATCTTTAAATTTCTGCTTTGATTTCAGTGTTGACCCAATAGTTGTTCAGAATCATGCTAGTATGTCCATGTCTTTGTGGGCTTTGGGGAAATTTTGTTGGTGTTGATATTTCTTTTTATTCCATTGTGATCTGAGATAGTACATGACAGTATTTCCACCTTATGGATTTTGCTTATGCTTGATTTATGGCCAGGAATGTTATCAATCTTGGAGTACGTTCCATGTGGTCATGAATAGAATGTATATTCTGTGGTTGTTGGGTGGAATAATCTGTAGGTATCTATTAAGTCCATTTGGTCGATTGTCAAGTTTACATTATTGATATCCCTGTTGATTTTTTTCCTCGATGATCTATCTAGGGCTTTTAGTGGGGGTATTCATGTCCCCTGCTTTAATAGTGTTAGAGTCAATATATTTTTTAGTTTACTTAGTAGTTGCTTTAGAAATGCTGGTGTTACTGTGTTGGGTGCATATATGTTTAGGATGAATATATCTTGTTGATGGATTGAGCCTTTTATCATTATGTAGTGTCCTTTTGCATCTTTTAAAATTTTTGATAGCTTAAAGTTTGTTTTGTCTGATATTAAGATCATGATTACTGCCTTCTTTTGTGATCCACTTGCCTGGAAGCTCATTTTCCATCCTTTAACTTTGAGTCTGTGTGTGTCCCTTGTGTTGAGATGAGTTTCCTGGATGCAGCACATAATTGGGTCATGGTTTCTTATCCAACTTGCTATTCTATGTCTTTTTCAGTCATGCATTTAGTCCATTCACATTCAGGTTGATTACTGAAATATGATTGTTTATCACTGTCATGAAGTTCCTATAAAGTTTTTCTTTGTTTACTTGTTTTCGTTTGGCTTTGGGGTTGATGTATGTGCGTGTTTTCAAGTTTCTTGTTGCACTGTATTCTCTACTGATTCTGTGCTCTGCTGTTCTCTTGGAAACTGTGTGGTAGCAAATTTCAAAATATTAAATTCAGTATTTTTAAAATGCAATATTATGCTATATAGTATAATCTCTAGGACTTATTTGTCTAGCATAAGTGAAACTTTGTAGTCTTTGACCTTATCCATTCCCATTTCACCCTTGTCCCAGCCCCCGGCAACCACCATTCTACTCACTATTTCTATGAATTTGACTATTTTCGATTCCTCATATAGGTGGTATCATGTAGTACTTATCCTTCTGTGTCTAATTTCACTTAGCATAATGTCCTCAAAGTTCATCCATATTTTCAGAGTAGCAGAATATCCTTTTCTTTGTTTAAGGCTGAATAATAGCCCCTTGTACATATGTATATACCACATTTTATTTATCTGTTCATCTGCCAAATGGACATTTAGTGGATCCATGCCTTGACTGTGGTGAATAAAGCTTCAATGAAGTGAAGACATAGAAATCTCTCTGAGCTCCTCACTTCAATTGCTTTGGATGGACACCCAGAAGTAGAATTGCTGGATCATATGGTAGTTCCATTTTTAAAATGTTAAAGCTACTCACATACTGGCTGCATCAATTTATATTCCCACAAACAGTGTGTAAGTGTTCCCTTTACACTGTAACCAACTCTAATTTTTTAAAAAAATAATAATTAACCCAATACAAGTGAAATGGTATCTCATTGCGGTTACACTAAGGACTTTTTGCTTGCAAATTTTAATGAAACAGGTAAGTGTATGATGACCTGTTAATTGAAATATTTGGATAGAAGCCATGATTATCAAGTAGCTACTAGTTACTATACAAATGTGAAGACAGAATAGTAATATTCATGACAGAAAAAAGAATTAAAATGCCATGAACTGTTGTTTTCTTTTTTCTTTGAAGCTGATAATAATTTTGCAAATAAGTACAAATAAAGAAATATGGATCATAATGAAAAAAGTTTAAAGCAGGGCATTGTGATTAGATGTAAATATGTATTTTTATAAAAGTTTGAAAGTGGCCTTTAGTATTCATCCCTTCTTTTACCTGCTTCAGATCATTTAAAAAATAACACATTATAAACTCAGCTGGAGTCCCTTTAGTGCCCCTCCAATCTCACTACCTATCTCATTACCCTCCATCACTCTCCACTAATAAGCTGTTATGTATTTTAGTGGCCCACAATCTTATACTTTTATTACATATTCATAAATCAAACATTCAGACCAGTTTATTGTGATTTTTGATATTTTTTAAATGTCTACATATATAATTCAAGTTCATTTTAACTGTTTTTTTTTTTTTGAGTCAGAATCTCATTCTTTTTCCAGACTGGAGAGCAGTGGCACGATGGGATACCACAGCCTCGACCTGTTAAGCGCAGGCGACCCTTCTGCCTTAGACTTCCAAGTAGCTGGGACTACAGGCATGTACCACCACACGTGGCTAACTTTTTATTTTTTGTAGAGACGAGGTCTCACCACGTTACCCAGGCTGCTCTTGAACTCCTGGGCACAAGCAATCCTCTCACCTCAGTTTCTCAAATTGCTAGGATTATAGGCACGAGCCACTGTGCCTGGTCATTTTAACTTTTTGTGGTCTTTTATTGTATCAGTGGCAAACCAATGTGAGAGCGGGAGGAGACATAGGGTCTGAGTGGGAAGTGCCAGGGAGTCGTATTGTATTACTGATATTGTTAAGAACTGTCAACTTTTTGTTGGTTTTATTGCTAAATTTTCCACAGACAATTCTCCCCCTTTTACTTGGACCCAGGGAGAACACATTCACTGCCACTTCTTCCCCCCCAATCCTTGGTAAACTACTGCAGAATGAGAAGATGCTATAATATTTGAATTCCTCTTTTGGTGTTCATGTGAAGCAGTGCTACTCAAAACATATAGTCTGAAAATTGTTTAGACCTGGTCACTAGTGAGACTAGGAACTTGCACCAAAATGCATTTCAATCTTTTGTTTCCTTTGTCCAAAATGTCATGCAACAAAACTAAACAGTACATGGTAATAAGGCAGTTTGCCTGAACCAAAGAGTATGCGTAACAAGATAATTGATTGCCTTGTGTTGCAAGCCCCTCATGTCTCAGGAAGAACGCAACAAACTGTTCACAGAGCTGTGAACAGTTTGTGCAGAACCAATGGATGCAATTTTTCTTACATATGACTCATAATTCAGAAAATATCCTTAATGCGCTTGCAGGTTCATGAGTGCAAGAGTGTCTCTGAGATTGTTTCTAGAAATAAAATTTCTGGGAGTTGGGCTGTGTGTGCATTCAACTTTATGACATACCAGTTGTCAATGGCTCTCCAAAGTGATTCTATCCACTTACCCTCTGAGCAGCATGTTGAAGGTTTCAGTTTTCCCCAAACCTTTACCAATAGTTAGAACTGTCAGACATTTTTTGTCCTCAATTGAATGAGAATAGAATGATTTCTCTTTGTCATTTCACCTTGCCTTATTATGATTACTAAAGTAGTTGTTCATTTTATATTAACTTTTTGACTTTACTCTTAAATTATGTTTTTTTTTCCTTGTTGATTTGGAGAATTATTAAATTTTGGTTGTGCTCTTATATAAGAATTGTTTCCTGTTGAACTTATACTTAGTTAACTTGCTGAATTACCTACTTAGTGTTACAAATTTATAAATACATTCTCTTGAATTTTATAAACAACTATGTTAATTACAAATGGCAATAATTGTAATTTCATTTCTAATTTTCTTCCTCTACTTTACATATCATATTGCGTTGACTAAAATCATCAGTTAATGTATCTTCTTGCTAAGTTTAATAGTCATACTTTTGTGTTTCTACCATGAAATATGATATTTGCTATAGAGTTTTGGCATATTCCCTTATGTCAGCCATGAGAATGTATCCTGCAGACTTATAATTCTAGAGAATTCTGGAGAAAAATTGCACAAAGACCCTTACTGCTCACTCTGAAGTTCATTGCTGTGTTTGCTCTGAGGCCACACTTCTCATGGATTACGTTCAGTCAATGACTGATAATATCAAGAAACTACGTTAGAACCTACGACACATGGTACTCCACTGATGACTGACTTTGGCTTAAAGAATCGCTGATGATCTTATTGAATCTTTCTTAAACTATCCAACAGTTGAAGATGCTTCCACACAACTTTCCTTCCTTTTCTTCTTTACATAGAGTCTGACTTGCCTCATGGTCTGACAGCTCTCCCAGCTTGCTGGCTCCCTTTCCATGCTCTCCCATACAGGCATTTAATAAAATACTTGTACATTTAATCCTGTGTTGACATCTGTTTTCTTCGCTGAGGAGCTAGATTAACATAACCTTTATCTAATAAAGAAGATTTTCTTTCATTCTTATTACCGTAGGAGTTTTTAACTCTCATTTCCTTCTTGCAGGTGAATTCAATGTTTTGGCTCATGTCATTATTACTTCTCTTTGGAGGAGTAAAATGTCAAGTAAGGCTTTATTTGACTCTCCCTACACCTCCTTTGCCCTCTCCCAGGTACTCATTTTCCCCCATTCTTAAAATGCTTGTTTAAAGTTGCGAGACTAATTAGTGCTAATTGATTGATTATCCATTGTTTTCTCTCTACCTTCTTTCCAATGAGGAAGAACAATGAGAAAACTTTCCTGTTTTTGTCATTTTTACTTTTTTATGCTAACGGCAAGTTTTTTCTCCTAGACTCTTACTCATGCTTTACAGTCACCTTCCCCTCAAGTTATTTACAGGACATTAATAAAAATTTTCAAGATTATGGTTATTTATTGTCCTCCCAAATAGATTCTGGGATGAAGAAGTGATAGCTGTTTATGATATTTGCTATCTTTGTTTTCTCTACCTCTGGATTGCATGTCACAATTTATGGTATGCACTTGTGAGCCTATCTAATTATGAATGCTGCTGGGTTTTTAAAAAGCTATTTACCTAACTTTTCTTTGTTACTCTTCTTAACTTGTATGAAAAGAAACATTTCTAATCCTCCTTCTACAGTGCTGTTCTCCAAAGTTGCTTCAGTACCATTTTAACATGCAATAGAAATGAAAACAGTGAAACTATATTAACTCTAAACGGGAAATAAACTTTGAAGTCATTGTTTTCTTACTAATTGGAAGCTCTCATTTGTTATATTAGAAATACCATTCAATGCCAGTGCATTCAATTACAAAATTTGTGAATGATACCTATTGCTTGCAGGAGTAGAATTCTGTTGTGCATACTTGCCAAATGTTAGTAAACTCACTGCAATGCAAATTATTTTTTTCTACACACATTTTTCAAAATATGTGTAGAAAAGAGTAAAAAAATTCCTTAAAGACTTTCATGTAATTTGTACTTTAATAATCCCATAGCATGAGTGAATAAAATTCAGAATATAGGCCTCAATTGAATGTTTAATGTCCAGAATGTCAAAGGTTGGGAGCATTGATTCATAATAACCGGACTTGTTCTGCCCCCCACGAAGAGCAGAAAGTAGGGGATTAATTTCCAGCCTGGAATATACATAGCCCAGTTGATAGGGAAATTTAGTAAGGTAAACTGACATGATAAATTCCTGCATACCAAACCCAAAGTAGCAGCATATAAAATACAATATCTTAATATTTATTTAACAAATCTTAAAAATATAAAATGAAATTCTTGAGAAGCACGTGTCTGTAATTCCAGTTACTTGGAAGGCTGAGGCAGAAATATCGCCTGAGTCCAGCAGGTTAAGGCTGCGGTGGCCGTGAGTGTGACACTGCACTCCAGCCTGGGTGACAGAGTGAGACGCCAACTTAAAAAAAAAAAAAAAGAGAGAGAAGCACTTCAAAGTCAGATTGATTAAGAAGAGTTTAATTGAATGGTCTATGATGATATTGGAACTAGATATATGCTTTGTACTAGAAAATAGTTTTACTGCCTATGTTAAGACAGTAACTCATAGCTCTCTTAAAATAACCAAAACTGCCGGGCTTGGTGGCTCAGCCTGCAATCCCGCACCTTTGGGAGGCTAAGGCGAGTGGATTGCCTGAGCCCGCGGGTTCGAGACCCGCCTGGTCAGCAAGACCTCATCTCTACAATAAATCAAAAAATTAGCCGGGTGTGGTAGCACATGCCTGTAATTCCGGCTACTCGCAAGGCTGAGGCGGAAGGATCGCCGGAGCCCAGCAGGTCGAGGCTGTGGTGGCCGGGAGCGACTGCTGCACTCCAGTCTGGGCGATAGAGTGAGACTCCAACTCAAAAAACAAAACGAAAAAACAAACCAAAAATAAAATAACCAAAATTAAAATAAAAACTGGTATCTCTCCATAAGTCGTTTGAGAGGGTTTCTGAAGGATTCTATGTCAGGGAGATACTTACAATAAGGCAACCATCACAATTTTATATATGAGAGAAATGGGCTCAGCGTAGTAAGACAACTTGCCTAAGTGCAAATATCAAGTGAGGAACAGTTATCTTTGACTCCAATTACATCAAACATTTACACTTTATTGTGAATTAAAGTCATCCTGAGTTCTCACAAAAATTTAAAAAATAAATCACTTTTTATAATCAACAAAAGTATAATCAACAATCAAATATATTTTTCAAGAAAGTATATGAAACACACTATATGGCCTACCCTACGTTCCTCAAATCTATACAAGTGAGAGAAGAAACACCATGATAGACTAGTAATTGCGAAAAATCTTAAAAATTGAAAGTAGATCAGATCAAATTGAAGAAGGAAATTATAACTCAAAACCAATGAAGGTTGATACTATAGAAAAAGCGGGAGAGGTAGCAAGCATGCTTCTTACCCAGAGATGGTAGTTGTCTCTGGAAGAGAAGACACAGAGGAAAATAACACAGAGACTAGTTGACTTGTCACAGTTAGAGGAGCAAGAAATCTCTTGCATATCTTGAGAAAAGCAGCGGCAATGGAGTGGCTTTGTTTTCTTCAGGTGGGAGCAAGGGAGGTGGGAGCCTGAATCAGAGAATGAGAATAATGACCCAAGTAGATGACAACACTTGGGAGAAGTGAAAAGTATCTGAAAACCACAAAGGTAGCCTCAGCAAGTGGACATACCCTAGGGCAACTCTCATTTGGGTTACCATGAAAGCAGTAGTAAGAGAGGAATTCATTAATTTCCAGCCTGGAATATACATAGTCCACTTGATAGGGAAATTTAGTAAGGTAAACTGACATGATAAATTCCTGATTTACAAACACACATGAAGAAAATGGAAAGATCATAAGTTAACTGCCTAACAAGTCACTTAAGGAAGCTGGAAATGCAAGACCACCAAAATCCTAACTTCAGTAAAAGCATAACAAACTGAAAGCCATAATATGTCCTGCCTCTGCCTGAAACAGGCAATGCAGACAGAATCTAGAAGATTATCTTGACTCTTAAAAAAAGTATGTTACAAAAAATTAATAAAATCAAGGAGAGTCAGCATCATGAGTAAGTAATGATCAGGTCATAAAGTGATATACCAAAGTAGTCTGATAAGTAAATAATGTAAGCATTAAAAATTATGTCACTGTTCTAGGAGAAATAAAAACATTAGCAGAAGTCAATGAAATAAATAATATAACTTGACAGAAAATAAAACTCCATTGTTTAAGTGAAAAACAATGGATTTAGGTGAGAGAAAATTAGTTCATTGGTCAAATGAGGTAATAAATGTTCCCAGAGTAGAGCATAAAAATGAGATATTATATATATGAGAAAAATGGGATCAAATTAAATATATACATATATAAATTACATATATGTGTGTGTGTGTGTATATATATATATATATATACCCATCCTGTATGAGAATTTTTTGAATTTTTTGTATATATGTTATACATATATATATATATATACGTATATTTTGTATACATATATACAAAAAAATTCAAAAAATTCTCATACAGGATGGGTTGATAAATCCCCAAACTTTAATAGGAATTTGAGAAATAAAAAAATAGATATAATGAAAAGGGTTTCGAGATTGATGGGTTCCATTAAGCTCTCAATAGAAATATATTTCAAAAATAAAAAAAGCCAAATAAAACAAAAACAAATATAGTGGATTTAGAACAAAAGAAGGTAAGAAAAAAAAATAAAACCAGAGAAGGAACCCTATAATTTCTTTAGTGTGAGAGAAAAATATATATTCATATTATCCACAAATATATTACAATCAAATTGCCATCAGACTTCTCATTAGCACACTGAACTCAAGAAATGATTGGGATAACTGGGGGGACAGATTTTAACAAGTGTGATAAACTGGTCAAATGACTATTCGATGAGAATGAAATACAGACATCCTTAGAAATATAGAGACTCAGAAAGCTTACCACTATAGAGTTCCCAGAGAATACTACTACAAATATGATATAGTTGTGGAGGATTGAATAGGGTTGTTAATAGTAATAATGGACAAAGTAGCAAATAAAACTTAGCTTTATATAAGTAATGATTAAAAATCAACTAGATATTTACATTGAAATGAGGAAATAAGTTAATTCACATACATAAGATAATTTAGTATTTTTTATAGCAAGGGGCAGTCA
Source organism: Cephalopachus bancanus (assembly GCA_027257055.1). Lineage (NCBI taxonomy): Eukaryota > Metazoa > Chordata > Mammalia > Primates > Tarsiidae > Cephalopachus > Cephalopachus bancanus. Next base: position 3,631,785 of record JAPVLO010000073.1, read on the forward strand.
GTTAGTAGGTAAATAACCAGACTATGTAATAAATGATAATGAGAAAATTTATTAATCCATATGGAAGCATGTACACATTTTCATCCCTCACAGAGCATGTATAAAATTCACAATGACTTTTTAAAAAACTATAAATTCTTAGATAACAATACAGAAAGATATGTTTTGAACTGAAAATTTGTAGGTCTTTTATGCACAGATGCTAAAAATAAAAATGTGTACACTTGTGACATACCTTCAAATAAAAATGCTACACAAGTAATAGATTACATACAGTATCTGAAATAAAGCCATTAGCATTCAAATTGTATAAAATTCCTACTAATAATAAGAAAAAAGACAAAAACAGTTAAGGGAAATGATGTGAACATGTTCTTCTCAGAAGAGGAAACATATCTGAGTAATAAATACTAAAAAGTGTTTAACCTCACTTGTAATCAGGAAAACATAAAGAATGAATAGATTTTTTAAAATGTAAAATTAGTGAATAACAAAAAGTATGATAATATGAAGTGTTAGAAAAAGGTAGGAAAAATAAAAACTTTGAAACAATGTAGTGGAAGTATGAATTAGAATAACCAATTTAGATGGCAATTTACAGATAATCAATATTTGATTTCAATTGTTGCCATATTCTCTAGAGGAAACACACACACACACATATATATATAACAAAACAAATGAGAGTTTATAGTAGCATTATTTGAGGATATGATTAATGTTATACATTTGAAGTGCTTGTTTTTACTGACAGTATTCAATAGTTCCAAGGAGTATAAAGAAGAGCCCAGTCTTCAGGTAATTAACAGAAAACCCCATGTTTTCAGTTGGCAACTTTATCTTTTATCTTCCGGAAAGACTTATACCAAGCATATATATATGCACATAGTACTAGCTGTACTATGGAACTGAGAAACCAGCAGTATGTTTTATTCCCTGCTATATTATCATAGACAAGTAATTTAAAATTCCCATCATGTGCCTTCTTCAGTTGAGGAATTTTTGTCTGAACTCTAATTTTAAATGATTGGAAACACAAAGCATTTTGTGTTCAGATTACCTGTTTTAAAAAAAACTATGCTAATGTTTACAGTAGATAATAGCTATATATCTTCTCTGAAAGTGTCATAGTATTGCCCTAAAGTATATTTTTTCTTGTTGATTTACCTTTGTTATTTCTTTCCATTAGTTTTTATTTTAACTGCCTGATATATTCCATCTTCACAGGATTTTCAAATATAATTTTTCCAAAGGAAAAATGCAAAAGGAAAATAAATGTCAGTGACAATGTTGAACATACCTAAAATAGCTATAAAACTGAAGACAAAATGCTGAGACACCAAAAATAAGATAATTTGTGTTTAAAGCAATATATTTTTATATCATTGGAATGATGCAGAATTATCATTCCTGGTGAAGATAAAGTGAAAAATACTTTCATCCGTAAGTGTAGTCAATCAATGTAATATTCAAAAGTGGCAGTAAAACCTTCAACTAGTCATAGTTTAGTTTTTTTCTTATTTATTCAAGAAACCTTGACTAAGTCCAGATCATGAAAAAAAGGCCATTGCCAGTCATAACAGATTTATATTTTCAGGGTGAATTAGAAGAAATAAGGAAAACACTAGTGATTTTATTCAATGCTAATTCAACAAAATGTTTTTAAGGGTCTATTATGTGCAAGATAAATAAAACAATGTTGTCCTCACAATGGTTATATTTTAGTGCATTAAGAAATGTGAAAATTGTTATATCACAATTAAAATGTTTAAATTTGTGTTTTTTATATGGCTAGCATCGGAGTCATAGCATAGTATTTTCTGTATTGTCAAATTTTATTATTATTATTTTTAGCTTTTTTTACCTCAGTATTTTTATCTTCTTGAGGGCAGGGTATTTACCCTCTTCCTGGGCCTAATAAAATAACTGGAACATATTAGGAATTCAGTAAGATTTGTTAAGCAAGTATTCAACCTCTATGTACCTCAATTTCTTCAACTGTAGAAATGTAAATGATAATAATAATAATAATAGTAGTGCCAATATTTATATGGTTGTGAAGAATAACATACTGCATTGGAAAATCTTCACATGTCAGGCATGAGAAGTCCAATTTTTCAATCACATTTACACATATTTCTAAAGCATTATTATAAATGAAAATTCTGTGATGATGAATCCTAAGCAAGAGAAAATATACTTTTCATATATCTTTTCCACTTTCCCTTACATATGTTTTATTTATTCATTTCTTATTTTTATTTTTTTGAGTTGGAGTCTCACCTTGTTACCCAGACTGGAGTGCAGTGGCACCGTCCTGGCCACCACAGCCTCGACCTGCTGGGCTCCAGCGATCCTTCTGCCTTAGCCTTCCAAGTAGCCGGAACCATAGGCGTGTGCTACAACACCCGGCTAATTTTTGATTTATTGTAGAGACGAGTTCTCGCTAAGTTGCTAGGGTGGGTCTTGAACCCGCGGGCTCAGGCAATCTACTCGCCTCAGCCTCCCAAACTGCTGGAATTACAGGCTGAGCCACCAAACCTGGCCTGCATATGTTTTAAAGAGCAAAAAAATACTATGTCTCCTGTTTCCATGTTGTTGTTGTTTTTTCTAATCTAAATGTAGTTTTATTTCTGATGGTCAAATTTCAGTCTTCATATTTCCTTTTTTCCATGATTAGATGCATTTGTATAATTTTTCCTAAACAATATTATGTATAATTAATAGAAAATTATTTTTACTGCTAATAACCATGCCAAATGTAGTTTTTCCTTTCATTAATAATTTTCGGCTATACAGTAGTGAAATTCTTAAGCTATTCTTTTTGCAAACAAACCACATTTCAGTGAGGGGGAAAAAAAAACATGTTACACTCAGAAATCATACACGATAAGAAATTCATTCCACAAGTGGAGTAAGACCTTTAAAAGACCTTTATCTACCTCGCAGAATAAATTTGATATGCCTTACAGACCATTATGCGAACTCTCCCTCACTGTGCATGCAGATAGAACCATCTCTTGAAAGCTCTAACACTATAATTTCCATTCAGGTGATGAAATTGTAATAAAAAACAGTTTATTAGGCTTCATTTGTATATGATTACATATTAGATTGTAGAAAGTTAACATTTATTTTTATTCTACTAATAATCATTTTTTCAAGAACTAATAAATCCAAGAAGCTTAAAATCATGCTTAAACTGGAAGATCCAATCTGTAGGCAGTATGCCCTGCTGGTGGTGCTGCTGAAACTGTTTAGGAGCTAAGCTAAGTTTTTATATGATCCTATACAAGAACTCACACAAGTTTCCTGTATATTTTCTGTAGCATAAAAATAGTTTATTTATTACTAGCTTAATACTTGGATACATATCTTATTTATTTAAAAAGTCATTTGATTCTAATTTGTCCATTTCCCTACTCAATTTTGTCTTATAACAAGATAAATATTTTCAAAGCCTTAATGAATAAGAAATAAATATAAGATTAACCCAAGTAGAATTCCTATTCTCTGCCTATTAAAATGAGCAATTTGACAAGAACTATGAAGTCCTTGAAATGGGTGAAGATCTCTGATTAAGCAATACAGCTCTTTCTATGATGGAAATCTACAAAAACAATTTGTTAAATCATTATATTTTAGAGCTAAAAAGTGATAGGAGTCATCTTTCTTAATACACTGATTTTTAGAGATGAGGAAACTGGTACAGTTAAATAACACACCTGATATTTCATGTAGTTAGGGACAAACTTGATATTTAGAACTTAGTTGACCTTCTTCTAATTGAAATGGTCTTTATGCTATTTTTTACCTGATCAAATTGTCTTATCTTTAATTAAGAGCAATATCTAACTTGTTAGAAAACATTTCTGTGCCAAACATCTAAGAGAATCGGGCATCCAAAAAGCTGTTAAATTGAGAAAAAATACAGAAGCTCACAGTCAGAGGAACATGTTATATTACAATGTATATGCACTAATATCAATGAAAATTCAATACCAAGATCAAATGTACAATATGCTGTCAAATGTTTAATAATTCTTCAGTGTCTAATTAAGTCTAAGAAATCTGCACTTAGGAGTGAGTCATTGTAATTTCATATTAAGTACAATATAATGAAATGGTATAAATAGGATAACACTGAAGAGTCAATGACTTAAGCTGATTGAAAGCAGGTTTCTTGCTACCACAACCTTTTAATATCAACTTGGGCTTCTGTACAAGGCAGAAAAGAAGGAGAAATGCTACACTGGGTGCCGCACAAAATGGAGCTGGATATTCATGGACCTTAAGTGATCAATATCGTTATCAGATCTGTGTAAATGTTGTGGGCAAGTACAATTAAAGAGCAAATCCCTGGATCAGCTGGTTAAGCTAAATCTCAGCTCCAGAAGCAGATGATTACACCGGAGGGCACTTGTTAGGGAACATAAGAAATGACTCTTTGAGACAGATGTTTTAAAAGACAACACATAGATTAACAACGAAGACTCTGGTATCTGAGCACCTAGGTTCAAAATTTTGTCCCAGCATCGCCTGGTTGTATGATTTTGTACAAGTCACTCAACCTTTCTGAACACTAGTTTTTCCATCTGTGAAAGATAACATTCTCTTCATAAGGTTATTGCAAGTTTTAAAATAAACCATACTTGTAAAAAACCTAGAAAAATGTCTACCTCTTCAGATATTGAAAACAAAGCTTTCTGAACTTTCCCTTTCTAAGGAAGGCAGTCACTTTACTGATATCTCTCCTGGGTGTGTTCTCACCTGGGTCATCCTCACAGAATACTACCTGGAAATGTATTAAGCCTATTTGGGTTAATCAACCTCTAAACATAATCTTCTAAATAATGTTTATAAGAATTTGTTGTAAACTTTTAAAATGTAGACCTTTAAACACTACCCAAACTACAAAGCTATAGACAATAACTACAGACATATAGACTACAGGGTGCTTCCGAAAATGCCTCCCATGTTTTAAAATGCAATTAGACTCATAGTTACTAAGTGCAAATATATCTCTCTGAAGAAACAGATTGCAATGAACACTACCTTTTGTTTTTTAAAAAATCCGAGTTACTATACTTTTGTTGATATATCTTTCCAACATGATGGAATTTTCCATTTAATGCTGAGTATAAAAACCTGCTCAGTAAAGCAGTGCTGTTGTTTCCCAGGTGGTGGATCCTTCTAGATCTAGTCTCTAGGCACAACTCAGATTCCTTTTTATGTCTTGTCATCACTTGGTGACGGTGATGACTGAGATACAGGTAAGTCAAGGAAAGCTCCGCATTAATGCTCACATCACTTTCAATTGTCATCCTTTTGTTGACAAAATAATGCATTATGTTTTCTGAAGTTAAAAATAAGAACATTCTTGCTATTGTATCTATTTTACTGATTATCTAATTCATGTGTCTAAGCTGACTAATTCAAAATGAAAACCAGTAAAACTAGATTTCTCTTCCATGGGCATCTATTTCAGGGGTGTTATTCGAAAATGTATCCAGACAGAGAAGGACCATTCTTTGGTCAAAGATATTTCAGTAGCTGAGATATGGTTTAGAATAATGAAATCTTCATGCAAGCTTCCAAGTTTTCTAAGAGTTTTTATCACATGGAACATCACCAAACAAAAACAGAGTTCACTAAGTGAGGTTGTTTACTGACATTTATGCAACTGGGGTTCTAATATCTTAACAGAAATTCTAGGGTAGAGTTCTTTCCTTCCAGTACAGCTAAATATTGTAACAACATTCGGAGTTCTTTAAGTAACTCAGCACTTGAAGGGGAGGGGACAACATAGTAGATAAGACTGACTGAAGTCTGGAATGAAATCTATACATTTAACTATGTAATATAAATGTATGTATATTTATATAGTACACGCACATGCATACACACATATATACATAAAAACCAGGGAAATAAATTTGTTTCTAATATAGTATAAATTCTGTCTTTCAAATTTCACCAATTCTCACTACTATGATCAAGTTCTTGTTCCATATATATCAAGGATACTTTTCTTTATTCACCATCCCTAATGTTTGTAAATTACCTCAGTCTCTTTTGTTGCCATTGTTCATAGTTTATTCTCAGCACCCATTTCTTTATCAGTTAATTTCTGTGATCGTTTATTCTTTCCCATTTATGTTGCAGAATCCTCGTCTGCTGTATTAATTTAATGCTTCAGGAGTGGTGTTTCTTTTTTCTTCAGTCTTGGTGCACTGTTTTATGTCTGTATTTCATCTCTCATCCACAGTGTTCTATCTTCCACACTGAGACATGGGGAGGATTATTTTGTACTCTCTTGGGCTGAAAAGTAACTTTCTTTTTGAGGTTTAAGTTGAAACTGATTCCTCCTTTATGCAACACCATGATACTCTTGTGTGATGCTGTTAAACACTCTCCCTGGTTGCTACAGCTCAGAGGACAGCCTTTTGACCATTTCATGCCTACTATTGGGTGGAATAGACGTTTTCAGACATTACCCCATTTTATCCCCACAAGAGGTACACACAGCAAGAAACACATTGAGCTAGATTAAATCAATTGCCTGAGGTCACGTATCTAGTAAATTGCAGAACCAGGACTCAAACAAAGGTCTTTTGACTTTAAATTCCTTGGTCTTTCCATTATATCATATTGCTCTTTATTGATTTAGTAATTCATCAGGATACACGCATTGTAATAAAAATAATATAAAGATGAATAATTATTTATATATTTTGGTTTTGAAAGACAGGAGGGCTTATTTATTTTGGTGTTGATTAAAAATCAACTGCATTTTACAAATTGTAGACACTTGGCTGTTTAACTCTTTCTGATCAATTCCTTAATACAGAAGAATATAATAATTTGCATAATTTAAATATTTCTATCTTGTACAAACAGGATTATGTAGATATATGGCAAGATAATAGGGTGAAGGTGGGGTTGCAAATTAATGTTTTAAATTCTTTAATTGTGGATTTAACAATTACTCTCTAAAAGGAAATAGCAGCACAAATTTAAAATTTATGGTTCACCAGTTTTAAAACTTATTTTATTAAATTGAAAGTGTCCTCTTATCCTCCTCTTATCAATAAAGTATATAATAATGTCCTCTGACTAAAATGTTACTTATCAGGAGAATAAGCTATTTTTTAAATTACTGATTTTTTTCAGCTTAACAGAAAAGACCATTTCTACTGTAAAGGCAAATGAACTATGACTTTTACTTCGAATTGGTTTTTGCATTTTTATTATAGTTAGCGTCTGCATTGAAATAATATGCATGATCAATTAGGGTATCCCTAATTGATTATTTTAGCTTTTTTAAATGATTGACCTACCAAAGAATAATCAACCTACCAAAGATAAATCTCTTTCTCTATAAAGACATTTTCTTCTTCTCCTACCCTTCTGTTTCTCCTCCTTTTCCTGCTCTCTCATCTATCCTTCCTTCCTCCCTTCCTTTCATCTTATCAAAAGTAGTATTCACTAGGACCTAGCAGGAACAAAACCATCTAGCTTTATGCAACCCCCACCTTATTCACCACCCATACTAGTGAGAACCTCCATTTCTAGAGAGCAGAAGTAATGTGTTATCTCAGCGGGCTATGCAAGCACTTTATAACTCTAGCATCATGGTAAGAAAATATTTAAGTACTTGAGCTGTGGCTGATGTTGCTGAGTTAGATCTTGGTGCCACTCTTCACCATATAGTGTACAGCCAAAGGCTCCTTACTGAGTACCCATCTATGAAAGTCAATGGGATATATTATATTATAGGAAATATTCTTGCAGAGAGAATTTCCACTTAGAAATAATATGGTAAAGTCTTTATTTTCTTCTTTGTGTTATTTCCAATTAGAAACAACATGAGAACGTGTGTTTCTTATTTTCTATTTTCTATTTGTCCAAGTGTGTGAATGCACCAAAGGAATGGTTAATTGTAAAGAAAAGATCCAGATTTAAGAATGGCTAGCAAAGCAGGTAAATAAGAATTCCTTTTATTTTTATAGATTGATGAGAGCTTTAAAAAATACTCCAGTTTCAAATGAAGACAAACACTACATCTTTGAAATATCATATTGACATGCTCAATGAAACCATTTTAAGTCTTTGAAACATCCTGCGGTGTATTCTCTATTCATATTATCTTCAGAATTTCAAGTTTAAATGAAGATTAGAAAGAACTATGGTGCCTGTTCCCCCTCCCCCACTTTTTCTATGTATACTTTCTGCTTTGACATTCTTTATATTTTCATTTTATGAAGACAGATAATCTTTTTGAAATCCCAATATCTTTATTCTTTCTGCTGCATGTAAATGCTTGTTCATACAAATATTGCTTATTAAAGTCTTCCATTTGAAAGCCCAGCTAATGGTTTAAATTGTATTCTTTTTTTCTGATGAAAATTATTTCTTCTTTATGTTTTCTGTGTTAGGCTATTTCAACAAGTAGACCCTGTGAGCTGTTCTTTTCAATACCCTGACTGACTCACACTGGGCAGTGCTTCTCTGTAACCTTTGCCTCTTATGTTCAAGTATTTTATGCTGGCACACAAAAAAAAGTATGACAAATTGCAGAGAAAAACATGGTTCAAATTTGGCATTGCTGTCCAAACTTGGAACATTCTGACAATGAGATAGTGCTCATAGCCTCCTGCTGGCTGTCAGTTATGTGTGATTTTCCTGGCAATATGCTGCCAAGAAGTTGTGAACTGATGGAGAATAAGATATATTGACTGGAGATGGACCAATTGTTTTGCTAGACATAAAAATGATCACATTGAGCTTTGAGACAGATTCATATATTAGTCATTATACTTATCACCAACTTAAAAAATAAGACAAGAAAGACTAATTTTGCTCTTTTTACATTTCAGTAACAGAGTTCCCTTTATCTGAGGTTCCAGGGTATTATTCAGATGTTACTTATGTATTCTTGCAATATTCTCTCAAGGTCAAGGAGGGGCATTGCCAACTTATTTTACAAGTGAAGGGTTCTTGGCAAAGAGAAGGTTTGACAAGCAGAGAGAAGATTATGCCTGGTCCTGTTTGAATCATAGTTGGGCATGTCTCTATGTAGGAAACCCTACTTCATCACAACACTTCATCAGAAAGGTATGCTGGTTATAATGACTGATATGAATAAAGGTATGATTTCAGATCAAATAAACAAACACGTACACTTTGCCTGTTATGTCCAAGGCTCTGTACTAAGTCATATTAGAAAGATTTAATTTTCAAGTATAGGGAGGCTACTATTTTATTGTCTTGTATTTTGTAGTTAAGCATTTTCTCTACATGTTTTTATTTATGCAGTACTTTTATAGTTTTGTTTTTCCTTCCTTTGGGCTTATTAATGGTATTCCATTTAGATTTGTTAAATGAAACATTTTATTTCTAAGAAAATGGTATAGTCCTCTGTTTTATGCAATTATGAAGCTATTTATGTCGTATTTGTTTCCAATTTTCTTCTAAAAATTGAAAATAAGTAATGACTATTGAGATTCAAGAAATGCATAAATCATGAAGTAATGTTCTCCCACACACTTTAAAAAAAGCATTTCATATTGAATAAATTTTAGATTAAAAAGAGTTTTAAAATAGTACAGATAATTCTTGCACCCTCCTTTCCAAGTTTCCCCTAATGATAACATCTTACATAACCATGGTATGCTTATCAAAATGAACAAATTAACATAGGTACAGCACTATTAAATAAATTATAGACTTTGTTTGGATTTCATCCGTTATTCTATTCCAGGAACATATCCAAGATACTGCATTGTATTTGTCATGTCTCCTACTTGCCTACAATCTTTGACACTTTTGCATTTCTTTCTTGTTTTCTATGAATTTCATAATTTTGAAGCATGCATAGTTTTTTAAGCTAGAAGATAATATAGTTTATATCTATGACCTAAATGATGGAATGTAGTTATTTATATTTTTGCATTTTTTTGCTTAACTCTTATTCCTTTCATTTATTCGTATACCCATTTGAACTCTATTTGGTTCACTTTCATTATAACAAATGTATAAGAAAAAATTTAAAGTTAAAAGAATTGCCAAAAGTACACTAATTACAGCTATAGAATTTTTGTATGAGAAAGAACTTTAGCTTCCAAGATCCACTTTGAAAGGGGAGATGGAGCTGAGAGAAGGCAACTTGCCCAAGTTGCCAAGGCTATTTAGTGACAGAGCAAAACTAATTATGACACTATCTACATTAATGTGTCACTTCGTAGCTGACAAATTGCCGACATGGACAAGACTTCCTTTGGTTTTCACAAAAATTCTTTGTTCTTGGAACATACTAGGCAGGCATCTACCTGAGAGATTTTGCTCTAGCTGTCTCATCTTTCTAGAATGTTCTTCCCATAGATATCTTCTTGACTAATTATCTCACTACTTTCAAATATTTGGCTAAATCTCAGCTTCCCTTAACACAACCTGATGACCTATTTAATGTTCATTCTGCCAAGCACCTGTCCACAGCTCTCCTAACCCCTCTTTTCCTGACTGAATTTTTATGAGGCTACTTTTACCTTTTAACATACTATTTTCTTTTCTTATTGGTTAAGCTTATTTTTATATTTCCTGTTTAACTGTTTAGTTCATCTCTGAGAAGTCACAGATCCTAGTTTGTGCATTGATAAATTTAAGACAACGATTACTTCGTCAGACACACACTAGATGTTCAGTAAATATTTGCTATATAAATAAATAAAAGCAAAACAAGATTATTCTTGGCTATATTACAAATGAAGTCCAGATAATGTAGAACTTTGCCCACTGTCATACTACCAGTAATGGTGCATTTGGGTGCATTTTATCACTTCAAAGTACAGAACACAGACTTGTCAGTCTTTCTGCAGAATTTAATGTCAATCATCAGTTAGTTGTTAACATAGTTGCTCTCAGGAGAGATCCTAGAACATAAAGAAGCTTATTATTTCCTTTCTGAAATCCATAAATAATGCTCCTATCTTGTATATGTGAATGCTGATAATGTCAGTATTTGTACCCTGTTTTCCTCTATGAACTTTCACATCCTCTTTAAAGAGAAAACACAAGCTTAAACATACATACATACATTCAGATACTACTAAAAGGCCATTTGAGTGACCATATTTCATAAATGTTTGTGTAAGGCAAAAAAAAAAAAAGCTTGGAAGAAATAACGATAGCAATTATTTCTTGAATATCCAGAATTCATTAGATCATACTAGGCATTTTACATACATTATCTAGTTTAATGTGACTGAAGGTTCATAAATAGGATCAATAAATACCCTGTTGCTTATAGAGAGTAATTAGCTCATCCAAATTTACTTAGAAAGTAACAAAGTCAAGATTCAAACATTAGTCTGACTAACATGGTGGGAAGCCCGACATAAGAGGCTCTGAATCTATCTGTTAGAGTCTCACTTCTTCCTTCTATACTTGCTTGTTTATCCTCCAAAGGAATTAATCCAGTAACAATTAAAGTGATAGTCTTTGTACAGCATTTGAACTTTTCTAAAGGGTATCTCATATATACTAGCAGTTGAGTTGTCTCAACAAATGCACAATAGCATGCTATTCACTCTTTTAAAAGAAGAAACTGTCATTTGTGAATACATGGATGAACCTGGAGGACATTGTGTTAGTAAAATAAGTCAGACACAGGAAGATAAATACCAATATGATCTCACATATGTAGAATTTAAAGAGGGAAAACCCACAGAAGCAAAGAATAAAATAGAACAAAGGATAGAAAATTTCAGTTAGACGAGATAAAGAAGTCCAAAAAACTGCTATAATTAATAATAATTTATTATAATCTTAAATATTGCTAAAGTATATTTTTAGGGTTCTCACTACAAAAATTAAGGTTAATACATATGTTAATGAGTAAAATTTAGCCATTCAACAATGTATATATATTTCAAAACATCATTTTGTATACAATAAAAATATACAATTTTATTTATAAATTAAAAAATTTCTAGATAGCATATGTATTATCAGAATCTACATATTCTTATTTATTTATTTATTTATTTTGTTATAAAGATGTGGAATACAATTCAAGGTTAAGTATACAAACATTGATTATGCCAGTAACCTTGTTGATGAGGTATGCCCCTCCTCCCCTAGCAGTTTCCCTCAACTGCCAATTCTACCCCCCTCCTCTGACAGTTTCCCACTACAGCCAATCCCTTTAGTATTATGATAATTGTTCAAGGTCCACTTGTAACATATGGTACTCTGTTCTTTGATTCTGTGATAGATCACTGAGTATGATCGATTCTAAATCCATCCAAGTTGCTACAGAGTCCATATATTTGTCCTTCTTTATGGCTTCAAAATACTCCATTGTGTATATGCACCACATCTTTTTAATCCAGTCCGGCTTTGATGGGCAACATGGTTGGTTCCATATTTTTGCTATTGTGAATAGAGTTGCAATAAACATATGCGTGCAAGTAACTTTTTTTGTAGAATGATTTGATTCCTCCGGGTATATTCCCGATAGGGGAATTGCTGGGTCATATGGAAGGTCAAATTCTAGTTCTTTCAGAAATCACCACACTGTCTTCCAAAGATGTTGCACTAGTTTGCATTCTGATCAGTAGTGTAGAAGCATTCCTTTTTCTCCACATCCTCATCAGCATCTGTTGTTATTTGTTTGATTAATCATGGTCATTCTTACTGGGGTTAGGTGGTATCTCAATGTAGTTTTGATTTGCATTTCTCTGATGATGAGTGAGGCTGAGCATTTTTTCATGTGTCTGTTGGCTGCCTGCATATCTTCTTTTGAGAAGAGTCTATTCATGTCTTTTGCCCACTTTTTAATTGGGTTGTTTTTTTTGCTTTCAGTGCGTTTGTGTTCATTGTAGATCCTAGATGTTAAGGCTTTGTCAGATATACAGTTGGCAAATACTTTTTTCCATTCTGTGGGCTGTCTCCCTGCTCTCTTGATAGTTTCTTTTGCTTTGTAGAAGCTCGTTGGTTTGATGAGGTCCCAGTTGTCTATATTATGGAATGAGCATTTAGGGTTCTGAATAGGAATTGGCTGTCAGTTCCAATTTCCTTAAGGGTGTCTCCTGCATTTTCTAAGATTCTTACAGTTTGAGGTTTTACATTTAGGTCTTTGATTCATTTAGAGTTAATTTTCATGGGTAGTGATGGGTAGGGGTCCTATTTGAATCTTCTGCACGTAATCATCTTGTTTTCCCAGAACCATTTACTGAATAGTTTCTCCTCTCCCCAGTGGTTGCTGTTGAAGGCTTTGTCAAAGATGAGTTGGTTGAGAAATTGAGACTTTGATTCCAGAATCTCTAACCTATTCTATTGGTCTATATGTCTGTTCTTGCACCAATACTAGGCTGTTTTGATTACTGTAGTCTTATATAAAGTTTGAAGTTTGGAAATGTAATACCTCCTGCTTTGTTTCTTTTGCTAAGAGTTGTTTTGGCTGTTCATGGTCGTTTATGTTTCCATATGAATTTCTGCATTGGCATTTCCAGGTCTGAGAAGAATGATGTTGGTAACTTAATGGGTACTGCATTGAATCTGTAGACTTTGAATCTGACTTTGGTAGGATGGACATTTTAACAATGTTGATTCTTCCTATCCATGATCATGGAATATTTTTCCATTTGTTTGTGTCTACCATTTTTTGTGTGGTTATTGTGAATGCGATTGTGCTTTCAATTTGAGTCCCTGTCTGCTTGTTATTGTTGTATAGGAATGTGAATGTCTTTTGCACATTTATTTTGTACACTGCGACTTTGTCAAAGTTCTTTATGTGCAAGCAGGTTTTTGACAGATTCTCTTGGATTTTCAAGGTATAGGATCATATCGTCAGCAAAGAGGGATAACTTGACTTTCTCGTTTCCTATTTGGATTAACCCTGATTTCCTTCTCTTATCTAATTGCCCTAGCTAGGACTTCCAACACAATATTGAACAACAGGGGTGAGAGTGGACAGCCCCGTCTTGTTCCAGTTTTCAGGGGAAATGTTTCCAGTTTCTGTCCATTTAGCAATATGTTAGCTGTGGGTTTATCGTAAATGGCACTTACTATTTTGAAGTATGTTCCTTTATACCTAGGTGTTTGAGGGTTTTTATCAAGAAGGGATGATAGATTTTATCAAAATCTGCATCTAATGATATATCTGCATCAATGATATAATCATATGGTTCTTTCTTTTACATCTGTTGATGTATTTAATTACATTTATGGTCTTGCGAATGTTAAACCAGCCCTGCCTCCTGGGGATGAAGTCTACTTGGTCTTGGTGGATAATTTTTAAGATGTGTTTTTGGATCTGATTTGCTAGAATCTTGTTGAGGATTTTTGCATCTATGTTCATAAGGGATATTGGCCTGTAGTTCTCTTTTGTTTTGTTGGATCTTTACCCGTTTGGGGTATCAGTGTTATGTTAGCTTCACAAAATGATTTAGGGACAATTCCATCTTTTTCAATTGCCTGGAATACTTTCAATAGGATTGGTATCAGATCCTTCTTGTACATTTTGTAGAATTCTGCTGTAAAACCATCCAGAATGTACATATTTTTTAAAAAATCAAGAAAGAGGCTTTGAGTTGATAATTACTTTAATCCACAATCTTTTTTGAATGCCTACTTTATAGTAGATATTGTAACCATTTGTCCCAAACTTTTTTCAGAAAGTATACTAGATGCTGCCCAGCAAGGAATAAAAAACAAAATATCTACTCTCATGGATTAAGTTTGAAAAAAAGACAATGAAAGGTAAACAGATTTTTTAAAATTCAGATATTGGTAAGTGTTAAGAAAGCAATGAGATAGGTTCATGAGATAGAGAATGGCCAGTATGCGTGCGTCAAGGGTAGTTTTTTCAAGTGTGTTGTTTATATCACACACCAAAACAAAAAGTTCAGTTGTCCTGAGGTTTAATTCAGCAGAAACAATTTGCCTCACAGAATTTATTTTATCTCACTATAATATGACTTCACCAAGTTCTACTTTTTCTCCATTTTTTTTGTACGTATTGTATTAGGAGAATAAAGTCAGTTCTAATTCAAGTAATTGAATATCTGATACACAAAAAAGCAAACAAAAACAAAACAAAACAAAAAAAACTTATGTCTCTTATACCAACACATAATTTCCTAGATGTTACATATTTACTTTTTTGCCCAGGTTCAGAAAAGACAGAGATTTCCAGGGTTTTCCTGATATGATAGTTCATACTCTTCTTGAGCAGGATGATATCTAGATAGTTCTCAAAGCACTATTATAGGCTTATTTGAATTCCTGTATTCTGACCTAGTTCTTGCCTAGACTCCTCCAGGATACCTGGCTATCATAGCACTCATAGCACCCAGCATTTGTTTCTAAATTTTATTGAATTAAAGGGAGAGAGAGAGAGAGAGAGAGAGAAAGAGAGAGAGAGAGAGAGATCCTAAATGACACACAAAACTGGAGTGAATGGGAAGACCATAATGGTAGATTGAGTTATGACATTTAGGTTACTTTGTATGAGACTGAACTCTTAGCCTACTTTTGAGGGACTAAAACATGTATCTGAGACATTAGTCTATTATCTGATATTGCTTTGAAGAAAGTTAAAAAAAACTTCAGAATAAATGTACTTTTAATCATGGCTGATACATATATTTATGTATATATCAGGTGCTACATTAATTTGCCTTTTAGGTTATTCATTGATCACCAAAAAAATGTTGACCCTTGAACAACACAGGGTTGAACTGCCCAGGTCCACTTATACATGGGTTTTGTTCTGCCTCTACTACCTCTGAGACAGCAAGACCAACCCCTCCTTTTTTTCCTCCTCCTTTTCAATCTACAAAGGTGAACACCTTTATAATAATGTATTCCCACTCAATGAATAGTAAACATATGTTCTCTATCTTATGATGTTCCTAATAACATGTTTTCATCTCTAGCTTACTTTAACTGTTGGAATGCAGTATATAATACACATAACACACAATATGTGTTCATTGGCTGTTAATGTCAGTAAGGCTTTCTGTCAACAGTAGGCTATTGGTAGTTAAGTTTTGGGGAAGCTAAACTTATATGTGGATTTTTGACTATGCAGGGGTCATATCCCACACTCTACATTGTTCAAGGGTCAACTCTACTTTCAATAATATATATGTAAAAATAACTTAAAACTAAAATGGCTATTAATAAAGAAACAGGAACTAAGTAAATAATGATTTATGCACTTCTAGCTGCTCTATGTTCTATAAATATACTGGATATCATCATATCAGTTCCAGATTCTACTGAACATTTATTGAGCACCAACAATATGACAGGCACTGTGGTGAAATGCTGGATATTAAAAAAAAAGAAATGACAGAACAATAAAGTTCTAGTAGTAAACATATGTATAAACATATAATATCACTACAATCTACTGAGATGGTATAACAAAAATATACACAGGAATTTTTAGAAGCAAATAATCTAGGAGGTTATGGAAGATTTTTTGGGTGAAATGATGTCTAAGATAACTGTTCAGACACTATCTCATTTCTCTACCTCTTTTTTTCCCAGTTCCTTCTAGCTGGATGCACAGTTGCTAGTAGAGCAATGGAAAACAAACATGATTTTTTGTCCATGTTTCGAATCCTTAATTATTGTACTGAAAGCCTCTATTTGGATAACTGAAAGTCAAAACGACCCCTCCCCCTTTTTATTATAAGAGCCCTTGTGTGACCTGTTTTACAGAAAGCATTTGGTAAATAGGAAAAGAGAATCATATTTAGATTTAGGCAAATATGGGCACTATTTCTGCCTTTTGCCATCTATTAACTGCCATTCTTTCATCCATATGATAATGCATTGAGCAACTTAGCCAGGCACTGGGAATATTATTAGAAATAAGACAGAACTCTTACATCTAGGATTCAATTTTCTAAAAGTAGAGCAATGTAAAATAAATCAACGACAACGAAAGTGTATTAGTTTGCTAAGGCTGACATAAAAAGTACCACAGCCTGGGTGGTTTAAACAAAATAAATTTATTTCCTCACAGTTCTAGAAGTTCAAGGTCAAGACATCATCAGGTTTTTGTTGTTGTTGTTGTTGTTTTATTTGTTTGTTTTCCTGGGGCTTGCTTCCCTTGGATTACAGATTACCATCTTCTTTCATGTCTTCACTTGGTTTTTCCTGTGTGTGTGTCTGTGTTCTAATGTCTTCTTCCTACAAGGTCACCAGTCATGTTGGATTAATTGGATTAGAACATATATATGTATATATATATATATATATATATATAGAGAGAGAGAGAGAGAGAGAGAGAGAGAGAGAGAGAGAGCTATATAGCTTAATCTTATCTGAAATATCTCTTTTAAGACTCCATCTCCAAATATATTCACATTTAGAGGTATTATAGATTAGGATTTCAACAAATGAATTTTGGGGAGTCACAATTCAGCCCATAAAAATAAGGCATTACTCTAAAGGCAGTATTCAGAGTGATATGGTGAAGAAATGGAATGGGCTGGTGAGCTGATTCAAGTAGCATAGTCAGGAGAGGCTTTTATGAGGAGGTAAGAGTTGAGAAGAGACCTAAAAGATAGGAAGGAATCAGTTGTACTTATTCAAGGGAAGGCTCTGCCAGGGAGAGGAAGCCATAAAGTCCATGAGAAAGCACTTGAAGTATTCGGGGACCTGAAAGCGGCAGTAAGGATGCTGTGAACATGATGAACTAGAATAATCCTATGAAGATGAGGTCCTTAATGTAGATACGTTTCTAAATATTTCTGTCTGAATGTCCATAGTTATCAAATACAAATAGTAGAACTAACTACAATAAATTGTTGAAAGAGTTAAATTACATCACAATGAATAATCCCAGCATCTAATAGATACTCCATTAAAAAAATAAAATAACCTTTAAAAGAAGAAGCAGAAGTATTTTCTTTTTTTTTTTTTTTGAGTTGGAGTCTCACTCTGTCGTCCAGACTGGAGTGCAGTGGCCGCTCCCGGCCACCGCAGCCTCGACCTGCTGGGTTCCGGCGATCCTTCCGCCTCAGCCTTCCGAGTAGCCGGAATTACAGGCATGCGCTACCATGCCCGGCTGATTTTTTGATTTATTGTAGAGACGAGGTCTTGCTGCCCAGGCGGGTCTCGAACCCGCGGGCTCAGGCAATCCACTCACCTCAGCCTCCCAAAGGCGCAGGGTTACAGGCTGAGCCACCGAGCCCGGCTAGCAGAAGCATTTTCTTTTTTTCACACATCATCCATTACATTTGAAACTGCACTCCAGGATATTCATTGCTATGACTAATTCTGACCTAACTATAGCAAAATGGAGGGAGTGTATTCACATGTTTTCTATCACCTGACCAGTCTCAATCATTTTACAGTTGCCATCAAAATCTGACAGGTCTATGATCACTGCTCTAAAATACCTTCATTAAAAATATCCTTATCAAAAGTACTGTCAAAAAATCAGTAGTTGATTTGCTGTGTGGTTAACCTCCAATTAGTTTCAGAAAAGAAAGTACATTATAATCACTTTTCAACTATTAAAACAATTTCAAATTTGGTAAATTTCTACTTGTAATTATATAAAACAATGGCAAGTGTCTTTTTAGATAATTATATCTAATCAATTGTAATATAATCTATTTTAACTTCACTAAAAGATATTTCAAAATACCAAATATGCTATTCTCTCACTTATATCACATGTATTAGGAAATAAAATACAAGGTATAAAATTCTCTGCAAATTGAAACTTTATTAACAAGGGTGATACATTAATGATGTTTTAGAAGATGTAATTTTTGTTTCAAAAAAGAGGGTAGACAGGTTAAACTGGATTCAGATTTTTTTCTTACTATGATAACTTCAATTACCCTTCATTTCATTCAATTATAACTCTTTTTTTATATCAGTAGTGCTATACTTTTCTGAAGCAGCCTTCAATTGAACATTCTTCTCCATTCTCAATTGTCAGTATTACTGCAATGTTGTTCAGTTAAGAGGGAGAATCTGAAATGTGTTTTGAATTTACCATGCCGACATAAAATATCTGCAATGTTGTCCACATTGGTTTTGTAGTTCTCTGGGAAATATTTCTATATACAAAGTCAGCATTTCTGATGATACCTAGCTTTTCTCTTCCTCTCTACAAAATTATGTTCAGAATTGCAAAAAAGTTTCCTCCAACAACTGCATTGAAGGTATTTCATTTTTTAAATTACAGTGACTTGTACAAAATAGGTTTTCAATACATTTGTTTGATTAACAACTATTCCTCAGATTACCCCATAATGTGATTTGCAGTGTTATTATAAGAATGACTTTGCAACTAATTTTGACTTATTTGCTAATGAAAAAATTCTGGAGATTTAAAAATAAAGGTTGGTAATTATTGCAACCATAACCTACATTTAATATCTTTAAAGTTATTTTATGAATTTTAACTTCTATACATGAACATTTCACATTCATGGTTTCTTGATTTTTTTTTTTTAATACTTTAGGTTAAACCTAGACCTAGGCTAGGGATGGCAAATTATGTATTGTCTTGAGTGCTATATCAATGCTAGTGACTATCTGAAGGGTTCTTGGGTCATGCTCATTAGGACAAAGACTTTTAATGTTTGCCAGTGGAGATGGTGTGGAGACTGTTCACATGGCATTTGTCATTGTAATTTAGGGAAATATTTTGTAGCAGATGAAATTATTCATGTTCTACAGTTGCATCATCCTTTTCGGCACCCTTTCCCTATCACCAGCACTATTATGTTTATACTCTCGATTTCTTTTCAAATTATGTTTTCAAGAAGGAATAAAAAAAGTCATTAATAATACCAATAATAACAATAATTCTCATTATCAGTATTTATTTCATGCCAGACATGGTGCTAATGTTTCACATGCATTTATTGAATACTAAAATGACTATGGAGTAGGAAGTATTCCCAGTTTACAGAAAAAGCTCAGATAGTTGTATAATTTCAGTGCTAATAAATGTCCAGCTCAGAATTCAAGCCAGGTCTTTCTGAAACAAAGCCTGTGGTTATAACTATTATACTTATCAAGAGATTTTTAAATGGCATTGAACCTCAAGACACGACTATTGATGTGGATTGAAGCTATCAGTGAAGAAGTTGGTGTTAATAATAGACTCTCACTTATTTTCCAGTAAATAGACCAGTTATGTGTTGTTCAATTCTTCTGATTGGAGCCAATCCATACAGAATATCAGCACTTGAGTTAATAGCACCAGAGGGTGTCAGTATGTGTAAAGACCTTAGGGATCATCTGTTTCAGTAATCCTCAGTTTTTTGGATGAGGTGATAGAGCTTGACAGATACAATGACTTTCCCTGGTTCATGAGGACAATTAATGAAACAAAAATGACTAATATCTTGGTAGTCTGACTCTAAATTCTGTATTCTTTAAATCACTTCATTCTACATTTCCTGAGCATATGTCAAATGCCAGAAAATAAATGATCAGGGCAGAACAAGCCTCATGTTAAAATTATGCAATGCATCTAAAGGAAAGAAAAAAAGAAAGAAAATAAAGACCTCAAATTAGGAAAAACAAAACCAAAAACAAACACAAAAGCAGACAGACAAGCCCTTACTGGAATATTAACACACTTAAAAAAAGATTTTACAGTACCCACTGTCTAAAATCATCATTATCTTTATTACATAAGGCTTACTCCCTGACCAACAGACACTAATGTTTTTAAGAAACAAATAAAAAATAAATCATAATACTCTTCCCCCAAGAATAGACCCTTGACTTGCTTCAGGTGTCTGATTACTATGTATAGCAGATATCTCAATCTTCCAAAATTTCTTGGAATGCAGTTTGAGATCACTGGATGCGTTGTGCAGAGACTGTCTCAAACAAAGACACAGAGGAATCTCTTCAACCACTGAAAATTCTGGGATTATGACCACAGCCACCATCTTGGAGAGAGCCCCTTATGGTTTTGAGATGTTATGGTAGTTTCTGAGTAATGAATTGGTTTTAGGTGCTGAATCCACATCTAAGACCTAATTTGCCATTGTAATTTAAGGAAATATTTTGTAGCAGATAAAATTTTTCATGTTCTACAGCTGCATTCAAAAATAATGACCAAATGGACATTTTATGTTGTCATTAAGGAAGCCACATTATAGAGCTGCTATCTTGTTTTTCTAGAGCAGCAGTCCCCAACCTTTTTGGCATCAGGGACTGGTTTTGTGGAAGAAAATTTTTCCGCAGATGGTGGGATTGGGGATAGTTTCTAAATGATTCAAGTGCATTGCATTTATTGGACTCTTTATTTCTATTATTATTACATTGTAATGTATAACAAAACAGTTATATAACTCATCATAATGCAGAATCAGTGGGAGCCCTGAACTTGCTTTTCTACA
The DNA here is from genome assembly GCA_027257055.1 of Cephalopachus bancanus. Classification (NCBI taxonomy): domain Eukaryota; kingdom Metazoa; phylum Chordata; class Mammalia; order Primates; family Tarsiidae; genus Cephalopachus; species Cephalopachus bancanus. The sequence goes on from JAPVLO010000073.1 coordinate 3,653,186, forward strand.
GTGAGACAGTCTCATCTGGGTGCTATGGGAGACGGCGACACCTGAAGTGTGTTGCTTATGTCCAGTTTGCTCCATAATCTCTTTTTGGTGGCGGTCACTGCAGAAAACCCTGCTTCACAAAGATAGGATGTTGGAAATTGAAGCAGGATTTTCAGTGCTAATCAGACAGGAGGTAGAGCTCAAGTGGTAATACGAGCTGTAAATACAGATGAAGCTTCACTAACTACCCACTGCCTGTTGCTCATCTCCTACTGTGAACCCAGTTTCTAACTGGCCATGTACCAGTTCATGGCCCGGGGCTTGGGGACCCTTGTTCTAGAGGAAAGTAGGCTACTGCATATCAGAGAACTCTACCAAAATACATTAATGAGAATGTGGATTAATAATGGGTTAGAAAACATTAACAAATAAGCTTGTTTTAATGTCAAGCTTAATTCTGAATTTTAAAAAAGTCATAAAACAGTATGACTGTATTTCATTCACCATGTTCTTTATTTTAAACCTCCTATTCGTGGGTGCACAACTTTGTTCTTGGAAATGACTGACCACAGGACTTAGGGTTTTTATTTAAAATAATGTGTATGTTTATGTGTTGTGTTTGAGGGATGGATGTTCTGACTAGCTGAAGGTAACAAGCACTCATACATTTAATTGTCCTCAATTAAGAGTGGCTGAACCAGCTCTATTTACAATAGCAAAAACATGGAACCAACCGTGTTGCCCATTGAAGCTGGACTGGATAAAGAAAATGTGGTACATATACACAATTGAATATTATGCAGCCATAAAGAAGAAAAAAATATACGGATTTTGCATCAACTTGGATGGATTTGGAGTCAATCATACTCAGTGATTTATCACAGAAACAAAGAACAGAGTTCCATATGTTCTCACTCATAAACGGATCTTAAACAATGTAATGCTACAAGAAAGCAATTGACAGTAGTGGGAAACTGTAAAGGAAGGGGGTGGTGAGATTGGCAGTTGAAGGAAACTGCTAGGGGAGGGAGGGGTATACCTCCTCAACAAGGGTATCTGCATGATCAATGTTTATATACCTAACCTTGAAATGTACCCCATATCTTTATAATAAAAATTTAAAAAATAAATAAATAAAATAAAACGATAATACCTCCAAAAAATAAATAAATAACGCTATGTTCCTTCTAATTTCAGTTTGCACACTTAAAACAAAAAGAGTGGCTGAACCAATCATAGATCCTTAGTCTTCAGCTTTTATTTTTAGTCAAAAACTGTAAACAATGAGAACATTTTCACTCAATCGTAAAATCAGTATTTTTCTCTTGGAGTTAACAAAACAATTACTTCCAGTTTAAGTCAAGAACTATAAATCTTAAGAGGTGAAGTGTCAGGTTAGTGAGAAAAGGCGTCTCCTCGGGTGGAAAATTCTCTATATTAAGTTAATGTTCAGTGATATTTAGGTACTCATTTTAGTAAGTCCATAGAAGCTGCTACTCACTGAGAAATCAAGAGTTAGGTGAATAGAAGAATACATTTAGTTTTTTTTTTTTATTTTCAGAAAAATGGAACAAAATTAATATGTTTAACAATGACTACATAACAGTAATATATGACAAAGTATATTGAATTGTGACTTCTCAGTTGGTAACTATTTAATAATTTACTATAGTATGCAAATAAGCTTACACATAAATGAACGTTCATAAATAGGCAGGTCAATTTGAGAATTTAAAAAAATCCCATTTTTTTATGGGTCCTCATTACTTTCAGCTTTTGAAAGGTAAAATATCTAGCTTGCCTCATCTTTCAGATAATTTTGAAGATGTATCATTTCTTAATGAATCTTAACATTTTTAGTGAATTTTTAAAAATTAATGTAGTCATCACAAATTTACAGGTAAAACATTTCCTTGACATAAGAGCCTAATTTAATGATTTCAATCACAGGTAAATTCATGTAGTTGCTTAATAAGTTCAACTACAACAGAAGTATTTTCACTGCAGGCATCCAAATAAGCAAAATGTTTTCATAAACAGCACATAAGCAACACACTGCAAAATAAGAGACAAGAAAGGATTCCATAGCTTATAAAAAGCATATCTGAACATAACCAGTTAGTTATTTCTCTGGAGGTGTCTCTTTTTTTGTATACAGGAGCGGTTTACAGGCAAATTGAGTTAGTTGTAGATAGTTTAGTATTGAACCTATTTTGTTTTCATGACCATTAGTAATAACAAAAGTCTTACCTCATTGACAGCTATTCAATGACATACTTAAAAGATGCAAATAGATCTTAGTCCTTTCCTTTTCAAAGATAAGAATTAAGACCTTTTGTCTTTACTAGAATTCTGTATTTATCAAATTCCTTGAATGCACAATGGTATAATGTCATTGAATCATTCAGAGGACAATATATTCTGCCTTCTTTGCCATAATTAATATAGATTTCTTCTCTCAAAATTCTCCCCAATTGCTGTTCATTTATCATAATGGGACATGAACATGTATGTAATAAGTGAGCCTCTATATGGTCCTACTAGAGTAAAAGTCTAACAGCAAACAGCAGAAACTTTCTTAAGGGATTTTGAGACATGGTTTAGAAGTGAGGAAATGGTGTTGGGATTATATTAGCTGATAGGAAAGAAATCTTTCAGCTATCACAAGTGATGTCAGAAAGATATTTCTGTGAACAGGGAACACAGCGGGATTTACTTGCAGGTTGTCAGGGGCAGGGGTGGATGAAACTCTTCCCTGTGGTATTCATTCATTTCTTGAGTGCTGTTACAATTATTTGCTTCAGCCAACATGATCTGAAATGCATACAAAAAAGTATATAGTATTCAAATTTTCAATGAAAATTTCAATCCTAATTAACTATAAATCAGTAAAGCCGTGTAGCCTGAGGTACGTTAAAATGAGAACTTTGTACATGAAAGACTACATATGCCCCTAAATCTAAGAATTTCCTACTTGCAAACCTCTGGATCGCTTCATGCAACCTCCTTCACTTCAATTATGCTCCGGAGGGAAGTGAGAGCAGTTTAACCAAGCCAAATAGAAGTCCATGTCATCAGAGAATAAGTCATTTTTTTTTTTTTTGTGGTTCCTATAGAACAAGACATTGATCTCAATGGGAGTAGACTTCTGACCCTGTCATCTGAGAATGGGTAGTGGAACAAAGTTAGAATTTATGCCCTCCTGATTAGCTGAATTACATCCCTGGAGCCTTAAACCTAAAAGGAGTAGAGTTCCTTCACCACTTTCTTTGTTCCACTCTTAAGAGACAAGCTCCATCAAGTTATTAGTATGCTTATTTTATCTTTCCTTCAAGACTTAATGCTCTTTAAAGATGATAACCATGCCTTATACTTCTTTGTAGACATATTTACATTATTGCCAATATCTGGATATTGTAAGTAGAATAAGCTAAAAAATACATAATTATGTAAGAAAAAGTTATGTTACCAATTGATAAACAAGAGAGAAGAGTTCTCAAACACATTACTAGAATAGACTATTTCAATCTTTCATAAAGATACTAATTCTTGCTCTTTATGTCCTAAATGCACTTTCCATTAGATTCACTGTCTTTGTTTTTGTTTCTGCTCATTTTAAGTCAGAGATAAGTTGACACTGACAAATGAATAACCATACATCCATTTCCACTGCCAAATATTCCACCTGGTTATTTAAGGTTATATTTACCTCTCTTGAAATTTGAAGGTATTCATAAAGGCAATCATAGAAACAGTGGCCTTCTAAACAGGGTGATGTGTACATTAACAAAGATCATTGAAATCAGACAGGAACTGGTCAGACCTCAACTTCCTCAGCTCATGTGCTGGACTACTTAATTTTCCAACTGATTTGTATCTGTATGCTGTGTTTGAGTATTATCCTGTTTTTCATTATTTTATTTAACCCTACAAGTTTAAGTTTATGTAAAAACTGAGGAGTTAAATAAAACCACTGGGTATCATTTTACAATTTTAATATGAAATCTCATTTTATCAAAATAGAGAGCTTTTTTGGTGTTTGATGAACACTAGACATCAGTATACTGTTTAGTTGCCCATCTTAAAAACTAGCTCATTGAAGGGGAAATTGACCATATAGGGTATTTCCCCTTTTTTCTCTAAGTCTGTCTCCTATGAAAAGACTGTGTTGAATATGAACCAAAACTACAGACTACAGATGAGTAATGGATAGGTCTGCAATTCTTCACTATCTGACATCTTTTTAACAAAATATATATATTTTTAAAACTCTTCTTTTACATTATGGTGTTCATAATAGTTTGCCTTTGTTCTACTACTGGACTCTAGCATCACATTAATAAAAGTATTTTCTGTAATACTTATAATACTGCCTCTATTACCTATTTATCTTGGATTATGTGGTTTGGTCTTTTTTAGTTCAACAAGTAGTGATAGTGTTAATATCAATCATACTTCAAATAAAATATAACTAGAGGATTAGACTATGCTTTGCCTGGGCTTAGTGGATTTAGGTGGGGCAATCTCATTAATATTTTTGTCATGTTTTATAATCGCTATTCTCACTTATACATTCTATAAATAAAAACAATATTATTTCTGAGCTTGTTTGGTGCCTTTTGGTGAAAAAATAGTGGTAAAGAATTTATGTTATATTGGTGAAGTATTAATTTCCTTAGAAATACTTGTCTTGATATGCTATAATACCTATTTCATCTCTTGTCTATACAATCACCTCGCTTTCTTGAAGTTCAACTTTAATTTGCTTTTTATTTTTAACAAAGTATTGTAACATAGTTTTAATAAAATTGCCTTATAACTGCTTTAGTTAAGAAATAATTTCTAAGAATTTTATATCAGAATGTTCTGATTTTTTACATCAATGTCTATTAAGTAAACAAAGCTTACTCAAGATATAGATGGTGTAACTTGTTTTAGTCTGTTCAGGCTGCCATAACAATATACCATAGCCTGAGTTGCACAAACAACAGAAATTAATTTTTCACAGTTCTGGAGGATGGAAGTCCAAGATTGAGGTGCCAGCATTTTGGGGTTCTGATGAGGTCTCTTTTTCTGACTTGCAGATCATGGCCTTTTTATTGTGTGCTCTCATGGCATTTCCTAAGTCCATGTTCATATCAAAATATAAATCATGATTTCTCTCTCTCTCTCTCTTCTTATAAGGCCCCCAATCCTATGAGATTACAGTCCTACCCTTGTGACTTTATGTAATCTTAAATACCTCCTGAAAGCCCTCTCTATAAATACCATCATTTAGGAGTTGGGGCTTTACTATGGTTTCATTGTATGTCCTTCAAAATTTGTATGTTGAAACTTAAACCCCAAGGTGATGGTATTCGAAGGTAGGATCTTAGGATGTGATTAAATCATGAGGGCAGATCCTTTGTGAGTGAGATTAATAATCTTATAAAAATGTTAAAGGCAGTACCCTAGGCCCTTTTGTTGTTCTGTTGTACAAAAAAAGCAATCTAACATAATGTGTAACAGGAGTCCCCACAAAGCTGAGGAATAGGAGGCAAAAAATTTAGAGATATTTGGGATGAAATTTTTTTCAAATCTGAGGAAACGTATAAACCCAGAGATCTAACAAGTTCAACAAAACAAATGTGTAACAAAGACTCTCCCACATAAGCAAAAATATAAAAATAAAAAATCTCATGAGGATACATCATAATAAAATTGCTGAAAACTATTGTTCAAGAAAAAGTTCTGAGAACAGCCAGAAGAAAACAGACACATTATTTCCAGAGGAGCAAAAATAAGCATGTCTGCAGACTTCTCCTCAGAAACTGTGTAAAGCCAGAAGATAAACTAACACTATCTTTAAAGGTCTGAAGGTGGGCAAGGGCAGACAGTCACCCTAAAATTTAATAACAAGTGAAAAATATTTAAAAACAAATGTGTAGGTTTTCAGTTTTCAGTCTGGTGTATTAGGAACTTAGAAGTTATCACTCTACCCTAATAATAACTAAAAAGCTGAATGAACTGAAAATCAATAACTCTTCTTAGAGCCATTGGAGACTTGGACTTGTAGAGTAAATCAATGCCCTCCAAATTGGAAAGACAGGCACATTCAGAGAATCACAGCTTAGCTGACCTGAAGCTCATGAGCAGACATCTTCCCAGGAGCCGGTACTAGGTTAACAACACCTAAACAGTAACTGATGAATTGTTGGAGGCTCAGTGTGGACAAGTTTGAGAACTCAAAAGACCAGGGGCCCCATCATAAGAGGACACTCACACTTCTGTAAGTTTTACCTCTGGGTATTGGATCAGGTTCTCACAATTAATTTTTGGAGAAAAATTTCCTCATGCTTCCAGCAGGAGGAGACAAAAAGTTACCATTTTGAAATATTCCAGAGTATTCTCTTCTTTTCAACAATGCTTGTCCTCAAAGGAAACTATTTTACCAGAGCTTAAACTTTTTTTTTTCAGAGCTCAACCAACCTAGTGGAAAGGAAATATCCAACTCCAGAGTTCTCTGGTTTTTCAAGTGGAAAAAGAAAAATGCTCAGTTTCAGCCCACTCTAGGCTTCTGTTACATCTAAGGTTAGTGGGCAGAGGGGAAGAGGACCAAGAAGCCTTTGTAAAGTTTACAGTTGGAGAAAGTGTAATGGCTCACACCTATAACCCCAACACTCCAGGAAGTCAAGGTGGGAGGATTGTTTGAGGACAGGAATTTGAGACCAGCCTGGGCAACATAGCAGACTCTGAGGCTTCTACAAAAAATTTTAAAAAGATAGCTGGGTGTGGTGGCCAGCACCTGTGGTACCAGCTATTTAGGAGGCTGAGATGGGAGGATCACTTGAGTCCAGGAGTTCAAGGGTGCAGTGAGCTGTAATTACCCTTCTACACTCTAGTCTGAACAACAGAGTAAAACCTTATCTCTTAAAAAGAAAAAGCAAGTTCCCATACCAGAGTCAAAAGCTCACTAAAAGACTGAGACCTAATCCTAAGACTATAGGATGCTATCCTTCTTCACATCTTACCATCATATTGGCCTATTTACTTTAGATATTTTTATCCAGTACATCCTACTTAGCCATCAAGAAAAAATTACAGTGCATACTAAAAGACAAAAAAATTAAGAAGAAACAGGGCAATCATGAGATCTAGACTCAGATATGGCAATGATGTTGGAATTACTAGACTGAAATTTTTAAACCACTATTAATTAATATAAGCCACCATGCTTGGCTCAACTGTGAACTTTACAAGTGCTTCTTGGTCTTCTCCCCACACACCTTCCAATCTCAGATGGGTTATATGCTAAGGGCTGTAATGTATAAAGTAGACAGCATGAAACAACAAATGGAAAATGTAAGCAGAGAGATGGAAATTCTAAAAAAGTGTCAAATAGAAATGTTCACACAGGGAACCCAGAATAACATAGTTTAAACTCAACTAATTAGTGATCTTAGTTGCATCTGCAAAATATTTTTTGCCTTGTAATATAATATATTTATGAACATGAAAGTACACCATTATCATAGGTTCTGAGGATTACTGTGAAACATCTTGGAGGGGCGAGTCCACCTATCAGGGGCATCTACAAAACAACGACATATAACATCATGCTTAATGGTGAAAGAATGAATGTTTTCCTTCTAAGATCAGTGTCAAGGCAAGCGTGTATACTCTCCTCACTCCTATTCAAATATCATACCAGAAATTCTAGTCAAGGCAGTAAATTGGTATAGCATTCAGATTGGAAAAAGACAAAATGAAATTGTTTCTATTTCCAAGTGAAATGATTGTCTACATAGAAGATTCCAAGAATACATTTTTGATTTTAAAAAGGGTAGAACTAATAAGTCAGTTAAGCAAAGTCACAGGATGTGAGGTCAACCCCCAAAAATCAATTCACGTTTTCTATTTTTGCAATGAACCATTAAAAACTGAAATTTAAAAAATACTACCATTTCAAATAGCTCCAAAATGTGAAATACCTAAATAGAAAGAGAAATGTGGTGTTCATGATACGGATGACTCAAAGATGCTTTCTTTCCAAATTGACCGATAGATTTAACACAACTCTGTCAAATTTCCAACACGGCTTCTATTTACTTTTTTAGACAGATATAGACAAGCTGATCCTCAAACTTTTATAGAATGGCAAAGGAACTATAGTAGGCAAAATTGTTATGAATAATAAGAAGAAGAAAGTTGGAAGAATCACAACATCTCATTTGAACTCTAAACAACAGTAATCAAGACTGTGTTGTGGTGCTGCCAAAGGCATGTAGGCAACAGATCTGAGAGTTCAGAATTAGATCCATAACAACACATTCACTTGAATTTTTCTTATATTTCTCATTTATTTTCATTGAACTCATAAAATTGCTTTTAAAAATTTTATTGTACACAACGTATATTGGTACAGTTGTATAAAAATATAAATGCTCAGAAAAACCTTGTGTGTGCGACCCAAAAGTCATAAATGTTTTAAAATTAGATGTTTTATTTTGAGGTGATTATGGATACACATTTAGTTGTAAGGACAGAAAGATTCTGTATACCCTTTATTCAATTTTCCAGTGTCAACATCCACAAAACTGTAGTACAATGTTACAACCAATATTATATTGATATCAACAGAGACAAGATACCCTCATGGTATATGGGAGAGTTCAAGGATCCCTCATGTTGCTATTTTCTAGCCATACTCTCATTCCTCCAACCCCCTCCCCACAACTGATCATCTTTTATCCATTTCTGAAACTTGCTCATTTCAATCATTTTATAAATATGGAATAATATATAGCCGCTATGATTTTTTTCTTCAGCATTCCATGGTATTGATGTACTACCTTTCTTTAACCATAAATCAGACAGACATTGTGAAGCAGGTTCACTGTGCACTGGTTATCAATTTGTCTCATGCCGTTGAGACAAAACAACCACACATGAAACAAGTTACATGAAGTGGATTTATTACTAACAGGTAGGCAGCAAGGGATGACAGAAGCCTAAATCTTATTTAGTTTCCCAGGGCTCACAAGGCTACCCAGGAATAAATGGAGTCCATGCCCAACTTGCATCCTAGCTGATAGGCCCTGGAAGGAAGCCAGCCCTGGATTATAATGAGGGGGAATGCCTCCAAACCTAAAATTTATTTATAAAATATTATGTATGTATTCTTACATGCTTAAACTTCTGTCACCTTCAAAGTACACTTCATTTGATGTGATATGCCTATCGACCTATGGAGATGATTTTTCTACTGCCCACAAACAGTTTTTTCGGGGGTTTTTTAGCAATTTTTTAATTATTGTTTTTTAATATATTTTTTATTTTAAAATTGTGAGGTACAGTTAAGGGTTAGGTATACAAATAGGCATTGTGCAGGTACCCTTGTTGATGAGGTGTGCCCCCCATCCCTAGATAGATATTGACTACTGTTAATCCCACCTCCCTTCCCCTCCCTGCACCCCCCATAGTTTCCCACCACTGTCAATCCTTTTCTTATAGTATTACAATAGTTGTGCAAGGTACACTTATGAGGGAGAACATGTGATACTCACATCTTTGTTTCAGAGAAAGATCACTCAGTATTATAAACTCCAATTCCATCCAGGTTACTGCGAAATTCATGATTTTATTCTTTTTGATGGCTGCGTAATATTCCATTGTGTATATGTTCCACATTTTAAAAATCCAGTCCTCTTTTGATGAACAGCATGGTTGATTCCATGATCTTGCTATTGTGAACAATGCTGCAATAAACATATGTGTGCAGGTATCTTTTTTTATAGAGTGCTTTTATTTCTTCAGGGTATATTCCCAGCAGGGGGATTATGGAGTCATATGGATGGTTGATTTTTAGGGCTTTTAGGAATTGCCACACTGATTTCCACAGAGGCTGCACTAGTTTACACTCCTACCACTCCTACCAAGAGTGTAGAAGTGTTCCCTTTTCACTACATCCTCTCCAGCATCTGTTATTTTTTGAGTTATTGATAATGGCCATTTTGACTGGAGTTAGGTGTTACCTCAGTGTAGTTTTAATTTGCGTCTCCTTAATGACTAGTGAGGTTTTATAACACTTCTTCATGTATCTGTTGGCTGCTCGTATGTCTTCTTTTGAGAAGTGCCTGTTCATATCTTTTGCCCAATTGTAATAGGGTTGTTTGTTTTTTCTTTTCACATGTTTGAGTTTTTTGTAGATCCTAGATGTTAGGCCTTTGTCAGACATGGAGTTGGCAAATACTTTTTCCCAGTCTGTGGGCCGTCTCTCTGCTCTCTTGAAGGTTTCTTTGGCTTTGCAGAAGCTTGTCAGCTTAATGAGGTCCCACTTGTCTATCTTATCTCTTATGGCTGGTGAGTTTTGGGTTTTGCTCAGGAATTGGATGCCAGTTCCAACTTCCATAAGGGTGTGTCCTGCATTTTCTAAAGTTCTTGTGGTTTGAGGTTTTACATTTAGATTTCTGATCCATTTAGAGTTAATTTTTGTGTATGGGGATTGATAGGGATCTTATTTGAATCTTCTGCATGTGGTCAGGCAGTTTCCCCAGCACCATTTACTGAATAGGTTTTCCTCTTCCCAGTGGTGGGTGGTGGAGGCTTTGTCTAAGATGAGTTGGTTGAGAAATTGGGGTTTTGCTTCTGGAATCTCAATTCTATTTCATTGGTCTATATGCCTGTTCTTGTACCAATACCAAGCTATTTTGATTATTGTAGTTTTATAGTAAAGTTTAAAGTCTGGTATTGTGATACCTTCTGCTTTGTTTTTTTTTTCTGAGGATTGTTCTGGCTATTCTTGGTCATTTGTGTTTCCATATGAATTCCTGTGTTGTTTTTTCTAGATCTGAGAAGAATATTGCTGGTAATTTGATGGGTATTGCATTAAATCTGCAGATTGCCTTAGGTAAGTGGACATCTTCACAATGTTGCTTCTTCCAATCCATGAGCATGGGATACTTTTCCACTTGTTTGTGTCATCTTTGATTTCTTTGAGCAGTGTTTTGTAGTTTTCATTGTAAAGGTCTTTCACATCTCTGGTTAGGAAGATGCCAAGGTATTTCAATTTTGTGTGTGTGTGTGTGGGCTATTGTGAATGGGATTGTGCTTTTTATTTGGGTCTATGTTTGTTTATTATTGGTGTAAAGAAATGCAATTGTCTTTTGTACATTTATTTTATACCCTGAGACTTTGCCAAAGTGCTTTATCAGTGCTAGGAGCCTTTTGACAGATTCTCTTGGGTTTTCAAGGTACACAATTATGTCTTCTGCAAAGAAAGATAGCTTGACTTCCTCTTTTCCTATTTGGATACCCCTGATTGCCTTCTCTTTTCTGATTGCTGTAGCCACGACTTCCAATACTATATTCAACAGGAGGGGTGAGAGTGGGCATCCTTGTCTTGTTCCCGTTTTCAAGGGAAATGGCTTAAATTTTCATCTGCTTAGGAGTATGCTGGCTATGGGTTTCTCGTAGATGGCTTTTACTACTTTGAGGTATGTTCCATATATGCTTAGATGTTCAAGGGTTTTTATCAAGATGGGGTGCTGGATTTTATCAAAAGCTTTTCCTGCATCTAATGATATAATCATGTAGTTTTTGCTTTGACATCTGTTGATGTATTTAATTACATTTATGATCTTGTGAATGTTGAACCAGACTTGCATCCCAGGGATGAAGCTTACTTCGTCATGATGGATGATATTTGAGATGTGTTGTTGAATCCGGTTTGCTAGGATGTTGCTGAGAATTTTAGCATCTATGTTCATCAAAGATATTGGCCTGTAGTTCTCTTTCTTTGTTGGGTCTTTACCTGGCTTGGGTATCAATTTGATGTTGGTTTCATAAAATGATTTGGGGAGCATTCCATCTTTCTCAATCACCTGGAATACTTTCAGTAGGATTGGTATCAGCTCCTCCTTAAATGTCTTATAGAATTCTGCTGGAAAGCCATCTGGTCCAGGGCTTTTTTTTGTAGGTAGTTTTCTTATTACATAGTCAATTTCCTTGATTGTTATTGGTCTACTTAGGGTCTCAATTTCTTCTTGTTTCAACCTAGGCAGGTTGTGTGATGTCAGAAAGTCCTCCATTTCCTTAAGGTTTTCAAGTTTATTTCCATACAAGTGTGCATAGTAGTCTCTAATGATCTTTTGTATTTCTTCAGGGTCAGATGTGACTTCATCTTTTGTGTTTCTGATTGTGTTTATATGGGCTTTTTCTCTTTTTTTCTTGTCAGTCTAGCTAGGTGACCATCAATCTTGTTTATCGTTTCAAAGAACATGCTTTTTGCTTCATTGATTTTTTGTATTACCTTTTTGTCCTCTGTGCCCCAGATTTGGGCTTTTATTTTGATGATCTGGATTCTTCTGCTGAAGTTAGGATTATGGTAATCTTGCTTTTCCAGCTTCCTTAGGGGACTTGTTAGGCTGTTAATTTGTGATTCTTTCATTTTCTTAATGTGCGTTTGTAGAGATATGAATTCCCCTCTGACTACAGTTTCCTTAGAGATTCGGGTAAGATGTTTCTTCATTTTCATTTGTTTCCAGGTATCTTTTAATCTCTGTTTTGATTTCATCATTGACCCAGGCATTGATTAGCATCATGCTATTTAATGTCCATGTCTTTGTGGTTTGGGGTGAACCTTGTTGGTGTTGATGTTCATTTTTATTCCCCTGTGGTCTGAGAAGGTGCATGGCAAAATTTTGATCCTTTGAAATTTGTTTATGCTTGATTTATGGCCAAGTATGTGGTCAATCTTAGAGTACGCTCCATGTGGTGATGAGTAGAATGTATATTCTGTGGTCACTGGATGGAGTGTTCTGTAGGTATCAGTTAAGTCCTTTTGGTCAAGAGTCACATTGAGGTTCTGGATCTTGTTGCTGATTTTTTGTCCTGATGATCTGTCTAGGGTTGTGAGTAGGGTATTAAGTCCCCAGCTATGATAGTGTTAGAGTCAATTTTTTTTGAGTTTATTTAGAAGCTGCATTATGAAACTTGGCACTCCTATGTTGGGTGCATATATGTTTAGGATAGATATTCCTGCTGATGGATTGAACCTTTTATCATTATGTAATGGCCTTCTGTATCTTTTTAAATTTTTGATAGCTTAAAGAGTATTTTGTCTGAGATTAAGATCGCGATGCCTCCTTTCTTTTTTGTTCCATTGGCCTGGAAATTTGTTTCCCATCCTCTTACTTTGAGCCTGTGAGTGTCCTTTCTAGTGAGATGAGTCTCTTGAAGGCAATATATTGTTGCCTGGTGATATTTTATCCATTTTGCCATTCTATGTCTTTTCAGTGGTGTATTTAGTCCATTCACATTCAGGCTAATTACTGAAATGTGAGAGTTGATCCCTATCATAAGGTACTTTTAGAATTGTTGTTGTTGTTCCTGTTTGTTTGTTATCTTTCTTTTGGTTTTGGGGTTGGTTCATGTGTTTTTAATCTTTTTCCTGTACTCTTGTGAAGAACATTGTTGTTCTTTTTTCCTTTTCTTCTGTGCTTTATACTTTTTTAAGTGTTTCTTGTAGAGGTGGTCTGGTGGCAGCATAAGTTCTTAGGGATTGGATACCTGGGAAAGATCTTAATTCTCCCTCACTAATGAAGCTGAACTTGGCTAGGTAGGTTATTCTTGGTTGAAATTATTTATCTTTTAGAACTTTGAAGATAGGGCTCCAAGCTCTCCTAGCTAAAGGGTTTCTGTAGATAAATCTGCTGCTATTCTTATTGGTCTTCCGTGGTAGGTAATCTGACTTTTTTCTCTTGCTGCCTTTAGGATTTTTTCTTTTATACCTACTTTGTTTAGGCAAATTATTATGTGTCTGGGAGTTGATCTTCTCATTTGTTGTCTTGCAGGGGTTCTCTGAATCTCTTGTGTTTGAATTTTCACATCACTGATAAGATGAGGGAAGTTTTCTTGAATAATCTCATGAAATGTTTGTTCCAGAGTGGACTCTGTCTCTCTTTCTGCCTTAGGAAGTCCAATTACTCCTGGATTTGGTCTCTTGAAGTAATCGGTCATCTCTTGAAGGTTTTGTCCTGTCTTTTTAAGCTTCTTTTCTATGTTTTTGACAATTTGGGTTAGTTCTATATTTTGGTCTTCAAGTTCTGAGATTCTTTCTTCTGCTTGGCTAATTCTGCTTTCCATGCTTATCAGTTTGCTATTTATTTCTTTCACAGTATTCTTTACTACTGTTATCTCAGTTATCAACTCCTTCCTAGTTTCCTCTTGTCTCTCTTCAATTCTTTTTAATCTCTCCATTAATGTTCTGATATCTGGGTTTGTAGTTTGATACCAGTCATTCTGGGGGCTCTTCATTGTTTGCATTCCGAATTCAGTTTTCTCAGTGTCTGACCTCCCAGAGGTCTGTGAGAGACCCATATTCTTCTTTTGGTTTTTCTTCATTTGTGTAGATTTTTCTCTCTCCCTTTCCCTCCCCTTCTTTAATTCTGTTTTTCAGGGAATGTGGGGTTGCATTTACTTCTTTTTATTCAGTCTCCTATTCTTCCTTATGAGTGTTCTCTGGCTTTGTTCACTTTTGAGGCTGGACTTGGGTTAGGGCTATACTTTTTGTAGTTTTGAGATTTAATTGAGGGGGAAGCTGTGATTCAGAATTGATCTGCAGATCCCAGTATCCACTAACAGCTGTATGGGCATACTGGAACCCACTTCCCACTACCTTACAATCTGTTCATGCAGTGGGATTTATGTTTGCTCCCTGGAACCAAAGGAGGTAAGTAAAAGGAAAATAATGGAAGAGGGGGTCAAGAGGAAGTTGAAGAGAGAGAAGAGTAAGAGGGAAAGTAGACATACCTACCAACTAATGAATGAAAAATGACACAAGGCCAGAAAAGAGTAAAAAACAAACAAGCAAGGCTCCCTAAAGCATACTGGTAATAACACAAAGACAGTCCAATAAATTCATGCCTTTTGATGTGCTTTTCCCCAACACAAACAAGTAGTCTTATTCAAAAAGCAAACAAAAGTGAGCAAAACAAATAGTCAAAACAATAAAATAAAAAATCAAAATATGAAACCAGACTAGCTCTGGAGTCTTTCCCGAGTGTCTAAAGTCTCTTCAGCTCTGATCTTCAGCCTCTCCCCTTTGCAGGCAGATAGACTTACTCATAGGTTGAGTTGGTTCCCTTGGCTTACTGCCTGAGAGGTCTAGCACAGGACTGAGTTGTCTGTGTCTGGTTCAGCTTACGGGAGGGCCTTTTGTTTCCTGTTTGGCAAGATTACCTTAGAAACCAAAGTGGAGGCTGCTTGTAGATGGGTGGGGCAATGCAAATCTTTGCCTGGAAAATGGCTGTGGTAGTGGCTCTTCTTTTGTCAATCCTTTCTCTCAACTTGTCCTTTCTCTCTGCTCCTCCAGTCTGTGGATAGGGTGGGTGTGGGCAGTGGCAGCAGCTTTGGGCTCCCCACAGGGCACTTCAGCCAGAATGGAGCTGGTATCTCTGAGGGTTGGGCGCCTAGAGCCTCCATGGGCAACGGTGGCTTGAGATGGGGCTCGGGCGGCAACCTGGAACCCAGGGCAGGGGCCCAGAACTCCAAGGGTCCAGCATTGGCCACAGCTTTCTATTCTTCGCTTGGGTGGCAGCACAGAGCCTAGAGGCATAGGCACTGGGAGCCTGCATGGGCAGCGGTGGCCTTGGGCCTGGTGGGGTGCTCCAGGAGGGAATCAAATCTGTAGTTACAAGGGACAGGTGTGGAGGGCTTCCTCAGGCTGCCACGGCCCGAGACTGGGCTGGGTGCCCAGCCAGAGAGGGATCTGGCAGTGACTGAGTGCTGGCCGAGCAGTGTAGCCAGTAAGGGAACCCAGATCTCCACAAGGTGGTATCCAAGGGCCTTCATAGGTGGCAGTGGGCGGCTTGGTGCCAGTTGAGACAGTGTAGCTGGAGAGAGAGCTGGGAGCTCCATTTGGCCAGGGCTCAGGACGCCTGGGGTGGAACAACATTTGCAGAGGGGCTGCACAGTAGCCGGCTGTGCATGGGACCAAGGTTCTCCAGGCCTCAAACTGGTGTGGCTGGTGGTGGGCAGGGGTGGGAGTGGGGGAAGGAAAGTAAGAGTCTTTATGGGAACTCACTTTTGGAGAATCTCACAGTCCCACCTGTGCCATCGCCATCTTACCAGAACTCCCCCAAAACAGTTTTTGAACCTGACAATTTGAATGCCTTTTGGTGCTTCTGCCATGATTTTTTATTTTTTTATTTTTTATTTTTGGTTCCATCTCTTTCACATTGGAAAATGTTTTCCTTTGAGGTTTTTTTTTTTTTTTTTTCCTATCCAGGGATACAAAAAATGTCTCTTCTGGGCAAGATTGAGTAAATAGGAAGGTGGGACACACAGGTGATGAAGACGTTTTTTGGTCAAAACCTGCTAAACACTCAGTGTGGTATGGGCAAGTGTGCTCCTAAATCACCCGTCATGAACAATGAACAAATGCATTGACTCTCAAAAAAAAAAAAATCACTGAAACTGAATGCAGCCTCTCAGAACAACACTAGCTGGCACATTGATGTTGTGGGTTCAGAGAACACTTACCTAGCAGAGGAAATATGAACTACAAGCAGCCCTCATTCCAAAAGATAATTCTGGTTTGGGGGGGATTTTTTTAGGGGGGACTTGGGGTGTATTTCTTCATATGCATTTGGGACCCATGATCCACTGGACTTTAGCATTGAAGGACATCCTGTTTTTAGGAGAAGACCAGAGTAGAGCCTGGGCTTTCTGGCCAACCTTCCGTTACTCTTACAGTGCTGCATCATCAGTATATTCCACAGTTACTCTTGTGAACTACAAGTAAGAAAGAGAGAAGGACTGGATCGGTCCAAGGTTATTAGGAATACTGACCTGAAGACACCTGGGTGGTTCCAGCTTTTGTGTATCATAAATAAAACTTCTATAAAATATTCATGTTCAAGCTTTGGGTGAACATAATTTTTCAATTTTGAAAAAACATCGTGGAGTAAAATTTCTGGATCTTATGGTAGTTGCATGTTTAGTTTTATAAGATCCTGCCAAAATGTTTTCCAGAATGACTATACTTTGTATTTTACATTCCCACCAGTGATGTATGAGTGAATCAGTTTTGCCTCAAACTTGCTAGTGTTCTGATAGTTGATGAAAATATCTTTTTTAAAAAAATTGTATTTTTAAAATTATTTTAAATTTTATTTTGAAGATGTGGGATACAATTCAGGATTAGGTACATAGGTGATCATCATACAGGTAATGTTTGGGCCGCCCATTGGTTCCCACTTCCCCTGGTTCAGTATCAGTTACCTTTATTAATGTTATGTGCCACTTCCCCACTCCCCAGCAGTGATCTGCTACTGTCAATATTTTTCATGTAGTATTATGATAAATGTTTAGGGTCGACTTATGAACGAGAACATGTGGTACTCAGTTCTTTGTTTCTGTGATAGATCACTGAGTATGATAGATCCTAAATCCATCCAAATTGCTGCAAAATACATAATTTTGTTCTTCTCTATGACTGTGTAATATTCATGTAAATGTACCACGTTTAAAAAAATTCAGTCTACTTTTGATGAGCAGCACTGCTGCAATTACCATGCGTGCACAGGTATCTTTTTTTTGTAGATTGATTGGTGTTCCTTCAGGTATACTCCCAAAGGGGGGTTTTGCTGGGGGATTGAAGGTCGATTTTTAGATCTTTTAGAAATTGCCACACTGTTTTCCACAGAGATTGTACAAGTTTACAGTCCCACCAACAATACAGAATCATGCACTTTTCTCTGCATCCTCTCCAGCATCTGTTGTTTTTGAGTTATTAATGATGGCCATCCTGACGGACTTTGGTTGTATCCAGTGTGGTTTTGATTTGCATTTCTTTGATAATTAGTGAGACTGAGCATTTTTTTCATGTATCTGTTGGCTGCTTCTTTTGAGGAATTTCTATTCAAGTCTTTTGCTCACTTTCTAATAGGGCTGTTTTTTATTTTTATTGTTTTCTTCCTTTTGTCACGTTTGAGTTCCTTGCAGATCCTGGATATTAGGCCTTTGCCAGATATACAGTTGGCAAATATTTTTGCCATTCTGTGGGCTGTCTCCCCACTTCCTTAATGGTTTTGCTTTGCAGAATCTTTTCAGTTTGATGAGGTTTCACTTGTCAATCTTATCTCTTATGGTATGGACACTTGAGGTTCTGATCAGGAATTGGTTGCCTGGTCTAATTTCTGTAAGGGTGTCTTCTGTGTTTTGTAAGATTCTTATGGTTTGAGGTTTTACATTTAGGTCTTTGATCTATTTTTAGTTGAATTTTGTGTGTGGTGATAGGTAGGGGTGCTGTTTTAATCTTCTGCATGTGGTCAGCCAGTTTTCCCAGCACCATTTATTGAATAGGTTCTCCTCTTCCCAGTGATTGTTTGTGGAGGCTTTGTCAAAGATGAGTTAGTTGAGAAATTGAGGTTTTGTTTCCAAAATCTCTATCCTGTTCTATTGGTACAAAATATCTCATTGTGGTTTTAATTTGCATTCCCCTAATGGCTAACGGTATTGGACATTTTTTTTTTTTTGAGTTAGAGTCTCATTCTGTCGCCCAGACTGGAGTGCAGTGGCCGCTCCCGGCCACCACAGCCTCTACCTTCTGGGCTCCAGCGATCCTTGTGCCTCAGCCTTCCAAGTAGCTGGAATTATAGGCATGCGCTACCACGCCCAGCTGATTTTTGTTTGATTTATTGTAGAGATGAGGTCTCACTGTCCAGGCGGGTCTCGAACCCACGGGCTCAGGCAATCCACTCACCTCAGCCTCCCAAAGGTGCGGGATTACAATATGCATGTTTGCTTCTGCATATCACTTCAGTGAAATGTCCCTTTATGTCTTTTGCTCATGTTCCAGTTGGACTGTTTCCTTTTTTACTGTTGATTTTTGAGAGCTCTTTACAGATTGTAGACACCAATCTTTTGTCCAATATGCGGCTTGCAAACATCTTTTCCTGTTCTGTACTTTATATGTGCAGTTGACCTTGAATAACACAAATTTGAATGGCACAAGTCCACCTACACACAGATTTTGTCCAATAAGGAGACTGCTTCTCTTTCCTCCTTTTCCACCTCCTCCACCTCTTTCACCTCTGTGGCTACCACCTCCACAAGTTAGCAAGACCAACCTCTCCTCTTCTTTTCCTCCTCCATTTACCCAATGTGAAGATGAGAGAGATGAAAATCTTTATGATGATCTACTCCACTGAATTAATACGAAATACATTTTCTCTTCCTTATGATTTTATTAATAGCATTTTACTTTCTCTTACTGTAAGAATACAATATACAAGACAGAGGAGATTTACCTCCCCAAGGTTGGGGAGGGGATCAAGGCTTAGGAAAACATGACCTGGCCATAGCCCAAAGAACACATGGCCAGATCATAGCTTAGCAAGCCAATGGCTAAAAAGCAAAGAAAGCGAGAGAAAGAGAGAGAGAGAGAGAGAGAGAGAGAGAGAGAGAGAGAGAGAGAGAGAGAGAGAAATAGATTGATTCATCTCTCCAAGATAGGAGAGTGATGACCACAGCTTAAAGTGCCATGTCCACAGCAGAGCTTGGAAGGCGATGGCCCACCTCACAATCTTAAGGGCAGATTTTACCATGAAACTTTTAGTGTTTTTAAAGTCTGGTATCATTCTCCTTATCTGTCATTCTTAGCCTCATCTCATTCTTCAGAGGTTGTAACAGTTAAAATCTTTGAATAATTATGAGTTATGGAGAAGCTAAGGGGTCATTCTGTTTTTCAAAGGGTCATTTTCATCAGAAAAGTTTTTATCAATCTACTATATTAGAAACAATTTGGAGGATGGGGCATGAAATGCAAGGTGGTTGAGCATTACTATTTCACAGGTTTTATTGAGGAATAATTTTCATACAATAAAATGCATCTATTTTAAATATATAATTTAATGAGTTTTGGCAAATGTATAGAGTAGTGAAACCACCACTACATCAAGATATGAAGCACTCCAAAAAATGTCCCATATAATTTGAAGTTGATCTCTTCCCCTCCTCTCAGTTCCAACTTCCCACTGATCTGTACTCTCAACCTGTATTTTTTTTTTTTTTCCTTTTTTAGGATTTCAAATCCTAGGAATCACACCGTATGCCAACTTTTTGTTTGGCCTTTTTTACTTTAGCATAATGTTGCAGAACTTCTTCTATGTTTTGCTATATATTCATATTCTACCTTTCAATTTCTGAATGATGTTCATTTTAAAATATATACACAATCTATTTTGCCTACTACTGGATATTTGAATTGGTTTTAGTTTGGGGTTCTTGGAATAAAGTTCCAGTGAACATTTACTTTCAAGTCGTTGCAGGGGCATAAGTTTTCATGTCTTTTGGATGAACTGCTAGACCATATGGTAAGTATAAATATCCCAGCCTCTTTTCCAGCCCCAAGTGTTATTCTTTGACACCTCAAGCCATTAAGACATTTGCTCTCTGCCTTTTGGAATTGGAAATGCACTGGGGAATGCAGTCAGTCAAAGGTGAGTGAGCATATTCTCAAATCTCACCAGAGGCTGTTTTGTCTTTTCTTTTCTTTTTTTTTCTTACAAAGGTAGATCTTCTAGTTTCTACCTGCTTTTTAGCAGACTTTCTGTACATCCCCATGCTTATGTGTAGCATTCAGACAGCCAGAATTTTGAGCAGATTTTATATTTAGAATTTTAGATTTCAGCTCTTCTTTGGCTATTTTGCTTACAAGATTTGCCTCTGAAATACTCAGCTAATCTGGTGCCTTGTTCTCTGTCATCTGCCACCTTCCGCTTAAAAGAATGTGGTTCTTCACCACCTGGTTTGAGGAGGTGGAACAGTTTGTGAAGCATCCAAGGAGAGAAAACCTCAAAGTCATAATTCTTACCCCAATACAAGAGTTATTTTCAAAAGTATACTATTCTCAACATTTTATATAATTTTTGAATTTCCAGTATCTTCAAATAATTATTCTCATAATTTTGTCTAGATTTTAAGATTGTTATCTGTAGAAAGGATTGCCTGTCATTACCAGAAAGGCCTTTTTTTCTTTTTACATTTACAGTACTTTATAAAGGTATATCTAGAAAGATATTTCCTAAGTGATAAGTAGAAGTCATTTTATTGTGGTAGAATTTCAGATAACTTTCATATTCTTTTTATGTTTTTCCATATTTCTTGGTTTTTCTGCATGAGTATATGTTATCTTTATAATCAGAAAAAAGAAACATCCCACTTTATTGTTTTCATTTTGTAGTAGTTTGCAAGAATAAGAATACCAGAAGTTGGAGTTGAGATTTAATTATACAGACTGTGAAAGTGCTTTAACAAACAGAAGAGAGTTATTTTTGTAATTAGTATAATTTTATATCTAAAGTAAAACCCTCCATTAAGGTGGTACTTGAAAAGATTTGTTGCACTTTCACTCTTAAGTAGTTTACCATTTTGTCTTATTTATGCTATTAATTTGTATTTGTATAATTTACTTTTTAATAATACAAAATAATGCAGGTTTACGTTGGCTGATTAAGTTGAGTAATAATTAACACAATTAACCTATTTTTTAAAGGTCACGGTATTATTTCTTTGGGAAGCATCTCCTGACCTGAGAAAGGATACAAAGAAATAGTAATAAATAGCTATTACTCATTGAGAATTGACCAAATGCCAGCCACTGCTGCAAATGCTAAACACGCTTTTAAACTGCTTAATCTTCTTCAAGTGGGTTCAAACATGATTCCTTTTTTATAAATTAGGAAACCAAGGTTTGGAAAGATTGCATAGGACCATTAAGTTAGTAATTGATAAAGCTGAAATTCCTAAATTTGAACCTGAGCAGAAGGCTCTATGCCCACCATTTTTAGCACCACTATATTATACTGTGAAAGAATATCAGGGTGGGGAGGGGAGGATGGGAATCTCTTGACCCTTCTCTAAAATTAAATGGTAGAAAATATTGCAAAAAAGAAACTAGAGAAGTCCATTAGAGATCTAAGAAGGCTAAATTGGGCTAACATTTTTTCCCAGGGTGCTTTAGATGTGGTCCAAATTAAAGGCAAGATGATATCTGAAAATTTCTTCCAGATCTATAATTCAGTATCTTGGTTCTCAGCTATTTTGACCTGAGGAAAAATTTAGAAATACATTTTAATACTCCTTCTCTCCCCCTACCTCTGAGAAACTACCTTCTTTTCTTCAACATGGGTACTCGATTCTCCCATCATTTATATTTCTAAAGAGCCAGACTCCATCTCAAGGTCAGTTTAGTGAAAATAACGCTGGAAAAGAATACGGCAGCATTTCATTTTTCTCCACTTTCACCATTTTTTTTTTTTTGAGTTGGAGTCTCACTCCTGTTGCCCAGACTGGAGTGCAGTGGCTGCTCCCGGCCACCACAGCCTAAACCTGCTGGGGCTCCAGCGATCCTCCCGCCTCAGCCTTCAGAGTAGCCAGAATTACAGGCGCGTACTATCATGCCCGGCTGATTTTTTGATTTATTGTAGAGATGAGGTCTCACCAAGTTGCCCAGGTGGGTCATGAACCCGTGGGCTCAGGAAATCCACTCACCTCTGCCTCCCAAGGTGCGGGATTACAGGCTGAGCCACCGAGCCGGACTCACCACTCTTTCTAACAGCTAAAACCTCCCGAGCTTCAGCTGTGCTTGGCTTCCCAGACAAACACTTTACTGCCTCTTTTTTAGTTAAGTGTAGGACTATCTCTAAATCTGGCCAAAATAATGTAAACTGAAGTGAACTTTGTGATTTAAGGTACATCTTTACAATGGAAGGTGCTTGCTTTCCACATCGTTTGTTTTGCTTTGCCTTCCCTTTGCTGCTACCAGAAAAAATGGATATATGTGGAACACCTGACTTGGACCTGGATATCAAAATTATACATTGAGAATGGAGGGGTCAACCTATCTGCCCTGAATTAGGTTCTTCTGTAAAGCTAAGTGAGAGAACATATGTCCTTCTATATTATTTAATTTGTGTATTTTGCTATCTCTGTTACAAGGTTGGCAGTATCTTGATGTGAAAATTGGCATCTGAAAACGGAGTATGCTATAATAACCCCAATATATGTTACTGACTTTTCCGTCAGGTGGTAGGAGGCTAGGGTGGAAAACTGGTGGCTTTTGCTATATTGGGGTAAAATCTAGTAACACAGTTATCGATGATAATTTTAGAGTAAGCCGCATCTTTACTGAAATTTCAACTCTAGGGTAAATATCCAGAAAAAAGTCAAAATGTTGGTGCATTTTAGCAGATTATTTCTATTTTCAGTATGTAACTAGGAAAGAGTTAGATTTAGTCTATCAATAGCCAGTATACAAGCAGAGGTGGACGGGAACAAAACTCTTCTATTGGCTCACACTCTGCCCCATTGATCACAATAGGCACTGATCTTATAATATGAAGAGATGATATTTTCTTCCAAGAAGTGTTTTGTTTCTTTATCATAAAATCAGGGTCAGGAGTCGCTAAAAAGCCTACAGCAATGATCTTTCAAAGTCATTATTTTAGCTGAATTAGAAATAGAGAGGCCATCTTGGGCTGAGAGAGCAGACTGACTGGAAGTTCAATTTTGCTTCCTCTTTTCACCTGCCAGCTTTTCAGGTAATTTGATTGTCAAAGAGTAAATTTGCTAAAGAAAAGGGGAAGTATCAAGTTGACTTAAAAAATTTTAATATCTATGATATGACAAAGTAATGTTAAAACACTAAAATTGAAATCAAAGCAAGTGTTTCACGTTACAAAAAAATTCTAAATTGTCTGTGAGTTCAGAAATTTGAAGCCTTAGAAGGTAAGAAAAACCAAATATATCTGAATCCCAAACAGCAGAAGAGAGAATAGTTGCCAAGAGTCTTTCTAGAGATTGCCATATTGCCTTCTTTATCAGAAAACTGGAGCAACCCAGCATCTGCGATCAGTTTAATATTGTCCTCCTAATCAGGCAATTGTTTCAGATGGTCTCAAAATACCTGATATTATATTAACAAGATTGGGGAAATATTCTGAGCCCAGAAACTACGAAATAACTGAAAGTCTTAAGTCATAAAAACTATCACCACAGAAAATTCTTTCACTTTGTTACTTCACGTGGAGCTGACAGGAAGCAAAGTGGTAAAAAGAAAGTATGTATTGCTCACCACAGTGTGACCTACAAAAGCATATGACTTCTGAACCTCTAAAACAACTTGTTTTCCAAAGTCTGTACCAGCTGTATAAGGATGCAGGGACATATTCTTTAGCCCCATTTTTATTTGTGGCCACAGATAAATACTCAAGAGGGTGAAGACAGAATTGTGGAAGATGTTAGACAAAGGAATTATTTCCCAAACCCATGGCAAACAGTTTGGTTAACCAAAGAACTTTCATAATATGAAGTCTTCAGAATTTATAATCAGTCAGATTTGGTGACATGTGTGTTTCCCCATTTCTCTCTTTTAAATTTGGTTTTGTTGTAGTTATACTCTTCCTACTGCACCATTACATGTTGAGAGGATATGTGGAAGGTGTGTGTCTTTTAATTTATAAGCCCCAGGACCACAGGTAGCCACTTCTCGTAGAGTACTGTGCTTCACTCTGATACCTAGAGTTTTGGTTGGCCCTGACTCTAAATTCTCTCTCAGGGAAGAAATGAGAATATTGTATGTATCCTATAAAAGTGTCTAGTGATAAATGCATCAGAGGGAGGCACCACGGAAGTAACTGCTGATTGTCCTCAATATCCTTTCTACCGTCCTCTTTTAGTAATAAAATTTTTGCTGGCAGAATATAAATGAGCAGGTGGCATTTCTCAGCCATCCTTGAATGTAGGTGAGAGTAAATGACTCAGATCTGACTGTGAGTAAACGTGATACATGCAACTTCTTGTCGCAGCTGTTAAATGGAAGTTGTTTGCTATTCCCTTCTGCTGCTCCACCTATCTGCTTTGTGGAGGATGAAGTAAAGTCAAGTGAAGCTTTGCCATAAGTAAAACTCTCTTATAGTAGCTTAGCCTTTACCCTAAACATTACTAACTTCTAGTCACATGGCATGTGTGCAAATCGTCAACCTTACTGAGCCCGAGTTTCATCTCCTCTTTCTACAACTGTCTTCTCTTTCCACTCTCCTGATTTTGTACATAATTTCTATATGACATATATGTTCTAAGAAATCTAGAAAATATGTTACCCTATACAAATTTAATTGTGTATAATTTTTAATAAATAGAACCCAAACACTACAAAAATGATGTCGAAACACAAATTAGGGCAACAGACATTCCTCATACAAAACTAATCTTTTTCAAAGACCCATTCAACAAATTTTTGGTGTCATTTCTTATGAGTTTTTCAGATTAAAAAAGTATCATACACCAAGATGTTTATTAAAATGTTACTTATTTCTTTTTGATAGGAAAACTATAAAAGCTCTATAATAGAAGAGTAATTGAGCCAGCAACAATATGCCATCTTAATCAACCGTTATACAAACAATGCTACTGGATATATTCTTTTTGCCTTCCAGATTCTCCCTGCTTTGTGTCACAGGAGGCTGACCTGTTTGAACTTTAGCGACAGGTTGTTTTTCCCTCTGGTAATGGCAATGAGAAACACCAGCAGAAGGTCAGAAAGAAGGAGGCAAATGAAGTATGGGTATTTATTCTCCAAATTCCCTCTTTGCAGGATCACTGAAAGCTGTATGGGCTTCTCAACTCAAAATGAAAATTTCTGTAACCCATACGTCTGCACGGAATCTTCTCTATCTCAAGGTCGAGTAACTGTTCTCACCCAGTGCCTCTTCAGTCCTTGGGTTGGGAGCAGCTTCCAGTTGCTAGCCCTGGGATTCTGTACTACATCTCTGGTTTTCCTGTGCCCAGCTTACATCTTTATAAATTGTCCCTTTATTAAACTGTTCTTAAATTATTTAATTTGAGTGTGTCATGTGTTTTCCCTTGGGACCCTGGCTGGAACGCAGGTAGAAAATAAAATTGTATATACTATGATCATTATAATCTAAAATATAATATGTAAGGTTAAAGATCAAATGAAAGACAGAAACCAATGGAATACCATATTATGGTGATTAGCTTAAAGGTGAGCATATTTTCTTCCTAAGTTACATTTACTGTAAGATTATTTTATTAGTTAAAAAATTGTAAAATTGTTGCTAGGATATTTTGTCAGATAGATTTCTTTAGCTTTGCTTTACTACCTAGATAAGAATGAATCATTAACATATTGAATTTATTGAATTTATGTAAATCACCCTAATCATCTGCTTTCTCTTTTTCTGCTCCTAAGCCACAGAGAATTGCTAGAGAAAGTTTTGAAACCAGGCTGATTTGATTTTAGTCCGAGTTCTTCATTTTAAGCAAAGGAAGCAAATTCCGGATGTTTCACCAGAGGAGGAGTTTATTAAGAAGATATAAGAAGCTGACCAATATGTTGGGAAAAGTACAAGACTCTAGAACAAAGCTTAAGACTAAGCTTCCAAGCTGGGCTCGGTGGCTCAGCCTATAATTCCACGCTTTAGGAGGCTGTGGTGAGTGGATTGCCTGAGCCCATGGGTTCGAAACCCACCTGGGCAACTTGGCAAGACCTCATCTCTACAATAAATCAAAAAATTAGCCGGGCATGATAGCGCGTGCCTGCAGTTCCAGCTACTGGAAGGCTGAGGCAGAAGGATTGCCAGATCCCAGGAGGTCGAGGCTGCAGTCGTCATGAGCAGCCACTGCACTCTAGTCTGGGTGACAGAGTGAGACTGCAACTCAAAAAAAAAAAAAAAGACTAAGCTTCCAGAAGCATGACCAAACTGTTGAACTGATCTAATAGAAGCCTTTTGATCATATATGTCAGTGAGAACTAGACTCTACAATTTGCCTTGCAGAGATCAAATATTTGACTTTGCTACAAACTCAACTACCGCCTAAATCTTGCTGCTTATGACTGCCTGTGATCACCACTGCCTGGTAAAGCCATATGTCTCTGCCACCATTCTTGCCACAAGGTGGACTTTGAATGCCTGCCTACCTTCACGTGTCTCCCTTCTGAAGCAGAGTCTCACTCCAGCTCATATGACTGGGAAAGCCTTAGAAATATTAGCATATTAGCAGTCTTTTTCTACATGGATAATAAAATGGGTATTCCTAGCTGGTAAATAATAAAACAAGTTCCAAATTACCTGGTAAATGTACAGAGGCAACCAGGAAGAGAGTAAAATATAGTGGTGGAAAAAAAGTATAGAAGGGTAAACTATTTACATGTTGTTTACTCCAAAGGGAAGATTTGAAAAAATGGAGGAAAAGTGCAAACAATATCCTGTCTTTCTAATATGTTGAACAAGAGAAGAGTCACCATTTTGAGAGCAATACAAGAGGCAATGGCCTTAAGGAAAGATTAGATTTCAGTTAAGTCAAAAATGACGTGGAGGTGGCAGGAAGAGATAAGGTATTTAAATAATTTGTGAGCTATAGGAGAGTTTGCTATTGATGGGGCAGAGTTTTTTTTTTTTAAGGGTGATGTTAAATGGAAATATATATGCAAAGTGTCATTTTATCATTAATTTTTTATGCAATTATCCATTAGTATATTTTAACATTTTTAATGTTTAAAACTGATATCTGAGACAGTGTTATTGTATAATGCCTACAGTTGCTCTCCAAAGCAAACAGAAAAACATTGGAATTTTGTTTTTATTGTTGCTAGAGAGCATGGCTCAAAATTGTAACATTCAAAGGGTTTGTTTCTTTATAAAAAATTATAAACTGTTTTATTTTGATGAATTTATTAAGGTGATAAAAAATAAAAAAATAAAATGCAATATAAACTTAAAAAATATATGTAGGTTTATTGGCAGAAGACTATATTAACATCAGCTAAACATTAATCATGGAAGAAGATTTGAAGGAAAAGCTAATATGACCTTAGAGGAATCTGCACTCTTTGGGCTCTACACATGTGCTGCTCTCAGAGAGTTCCCTGACTCCAAATGTTTATTCACATCTGTCAACTAAATCATAGATCCAAATTCAAAATGTAACACTCAGGAACATTATGTGGATTTGTGATACTCCCTGGAGGACTTTGGGTCCATAAAGCAATGAATGGATTATAAGAAGACATAAATATGGTATTTTCATCTATGACAGATGCAATCTTGCTCCAATGTTATTTATATTATATAAAAGAAAACGGAACCTATTTTCCTCAGTCCAACTGAAAGTAGGCACCCTTAGGGATGAATAAATGAATAGCTCACTATTAATTTTCGATTTCTATGAATTCATCTTTGAAAATGTCATGTTTTAGATTTTTTTTAAATGGGTGATGTTTACTTATTTATTTTTACATGTGTATGTGTGAAAAAATAAAGTCGAAAAGAAATGTGAGAATGGATTGTGATGATAACATAATGTTAATTTTTTTTCCCCATGGATTTTAATGAGCAATTGGAACTCAGATAAGATTCCCATAAATCCTTTTCTGAGTCTTTTAATATCTTTGCCTCCTCATCCTCAACTCATGTTAAGGAGGTGAGATACATGGTATTCTGGAAAGAATATAGATCTTGAATCGAAAGGAGAAGTACTCTAGTATTAATTCCACCTATATTCTATCCTTATAAACTTGAAGATCTAAAATGTAATCATGAGATTTCTTAAGCTTCTCTAGCTTCAGAATGTTGTACTTTGGTCCAGTCAAAGTACATTTTAAAAATTGTTTTAGCCCTAAGATTTTGGAAAGGAGTCATATAGTCAATCAGTGAGGCAGTAAAAGTTTAGTCACTATATAAATGCCATTTTTACAATGCACTAAACTTTAGGTAGTGTAGAAATAGCTATGAGTTCATTTTCTGTCTTGAAGACATTGCTGCTTTCTTGATCAAAATAGAAAGAAGGGATGAATAATTATTTAAGATAACTATGGCTTAGGTGAGAAAGTTTGCTTTATACCTATCCAGGAGATATATAAGATTATGCGTTTCACTATTTTGGTTATAAATGACAAAATAACAATTAGGTAGGATTAGAGAACAATTTAATATTCTTATTTCAAAAATCAGATTAAATCAGAATCATGATGTTTTGTTATGTGAAATTATTGTTTCAAATAATTCTCCAGTGACAATCACCTTCTTAATTTCTTAAACATTGGTAAAAATGTTAAAGGATATGCAATTAAACCATAATTAGACAACTAAAGAGTTTATTATTTCTTTAATTTTATTCCTTCCTCCCTCCCAGCTCAACTAACTTGACAACTCTGTTTTGAAGAAAACTTCCAGGTCTGTCCACCAGGAGAAAAAAGAATCTCAATTAAGTTCAATTCAGCAAATAATTGCTGAATCTCTTTTCAAGTTATGAACTTCTGTACTTAAATAATTTCCCCTACCCTGTTGGAAAAGAAAAAATAACATACACAAATAAGAAGGGTCTTCACAAATAAGTTTGGTATAACTAATTTTAATTTTGTATTAAAACATAGAGTCAATTTTCAAAAACATTTCCTGCTGTTGATTTTTGACTGGTAGATTTAGTCAATAAAGTGGTCAATGTGAAGTGTTTTTGTTGTTATTACCACTGCAAAGTGACATAAGCACATTGAATTGTTAAAATGTTTAGAATGTAGTTATTCACATACTTTTATGAATTGTTGATTGTGTTTTACCTCTAGTTTTTATCTAAAGCACACAAAGTAATATTGTAAGTAAAATAAATGACTGACTTTAACTTTATACACAGGTTTCTATTCTTTATGAAAGCTAAATTATCAGTTACTTTGTATATTTATAAAACAATTTCAAGCTTTGTAGCAGTATTTGTACCAATTTTAATTTACAAAACATCTTTTAAATTATATATTTTGGATGGGTTGTTTGTTTATCTTCTAATAAAAACTTTATTGTTTTTCCAATAGTATATCAACTTTAAAAATTTCTTCTGTATCTGATAAAATTTGTTAGGAGAAAAATGTAGTCTAAGATTGATACATGTTTCAATTTATTGGTTATAATGAATTAAAATGGAATTAATTTATTTTGATGGGTTATGTGACACAATAGAAAGAACAATAGCTTATCAATATATCTAAAATTCAATATTATCATCTGTAAAATATAGTTAAGTGTGTGAAATCTTCTTAAGCGGAGGAAACAAATCATAAGATGTAGAAAGTTACTGTTTGCTGAAAATGTGGAATTATTTTTCTTTTTAAGATTATTTCTGATTTTCTTCCAATTATTTCAAAATTTTTACATTATCCTAAATTCCATTTGAAAATTGAATAGATGTTTAAATAATTTGACATTGGGCTCTATTATATTATTCTATACTTTTTTTCTTTTCTGTTTTTTGCTTATTTGGAATTAAAGCAAACCAGCAGTGAACTTTCTTTACTGTCTCACTGAATTTTATTGTCACATCACAGTTTTATTGAATTATAATAAACGAATATTTTCAAGAGTCAGAGTCTCTTATTGCCATTTCCCCCCAATATTCTGTTGTATTATTATGTGTTTCTGAGTTAATTCTTGAATAAAAAATTCCAAATGAATTAAACTTAACAATATATTTTGAGAAAATTGGTATTTTTATTTTATTCATTTTTTTCTGTTCAGCAATGTGGAACAGCTTCTCAATGCTTTTTGGCATTTTAATGCTGTTTGAGTTTCCCGATTTTCTTAAAACACACACACACACACACACACACACACACACACACACACACACCCTTGGCAATACTCACATTGTGTGCATCCTTAAATGCTAAATTTGTCTTCTGCTCTTCTTGCTAGAATCACCTTTCACTAAGAATAGCTGGCACACGGAAATGGTTTCCATTGAAATGCACCTGTGAATGTGTACACATTTACAGTTTACAAAGCATGAAGGCTTATTACTTCTCTTCAGAGTAAAAGGTAGTTCACAGTCTCACAATTTCTCAAAGATGCAAACTCCTATAGAATCAAGCTCAGTCACTCTAGAGAGTAGAATCAGCTGCTCCTACCATTTGGAATGTTCTGTAAGATCCAGAAAAACTGAAAATACATGTAAACATGAAATATGTACGGGGCAGGCAAACGAACACTCACTGAAAGTAAATGGAAATATAAGAGCAACATGAATCTGCTAGGAACAGGCAGAGTTATCCAGTTGGAAGTATAACTTTGTAAGACATGAAATGTTATCACAGGCAAGAGATCTGAGAATGGAGAATGAAGGAAGTTTCTTTGCAAATATATACATTTGTATGCATAATAAGTCCATGAATTTCTCTCTTTTTTTCATTGCTTACATCTATATATTCCCACTCCATCCCATCTGCTTGGATAGTTTCCCTCACTTCCTACCTAACATGAAAAGGGCATCTTTCTTTCCCTTCACCTTCTTTACTGCTGGCTCTCTCAGTATGTGCAGTAGGTTCAAGGACTAGCTAGCCCTGGTAAAGTCCTCATTGAATAGGGAAGCCTGTCTCTGGAGTGCTGGTGTTTCTCCCACAGTCTATGAGACCTCTCTAATAAGACTTAAGATCCTTTAAACAGTGTTATGTCTTTCAAATTGTATTGCAGCTGCCTTGAAATAAAAACAGAATAGTGTCAACAAGCCTTCACTTGTAGTGATAATGTGCAATAGTATATGTGAGATTCAATTCTTAGCATTTGATCTTTTTTGAGAGGCACTTCTACAGCATCACAGGTTTAAATGTTTCTATTGATTTTCATGTCTAGATTTATTGTGAACATATAACCTCCAGTTAGCCTAAAGCAGCCTTTCTGATTTCTTAAACAAAACAGCAACCAGTTAGGAAAACTTTACGACAGCACTTTAAAATGTACGTGAGTAAGCTGTTTAAAAAATTATATTGGTGGTAGGCATGTTATATTGGAAATTGTCAACAGCTTAGTATTCAGAATATTTTATTATAATAAATTGTTTTTCTGGGTTATTCATGCCTATGTTAACTTGAAATTTCTTTAGTTGTCTAATAAATACATCACAAGAAACCATTTTGGTAGCTCCATTCCTTCCTGCAGTACAATTCCACAACATAACTTTTCCATATCTTTATGGTTAATATTTAATTATATCTTATTTACTTAGTTCTACTTCAAGCAGGAAAATTAATAATGAAATTTTAGAAAACCACTATTTGATAATATTTCCCCCACAAAATTTACACCTGCTTTTTTGGAAGAAGTATTGATTATCTTATCTGAACTTTGTGTTATTACTGTCAGAATCTTCCTTGCTATGTAAATATATTAGTTCATCATTTGAAAAATGCCTCCTCAGCTGGGCTCAGTGGCTCAGCCTGTAATCTCGTGCCTTTGGGAGTTTACAAAAGTGGATTGCCTGAGCCCGCGGGTTCAAGACCCGCCTGGGCAGCGAGACCTCATCTCTACAATAAATCAAAAAATCAGCCGGGTGTGGTAGTGCATGCCTGTAATTCCGGCTACTTGGAAGGCTGAGGCGGAAGAATTGCCGGAGCCCAGCAGGTTGAGGCTGCGGTGGCCGGGAGCGGCCACTGCACTCCAGTCTGGGCGACAGAGTGAGACTCCAACTCAAAAAAAAAAGAAAAATGCCTTCTCTTTGTATTGCCTCTAAATTCTGCTCAAGTCTGATTAGGTTCTTACTGGTATAAATATACATGTTTAGAACACCTAGCTGTAGGTCCGACACACAGTGGGTGCATACTAATTGATAGTTATTATTTTATTTTGAGGTAGTATGATTGGAAAAATTTTTTTAAATGATAACTTATTTATTTATTATGATTCCAATACAAAATATTTTATTAAAAATTTTGTTTTCTCTATAACATTAGCTCTTTATCAAATGGCACTCATATGAACTAATTTTAGTAGTTTTCAAATAAATAATTGTGACTTAGAGTAGGTAAATAATTCTACAGTCAAGAGTAGAAAGAACTTTTTTCAGATGTTTTGTTTTACATTGTTTTAAGAAATTGAAACATGATGTAAAATTTTCTAAATAAGAACATTTATCCAAACAATTAATGCACATTATTTAATGTCTACCTCAAAATGCTGTTGTTTTATGCAAAATGGGAAAAGAAAAGTGCAAACATGGTCACTGTCTTTTGGGAGTCTATTAATTTAATGGTATCAATTACAACCAAAGACAAATAATGAAAATTCTAGAAAATACATGAAAAATATCATAGAAGAAGTAAATTAAAACAATACAACAGTTTAAAGGGATTGAGAATATATCCATCTGACAAGAAGAGAGAAAGCCTTTTAGAGGAGGAAACTATTAAATTTGACCTTATAGCTCAATAAATGTAGCATATAATAATTTACATAATCAATTTTGAAAATATGTATATAAACATTGTTAAAATTAGTAAGAAAATAATTGTATTTTAGTTGTAAATGGACAAGTAAAATAAAGAAAAAATTCTGCACAACAAAAATGCAATTAATAAACAAATATGAAGAAAAAACATGCAGTCATGTAAGTAAACAAAAGAGTAAAATGCAATTCATATAAGTGGTTAACATACAACTACACATTAGATCAATATATTTCAGTGTTAAATTGCATAAGGAATGAGGTACCATTTTGTTTGGTAATTTTCAGTTTTTGAATTTGCTAACATTATTGGAGATGAATATTACAGCATTCATCTCATATTAATAAGAAACAGAGGTGAGGAGTTTGCAAATTCAGAGGTATTAAGAACAGCACTAATATTCAAATGGATGACTTATTAAATCATAAAAAATTAGTATAAATAATAACATTAACAAAAGTAGTACACAACCATGATTATTTATCATTGGTGGAAGGAAATATTGATAAAACTCTTGGAAAACATTTTTGGTGATATGGAGCACATGCCGGCATATTAATTGTCCTATACTCATTAGTTTCACCAATGACAATTCATTTCAGGTGATAATTCAAGCACAGGAAATATGGAAAGTTTTAAATTATTGTACTATTTATAATTGCAAAATAGTCCAAATCTAAATGTGAAAAAGTTGGGTTGGAAATGTGGAAAATGAAATTTAAATTCTGCATTTCGTGGTGGACATCATTGTTTGCCTCTTTGTGTCCTCTTTCTACTTTTCCCAAACTCTGTGCCTAAGGTGTACTACTCTGAATATGCACTACTCAGGTAAGTTATTTTTGTCCTCTGGCTTTTGGCTCTGTTCAGCCAATGCAAAACATGGGAGGGAGATGGAGGAGAAAGAAGAATAAGTTTGGCATATTTCTCCCCAACACTCTCCCTGCTGATCTTGGTGGTTGGCTATGTCTGTCCATCAAATGTCTTAACTCCTGTTGGGCAACCCGCTTCAGGAAGCAGTTTCTCGAGGCTCCAGGGGGCCTTCATTTTCTTTTTTCTCTGAAATCCTCTAATTAATAAGGGATACTGAGGTTACTAATCCAAGGTAGGTACTGCAATAGCCCTTGTTTTTTCCTAAACACTTATCACACTGTAGTAAATAGTTACTTTTGTGCTGCCTATCAAAAGTGAACTGGGTAAAAAAAAAAGTGGCAATATATATAATGGAATATTATGCAGCCATAAAGAAGGACAAAATTATGGACTTTGCAGCAACTTGAATGGATTTAGAGTCTATCATACTCAGTGATCTATCAGAATCAAAAACGGAGTACTACATGTTCTTACTCATAAGTGAACCCTGAACATTTATCATAATAGTACATAAAAGGGATTGGTAGTAGCAGGACACTGCCAGGGAAGGGGGGGCCTCATAACATCAGTGAAGGTACCTGATCCCAAACCAGGCAAAGTGAGGACCAATGGAAGGCCCAAAATTCACCTGTATGATGACCACTTATGTATCTAATCCTGAATGGTATCCCATGTCTTTAAAATAAGAAAAAAAGAGTATCTTAATTGAACTCTTCTCAAATTGCCTATTTTAGTATGTCATAAGTTTATTTCATATCAAGATTCTGATACAGAGGTGGAATTTTCTCTGACTTTTAAAAATTTAAATTTCTATTATTGGTGATATTTTTAAATGTTAATATGTGTTAAAAATGAAAATTTTAAAAACTGGGCTCATTTTTCATTGCCATTATAGCTCTGATTTATTTAAGAAGTATGTCTAGATTGCCGACTCCATGCCACTTAAAATACAAGATATCCTGTGAAACTGTAAAATATAAAATGTTATTAATATGTGTGTACATATATACACATATGTGTATATATTAGCCCTGTTTATGATTTAGCTATAATTAGGAAAGATGCAGTCAATCTGTTTTCCAAACATTATTTGCCAAAATAATGATTGCCAGCACACAGTGGCTGAATAATAATTGGTAGTTATTATTTTATTTTAAAGGAATCATGTTGGAAAAGGGGATAGTCATAATTGGAAAAGGAGACATTTATGTTCTTAAAGATTTATTAATCATATTCAATATTGTTAGAAGTTGTGTAATTTTACATTATGGGACACTAGCTTTTATGCTTAAGAAAAATTATATATGAAGCTTCAAAAAAGATTAGGAAAATAAGCATGTTTGAATCACCAACTTTCCAAAAAACATTAAAATTTGTCTTAGAAATGGAGCTTCAAACCTCTAAAATTTTAACTCAGATTGCAAAAATCTATCATACGACTCAAAGAGATTTTTAATTTGGCTTTTTATTTCTAAAATTGACACATAGTGGAGCTATTTGAAAAAAAACCAGAGCTTTTGGCACACTTTGCTATTACCAATTATAGGCCATAAGACATGTGAAAAGATCAGTTTACTATTGTGGCTCAGTTTGACTCTAAGGTCAAAGGATCATCATTCAAATTCCCACACGCAACAGTCATGTGACCTTTGGCAAACCAGTGCTAATACTTAGCATGTACAATTATCTTAAGATTAAATGAGAATACTGTAAAATGCTCAAATTGTATCTAGAATGTTATAAACATCACTAAATGTTAGCTATTTTTACCTTAATGCCACTACAAGTATAGATATACAAGAAGCAAATATGTTTAAACTCACTGACACAATATCAAAACCACTAACACCTTGTACAAAAGGTTGGATTTTATTTTATTTTAGTTGTGCGGTACAAATGCAGATTTATTACCTAAGAAGTTTGCATGCAGGTGAAGTTTGGGCTTCCAGCTGACTCTCTCTTCCCTAATAATAGACCAGGTACTCATTATGTTGCCACATGTTCCCTCCTTCCCCTAGCATCCAACCCTCTGCCAATCCCAGTCTTGAGCTAGTGTGACTGGTGTTCAGGGCCTGCTTAAGAGTGAGAACATGCGATTTTCAGTCCTTATTTTCTGTGATAGTTCACTTAGTATGATGGTCTCCAGCTGCATTCCATAAGATTGTCTTAAGTGTGTTATGTATAGTAGGAGTACAGTCTTATAATGATAATTTTTCTAGTACTTTGGTTTTTCCTTTTATACAAGCAGACAGTTCATATCAGTGCTTAGATGTAATAAGATGCTTCCTCCTTTCCTTTCTCCCTACCTCTTTTCCTTCCTTCCTTCTTCCTTGCTTCTTTCCATTTTCTTTCATTCGTTCTTTCTCTGTCATCTTTCTTTATTGCTTTCTATCTTTCTCTCTTTCTTTTTCTTTTTTCTTTCTTCAACCAGTTCTTGTTCTTCCTAATTGCTACAAGTTCAGTTAGCCCAGGATATGTGCATTTTGTATTGCGTACAATTGTGGAGATGTATGGAAAAACAGACTTACTGAAAAGATTAATGAGTCATCTCAATACAAATTAGTAATAGAGATGTGTTTTGTTTATGAAGAAAGCTACAGCTATATGCTAAATATATTATAAGTTTATATTATCATAATAATGTATTTCTCCCTAGCTATTAATCTAAGATACAGAATATCACATGTATATTTAATCTTCCTTCAAAGGACTGTAAGCTTATTTACATGTTCTATAAATAGTACAGTTTTAAGGATATTTTCATATTGGCCACTAATTTCATACTGTCAGAATGTTTTAATGTAATTATAAAGGAATGTTGCTACAGTCTAAGCTTATTTAATCTACATTCTCTCTGTTTGACCTTTCCTGTAGGAACACATGAAAAGAAATCCATACCATTCTACAAAATTCCCAGTGTGGGGAAAAGAGCAAAAATTACAAAAAATTCAGCAAGACTTATTTTGTGTAGCAACAACTTGCAATCTGAATCGTATGGCAATGAAAGAGAGACTATAACAAAGCTAAATAAACGGCTTTCCTGTTGCTCACTTTCTTAATCCCTTTAAAATAAAATAAATAAGGCATTTCAATGAAATAAATTATTTCCAAGGAGCACAGTACCTTCTGTATGATGACTGTATTTACTTTCAAGTAATAATGCTTAGAGATAGTATGTACAAAAGTCGACATAATTATTTTCTTTATTTGACTATAGTGTCTGGATCTTAGTCAAAGGACAAAGTGCAATTGGTTTATTTTTCAAGTTATTTCTTATCCTCGTTGCATGTCAGAAAGATCATAGTGTTACTGTTTTAATTTTGATTGTTAACATAAAATTGGAATACAAAGTAAAGGAAAATTGTGAAAATTAACTTGTTACAGGTATAAGAGAACAAAGCATGGGCATTATGATAATGTAATCATTGAGAATCTGTAAAGTAAAATGTATTTTTAAAGACACAGAGTTAATGCTTTCCTTTGAAATCTCCATGCAAAAATTGAAAACACAACTTTAATAGACGACAGACACAGGTAGTATGTGAAAAATTACAGCTTGGAAAATTAATAAAAATAGTATCTAAAACAGTATTAGTAAGATATTGAGCTCCTTCATTAACAGTCTCTATGATAATATATCACTGAAAATGTTGCATGAAGGACAGTCTTTGATAGGATTATGTACAGTATAATAGCAAGATACTGGAATTAAAATTCACTGAGAAGATACATCTTGTGAACTGAAGGGTAAGGAGATAATAATGGTAACATTAATAATAGTAAATAACAAGAA
This sequence comes from Cephalopachus bancanus, assembly GCA_027257055.1. NCBI lineage: Eukaryota > Metazoa > Chordata > Mammalia > Primates > Tarsiidae > Cephalopachus > Cephalopachus bancanus. Next base: position 3,691,099 of record JAPVLO010000073.1, read on the forward strand.
TAAAATGATTCACATAAATAGAATTTCCATCAGCCACCATTATTGTAATTATGGGAATGATAAGCTAGTAATCTGGAGAAAATAACTAATCTTTATTGATTCACTGCTTAATTTCCTTTTATTTTAAAAGCTTTAGAACTGCTGTCAATAACAATAATGTGTACACGGGGAAAAGTTAGACCAAGAAAGAATAGGAAAATAATGTATTGCATTGTGCAACCAACATCATTTCTAAAGAATCTTTTTAAAACTACATTTATATTCTATTGTTAAGGAAAAAGAAAAAAACGTATTCAAAAGATCTTCCCCTCTTTTTAAATGATCATTGTGAGATTTTTTTTTTTTTTCCCTAACACAGTTTATGAGGGTTCGAGGAACGAAATGGGAAAATGCAGCCATCTCGGCTCTGGCTCTTTAATCACACTAAGTTGAGGATTATTCTTCATCAATAACACCTGGGAGAAATAGACAGGCCATCAGCCTGCTGACCCTACAGCAGCCCTAGGGGCAGTTCCACCGCCACCAGCAAAGTTAGCACTAAGGATTACAGAGCAGTTATCCAGGTCCAGATAATAGCAGGAGCAGCAAACTTGCTTCCTGATGGTAGAAAATAAATTCTGTGTTTAGCTCATGGTTTCTGGCAACCAAGCCTCTTCCAGAAAATGAAGGTTCATTTTCTTTTAACATAAATGAAAAGTGAGAACGTGAAATGATGAGTCACTGAGGCACTCCATCAATGACATTGGTAAGAGGAGAAATTGCTAGGAGATGGTTTTAAATTTTTCTGTAATTGATACAAAATTCTGATACAAAATTCAGGTCATATGTTTTATAATCTAAAAATATAAGATGTAGTAATGGTGCAGTGGAAACATCACATTTTATTTCTATTTGCAGTAAGTTTTTAGTTAAAATCTGGATAAATCATTTAGACAACTGAACTCCTTTGTGTGTGTTCTTTAACTATCTATTAATTATCACAAATTTGAAAGTCCTTTTTAAGACTCACTTAAGTCTTTTTTCTTTCATTTTGTTCCCCAAAATCCTGTCCTGTTCAACCCCCATTTCAGAAAAATCTGAGCTCTGTAATCGAAGAATAGTATCAATGCTGTGAAGTTTTAGAGATCAATGTCGATTTGAACCTGGGAGTTGGTTAATTGTACACTTTTTCAATTATAGAATATTTAATTTCTATCATTAAATATAAGACTTATTGAACTACCTCTCAGTTTCCTCATTTTCTCTATCCTAAGAATATATCTCCCACACCTTAAGTCGATATAAAAGTTCATATTTCCACTCTCATTTATTTCCAATATATCTCTCTCTCACACTCACTCTCCCACAAGCTTTTCTTTGTTTCTAGTAAATCATATTTTAGTGCTCAAAATCTCTTTTACATCTTCAATTTTTAAAAAAGATTTCAGTTTCTCCATGAACAAAAACAGGGTTTCCTCCAGAATAATCTGCACAACTTGTCTCCATTGGTAGTATATCTTCCTGGTGTTCTAGCCTCATGGTGAAGAAGGGAGAAATATCATTGTCCCTGGCCATCACTGTGGTTTTGGAGACAATTGTTCAGTCACTCTGAACCTCCCAATCCTCACTCCTTTGACATTCACTAAAACTTCTTCTACCAATATTTCTTCTTCATCACCATGACAAAGAAACCATCTAGGTTCTCCCTCTGAACTTTTCTTTATGACTTTAGCATATTCTGTCTATAACCACAAGTTAGTCAACTATTTCCTGAGACCAGTTTTGCAAGACTTATCCTTAAACAGAAGCTAAAGAAGCGAGAGTTCAGAACCTAGCAATAGGTCACACAAAAGAATAAATACGGTCACCAATTTATCCTTGGATTCAAATCTGTGACTTTCTGCTTCAATCATTCACTCCAGTAATTTAGTCAGCCATTTTAATTAATCATCTACTATGTATCTGTTAGCCACGTACGGGACAATCGTAATGCTACATATTTATATACTTCAATAGAGGTATGCACTGAATACAAGAACAGTACACAGAAGAGGGCACCTAGTTCTGCCTGAAGGGGTGGCAGGGGCCTTAAGGAAGCCTTCCCAGAGATGATGCTTGAAGCAAGACTTGGAGAATAACAAGAAAGCCAAATGGTAAAGGAAGAGAAGACCTTTCAAAAATAGGAAAATGGCCATTAGAGAGTAGGTAAACCTGGGTCGCTCAAATTGTAAGCCATGAGAGAGATAAGAGAGTAGGTTAACATGGGTGAGATGTAAGGTACCTAGGAGAAAGTAGCAGGAGACAAGTAACAAGATCCAATTCATTTCCTGCCATGCTCTCTCATTTGACTTTACTAAGATGGAGGTCTGATCATCGTGTACTGATCTTAAAGCAGTCCAGCTGTGTCCCATCAAAGTCCTATCGATAGTTTGGGAAAATTAGGAGTAGGAGAAATACAGCACAAGAAAGTCAGTCTCTTGAATTTGAACTTAGGTTGTATATTTTTATTCTCCTCACAAATCTCTCTAATTTCTATTTTCTGGAGACTGGTTCAAACCTTTGTCATTTCTTTCTTGGCTCTGCAATTGTCTCCTCTCTGGTTTCCCTGCCTCTAATGTTTTGTTTTATTTTGTTTTCATTTTATTCTTCTCCTTTATTCTTAAAAACATAGATTTTAAATTTTTCAATGGCTACCAATGACAGGATAAAGTATAAACTGTTTAGCTTGACAAATCATTCTCTTCACAATATGGTCCTGGCATTTACTCTTAGTCTCATTCTTTCTCACCCTCTCTGTCCTTTGCAATTTTTCTTTATACATTCTAAGTTATTTGCTATTCCCCAAATGGTGCATGCTGATCCATGCTCCTACACCTTTGTAGGTGCAACTCCTTCTCTGAAATGCCCTCTTCACCTTATGTGGTGATATGGAAATCTACTTAGTCTTCAACCAAGACCAGGTGATTTCTTTTCCTTTACATTATTCTTGCCCCCTTCATGTACAGAATTTATAAATTAATAGAATTTATCTACACATTCCCAATGCTATTTCTGTACTTCATATTTGCAATTATATTACTAGTTTTCATGCTATAATTATTTCTCAGCAAGTTTGTTTTTCCTTCAGATTGTGAACTTCTCAAAAGCAGAAGACAGTATGTGTGTTTATATTTACCCTTATGGTTTAAAACTAGGCTACCATGTAGAAAGCACCTAATAAAATATCAAAATGAGTTGAATTGCATTGAATAAAAGAGAAACTAAGGGCATCTAAAGAAAGCTGGTGAAGGCATACTTTATAGAAAGCTACTGTTGTAGTTCATCTTTTAGCAGTCACACATCTATCTAATCCATTTATCTTTTATTTTTTTATTTTTTATTTTTTTGAGTTGGAGTCTTACTTTGTCACCCAGACTGAAGTGCAGTGGCCGCTCCCGGCCACCGCAGACTCGACCTGCTGGGCTCCGGCGATCCTTCCGCCTCAGACTTCCAGTAGCTGGAACTACAGGCGTGCACTACCACGCCTGGCTAATTTTTTGATTTATTGTAGAGATGAGGTCTTGCCAAGTTGCCCAGGCGGGTCTCGAACCCTCAGGCTCAGGCAATCCACTCACCTCAGCCCCAAAGCGTGGGATTACAGGCTGAGCACACCGAGCCTGGCTATCTAATCCATTTAAATGACTGCAAAGCTTTCAAGGCCTTTATAAGTACCAGGAAGTAGAAATACAGCAAAAAAACTACAAATATTGCAGAACCTATAATTCACCTAAAATTCCTGGAAGAATATATTCTGCCTTCTGTAGATGTCCTGCCTCCTCCCTTTTATCAAAAGGCCTGTCCATTTTTAGTAATAACTAATATTTTAAAAATAATCCACCATGAGACAGCACATCTCTATCATTTTACTCTCACAAAATCCTTGTGATGACATTTCTATGATACAAATTTACTTTTTTAATATCCTACCTTCCTGAAGTATTAGGTATTAGTAAGATGATCAATAGAGTTTAATATAATGCAAATGATATATTTTTCTGTCAGAAATCTCTAAAGTATAAAGAAGATTTTCATGAATTAAACACATCGACAATCTAGGGCCCTAAAAGGTAGCTATGGCTGCATAAATTGGCCCCCAGTCCTGTTCCTGTTTCCTTATCTGAGTGACATTAAGGCGGAAAGTGTGTGTCTGATTCCTCTGAGGGGAAGATATAGAATTGATTAACTTAAGGAGTCAATTTTCATATTCTTCTGATAATTACTAATAATTTGTGCCTGTGAAATTAAACATCAATTCTGCTGTGAACATGCAAATGTATACACTTGATTTACTCCATTTTTGTCTTTCATTTCATACTTTTCCATTTTTGCACTACTTAATGGTATTCACTGGAAGGGCCACTAACATCTTACCTTACCTTTTGGATAGTGTGCATATGTGTGTGTAAACACAAGTGTTTTAGTATATCTCTCTTTCTCAGTAATTCATGCATAAAGCCATGTGCAAAATAAGGTGAGAATATTTAAGAGTAGAAAGAAAGGCACCCAGAGAAAGAAGGCTGATGCATTATAAAAATACAAACAGAAGAGACTGTGAATACATAAGAAAGAATGATGCACTCTAAATGGAGCATGCAATTTTTGAAATAATAAAGTTCTAAAATTTGGCTGTTTAGATTATTGTTAATTGGATAATGTTAGCATAAAAACTAACTACTGAATTTAAACTATTCCTTTATCTATATTTTATATCTGCTGTTGATTTCCTGTAAGAGTAAAATCATCCTACAGTTATCTGATTGCTGTACACTGTAGTCAGGGTGTTTTGTATAAAATATAATGCAGTACATATATCAGCTCAAGAACTAAATAGCACGTATTTCTAAAGTACCATAAAAAATATTAACACTACAGAAACAATGATTCTGTAATTACTTTCTGCTGTGGAGTAAGGTTAGGCATTTATCCTAATAGAGTCCTAATACACTTAAAGTCAGATCTGCCCCTGTGGTCCTTTTCCCATTGTTGATAAATGCATTGTGCAGGTACCTTGTATGGCCACCACAGTATTTGAGGTCATCCTATACTGTTAGCACAAATGGTGTGAACAATAGTTTATATGCCACTTAACTCATTGGAAGAAACAGTTAACCTTGCTAGAGAGGACAGATCAGTCATGTATACTTATTAAGGTCTAGAAGGTTTTGTTATGTTCTAAAATACTTTTGTAAAACCACAGCACACTTCTGTATGAGGCCTATTTAAGCAAGAAAGCAAAATAAGGAGAAAGCACTTTCAAAATTTTTACAAGATATATACAGATGTATACAGGTGTTGGAATTTTCTCAAGGATCCATTCCATTAATGACACTACACTGCAGAGGTGGCAAACATTTTCCTCTTTAGAAATAGACTTTCTAAAAATACGTTAATGAATTAAGAATAAAGGCTTTATGGATGTAAAAAAGCTTTTGAAAATTTTCAGCTTGCTAAAAGGGATTCAACCTGATCACTTTGTTTAAAGATTTCAGAATCATCTTATTATGTTTTAAGTGACTGCTTTTGCTATGAAATGGAGGGCCCTTATTAAATTTACCTAGGTCATTATCAGATTTCATTTAAAATTAACTTTCAACCACTGCCTTTAGTAACTATGTATTTTTAATCTCGGGGGTCATCTGATAATAGTCTCCAAAGGAATCAGCTGAGCGAGCATACCTAGAGAAAACCTTGTTTTCCCTAATTCTAATAAAAGTATAAGGCGATCCTGTCTCCTTATTCCTGGCAAGTAAAGGGTATGCAAGAAAACAATCATGAATTTGGTGTTTATACTGAACAATTTCATGTTTTTTTCAGAAATAAATTAAATGTTCTTATAATATTTTGCAGGTACCGAAGATATTTTTTTTAAATAGTGTAAGTGAAAAAGCATGAGATGAACATTTTTTTCATGGTTGTTATACAGAAAAGTAGATGATCGAAAACCTTTGTTTCTTACAGCCTCAATGAAACAGTTGTCCTCTGGTTTTCTCATGTTTCATTAAGCTATTAACAAGAGAAAGTGCATCTACATGGCTTTTTCAAACAGTAGAAAAAGAAATCAGTTTACCACCGCTGCTATTTAAATATCTTCTAACTGGCAAAATTAAACCATGTCTCTTTATTTATTTATTGCACTTGTAAAAAGATTAATGGGGATGTGATTCCTTGAGGCTTTTACATATAACCCCTTCACAAAGAACAAAATTATACAGTTTGGCAAATGAACTAAATTAGCTACATTTATTTAAATAATCACTATAGAGGAAACAATAAATCAACAACATTCTGCACAAAAAAAGTGTTTACAGAGTGTCTTGTAATTTGTTTTATCAAGGACACAGACTTTTTGCTCTTAGCTAATCTTGCTTCTAACAGTCTATTATCACATCAACCATTAATGAGTATTTGCAATAGAAATTTAGCCGAAGCTTTGGAAGAGGAAAGTAAGAATAACTTCCACCTTTGTCATGGGCCCAGTTACTTTGAAACATATTCTTCTAATAAATATTTTGTCAAAGGTTCCTCATAACTTCAGGACAATCAAAATTAAATGGCAGAACTTTGTGAAATCAGAAAAAGAGATTATTTGAATGGTCATAACCATGCAATTATCTCAGCCTCTCTATATTTAAAAGGACTCTGTCCATATCTGTGTCTATATCAGAAGTAAGTGAGTAGGGGGAGCTCTAATGCTGAACCTCTGATATATTCATAAATCAGGACTTTCAGAGCCTGTCACAGGCACCATAATGAGGGTCATTATTCAGGCAGAGTGTCAAAACTACTATCAAAGGACCTTCTCAGAATTACAATCATTCTGTTTCTTGTTAAATAAGCAATGTAGTACACAAAAATGGCAAACAAGAAGCAGGTCAATTTGATACAGTGTGAGGGCACAGAGATCTCTAGAGTAATTTACCCTCTGGGAATTCTGATGGCTGGTGAGATGAATTATATACACCCTCAAAAAAGATTAATGGTAATAAAACCCCTGGAATATTTTCACCAAAAAAAGCTACACATTGCTCATAAGCAACTTTAGAAACAAGGCTGGGAAACATGATCAATTTTGTTGTTGTAGACCCCAAACTCATTAAGAATGCAAAAATATATCATTATAGAATATTGCCAGTTATCAGTGTACCAATAAAATGTTATAAATATTATTACCTCATAGTGCTTGGTCACTAAAAAGACAAAATTTTAAAACTAGAAATTTTCTATTCATTTTATGTTGACCACATTACCACATCCACAAATGTTCTTGTGGACTCACATATATAAAAACATACGCCCTTATATATTCCCAAAATATACACATAAAACCCAAAATATTGCATAGTAATTTAGGAAAGTAATAATGTCCTAAAGTTCATATTTATCTGGCAAATACAGTGATGCAGTTGGAGAAACATATAATTAGTAGACTTATAAATACTTTTTTTGTAAATCAGAAAGAATGTAGTCTTTAGAATTAAATGGATATTAAGTATATAAGTAAATATACACACACCTCAAATTTCAGGTGAAATTAGTATTCCTTATCCCTCTATACACCCTATTTAGTAAATGCTTTAGCACACCAGAAAAGCATATTATCAATTAAAACTTTCACTAAAATAGAGTCTATAATTGTCTACATGGACAAGAATTTGGGAAAATTTTTGTCTACTTGTTGAGAGTAGAAATTCATATAATAATTTGAGAATGATTTGGCAATGTGAATAAATGTCTTAAAATATTTATTCCTATTTAAATGTGAACTTTCACTGGTAGGAAATATTTTGAAGAGTATGATTATACACAAATAAGAAGATTAGAAATATAAATTCCTCAAAATATAAGATTTGTTAAGCCTGTTACAGTTGAGCCAAATAGGAAAATAATACATATCTGCTGGAAAGATGCTATAGAAAAATATTTAAGATTTTGAGGAAAAATTTGTCTAACATTACTAAGCAAGCAAAGATATTTGAGGCCTGAGGTGGAAGGATCACCAGAGCCCAGTGGGTCGAGGTTGCGGTGGCCGGGAGTGGCCACTGCACTCCAGTCTGGGCGATGGAGTGAAACTCCAACTCAAAAAAAAAAAAAAAGAAAAGAAAAGAAAATAAACTTAGGAATTGAATGATGATAATTTTGGAATTAAAAAGTAAGCTTTTTCTTTTGTGCTTTTCTGTATGTTTTAAATTTCATACAAATAACATGAATTACTTTAGAATAAGTAAAAATTACAAGCATATGAGTATTTGGTTTTTATAGTAAAGACACAGATATTTTAAAATAAAGTTTTGAAAGACAAACAATAACTTTCAAAGATCATCTATCTAAACAGAATGGACTGTTTCATTACAAGTGAAGAATTTTCTTTTACAGTTTTTTCAATCAAATGAACATTTGTTAGAAGGTAATAGTTGCATTTAACACCTTTTTCATAATCAGCATTGTTTGTAACACACAGATCTTTAATGGTTCCTGCTTTTGAGTGTTATGTTTAGTTCTTAGGCCAGTTTATTACACTAACCATAAAAATAATTCAAATATTTGTCTGTAAGACAGAGGTTTTTCAAGACACTTTAAGAACTTTTTGAGCAAGAGCTGGTAGCATTGTTTTGAAAGAGCATGAACTTCACAAAAAGACAACCTAAATTCAAATCCAGGTTTCCCCATATGTTACCATTGCAGCTCTGAGCTACTCAATTTTCTGGAGTCTAATTTTCTCATTTGTAAAATGGAAAAAGATCATTCTATTCCCGACAAGTGTGTGTGTGTGTGTGTGTGTGTGTGTGTGTGTGCGCGCACACACACACATGCTCACATGTATTTCACTGACCTCTATATTCCCTAAAGGTTCAGGTTTTATTTCAAACACTTAAAGAAAAACTTCAGAATTACATAAAATACCATAATTGACTAAAAGACTCCTTTTTAAAAAAATGATCATCAATGATTACTCTTCATCTCTTTTTAAATTTTTTAAAAATGATCATCAATGATTACTCTTATCTCTTTTAAAATATTTCTTCAGCTATTCAAAATAATTTTAGAAGATTGACATCTACTGTGAAACAAAAAATCCTGAAGATGTTCTTAAATAACAATAAGCTAGATTTAGATTTTATCAAATGTTGTCATGGTCAGCTCTAAGCGAAGGCAAAGTCAAACATTGGGTCAAGATTTCTATTCTTCCCAAGCTTTTATATGTGGAGATTGAAAGAACATTATTGAATCTCTTAACATCCCTCTGTCAAACTGAGTATTCTGTGACAATAAATCCTACCTTGTCCAGACTTACTCTTTAAGGAAATTGGTATCAATGAAATAATCAAAAGCAAACCAATTATGTTCTGGCATCTTTTATCCATCTGTTTGGATTTAACTCTCTATTAAATGGTGTTTGCATATGAGAAAATGCTCTATTGCATGCAGAGTTACTTAATTATTTAGATTATACATTTGAATAAACTGTGCAGTGGAAGGGCTACCCTTGTAATATAGGACAATTACATTCTCTTGCATAGTTTACAGATTATTAAACTAATATCAATTCGGCCCACACTACCAGTTACTGGATTCTAACCTTTGCCTTCGAGACTTAGCTACTTTGAGGGTCTAGTTTCTACCCCAACAATTAGCAACCCGTGTCAATCATTTCAGATTATACCAAATTATGCAAATTGGTTTTGGGGAAAGATTGTATGAGAAGAGACCACAAAAATTTAATTTCAATAAAGATCATAGGTGAGGTTTGTAGCTGCATGCTGCTGCTTGAGGTCTCCTAGCTATCTGTGGCTAGTAAGCAGCGTGTCTCTTGTTTTAGAGTGGCTTTTCCTCATGCATGCAGGCCAATAGAGACTTCAGCCTGAGCCTCTACACACACAAGAATGTCAATTCTACCTTAAACGGGCACCTAGGAAAGATGACTAGGAATTCCTATGTTAGAATATCTTGATTTAATTTTCCTGAAAATGGCATTAGGTCAATAACACATATGTTTATTATGATATGTAATGTATAATAAATACAACAAACTATAATGTTTAAGCTCTATATTAACAGAATTAATTTTTTTATGAGTAATATTCAATTGAGCAATCTTTTTTCTCTCTCACTTCATTGTGCTTTTCAATTACAAAAATAATGCCTATTTACCATACGTAAACAAACAGAAATGCTTCCTCTTCCAATCCTATCTGTCACTCTCTTATGCAATAAGTTTGGTGACAATGTGGACTTTTTAAATGTTTATAAATGTGGGCAGAGTTTTAAATATCTATAACTTATAAATAAGATTGTAGAATTTGGAAGAACACAAGATATGGCAAAACTGGTGACTTGATTCCCCAATAAGACTTGTTTGGAAAATTTGTCTTAATTCTGTCTATTTTCACATACCCAGTCCTCATCATTTGTTTATATTTTCTCCTGGCCACAGAATGAATTTGAGTTGGCAGTTGGAAATGCTTGATTGTTAAACTGTTTTTGTTTTAACAGATAAATTAAGGGTCAAAGAGGTTAAGTGGATACTCAAGATCATACAGTGAGTTAATGACATATAGGGGAATGGGACTGAGTGTTCTTAACTCTTTGGTGCATTTTTCTCTAATCTCCACTGGTTTTCACATCATGAATAGGCAAGTTGGATTTTTCACATCACAATTATTTTATGTTTCATTTAATGATGCAAATGTTAAAAGTTCTTGTACACATCTAAAATACTTTTCAAACCTTAATAACTGTACAAAGGAAAATGTTTTCCTTCTAATAAAATCTGAGTCTCATCAGATCATAGACCACATTTATTCATTTTTATATATCCAGCACTGATTGTGAGTTTATGTGTCAACTTGACTGGATCATAGTACACATTTATTCAATCAAATGCTAACCTAGGTGGTACTGGGAAGGTATTTTGTAGATGTGATCAACATCTACAATCAGTTTATTTTATGTAAAGGAGATTATCCTGGATAATCTGGGTAGAATTGATTCAATCTGCCGAAAGGCCTTAACAGCAGCCCTAAAGACATATCCCTCTAGACTGCAATGTCAGCTCCTGTCCAAGAACTTTGAGCCTGCCCTTCCTGACAGCCTGCCCTACAGATTTTAAACTTGCCTCATCTGGCCCTCACAGTCGTATAAGTGATTACTTTTATATATTATCTATTATTACATATATAATATATAATTATATATAAACACTTGGTACAATAATTAGTAAATGTTGTTTTCTGAGTTTATGAATAATTTTTATTAAATCTATATTTTAATTTTCAGTGTTATTACATGACTTATAAAACATTTTGTTAGTGTTCTAATACATTGAAATGCATTACTATTAAAAAACAAGACTTCCTCATGATTCAGAAATTAAATACATCTCTATAGTTTTAAGAAACATATCCAACTCGTCTGTCATGAGTTAAGTGAATTATATTCCTTGGTTACAGAAATATACAAGCAGAAGACTCTTAAAAATAATATTTGTAAGAAAGATTGTACATTTCTGTAGTCTATTCTCAGTTGCTGAAGAAGAATTTGGTTAAATCTCCTGAGAACATTATGAAACACTTATTTTAAATTTCTAGTGCTGTAAATAATAATATTTACATATTATTATTTACAGCAGTATGTTCCAAGGATTGTATTGACTGTAGTATCTCTTTGAAGTAAAGATTTGGCATATGGGTTATTTAGATCCCGTTCTCCCACTAATTAAAAATCTTTTTTTTTTTTTTTTATGGAGTGGGAATATTCAAAAGTTTTGCTCATGACAATTTAATTACTTAACGTTTTTACTGATCAACTGTCTTATAAGAGTAATGACAATAATATATCCCCACAAGCAAGCAAACAAACAAACAAAAAACCCTTCTTCCTAGTTGAGAGAAAGAGAAATACAGATGAAGACTTTTCATACAGTTGGTCAAATATAGAGCTTTTCTAAGGGATTCCAATATCATATTGGCTGCAACCTATAGAATATATGATTCCACATAAAATCTTTCCTATGTTCATGAGTAGAAGTATGACAAATAAAAGACTGGCTGTACACTCAAGTCTTTTACACTATAAATATTTTCATTTCCAGTGACTGTTCACTGGATACAACAGGCAGGTGATGTCAGAGTGACAGGCATGCTGGAGACGATTCTGATTTATAATGCATGTAGCTCAAGGTGCACTTGTGCACATCAGACTGTATAACGCTGTTTATCAGAAATGGTCTGGGACGACAAAACATTTAGGTAAACAAGGTTCTGTGTAATCAAGGGAGTTACAGGGTAATTGATTCATGTCAGGAGACATAACCTAGATTTGGATAGGAGGTAATTTTGAATAGAGGATTTAGAATCTGTGGAGTTTTAAATGCATAAATGCAAGATTCCCAAATTTCATTAGCAACATTAATGTGTATGTTGGTTTGCATTTTAAGCACATCAAAATAAGGTATCTGGAATTTTTCAGGTAATCCTGGAGACAGTGAAAGATTTAAACATAAACATTCAAATGATTGAATAAGCAGGGTTTTTCAAATAAAATTTACATTAAGGCTAAATTCTGGTTGCTGTGCAAATAAGGAATCTGCTAGTATGTGGGAATTTAGGCTGTACTGTGGGGTACCCCAAATCCATGCTTTAGGCTTCAAATATTAAAAATAGTCTGCACACAACCAAAGTTTTCTACATAATCACTAATTTTGCACTTCAGTTTTTCTGTTTATTCTTGGTCCAAATGGAACCATATGATTTCCAACACATGGTTGATGATTGCTTCATTGATTGATTTCCTGACAAACTTGGGTATTTCTGATAGTCACTATACTTTATTTCACGGATATATGATTATTTCTCCAACAAGTAATAGCAATCTATATTACTACTATACATGGAATCATAGACATTGAGATGGGGATTTATTATTTAGAGTTATTAAATTTTACTTAAAATGATCTTATGTCCTTTTTAAAAAAATTTTCAATGATGTCTCCATATTTTGGCATAGAAGTGAGTCCATCAGCTAATCTTATTTCTCTTTCTGAGAGGCTGCCCATTGATTTCCTTGGCTTCAAGTAAGGTGGACAGTGGGGACAGGGGGGATCCTTCTTGGGAGTAAAACAGTGTTAGCAGATACTACCTGTTGGGGTAAGGTTAGTGACTTGAGAATTGCTTTAGACATTGAATAGTCTGTTCTATTCAGTCTTGAGGTTTCTTACATAATTATCTCTAACATTGAGAAGATTTTCAGGCTATTTATTTTTTATCAAGTGCACTGGATAATAATGAAAGTCAAAGTTTTTGTCTAAATATAAACTTGTTTGATTCTGTCTCCAAACCATTGTGGTCAGCCAGTTTTTCAGCACCATTTGCTAAATATGGTCTCTTTTCCACAGTGGATGTTATTGGTGGCTTTGTCGAAGATGAATTGGTTGAGAGAACAAGTTTTTGCTTCCAGAATCTCTGTACTATCCCATCGATCCATAGGCTCATTTTTATACCAATACCAGGCTGTTTTGGATGCTACAGCTTTGTAGCAAAGTTTAAAGTCTGGAAATGTCATACATCCCATGTTGTTCCTTTTACTGAGGTTTGTTTTGGTTATTCATGCTGCTTATTGGTCATTTAGTATATTTTATAAATCATTTCTTAATAGAATATAGAGACACCCCTCATTCCTTTTCATGACTGCATAGTATTTTACTGCATGAAACTAGGATGAGTAATTCAATTAATTCCCTATTACAAAATTTAATTGTTTCCTACCGTTTTCTAGGAGAAAGAATCCTTGTGCATATGTATTTTCATATTTTTCTCAGTGTACCTTTGGGATAGATTTCTAGAACAGGGATTGATAGATCTTAAAGACACACTGACAATGTATGCAGATGTCTATTCCTCACCTTTACCTTGCCAACATAAATTATCAGCACTTGGATTCATGCCAATATAATAGATAAAAACAGATCATCCCAGTGTAATATTAATTTGTATTTCTTGTAATTTATGCCAAGTGTCTTTTGCATACTTAAGTGGTATTTGTATTACTTTCTTGTAAAGTGATCATTCACTAGACCATTTTATATACAATTTTTTTTCTTCTCTCTCTCTAAAAACTAAATAGCATTCATTGAAAATAATAACCCTTTGACCACGATATATGTTGCAAATATTTTCCCTAGTTTATTCATTTGCCTTTTATTTTGCTTATGATACCTTATGCCATGCAGAAGTAAGTGTACTTCTGTACTTGTACTTTTGTACATGACAGAATACTGTGTATTACATTATATGTAATATATAATAGATTATATGTCTAGATATAATGTGCATATTATATATAATATATAAAATAAATATAAGTTGATACTAACATTCATAAATGATTGAATGAATAAGTACACAGAGGGGAAGAAACAAAACTTCTTTACAGAAATTTTTAAATAATAAATGTAGATACTCCTCCCAGTTCCAGCAGGGGAAATTTAGCTTCCTTCCCCTTAAATGTCAGCTGGATTAAGTGACTTGCTTCTAACTATAAAAACTGGAAAGAGAAAAGGAATTTACTGTGAAGAAATTTGTTGGACATCACCTCAAACAAATTATTAAGGTTGGCATCACTACTAGTGATGTTATGTTGATATAATTTGTTGAAGTCATGTTGATATCATGTACCCTCATATATATGATGAGAAGGGGACTTCACCTCTATAGTGCTCTTCACCAAAATCCATAACATCCGTCTTATCATGAGAGGATATCAGACAAACTCAAATTGAGAAACATTCTAATAAATGTCTGACAAGTATTCTTCAAAAGTGTCAGTGTCAATAAAGAAAAGGAAAGACTGAGAAATTGTCATATACTGGAGGAAACAAAGAAAACATGGTGACCAAACATAATGTGGTGTTCTGATGAGATCTTACAATAGAAAAAGAACATAACTGGGGAAAAGAACATCAATAAGGAAATCAGATTATAGTCTGTTAATAGTATTGCACCGATGTTAATTTCTTAGTTTTGACACATTCACAATAATTATATAAGATGTTAGCATCAGGAGAAGATGGAGTAAGAGTAGACAGGAATTATCTGTACTATATTTGCACCTTTTCTATAAATCTCAAATGTTTTCAAGATTAAAATTGTTTTTATAAAAAAGACAGTGATGAAAATTATTATAGTAAATTTACTAATTTACTTAGTAAAAATTGTATACTAAGTAAACAAAGCACCGAACCCAATGATAATACTGCAGAGACAGAATGGAAGAAAATATTTACAGCCTAGGTAGATAGATAGATGGATGGATAGATACACACACATATATGTCTATATGCACCTTTCTCTCTCTCTCTCTCTATATATATATATGATCCTGCAAATAAGTAAGAAAAAGACAAAAACTGGACAAAATGTATGTAATGGAAAACAAATACAGAGAGAGACACCTATGACCAATATTTCTATGAGATGATTCTGAATAATCAGATAAATGACATTTTTTTAAAAAGACATCAAATTGACAAAAAATTAAAAGGAATGCCAATAATGAAGATTTGGAGACATGGAAATTCACTTATATAGCTGAAAAAAAGGAAATTAGCATAACATTTTAGAACACAATTTGGCAAGATCTATCAAGATTTTAATCTGGGATATTCTTTATTCCAAAAATAAAAAACTGTGAGTACATTCTAGAGAAGTGTTCTTATTCATGCACATGCATATGCAGATACTAATTATAAGTGTGGTTCAGAAGACTGCAAACAGTCTAAATATATACAAAATATTCACCAAATGAAAAACAATCTAAATGTTTATAATAGGGAAATTTAGAATAAATATGTGAGTATATGGAATAATACACAACTTTTAAACGTAGTAAAAGAGACAGAACTAGCTAGCTAGCTAGATAGATAGATATAGAATCTTTTGTTGTCTTTGTCCATCCATTAACATGATTATCATATCTGTAATTTCTAAAATGTAAGCAATAAGCAAGAGAGATTATTGATACAAATTATGTACTTATTTTCTGAAGATTTGTTTGGCCAAGATTTATATATTCAGAAAATAAGTGAAATGATACCTGCTTGCTGTTTTAAACTGATAAATGTTGAGACATCTTGCTATATAGTAATAGATAATATATTTCATCTGCTTAAGAGGTGATATCATACTATTTTGATTACACAGACTTTATATGTTTTTGTTGCTCTTTATTTTCCAGGCTTTCATAACTATCTTTGCTTGTTTGTTCATGAAATTGCAGTATGTACCTATATTCTCTAGCTCCCAACATAAATATAATATTTTATTGGGATTACATTAAATGTACAAATTAACTAAACAGATTAGCCATCTTTATATTGACTATTCCTATCTACATACATGTGTATTTTTCCATTTACACCAGGTCTATTTTTGTGTTTTAGGAGTTCTTTTTGTTTCCTTATAAATGTTTTGTACATTTCTTGTTAAATGTATGTTTGTGTATTTTTTCTCTCCTATAATAAATGGGGCCTTGTCTTTTATTCTTTCACTTCTTATTTTTAAATTTTTTCATTTTTGTATATGAACATTATTAATTTCCATATGTTACTTGTATAACCAGCAAGGGTAAGTGTTATGACCAAACTGTGAGAAAGGAATTGCCAGCACACTGGGTTTGAATTTTGAGTCCTTTATTTAAGCCAGCATCTGAGAGAGGCTCTTGCCATAAAAGCTCTCAGCCCTGAGTGGCACCAGCAAGAAGCTTATAAGGGCAACATCTGCAAGTGGGCTACATAGCAACTTAGCAACCATAGCAACCACAAACTAGTAACCTAGCCATAGCAACCATAAGCTAGTAACTTAGCCATAGCTACCATAAATTAGCAAGTTAGCAACCAATATGGGAACTTTTAATTGTTAAGGAGTTTTGATTACTTTTATGTCCCAGGAACAACCAGTAACTGGAAAGTTCCTGGAGTTCTGCCTACAAGATATGGTTTAAGGTAGTTACACAGAGACAAGGTGGAAGAACCATTACACAATGGAGTTATCTTGGTTAGGTTTCTAACAAAATACAAAATCGAAATATGAGATTGCAACAATGGGGTTCTGCAAGGCGTAACATTTGATTTTAGTTAACAACGCATAGAATTACACAGAACTTGTGGCTAGGGAGTTTTCAAACAGTCAGCAAAAATGGTCAACAGGATCAGCTCAGGGGAACAAAGCTGTGGGTCTGTGGTCAGGGGAATGTTACAACAATTACATGTACACATTGGGGAGTTTAATTTTCTGTTCTGCTGGATATTTCCTAAGTAGAATAAATGCTGTTCCCAAAAATGTCTGTATCCTAATTCCTAGAAGCTTTGGCTATACTAGCTTAAATGGCAAAGGGGAATTAAGTTTGTAAGTTGAATGAATTAGCTGAACTTAGTATAAAGAGATTATTCTATCTATAGGATGGGACCAATATAGTTACCAGAGTCTTTAACAATGAAAGTGGAAGGTAGAAAGAAGAGTAATTGGTAGAGTGATGTGATATGAAAAAAAAATTGACTGGCAATTTTTGGCTTTGAATATAAAAGGGGCCATAAGAAAAGGAATGAGAGTAGCTTCCAGAAACTAGAAAATGCAAGAAAGTGGATGTTTCCCAAGAGTCTCCACAAGATACACAGCCCTCCTTCCACCTTAACTTCAACCCAGTGAGATCCAGATCTATAAAATAATACATTTCTATTGCTTCAAAGTACTAAATGTTAGTATTCTGTTACAACCACAAAATAAACTAATACGTGCAGATTTATTAAAATTTCTAATTGTTCTTAGTGGTTTTCTTATTGCTTCTTCTAGGATTTTCAGATATATATATGTAGTCATGTCATCTAAAGACATGTCAATTTCTATCTGTATGATTCTGAGTACTCTGGCTGATATTCTCCAAAACAAAAATATATTAAAGTGAACATAATGGGCAACTTTGTTTTGTTATTGGTTTTACTTGAAAATCTTCTAGTGGCTCCACACTTAGGAGCTAGTTTTTGTTTTAAAGCATATATATGGCATATTAAGAAAGTATCCATTAATTTTTATTTTGTTCAGCATTTTAAATAAATAATAGATATTTTCAGATGATTTTTGTTCTAGTGAGATAATTATATGAATTTTCTCTTTAGCTCAGTTGATAAGATGGTTGGATTCTGTTTGCAAATTTGCTAACTAAGATTTTTGACTTTTCATTGATATATAATATTTGTACATATTTATTATATATATGTGATACTGTGTTAAATGCATGGAATGTTTAATGATCAAGTCAGTATATTTAGGATATTTATCACCTTGGGTTCTTATCATTTCTCTGTGTTGGAAACATTTCAAGACCTCTCCTCTAGCTATTTTAAATGTACAATACATTTGTTTTAACTATAGTAACCCTACTCTGCCATCAAATATTAAAATATGTTCCTTCTATCTAATTGTATGCTTATACCCATTAATCAACCTCCCCTTATCCCCCTCCTCACCCCACACTCCTGCCATGCATACATACCCTTCTCAGCTTATGGTAACAATCATTAATGATTTTTAATTTAATATTTACAAATAAGGTTGATCTGTATTTTTATTTTGGGATTAATTTTTGTCAGGTTTTGAAATCATTATACTTCCTTTTCACAATTAATTTTTAAAAAGAAAAGAAATATTGATATATGCTTTAGCATGGATGAACTTTAAGAATAGTATGCAAAATAAAAGAAGCAAGACACAAAAGATCACATATTGTATAAATTAATTTATATGAGGTGTCTAAAAAGGCCAGTCTCTAGAGACAGAAAGCAAATTAGTGGCTACCTAGGGCTAGAGATGAGAATGAAGATTAGCTGTAAATGGGCAAGAGAAATCATGTTGGAGTGATTGAAATGTTCTAAAAGTGGGGTGTGATGATGATAACACAATTTGGTAGCTTACTAAAACTGAGCAAGTACAATTGTTAAATTGTACATCTAAATGAAGGTGATTTTTATGGTATAAAAATTTAATGAAGTTGCTAAACATAAAAAAATTTTGAAAATTTAAATGTAGTCTTACCAAAACCATAAAATATATTTCATGGAGAAAATAAAATTGAAATTTTACTGTATTTTCTATGCTCTTGAATAGTTTAAATAGAATGAAAATTATATGACAAATAATTGATGGGATAATAAATGAAACCATTGTGCCTGATGATTTATTGTGTGTATTGGGGTGGAGAACTGATAGACACTAATAATTTTCTCTATTTCTTCTATGATGATTGGTCTTTTTAGATTTTCTGTCTCTACTGAAGTCAATTTGGTAAATAATATACTTATTTTGAATATTAAGTTCTATATGTTTTAAATTATATGCAAATATATTATCTTATACTTTTTTTAAAAATTCTTTTTTGAATGATTATTTTTCATTTATGATTTATAATGTTTGTGCTTTCTTCATTTTCCTTGGATTAAGTTAAGTAATAGATTGTCTGCTTTGTTTATCTTACTTTAAATAATGATATCTGGATTCAAAAATATGTCTTGATAGTGGTTGTTTTGAGTAAATTCTCCTAAATATGCATTATCCTCTTAAAATATGTGGCATTATATATATATTCTATCTCAAATATATGTATATTTATATATACTATGTAATGATATATTTTCATAATACATTTTTACATTTTCATATACATGTAAATTTAAGAAAGATTCTTCAGTTACAAACTACAGTAATCATTCAGTTAGTATGCTTTGATTTTTCTTCTTGAGGAAACCTATTGTATGTACATTGCACCTTCTTTTCCTATATTTTGTATCCGTGATTTCCTCAAAAAAATTTCTGTCCTGCTTATCATCTTTTTTAAAAACAACTTTATTTGGGTATAATATACATATAAAAAAAATCATTCACTTTAAGTGTACAATTTTATATTTCTTAGTAAATTTATACAGTTATACAATATTCACCATAATCCTCTTTAAGAGCACTTTTATCACCCTAAAAAGTTTCCAATGCCTATTTACAGTCACTGTCTTCCACATTCTTATACTCAGATACCATAAAACTGTTCTTTTTAAATAGTTTTACATAATTTTTCATAAAATTTTTACATAAGTTAAATTATACAATATGTAAACTTTTGTGTTTGTCATCTTTCACATAGTATAATATTTTTGAGGTTCATTTGTGTTATTCCATGTATCGGTTGTTATTCCTTTCCATTATTGAGTAGTATTCCATTTCATGAATATTTTACTTATCTATTCATCAGTTGATGGACATGTTGATTACATTTGTTGGTTATCATATATAGTGCTGTTATGACCATTTGAGTATAAGCTAACAATTGACATTGTAAGTCTCCTTTATCATAGCTATTTTAGTTTAGCTACGTAGTGATAGTACATTATGGCTTGAATTTGTATTTTCCTAATAAATAATGATTTTGAGAATCTTTCTGTATACTTATTAGCCACTAATATCTACTATTTGTTGAAAAATCTATTAAATTTGTTTAAGCAGTTTTTAAAAATTTTGAGTAGTGAGAAGTCTTTACACATTTTTTTTTTGAGTTGGAGTCTCACTCTGTTGCCCAGACTTGAGTGCAGTGGTTGCTCCCGGCCACCGCAGCCTCGACCTGCTGGGCTCCAGCGATCCTTCCGCCTCAGCCTTCCGAGTAGCCGGAATTACAGGCGCGTTCTACCACGCCTGGCTGATTTTTTGATTTTATTGTAGAGATGAGGTCTCGCCTGCCCAAGCGTGTCTCAAATCCACGGGCTCAGGCAATCCACTCACCTCAGCCTCCCAAAGTGCTGGGATTACAGGCTGAGCCACCGAGCCTGGCTTACATGTTTCAATACAAATTATTTATTTGCTATATCATTTTCAAAATTTTTTTCCAGTGTATGTATTGTCATTGTATTTTCTTAATGGGTTCCAACATATCATTTTCTTGTATAGAGTAGGTTTTTGATATCAGATTTAAGAAATAAATACCTAAAAAGGTTAAAATATATATATTTATATCTACCATTTATTTTTCCAGAAAGGTTATACTATTAACACATATATTTGATCTATAGCACATTTTAGTTAATTTTTGTGCATGGTGTGAGATAAGGGCCTCAGTCTTTTTTTTTTGAAATTTTTAAAAATTTTATTTTTAAAATGTGTGGTACAATTCAGGATTAGGTATACAAGTGGTCATCATACAGGTAAAGTTTGAGCCTTCCTTTGGTCACCACTTTGTCTGGTTTAAGATCAGATACCTTTATTGATGTTGTATCCCCCTCCCCCAACCCAGCAGTATCCTGCTACTGCCAATCCATTTCTTATAGTGTTATGGTAAATGTTTGGGTCCGCTTATGAGTGAGAACATACAGTACTCTGTTCTTTGTTTCTGTGATAGATCACTGCATATGATAGACTCTAAATTCATCCAAGTTGCTGTGAAGTTCATATGGTTATTCCTTCTTTATGGCTGTGTAATATTCCATTGTATGTATGTATGTATCTATCTATCTCATTTTTTAAAACTCTAGTCCAGGTTCACTGGGCAGCATGGTTGGTTCCATGGTTTTGCTATAGTGAATACTGCTGCAATAAACATGTGTGTGCAGGTATCTTTTTTGTAGAATGACTTGAGTTCCTCCAGGTATATTCCCAGTAGGGGGATTGCTGAGTCATATGGAAGGTCAATATCTAATTCTTTTAAAATCATCACACTGTTTTACAAAGAGGTTGTACTAGTTTGTATTCCAACCAGCAGTGTAGAAATGTTTTATTTTTCTCTGCATCCTTGCCAGAATCTGTTGTTGTTTGTTTTTACTAATGATGGCCATTCTTACTGGGGTTAGGTGGTATCTCACCGTGGGTTTGATTTGCATTTCAATGATGATTAGTGAGGCTGAGCACTTTTTCATGTGTCTGTTTGCTGCCCATAAATCTTCTCTTGAGAAGTGTCTATTCATGTCTTTTGCCCACTTAATAGGACTTTTTTTTTTCCTTTTGGTGTGTTTGAGTTCCTTGTGGATCTAGAGGTTAGGCCTCTGTCAAATGTACAGTTTACAAATATTTCTTCCTTTTCTGTGGGCTGTCTCCCTGTTCTCCTGATGGTTTCTTTTTCTTTGCAGAAGCTTGTCAGTTTGATGAAATCCTACTTGTCTATCTTATCTTTTATGGCATGGGAATGGGGATTTTGATCAAGAATTGGTTGCTGGCTCCAAATTCTATAAGGGTGTCTCCTACATTTTCTAAGGTTCTTATAGTATGAGATTTTACATTTAGGTCTCTGATCCATTTAGAGTTAGTTTTTGTGTATGGTGATAGGTAGAGGCCCAGAAGTTTCAATCTTCTGCTTGTGGTCAGTCAGTTTTCCAGCACCATTTACTGAATAGGTTCTCCTCTCCCCAGTGGTTGTTGTTGGAGGCTTTGTTGAAGATGAGTTGATTGAGAAATTTAGGTATTGCTTCTAGAATCTCTGTTCTGTTCCATTGGTCCGTATGCTTGTTCTTGTGCCAATACCAGGCTGTTTTGATTATTGTAGCCTTTTAGTAAAGTTTAATGTCCGGAAGTGTGATACCCCTGGTTTATTTCTTTTACTAAGGACTGTTTTTGGCTATCTGTAGTCATTTATGTTTCCGTATGAATTCCCATATTATCATTTATAAGTCTGAGAAGAATGATGTTGGTAATTTAATGAGTATTACATTGAATCTGCAGATTGCCTTTGGTAGGATGGACATCTTAACAATTTTGATTCTTCCTATCCATGAGCATGGAATAGGTTTCCATTTGTTTGTGTCTTCTTGGGTTTCATTGAGCAGTATTTTTGTAGTTTTCATTGTGAAGGATTTTCATTTGTCTGGTTAGGAAGATGCTTAGGTATTCCATTGTTCTTATGGCTATTATGAAAGAGACTGTGTTTTTTATTTGATTCTCTGCTGCTTGTTGTTGGTGCATAAGAATGCATCTGTCTTTTGCACACTTATTTTGTACCTCAAGACTTTGTCAAAGTCCTTTATCAGTCAAAGCAAGTTTTTGACAGATTCTCTTGGATTTTCAAGGTATAGGATCACAACTTCAGCAAAGAGGGATAATTTGATTTGCTCTTTTCTGATTTGGATACTCTTGCTTTCCTTCTCTTGTCTAATTGCTCTAGCTAGGATTTTCAACACAATGCTGAACAAGAAAGGTGGGTGAGAGATGGCAGCCTTGTCTTGTTCCAGTTTCTTCTACACCTAGGTGTTTGAGGATTCTCATTAAGAAGGGATGCTGGATTTTATTAAAAATGTTGTCTGCATTCAATGATACAATCATGTGGTTCTTGTTTTTACATCTGTTGATGTACCTAATTGCATTTATGGTTTTGCAGATGTTGACCAGCCCTGCATCCTGGGGATGAAGCCTACTTGGTCATGGTGGATGATTTTTGAGATGTGTTGCCAGATCCAATTTGGCAGAAATGTGTTGAGAATTTTCGCTTCTATGTTCATTAGGTATATTGCCCTGTAGTTCTCTTTTTTTGTTGAATCTTTACCTGGTTTGTGTATCAGTGTGATGTTCGCTTTGTAAAATGATTCGTGGAGAATTCCATCTTTCTCAATTGCCTGGAATACTTTCAATAAGCTTGATATCAGCTCCTCCTTATATGTTTTATAGAATTCTGCTGGAAAGCCGTCTGGTCCAGGGTTTTTTTTAATAGGTAGTTTTCTTAGAATAGAGTTAATTTCCTGCATTGTGATTGGTCTATTTGGTGTCTCAATATTTTCTTATTTCAACCTGGGGAGCTTGTGTGATGTCAAAAGGTCCTCAATTTCATTTAGGTTATCAAGTTTGCTTCCCTACAGGTGTGCATAGTAATCTCTGATAATCTTTTGAATTTCTTTGGGGTCAGTTGTGATTTGGTCTTTTGCATTTCTGATTGTGTTTATTTGGGCTTTTTCTCTTTTTCTTGGTTAATCTAGCTAGGGGTTCATCAATCTTGTTTTTTCTTTCAGAGAACCAGCTTTTTGTCTTGTTGATTTTTTTCTATGATATTTTTGTCTTCTATGACCTGAATTTGATCTTTTCTTTGGTGATCTGGATTCTTCTGCTGAAGTTAGGGTTTTGGTAGTCTTGTCTTTCCAGCTCCCTTTGGTGATTTGTTAGGTTGTTAACTTGTGATCTTTCCATTTTCTTGACATGTTTTCATAGAGATATAAATTCCCCTATCAGAACTGATTTCATGTCATCCCAGAGGTTTTCATAGGATGTTTCTTAGTTTTCATTTATTTCCAGGAATCTTTTAATTTATGTTTTGATCTGGTTTACCCAGTAGTTGTTCAACATCATGCTGTTTAGTGTTCATGTCTTTGCGAGTTTTGGGGGAGTTTTGTTGGTGTTGATATATATTTGTATTCCACTGTGTTCCAAGTAGGTGCACGACAGTATTTTGATCTTATGAAATTTGTTTATGCTTGATCTGTGACCAAGAGGATGTGATTAATTTGGAGCATATTCCATGCGGTGATGAGTAGAATGTATATTCTGTGGTTGTTGGGTGGAGTTTTCAGTAGGTATCTATTAAGTCCATTTGGTCAAGTGTAAAGTTGAGGTTTTGGATCCCTTGTTTATTTTTTGCCTCAATGATCTTTCTAGGGTTGTTAGTGGGGTATTTAAGTCCCTAGCTATAATAGTGCTAGAGTCAGTATCTTTTTTTAGTTTTCTTAGTAGTTGCTTTATAAACACTGGTGTTCCTGTGTTGGGTGCATATAAATTTAGGATGGATATTTCTTGTTGATGGATTGAATCTTTTATCATTATGTAGTGTTCTTTTGTATCTGTTTAAAATTTTGATAGTTTAAAGGTTGCTTTGTCTGATATTAAGATCATGATTCCTGCCTTCTTTAGCGATCCACTCACCTGGAAACTTGGTTTTCATCCTCTAATTTTGAGTCTTTGGATGTTCTTTGTTGTGAAATGAGTTTCCCGAATGCAAAAAATTATTGGGTCATGTTTTTGTTTTTTGTTTTTTTTTTTTTCCAGTTTTTCATTGTCTTTTCAATGATCATTTAGTCCATTTACCTTCAGGCAGATTACTGAAATGTGATTGTATATCCCTGACATGAGGTTCTTATAAAGTTTTTTCTTTGTTTTCTTTCAGCTTTTGGGTTGAGGAATGCCTGTGTTTTCAAGTTTGCAGTCTCAGTGTATTCTCTGTTGATTTTGTGTTCTGTCATTCTCTTGGGAAGTGCCTGGTCATTATTTTTTATTCTTCTGTGCTTCATACCTTTTAAGTGTCTCCTGTAGAGCTGGTCTGAAAGTTGCACAATCTCTTAGGGATTGAATGTCTGTGAAGGACTTTAATTCTCCATCACTGGTGAAGTTGAATTTAGCCTGCTAGGAGATTCTTGGTTGAAATTGTTTATTTTTGAGGACTGTGAATACTGGACTCCAATCCCTTCTAACTTGTAGTGTTTCTGCTGATAGGACTTCTGCTATTCTGATTGGTTTTTCCCAGTAGGTAGTCCGACATTTCTCTCTTGCTTCCTCTATGATTTTTTTCTTTTGTACCTACTTTGTGTAAGTGAGTTACTGTATGTCAAAGAGTTGGTCTTCTCATTTGATGTCTTGTGGAGGTTCTCTGTATCTCTTGTGTTTGGATAGTCACACCTCTGGTGAAATGGGGAAAGTTTTCTTGGATAAGCTCCTGGAATACTTGCTTCAAGGTGTTTTCCATTTCCCTTTCTTCTTCTGGAACACCAATCAGGCATAGGCTTGGCCTCTTCATATAATCACACATCTCTTGGAGGCTTTGTTCTTTCTTTCTGAATTTTCTTTGTAGATTTTTTACAGATTGGGTTAATTCCATGTTTTGGTCTTCAAGTTCTGAGATTCTTTCTTCTGCTTGCATAATTCTGCTTTCCATGCTTGTCATCTTGTTATTTATTTCCTGGGTCAAATTTTTAATGACCAAAATCTCTGTTAAAAGTTCTTTCAGTGTTACATCTTGTCTTTCTTGAGTCTTATTCACTCTTCCATCCATTCCCTAGTCCCTGTTGCATCCTGGGGTCAGTTGTTGGTGACTTCCATTGTTTGGGATCTGAGGTCTGATTTTTTCAGGTGTCTTCTCTTTGTTACACTGGGAATTACCATTGATTTCTCCTCATCTGTGACAGATGTCTTTTCTCTTTAGCTCTTTTATTCAGTGGTAGTGGGAGAGACTTTCACTTCTGATGTTTGTTCAGTCCTCTATTCTTCCCTGACCAGGGATCTGAATTTGTTCTATTTTGAAACAGGGCTGCAGTGGGAAACTTTGCTGTCTCTTATAGTTTTGAGTGTCAAAGAAAGGAGCTAGGATTCAGAAACTACTTGCAGATCACAATGTTCACTGATTGTGGTATGGGTTCCTTGTGGACCATTCCTCACTGCCACTTTACATGATAATGCAATTGGTACATGTGTGTACCCCTGAGTCCAAGATACAATAATAACCATGAGAAGGAGGAAAAGAAGAATGGGGTAAGACAGATATAAATTTCAAGAAAATAAAAAATAACACAGAACAACAAAAGCAGAAACCAAAGCAAAAAAACAAAAAAATTAAATACACACACACATATAAGTGCACACACACACCAAAACAAACTGGAAAAACAACAAAGCCAAACAAAACAATAAACAACAGCAACAAAAAAAACAGGAAACACACACACAGACACACACACACACACACACACACACACCTCCAACTCAAAACAAAAGAAGAAAAAAAGAAAAAAGAAAAGAAAAAAATAGATTATTCACACATATAGTCATACACACATTAAACTAAAAAAAGAACAAAAAAGTAAAAGCAAACAAACAAGAGAAACTGAAAGATGAACACTCATTCATGTACACACATAAACAGAAAACCAAAAAATGAAAGAAGAAATAAAGAAAAAAGAATAAAGAAAAAGGTATAGAAGGCTTGCAGATTGAACACTCACATACACATTCATGAACAAAGAAAAAATATTTAAAAATTTAAAACAAAAAACCCTGCACTTTTGTGACAGGTTCTATAATTTCTCCTCTCATCTGCTCACAGGTAAGACCCTTTGCTATCTGCTACAGAGCTTGTGAATGAGAATTCACAATCTCCCCAGTGGTGTGGTTGGGGTGGTTGGAGCTTCAGTCCCTGCTTCACACTTTCGTATAGTCAGGGCATTCCCCTCTAGTGGAAAGGTGTGGTATTTTCTCTTCCCCGGGTACTTGGGCAATGGGGGGTGGGGGACACGAGCCATGTTTATCTTGAAGTGGAGGCCTCCTATTGCAGCTGATGTCCAGGCTCCGCCTGGGTTCATCCCTCTCTGTCGTGCTCAGTCATGTGGGCCTGACATTCACAGGATTGCTGAGGATGAAGGGGTTGGGTCAACCCTGGACTTATCACCGATCTCCTTGGAGGTCTTCCTTGACCTTTTCTGGCCACACCCTTTGTCCTACAGCTGAATCAGGGTAGGAGTGGGACACATGAGATTCAACACTTGTCCTGTTCCTCCAGAGTTTGTGCTTTCAGAATAGTCCCTCTAGGTCACAATCAACCTTTGAGTAATTGATCTGCCAGTCACAGAGATCAGGTCGGTTGCTTTGTGGTGAGCAAGCCAGAGCATTTTCCTGCCCAGTTTTCAAGATGATGGCAGGTTGTCTCTTTTGTCTTCCCCAGGGGAGCTCTGAATCTGGACTCCCTTGTTATGCTTCCTCCACAGCCCTTGCTGCCAGTGTCTGGCCAGGCACTGCAGTGGTGAGGCAGAGCCTGGAGATGGCAGTCTTCCTGGCAGTTCAAACTGTGATGCCACCAACTTTGTTTCTTTTGCTGAGGATTGCTTTAGCTATTCATGCTCTTTGTCATTTCCATATGAATTTCTGTATTTTCTTTGCTAGGTCTGTGAAAAATGAGATTGGCAATTTGATAGGGATTGCATCTCCATAGAGATTGTCTTGGGTAAGATGAACAGCTTGAAATATTGATTATTCCAATCCATAAGCATGAAGTGTTTTATAATTTTTTTTTGGTATCATCTTTAGTTTCTTTGAGCAGAGTTTTGTACTTCTCATTGTAAAGGTCTTTCACATCTTTGCTTAGGTGGATGCCAAGGTATTTCATTTTCTGTGTGTCTATTGTGAATAAAATTGTTTTTTATTTAGTTTTTAGCCTGCTTGTTGTTGGAGTATACAAATGCAACTATCTTTTGCACATCGATTTTGTATCCTGAGACTTTACCAAAGTCATTTATCAGTACAGGAAAGTTTTTGACAGACTCTTTAAGGTTTTCTAGGTATGGAATCATATTATCTGCAAAGAGAGATAACTCAACTTCCTCTTTTCCTATTTAGATACCCCTGAATTCTTTCTCCTACCTGATTTCTCTGGCTAGGACTTCCAGTACCATGTTAAATAGGAGACTTGAGCATGGGTATCTTTGCGTTGTTTCAATTTGTAGGGGAATGCTTCCAGTTTTTCCATTAAGCATGATGTTGGCTACAGGTTTCTCATAGAAGGGTATCATTTTGAGGAATGTTTATTTGATGCCTAGGTGTTCTATGGATTTTATCAAGAAGGGATGCTGGATTTTATCAGATGCTTTTTCTGCTTCTAATGAGATAATCATGTGGTTCTTGGCTTTATATTTGTTACTGTGCTGAGTTTACAGACTTGTGAATGTTGAGCCAGTCTAGCATCCTGAGAATGAAGCCTGCTTGGTCATGATAGATAATCCTTGAAACATGTTGTTGTATACAATTTGCTAGAATCTTGTTGAGAATGTTTGTACCTATGTACATCAGGGAAACTGGTCTGTAATTCTCATTCCTTGTTGTGTCTTTGCCAATTTTGGGTATCAGAATATTAGTTTCATAGAAGGAGCTAAAGAGAATTCCTTTCTTCTTGATTGCCTGGAATATGTTCAATATAATTAGTATTAGTTTGAAGTTTGTTTTTGTCTGACACAAGAATAGCTAACCCTGCTCTTTTTCCCCCATTTCCTTGAAAGAAGGCTCCAGTCTCTTACTTTGAGCCTGTGGATATCCTTTGCAGTGAGATGGGTTTCCTGGAGGCAGCAGAAAGTTGGATCATGTTTTGGTTTTTTGTTTTTTTGTGTTTTTTGTTTTAATCCAGTTTTCTACTCTATGTCTTTTAGTGGCATATTCAGTCCATTCACATTCAGATGAATTATTGATATGTGAGGGTTTATCCCAGTGATAATGTTCATAATGATCTTAAGAGGTTGCTTTGCTTTCTTTTATTTATTTTAACTTTATTGTATTGTATTTTTTTTTTTAGAGTTTTGTGGGTGATCTGTATGTTTTGTTAACTCTATGTACACTGTACTTTTGTGACAGGTAAAACTGTTCTTTCATTCCTGTTTTCAGAACTTTCTTAAGCATCTTCTGAAGGACTAGTTTGGAGGTGGGGATTGGATGTCTGGGAAGAATTTTAATTCTCCATCACCAAAGAAGCTTAACTTGACTGAGTAGAAAATCTTGGCTAAAATTGCATATGTTTAAGAACATTAAAGATTAAATTACAGTTGACTTCTGGTTTTTAGGGTCTCTGCTGAGAAGTCTGATGTAATCCTGATGGGTCTTCTTTGGTAAGTATTCTGTTCCTTCTCTCTAGCTGCCTTTGGGATTTCTCCTTTCATGCTTACCTTGTGGAGATGGATTACTATGTATCTTCTCATATAATACATATATAATACATATATAATACATTCTTTTCATGTAATACATTCTTCTCATATAATACATTGCATGGATTCTCTGAATCTCTTGCATTTGGATAGTTGTCTCTCTAGCAAGATAGAGGAAATTTTTTTGAATGACCTCTTTGAAGGACTGTTCCAGGTTGTTCTCCTTTTCTCCTTCTGTTTCAGTGATGCTAGTCAGGGATGCTAGTCAGTTGTATATTTGTTGTTTTTTGTTTGTTTTGTTTTTTACATAATCCTACATCACCTATAGACTTTGCTTAATCTTTTTGGATCTTTCTCCTTGTTTCTGTCAGACTGACTTAGTTCAACATTTTGATCTTCAAGCCCTGAGATTCTTTCCCCTGTCTGATTGATTCTGTTACCTATGTCTGTCACTGTGCTTTGAAATTTCTGGAAGGAAATCTTCATTTTCTGGATTTTTTATTGGATCTTTCTGATAGTGGCCATCTCAGCCTTTATTTATTGTATTGCTTTTGTTGTCTGGGTAATCTTTTCTTCCAACTTCTAGTGGTTTTACTTAACTCCTTTAGCCATCCAGTATCCAGTGTCTGAATTCTGTGTCTGTCATCAGGGACAAGCTATTCTGGATAGATTCCATTTTGGGGGCCTGGGAGTTGCATTTGTAGGTGATGACATTTTAAGGCTTTGAGCTGGTTCTTCTTCATCTGTGAGAAGTAACCTTTTTCTTTTTCTTCTTCTTATTTTTAGTTTTGTTGTTTTGAAGTTAAATATGGTCTAGCTGCCCTGGGGCCTTTTCTACCATTCAAAATAGTCCACACAGGGATTCTTACTCTACCACTCTTGCTGGGAAGTGCTCAGAACTCAGTTACTCTCTGCTGCAAAGTTATTCCCATGATCAGGCTGGGTGACTGCTTTCTGATTCTCAGTTGCAAACTGATTGTGGAGATCAAGCAGGGACATAGGCCTCCCGGCCACTGGCAGTTCTGTCAGAGTGGTGCCAAAGTGACTAGAAGCACTCCCTTTGGGAAATGGGGACTTCAGATGCCTTTTATGACACCCTTTCCCCCACCAAAAGTTGCACTTGAAACCCAAAAGCAGTAGACTGCTTGCCATAGCAGTACCTGCTCCTTGGGTGAGTAAGGCTGG
The DNA here is from genome assembly GCA_027257055.1 of Cephalopachus bancanus. Classification (NCBI taxonomy): domain Eukaryota; kingdom Metazoa; phylum Chordata; class Mammalia; order Primates; family Tarsiidae; genus Cephalopachus; species Cephalopachus bancanus. The sequence continues at coordinate 3,721,970 of JAPVLO010000073.1, forward strand.
CAGGTGATCCTTTCTGGTCTGGTGTGGGGGGTGGTAGCTACTAGATGCTGGTGGTGGGCATCGAGTGAGTGCAGCCAGCAAGAAAGACTTCCTGGCCTTGGAGTCAGCCACCAAGCACTGCCAACAGGGAATGAACTCTTGGGGGTTGACTGGCAGTAGGTATTACATGCTTGTGTGGGTTTCCAGCTTCAAGTGGGTTCCCAGTATGCTGTTGTGCCCTAATCAGTCTCATTCCAATGTAGGACCAAAGACTCATGCATGACTAGAGAGAAGGGATTTGTCACAGACCATTTCTGGAGCACTCACCACCTCTTGTAAACAAGGCTAGATGGCAAATCCTAAGTGAGCCTGCCACCTGGTGGGTAAGGGCTTCCCAACTTCAATGCTAGCTACCCATTCTCTCTCCTTCTTGCTCCCTATGTGTTCCTCTGGAGGATGTAGGGTGATTCCTCTGTCTAACAGATATTTACTTAACAAATAATTCAAAATACATGTCTTAAAGAAACTAGTCTTTCTTTAGCTCATTTGAGTTCCTTGTAGATCCTGGATGTTAAACCTTTGTCAGAGACGTAATTAGCAAATATATTTTCCCATTCCATGAGTTGTCTTCCCACTCTCTTGATAGCTTCTTTTGCTGTACAAAAGTTTTTCAGTTTGAGGAGGTCCCACTTTTCTATCTTATCTTTTATAATATTCGCTTTATTTGATCAAGAATTTGTTGCCTACTATAATGTGAGTAAGGGTACTATCTATATTTTCTTCTAAAGATTCTTATAGTTTGAAGATTAATATTTAGATCTTGATCCATTTAGATGTGATTTTTATATATGGTAATAGGTAAAGGTCCTGTCTCATTCTTTTGCATGTGGTCAGTCAATTTTCCCAGCACAATTACTATATATGGTTTCCTTTCCCCAGTGGCCATTATCAGTGGCTTTGTTGAAGATGACTTGGTTGAGAGATCAAATTTTTGCTTCCAGAATCTCTGTCCTGTTCTATCCTATGCTATATGTGTCTATTCTTATACCAGAACCAGTCTGTTTTTGGTTACTGTAGCTTTGTAGTAAAGTTTAAAGTCTACAAGTGTGAAACTTCCCACTTTGTTCCTTTTGCTGATTGTTTTGGCTATTTGCGTTCTTTTTAGTTTTCTTATGAATTTCTGTGTTATCATTTCCAGGCCTGAGAGCCATGATGTTGGTTAATTGGATGGGTATTGCATCGAATCTGTAGAATGCCTTGGGTAGGATGGACATCTTGACAATGACATATTGACACCACAGGCACAGGCAACAAAAGCAATAATAGACAAATGAGACTACATCAGTCATACAAATCTCCACACAGGAAGCACTCAGAAGAGTGAAAAGACAATCTACTGAATGGTAGAAAATATTTGCAAACCATATCTCTGATAAGTGGCAATATCCAGAACATACAAAGAACTCTAATAACCCAACAACAAAAAAATAAATAGCCCATTAAAAATTGAAAAAGAAAAAAAATTGGAAAAGAACTTGAATTGACATTTCTCCAAAGAAGATATACAAATGGCCAAAAAACATATGAAAAGTTTAACATTAAATAAATGCTAATTGAGACCACAATAAGGTATCATTTCACACATGTTGGATGACCAATACTGGAAAAATAAAACAACTAATAACAAGTGTTGGTGAGAACATTGAGAAATTAAATAATGAAAACAGTATGGAGGTTTTTCAAAAAATTAAGAATAGAGCTATCATATGATTCAACAATACCACTGCTGGTTATATTATATACACAAAAATTGAAAGACAAGGTCTTGATCACACATATATTTACTGTAACATTATTTACAATGTCCAAGACATGGAAGCAACCTAAATGCCCACGGACTTGATGGATGGATAAAGAAAATGTTATATGAATATTCTTTAACCTTAAAAATAAGAAAATTGTAACATATGCTGTAACATAGTAAACTTAGAAAACATAATGCAAAGTAAAATAAGCTGGTCACAAAAAGACAAAGACTGCATGATTCCATTTATAACAACAATCTAAAAGAGTCAAATTCTTAGAAAAAGAAATTAGAATGATGGTTGCCACAAGCAAAGGATAAAGAAAAAACACATTTTTTCAAAGGATGTAGAGCTTTAGTTTTACAAGATAAAAGAGTTTTAGATATTTGTTATACCTCAAAAGCTTCAGATATTTTGGGGGGTTCATTCAAAATATTTAATTTAATTTTATTTTAAAGATGTGAGGTACAGTGGGGCAGAGCTTAAGATGGTACCCGGACAGATTGGATTGTGAGAGTCTCTGCAAAAGCAAATGTCCCTAAAGACACTCTGCATGAATAGGTGTGTGCTGATAGGAGAGTGAAAGTCTGTCTGAGGGGCTTCAGGTTCATTCACCTGGGCACCCCCTCTGAGGGTGATGGTGAGCCCCCACTGCCCTGAGATAGGAGTGTGGGCACCTGCAAGATTGTTTGCTGCTGGTGGGACTCTTCAGAGAAGAGCCTACTGAATCCAGCTGATTCTCATTGCCTGATGCCTCGCCCACACCATCACCTGCTATAGTGGATCAGCTGGAGTCCTGGATCTGATCAATGGAGAGAGAGGATCGGGGAGAGCCAGAGAGGTCCCCATGCCTGGTGGAGAGATGCCAACTGAGTCATTTTCTCTGTCCCAGGACCAGGCAGAGACCTGCATTGCCCCGCCCAGCTCCACCCAGCCTCCAACTTGGGATCTAAGGACCAGGCAGAGATCTGAATTGCCCTGCCCAGCTCCACCCAACTCTGCCCAGCCTCCAACTTGGGACCCAAGTTAATCTCATCAAACTGGGAGATACAGAAGCCCCTCCCCCATGCTGGATCAGACAGAGACAGGTCAGATCTGAGTGGCAGACTGGACAGGCAGCAAGTTGGGTGAGTCCAGATCTGATCTACCCTCCTTCCAAAGTAGGCCTGGGGCATCTGACCCAAGCTGTGAGCAACCCTATCTGCCTGTGCTGAGAGCAGATGGGAGGCTAGAGACCAAAGTTGAAAGGATGTTGGACTTACAGGAATGATCTCAGAGTGAGTCTGGTTCCTTGTTTTATATTTTTTTAATTTTTATTTTTAATCTGTTTTGCTCATTTTTATTTTTAGCTTTTTTCTCTTTCTGTTATTCATAATATTTTCATACTTGCTTTGTTTCTGTTATTTTACTGATTTTTTTCTCTATTCCTTAGACTTCTTGTTTGTGTATGGGAAGAGTACATCAATAGGCAGGTTTTTGTTGGACTCTCCGTTTGTATAATTATTTGTATGTTTTAGTTTTTTAAAAAAATCTTTTCTGCCTTTGTGTCTCTTTACATTTGTTGGTTGATATGTCTGTCTGTTTTCCCTCTTACTTTTCTCTCTCTCCACCTTCCTCTTGCTCCCCCCTTCCTTTTTCATTATTTTTCTTTTTCTTACCTCATTTTGCTTCCAGAGAGCAAACCTATACCCCCAATGAATGGACATATTATAAGGCAGTGGGAAGTGGGTTCTAGGGTGCCCAGACACCTGTCAGTGGATACTGGGATCTGCAGATAGATTTTGAATCACAGCTCCCCCCACAATTAAATCTCAAAACTGCAAAAAGTACAGCCTCCAACACACAGCCCAGCTTCAGAATTGAACAAAGCCAGAGGATTCACATAAGGAAGAATAGGAGACTGAGCAAACAGAAGGAAAAGCAACCTCACCATCCCTGAACAACAGAATTAAAGAAGATGGGGAAAAAAGTGGGAGGGAGGAAAATCTACACAAATGAAGAAAAACAAAAAGAAGAATATGGTTCTCACAAAGATCCCTGGGAGGTCAGATACTGAGAAAACAGACTTCGGAACACAAAAAATGAAGAGCACCCAGAATGACTGGTCTCAAACTACAAACCCAGATTAAAAAAACATTAATAGAGAGAATAAAAAGAATTGAGGGAGATAATAGGAAAATAGGAAGGAATTGATAACTGAGATACAGAAGTAAAGAATACTGTAAATAAAATAAATAACAAACTGATAAGCATGGAAAACAAGCAGAAGAAAGAATCTCAAAGCTTGAGGAACAAAATATAGAACTAACCCAAACTGTCAAAAATATAGAAAATAAGCTTTAAAAGACAGAACAAAACCTTCAAGAAATGAGTAATTATTTCAAGAGGCTGAACCTAAGAGTAATTGGACTTCCAGAGGCAGAAAGAGAGACAGAGACCATCCTGGAACAAACATTCCATGAAATCATTCAAGAAAACTTCCCTCATTTCATCAGTGATGCAAAAATTCAAACACAAGACATTCAGACAACCCTGCAAGACAACAAACGAGAAGACCAACTCCTAGACACATAGTAATTCACCTAAACAACGTAGGTATAAAAGAAAAAAACCCTAAAGACCGCAAGAAAAAAAGATCAGACTACCTACTAGGGAAGACCAATTAGAATAGCAGCAGATTTATCTACAGAAACACTTCAGGTTAGGAGAGCCTGGAGCCCAATATTCACAGTTCTCAAAGATAAACAATTTCAACCAAGAATAACATACCCAGCTAAGCTAAACTTCATCAGTGAGGGAGAATTAAAATCTTTCCCAGGCATTCAAACCCTAAGAACTTATGCTGCCTCTAAACCAGTTCTACAAGAAAGACTTAAGAAAGTATTAAACACAGAAGAAAGGAAAAAAAGAAAAACAATGTTCTTCACAAGAGTGCAGGAAAAAGATTGAAAACATACATGAATTAACGCCAAAATCAAAAGACAGACAACAAAGAGGAACAACAATAACTCTATAAGAACTTCATGACAGGGATAAACTCTCACATTTCAATAATTAGTCTAAATGTGAGTAGACTAAATGTACCATTGAAAAGACACAGAATGGCAAAATGGATAAAATATCATGAAGCAACAATATATTGTCTCCAAGAGCCTCATATAACCAGAAAGAACACTCACAGACTCAAAGTAAAAGGATAGGAAGCAAAATTTCAGGTGAATAGAACATAAAAGAAAGCGGGAGTTGCAATTTTAATTTCAGACAAAATATCCTTTAAGTTATCAAAAATTTTAAAAGTTACAGAAGGTCACTATATAATGATGAAAACTTCAATGCATCAGCAAGAAATATCCACCCTAAACATAAATGCATCCAAAATAAGAGCAAAACCTTTCATAAAGCAGTTTCTAGGCAAACTTTAAAAAGATATTGACTCTAACACTATCATAGCTGGAGACTTTAATACCCCACTCACAACCCTAGACAGATCAAGACAAAAAATCAGCGAGGATATCCAGAACCTCAATTTGACTCTAGACCAAATGGACTTAATTGATACCTACAGAACACTCCACCCAATGACCACAGAATATACATTCTACTCATCACCATGGAATGTGGTGGTCTAAGATTGATCACATCCTTGGCCAAAAATCAAGCATAAACAAATTTCATAAGACTGAAATTCTGCCATGTACCTTCTCAGACCACAGTGGAATAAAAATAAATATCAACACCAACGAAGTTCCTCCAAAACCCACAAAGACATGGATACTAAACAGCATGATGCTAAGCAACTCCTGGGTCACCATGGCAATCAAAATAGAGATTAAATGATACCTGGAAACAAATGAAAATGAAGAAATATCTTACCAAAACCTCTGGGATGCGATGAAAACAGTAGTAAGAGGGGAATTCATATCTCTACAAACACACATGAAGAAAATGAAAAGATCACAAGTTAACAGCCTAAGAAGTCACCTAAGAAAGCTGGAAAAGCAAGACCACCAAAACCCCAATTCAGTAGAAGAATCCAGATCACCAAAATAAAAGCCCAAATTCAGAACACAGAGGACGAAAAGATAATACAAAAAAAAAAAAAAATCAATGAAATCAAAAGCTGGTTCTTTAAAAGGATAAAAAAGATTGATGGTCCCCTAGCTAGACTGACCAAGAAAAAAAGAGAAAAGGCCCAAATAAACTCAATCAGAAACACAAAAGATGAAGCCACAACTGACCTTGAAGAAATACAAAAGATTATCAGAGATTACTATGTACACTTGTATGAAAACAAACTTGAATGCCTAAAGGAAATGAAGGACTTTCAGACATCACAGAACCTCCCCAGGTTGAAACAACATGAAATCGATATCCTAAATAGAACAATAACAATCAAAGAAATTTACTATGCCATAAGAAAACTACCTACAAAGAAAGCCATGGACCAGATGGCTTTCCAGCAAAATTCTACAAAACATACAAGGAGGAACTGATATCAATCCTACTGAAAGTATTTCAGGTGATTGAGAAAGAGAGAACTCTCCCCAAATCATTTTCTGACGCTAACATCACATTGATACCCAAGCCAGGTAAAGATCCAACAAAGAAAGAGAACTACAGACCAATATTCTTGATGAACATAGGTGCTAAAATTTTCAACAAGAGGCTGGGCTCGGTGGCTCAGCCTTTAATCCCGTGTTTGGGAGGCTAAGGTGAGTGGATTGCCTGAGCCCGTGGGTTCGAAACCCGCCTGGGCAACTTGTTGAGACCTCATTTCTACAATAAATAATAAAAAAAAAAATAGCAGGGTGTGGTAGCACACACCTGTAGTTCCTGCTACTTGGAAGGCTGAGATGGAAGGATTGCCGGAGCCCAGCAGGTCAAGGCTGTGGTGGCTGGGAGCAGCCACTGCACTCCAGTCTGGGCAACAGAGTGAGACTCCAACTCAAAAAAAAAAGTTTCAGTAAGATCCTAGCAAACCAAATTCAACAACACATATCAAAAATCACCCACCACCCCACCTAGTAGGCTTCATCCCTGGGATGCAAGGCTGGTTCAACATTTATTAGACTAAAAACATAATTAAATACATCAACAGATGTAAAAACAAAAGCTGCATGATTATATCATTAGATGAAGAAAAAGCTTTTGATAAGATCCAGCACACCTTTTTGATAAAAACTCTTGAACATCTATGCATAGATGACACATACCTCAAAATAATAAGTGCCATCTATGAGAAACCACAGTCAGCATACAGCTAAATAGAAATTGGAACCATTTCCCCTGAAAACTGGAACAGAAAAGGATGCCCACTCTCACCCCTCCTGTTCAACATAGTTTTGGAAGTTCTAGTTAGATGCAATCAGAGAAGGGAAGGTAATCAGGGGTATCCAAATAGGAAAAGAGGAAATCAAGTTATGCCTTTTTGCAGATGACATGATTCGATATCTTGAAAACTCAAGAGAATCTGTCAAAAAAACTCCTTGCACTAATAAAGGACTTTGGCAAAGTCTCGGGGTATAAAATAAATGTGCAAAAGACACTCACATTTCAATACACTGATAATAAACAGAAACCCAAATAAAAAGCACAATTCCATTCACAATAGCCACACACACACAAAGAGAAATACTTTGGCATCTTCCTAACCAAAGACATGAAAGGCCTTTACAATGGAAACTACAAAATACTGCTCAAAGAAATCAAAGATGACACAAATAAGTAGAAAAATATTTCATGCTCATGGATTGGAAGAAGCAACATCGTTAACATGTCCATTCTACCTAAGGCAATCTTCAGACTTAACACGATACTCATCAAATTACCAGCAACTTTCTTCTTAATCCCAGAAACATAAATACAGGAATTTACATGGAAACATAATGACCCTGAGTAGTCAAAACAATCCTCAGCAAAAACAAAAACAAAACAAAACAAAACAACAACAACAACAAAAAAAAACAAAGCAGGAGGTATCACACTCCCAGAATTTAAACTTTATTATAAAGCTACAATAATCAAAACACCTAGTATTGGTACAAAAACAGGTATATAAACCAATGTAACAGGATTGAGATTCAAGAAGCACAACCTCAATTTCTCAACCAACTCATCTTCAACAAAGACTCCACCAACAACCACTGGGAAGAGGAGAATCCATTCAATAACTGGTGTTGGGAAAACTGGCTGACCAAATGCAGAAGATTGAAACAGGACTCTTCCCTAAACCCATACACAAAACTCAACTTGAAATGTATCAGAGAGCTAAATGTAAAATCTTAAAGTATAAGAACCTTAGAAAATTTAGGAGACACTCTTATGGAAATTGGAACTGGCAACCAATTCCGGATCAAAACCCCAAGTACTCCTGCCATAAGAGATAAGATAGACAAGTAGCACCTTATCAAACTGACAAGCTTCTGCATAGCTAAAGAAACCATCAAGAAAGCAGGGAGACAGCCCACAGACTGGGAAAAAGTATTTGCCGACTCTATTTCTGATAAAGGCCTAACATCTAGGTTCTACGAGGAACTCAAACATGCTGAAAAGAAAAAAACAAACAGTCCCATTACAAAGTGGGCAAAAGATATGAATAGACAGTTCTCAAAAGAAGACATATGAGCAGCCAATAGACACATGAAAAAATGTTCAGCCTCACTAGCCATCAAAGAGATGCAAATTAAAACCACACTGAGATACCACCTAACTCCAGTCAGAATAGTCATCATCAATAACTCAAAAAATAACAGATGCTGGAGAGCCTGTGGTGAAAAGGGAACACTTCTACACTGTTGGCGGGAGTGTAAACTAGTACAGCCTTTGTGGAACAGTGTGGTGAGTCCTAAAAGTTCTAAAAATTGACCTTCTATATGGCCCCACAATCCTCCTACTGGTAATATACCTGGAAGAACTCAAATCACTCTATAAGAAAGATACCTGCACACATATGTTTATCGCAGCATTGTTCAAAATAGCAAGAATATGGAACCAACTGTGCTGCCCATCAAAAAAGGACTGGATAAAAAAATGTGGTACATATACACAATGGAATATTACGCAGCCATAAAGAAGAACAAAATCATGAACTTCGCAACAACCTGAATGGACTTAGAGTCTATAATACTGAGTGATCGCTGGGCTCGATGGTTCAGCCTGTAATCCCAGCACTTTGGGAGGCTGAGGTGAGTGGATTGCCTGAGCCTGCGGGTTTGAGACCTGCCTTGGCAACTTGGCAAGACCTCATCTCTACAATAAATCAAAAATTAGCCAGGCGTAGTAGCTCGTGCCTGTAGTTCCAGCTACTTGGAAGGCTGAGGCGGAAGGATCGCCAGAGTTCAGCAGGTCGAGGCTGCAGTGGCTGGGAGTGGCCACTGCACTCCAGTCTGGGTGACAGAGTGAGACTCCAACTCAAAAAAAAAAACAACTGAGTGATCTTTCACTGAAACGAAGAACTGAGTATCACTTGTTCTTACTCATAAGTGTACCTTGAACAACCATCGTAATACCATAAGAAAGGAATGACAGTAGCAGGAAACTGCAGAGGCGTGGTGGGGGGGAGGTGGAATTGACAGTAGTAGGTAACTGCCTGGGGAATGGGGGAGCACACTTCATCAACAAGGGTACCTGCACAATGAATATTTGTATACCTAACCCTGAGTTGTACTCCACAATTTTAAAATAAAAAAAAGTATATATAAAAAAGATGTGAGGTGCAATTCAGGATTAGGGACATACATGTTTAATGTACAGGTGACGTTTGGGCTTGCCATAGGTCCTCACTTTGCCTGGTTTAAGATCAGGTACCTTTGATTATATGTGCTCCCCCCACTTCAACTCCCTCTCCTAGCAGTGTCCCCAAACTGCCAATCCTTTTCTTGTAGTAATATCATAAATGTTCAGGGTCAGCCGGGCTCGGTGGCTCAGCCTGTAATCCCGCGCCTTTGGGAGGCTGAGGTGAGTGGATTGCCTGAGCCCGCGGGTTCGAGACCCGCCTGGGCAGCGAGACCTCATCTCTACAATAAATCAAAAAATCAGCAGGGCGTGGTAGCACACGCCTGTAATTCCAGCTACTCAGAAGGCTGAGGCGGAAGAATTGCCGGAACCCAGCAGGTCGAGGCTGCAGTGGCCGGGAGCGGACACTGCACTCCAGTCTGGGCAACAGAGTGAGACTCCAACTCAAAAAAAAAAAAAAAATGTTCAGGGTCCACTTATGAGTGAGAACATGTGGTACTCAGTTATTTGTTTCTGGGACAGAATAATTTTTTCAGTTCCTCCAGGTATATTCCCAGAAGATTGATTGCTGGGTCATATGGAAAGTTGATTTTTAGATCTTTTAGAAATCATCACACTGTTTTCCACAGAAGTTGTACTAATTTACACTCCCACCAATAGTGTAGAAGCTTTCTCTTTTCTTTGCATCCTCTTCAGCATCTGTTGCTTTTCGAGTTCTTAATGATGGTCATTCCTGACTGTAGTTAGGTGGTATCTCAGTGCAGTTTTAATTTGCATTTCTTTGATGACTAATGAGGCTGAGAATTTTTTTCATGTAACTGTTGGCTGTTCCTAGGTCTTCTTTTGAGAACTGTCTATTCATATCTTTTGCCCACTTTGCAATGGGACTGTTTGTTTTTTCCTTTGAGCACATTTGAGTTCATTGTAGATCCTGGATATTAGGCCTTTGTCAGATATACCGTTGGCAAAATTTTTTTTCCATTCTGTGGGATTTCTCCCCACTCTCTTGTTGGTTTATTTTGCTTTGCAGAAGGTTTTCAGTTTAATGAGGTCTCCTTTTTCTATTTTATCTCCTATGGCATGGACTTTTGGGGTTTTGATCAGGAATTGGTTGCCTATTCCACTGTCTGTAAGGGTGTCTCTGGTGTTTTCTAAGCTTCTTATAATTTGAGGTTTTACGTTTAGGTCTTTGATCCATTTAGAATTGATTTTTTCTGAATGGTGATAGGTAAGAGTCCTGTTTCATTCTTCTGCACGTGCATCTGGAAGTGTTACATTTTCTGCTTTGTTTGTTTTGCTAAGGATTGTTTTGGCTATTCATGATCATTTTTGTTTTCATATCAGTTTCTATATTGTTGTTTCCTGGTCTGGGAAGAATGATGTTGGTATTTTAATGGGTATTTGTGTTGAATCTGCAGATTGCCTTGGTAGGGTGGACATCTTAATAATATTGATTCTTCCAGTTCATGAGCATGGGATATTTTTTCACTTGTTTGTGTCTTCTTTGATTTCTTTGAACAATGTTTTGTAGTTTTTGTTGTAAAGGTCTTTCATTTATCTGGTTAGGTAGATACCAAGGTATTTTCTTTACTTTTCTTTTCTTCTCTTTTCTTTGTGGCTATTGTGAATGGGATTGTGCTTTTTAATTGGTTCTCTGCCTGTTTGCTGTTGGTTTATAAAAATGTGACTGTCTTTTGCACAGTGATTTTGTACTCTGAGACTTTGACAAAGTCCTTTATCAATGTACAGGGGTTTTTGACACAATCCCTATGGTTTTGCAGATATAGTGTCATATTGTCAGCAAAGAATGATGGCTTAACTTCCTCTTTTCCTGTTTGGATATCCCTGTTTTTATTTTCTTGTCTGATTGCTCTACCTAGAAAAAGTTTTAGATTTTTTTAACACTATGGTTATATGCACTTAATAGTTAAGGTGGTATTTTTTCCACAATAGAAATATTAGTTTTCACAATAGAAATATTATATTTTTTGTTAAATTTATATATACATATTTTGAATGCTCTTAGAATTCTTTCTTAGTTTTATTTTTGAAATACTTATTGGTAATATTTTAAAAATAAAGTCAATTTTGCATTTTATAACCTTGCCAATCTTGCTTATTGGCACTGATAGCAATTTTTATAAATTCCTTGCATAGTTCTACATACATAATCATACTGACTGCACATAAAGTCATTTTTATCTCTTTCTTTTCACTATGCATATCTTTAATTTCTAATTATTGTCCTATTACATTGACTAGAACTTTCAAAATGATGCTGACTGGAAATGATAAGAGCAGACATCTTTGTTTACTCCCCAGAGTAGGTGGAACACATTTAATCTTTCACAGTCCAGTATGTCACCTGTGGGTTTTTTGTAGATATTCTTTTGTATATATTCTATTCTATCTGTAGTCTATCTATTAGGCTGATAAAGATGTATTTTGTTTCAATTTTGAGTTATTTTTGTCATGAAAAGTCTCCATTTTCTTAAATCCTTTTATGCATCTATTGTGTTGAGCATATTATCTGTGTCCTTTACTCAAGAAATGTGATTCATTACATTATTTCTTTGGTGCTAAATCAACCCTTTATTATTTGACAAACTTCACTTGGTCGTGGTGCCAAACCTTTTCTTTCTCGACTCTGTTTGCTAATATTTTGTTAAGGGTAGCTAAATAATGTTTCTAAGTAATATTAGTTGTAATTTTATTTTCTTGTGGTAGAATTATCTCATTTTGTTATTAAATTAACATTCTTCTCATAAAATGAATTGAAAATTCTACCTTGTCTCATTCCATATTTTGTTGCTCTAAAGGAATACCTGAGAGTGGGTAATTTATGAAGAAAATATATTTATTTAGCTCATCATTCTACAGGGCTGTGCAAGAATCATAGCATCAGCATCTACTTCTTGTGAGGGCTTCAGGATGCTTCAACTCATGGCAGAAGGCAAAGGGGTGGTGGTGTGTGCAGAGATCACATGAGAAGAGAGGAAGAAAGAGATAGTAGGGGGAGGTTTCAGGATATTATTAACAAACAGTTTTTACTGGAACTAATAGAGAACTCACTCACTCTGAGAAAGCACATTAATATCTTCATTAGGGAGCCATCTCCACCATCCAAATATATCTCATTAGGCCCCACCTCTAACACTGGGGATCAAATTTCAACATGAGGATTGGAGAAGACAAACATAAAAACCATAGCACATCTCCTCTATCTTCTGACATAATTTTTGCAGGATTGATATTATTTCTTCATTAAATGTTTGAGAGAAGCCACCAGTGAAGCCATACAAAGTTTGGCTCTTTCTTGTGGGAGGGTATTTCACTATTAATTCAATTTTCTTACTTGAAATAGTTCAATTCAGATTTTTTAAATTCTGCAGTCACTCTTGGTAATTTATGTCTTTCTGGTAATTTGCTCATTACATTTAAGCTGACTAATTTATTGGCATTAAATTGTTCACAATAGTTCTTTATAATCTTTTATTTTCTACGGGGCCTATAATAATATTCAGTCTTTCCTTCCTAACTTTGGTAAGTTTTTAAAAAATTTTCATTTGGCTAGTCTATCTAAATTTTTATTTTCATTATCTTGTCAAAGACTTATTTATTTTATTCTTTATCATTTCTTTTCTTCATCTTATAGCTAGTTTGGTTTATTTTTATTAGCTTTGTCAAATGGATGCTTAGATTTTTTATTTAGGCCTTTCTATGTAATAAAGTATTTAAAATTATAAATATCTCTCTGTACACTGTATTAGCAGAATCCCATACATTTTGATTATTTTTCATTCCGTTTGTTTTAAATCACCTAGTGGTTGCCTTTTTTTATCCTTATTTTATTTATTTATTTATTTATTTATTTATTTATTTATTTATTTATTTATTTTTAGTTGGAGTCTCACTCTGTCGCCCAGACTGGAGTGCAGTGGCCGCTCCTGGCCACCGCAGCCTCCACCTGCTGGGCTCCAGCAATCCTTCCGCCTCAGCCTTCCAAGTAGCCGGAATTACAGGCATGCGCTACCACGCCCGGCTGATTTTTTGATTTATTGTAGAGATGAGGTCTCGCCAAGTTGCCCAGGCGGGTCTTGAACCCGTGGGCTCAGGTAGTCCACTCACCTCAGCCCCCCAAAGGCGCAGGATTACAGGCTGAGCCACCGAGCCCGGCTCCTTATATTATTTATAATTGTGCTGTATAGTTTCAAATACTTGTGTTTTCCCAACTTTCTTTCTATTCTTGATTTCTAATTAAATTCTGGTGTACTTGTAGATTTTGTCTTGTATTATTTTACCTCTTTTACGTTTATCATTACTTGTTTTGTTCTCTAGTACATTGTCCATCCTGTAGAATATTCCACATACATTTGAAAAGAATATGTACCCTGACATTTGGGAGTAGAGTATTTTGGATGCTGGTTAGGACAATTAATTCCTGGTGTTATTTAAGTTTTTAATGTCTTTATTAATTTTCTTTCTGTTCGTACTAAAAATTATTGAAAGAGAAGTATCAAAACATTCAACTATAATTGTCAGTCAGTTATTTGTTAATCTTTTTAATTTGATCATGTTTTATTCATGTATTTGAGGTCTGTGTTGTTAGTTGCATCCACATATACAATTGGTATATCTTCTTGATATGTTGACACTTTCTTCATATTAATATATTACTCTTTGCCTTTAATGATATTTATTTTCTTAAAGTCTATTGTGTGTGATGTTAATGTTGCCATTTGTCTTAGTTTGTTTTCTGTTGCTATATAATAGAGAACCTGAGACTGGGCAATTTATAAAAAAGAAGAAGGAGGAGGAGGAGCCTTCTTTATCTCATGTTCCTGAAGCTGCAGACTACAAGAGCATGGCATTGGCATTTTCTAAGGGTGTTTTTTGCTACATCATAGAATGGCAGAAGACATCACTTGGCAGAAGAGCAATAGTATGTAAGCTCAGGTCTCCCTTCCTCGTCTTATAAAGCCACCAGGCCCATCATGGGGGTCCCACTTGGATAACTTTATAATACCAGTTATCCTCTAGAAAGCTCCACCTTCAAACACCATCAACAGAAGAATTTCAAGATCAAGATTCCAACACTTGAAATTTAGGGGACATAAAGAGTAGCACCACTTAAACTTGATTTCAGTTACTGCTCTCGGGCATTTCTTATGATTTTCTTTACATTTTAACATATTTTCATTTTTAAATCAAATTATAAATAGCAAATAGTTGGATTTTACTTCTTTATTTCATCTGACAATTTCTTCCTTGGATTATGTTATTTAGTCCATTAATTTTCATGTAATAATTGATGTGAAAGAATTTACGTGTGGCAGTTTTCTATCTGCTTTCCATATGCCATGTTTTTTAGACCTCTGTTCCCCTTCACTACATCCTTTTGTGCTAAATATACTTCATAGTACTGTTTTATTCTCTGTATTGATTTTTTTAGATAAAGATTCCCATTAAACATATGTTGGTATGCCTGATGGTATCATATACCGCAGGTCTCTTAGCTCTATTTATTCATAGTTCTTTCTTTTGTCTGAATTGAACAATTTCTAACAATGTCTATATAAGTTCACTTATTCTCTTCCACCGCCATGTCAAATCTACTATTAAGCTCATCTGCTGAAGTGTTTATTAGTTATTTTACTTTATAATTCTAGAGTTTTCAAGGAAGGTTTTGCATACTTGTTTCTCCTCTGTTGAGATTTTCCATGTGTAAAATAATTGTCATCATTTTAAAAACTCTTTGAACACATTTATAATAACTTTGAAGTCTGCTAAATTTAAAACCTAAAATCACACATTTTTTTTGTGAAGAGCATATAAATAATAAACTATTGTTACTTTTAATTTCTCTGATTTTTGCCAAAATTTGGACATTTTAGATAAAATATTTAATTTATTTTTCTGATCATGTGTTTTGTTGTTGCTAACTTGACTGAACTTAATCTCAAGATTTCTTACTTCTGTTGTTTGTGACTGCTGATATATCTGTTGAATCTTTTTATTCTGATTTATTTTCTTTTACAGTCTGGCTATCTAGACCATTTACTGTGACTTTATGCTTCTGAGGCAGTCAATTATGGGGGCAGAGGTTGTATTAAATAGATCAAGTTCATAAGGCTTGATCAGGTGTTATCTATATGTGTGTGAGAGAGTTGTAGAATGCATTCAATGTTCATCCAGTTCTCAATTGTCCCCTTGCCTTTTAATTTGTATTACCTTTCCTTGAGTGTTTCCCATACATGTTCATAGTGTCCTTTTCATCCAGGAATGTATGCAGACCTTATCTAGCTCATCTATATTTTTCCAGGGTGTCTCAAATTTCTGACTGATTTGCCACCCACTCCCAACTGTGGAATTTCTTTTTTCTTTTTTTCTATTATTTTTTCTTCTATTGGAATTGCCATGTTTAAATGAGAATTTAACAGTTTTCATTCCCTACCCCAAAACAAATCTGTCTCCTCTGACAGCAGATATGTTGGTTTAGCAGCCATCTACACTCTGGAAAATCTATGGCTCTCAGAAAGCACGCTTAAGGTAGTGGGTGTGTGTTAGTTCTTGCAGGTAAAAGGACCAAAAATTACTGATGTTCTTACCCAACACCTCTCTATATGTTATATAACTTTGATCTATTTCAATGCCCCGAATAGTAGTTTTGGGAAATTTTGGTGAGTTTAATACATTCGACTTTTATTTTTTCCTAGATATAATTTACCTTTACATACCACCATAGTCAAAGTGCTTAATGTCATTTTTTGTTTGTTTTTTGGATTACAAAAAGCATTGTTCCTTTTTGTTTTCCATTTCTCTTATGATATCTGTTGCTTATTCATGCTTGTGCTACTTCTCATTTAAATTTTTTTCTGAAACAATTTTTTAAATTGAATTTCATTTTTTACAGAGTTCTTTCACTTTATCCCTAAGTGTTTCTAATTATTCTATTTGTTTTCACGTATCTCATTTTGAAATGTTTTATTATAACTTTTATCCATTCTATGAGCATGTCTTTGTGGCATGCTTTTATTATCCAAAGATATATTATTCTCCTTATTCTTTCATTTCTTCTAATAATAATACTGCATAGAATTTATTCTATATTGTACATTTTTACATTCATTTATTTAAACTTTTAGAAATAAGTGATCAGGATCTTTTTTTTTTAATGACTCTAGAGATCCTGCTTTGGTTGTTTTTGCAGTAAGATCAAAATATTTTCTGAGATTTACTTCCTCTGCTGTCTTTTTTCTTTATATTTGAGCTTTCTTCTTTTGTTGCTCTTATTCTTCTTATATTACTAAGTCCAAAGAGTTTTTCTTTTGTCTGTGGCTATGTTTAGAATGGAAGCTTAAGTTTTTGTTTTTTCAGTTTTTCGAATTCATATGCTCAATATTATTCCAACCCTCTCTACTTGTTATAAATCCATAATTTCTCTGTGAATTATGTGCAAACACTTCTCTCAGTTTCAGCTGCTGTTATCAAATTGGCTACCACCCTTTCTAATAAATGCCTATCAGTGACTTTGGGATTCATTCTCTTGCTTTATTCTTTTCTATAATTTTGTGCAGAGCTACTGATACTGCATTGTTCTTATAGCTATTAATATTTTGTCTGTCATGCTCATATTTTGTTTTTCATGTTGACAATTTATCACCAAATATTTTTGTAAATGCTGTCTGATTTAGTTCTGTATTATTTTTTCTGTACAAGATTTTTGTCTATTTCTACAATCTGTGCTGCAGAAATGCCACTTCAGCTATCACCCATTAAGCAATTATTTGGTTCAATCTTTTCACAGAAAGCCACTGTAGTCAATGTTTAAAATACAAAAGAGAAAGACTAAAAGACACCAAAGAGTTATCAAAAGCAAGTGTGTTGTAAAGGGCAGTGGGCACTTCTCAAGATTGAACAACAAATTAAAAAAAAAAACTGGCCTAAGAGTAAGAAAATGTGCCATTTTTCTTTTACAAAAAACTAGTGAACAGATTTTGGACACTGACCTTTCAGAAACTGAAGACGAAATTACAGAAGAAAGAGAGCCAAAGAGCAGAAGTCTAACATTCTGTATTCCAAACTCTGCCTGGATATCTGTCTCAGCCACAAATAATGCATTCACAAGATATGTTATAGCTTAATATAAAAGAATTAAACTTTCATTTAATCTGCTGCCCAGGAGATAGAGTTTTTGCTTGAATTCAACTAAGTTATCTGAACACACACACACACACAACAAAAACAAACAAACAAAATGGCTACCCTTTGGAAGACTATAACAGAATCCAGAGTCTACAAAACATAACACAGTGTTTTCACTTATTCGAAAAAGATACATTCAAAGACTTCCAGCAAATATCGGAAACTGCAGATATATAAATCCTATATATAAAGTCAAGCATCACATAACTATGTTCAGTCAACAATGGACCGTATATATAGTGATAGTCCCTTAAGCTTTATAATAAAGCTGAAAAATACCTATTGCCTAGGAATGCCATAACCATCATAATGTCATAGTGTAACACATTACTTATGTATCTGTGTTCATAATGGTGTGATAAAACCTACTGCACCACCAGCCATATAAAATAGAGCACATACAATTATGCACAGTACATAATACTTGATATTGATAATAAACAACTATGTTACTGTTTTAGGTATTTACTATTCTATACTTTATAAACCATTATTATAGAGAATACTCTTTTTGATTATTAAAAAATAAAGTAGCTGCAACCAGCTGCATTCAGGTCCTTTATGAGGTATTCCAGAAGAAGGCATTATCATAGGAGATGACAGCTCCATTTATGTTAGTGCCCCTGAACACCTTCCACTGAACACTATAGAAGACAGTGACAAGGATGATCCTACCACTGCATAGGCCTTAGCTAATGTGTATGTTTATCATAGTTGTAACACAAAGTGTAAAAAGTAAGAAAAAGTTTAAAAAATAGGAATAGAAAAACCTTACAGAATGAAGACATAAAGCATATTTTTTGTACACCCGTACAAAGTGTGTTTTAATCTGTGTTAGTAAAACAAAGTCAAAAAGTTAAAAAAAATCAAGAAAGTTTATAAAATAAAAAGTTACAATAAAATAAGGCTAATTTATTATTGAAGAAATTTTAAAAAATAAAATGCAACCTAAATGTACAGTATGTATGAAGTCTACAGCAGTGTATCACAACATCCTATGCCTTCACATTCACTCACCCAGAGCAACTTCCTGTCTTATAAGATACATTTATGGTAAGTGTCTTATACAGGTATACCATATTTTAATCTTTTATGTAATATTTACATTGTACCTTTTCTATGTTTAGATACGAAAAAAACCCATTATCATCATGTTACAGTTGCCTGAAGTAAGCAGTAAAGTAACATGCTATGCAGGTTTATAGACTAGGAGTGATAGGCTATACCATATAGTCTAGGTGTGTACTAGGCTATACTATCTAGGTTTATGTAAATGCTATGATGCTTGCACAGTAATAAAATTGCCTAACAATGCATTTTTCAGAATGTATACCCATTGTTAAGCAACATATGACTATAGTATGTTTTTTTCTTATACATACATACCTAAGATACAGTTTAATTTGTAAATTAGGCACGATAAGTGACTGACAATAATAACTAATAATAAAATAGAACAATTATAGCAATATGCAATCATCACTATTCTAGTACTTTGAAACTATTATTAAGTAAAATAAGAGTCATTTGAACACAAGCACAGCAATACTGAAATAATCATTTTGATAACTACTAAGTGACTAAAGAATGGGCAGTGTGAACTATGTAGAGATACCAGAGAAAGGGCTGATTCATGTTTTGGGTACAATGGAGTGGAACAAAGCAAATGGAGAGAGATTTTATCATGCTACTCAGAGCAGTTTGCAATATAAAACTTATAAAGTGTTTATTTCCAGCATTTTCAATTTAATATTTTGGGCCTTTGTTGACATTGGTAACTGAAACTTTGGAAAGTAAAAAAATGCAGATAAAGGGAGACGTCTGCAACACAGTAAAAGGGAGTGGAAACTTCTATGACTGGAACAATAATCTGTTGACATTTTTAAAAAAAATTTTAATCTAGGGGCAGGCCGAAGGTGGGAACAGTATATTATTGAAAGTAACTAGACATAAGACAGAAAAGAAAATATAAATTATTTTAAAAAATTCAGTAAGGAAACAAATTCTCAAAAGGTTGAATATTTGTATTTGAAGGGAGATTTTTGTTATGCTAAAGACTTAAAAGAAAATGTGCTCACAATATCTGAAAAGATAGAAATATTTGAAAACAGAGAAATATAAACTTTCAGATTTTTATCTGAAAATGAGAACTTAATAAGCGACTTTAACTGCAGTCTACACATAGCAGAGGTAGGGGTAAATGAACTAAAAGATATTTCATTAGAAAATAGAAAGCCTGAAAAGACAGAAAAACATTTAAAAAATTGATTCTCAGGTACTCATAAGACATTATCAATATGTTTACTATACATAAAATTGGAATTGCAGAAGGAGAGGAGAGAGTAAATTGTGAATAAATATAAAGAAATAATTGTTGCAAATTTTCAAAATTTTGTGACTATGTAAATGTAGATATTTAAGAATCATTTCAAATTCAATTAGAAAAACATACAGACAAAGTCTTAATGAAAGATCATAGTCTTATTGCTGAAATTAAAAAAAAAAATCTTAAAACCAGCAAAATTAAACTGATATTTATTTATAAGAGAACAGGGCAACCCCTTCAGGTCCCTTCCCACTGTGGGAGGTTTTCTGTCCTCTCAATAAAACTTGCTTTAAAAAAACACACAACAGTTTGAATTTTTGGTTAACTAATCAGAAACTATGGATGCCAGAAGATAGTGGAGAGTTATGAAAGCACTGAAAATAAAAACTGTTATCCATACTTATATATCAAAGAAAATTATTATTTCAGAATGAAGACAAAAAAAGATACATCCAGAGAAAAGAAAAGTAAGATAATTTATTGCTAGCAGAACTGCAACACAAGAAATGTTAGAGGAAGTTCTTAAAATTGCATATGATGAAGTTAATAACATTTTATTCCTCTTACCTCTAGAAAAAACATACAGCAGAATTGATCAAGCTGAAGAAAACATCTGTGAACTGAAAGGCTGGTTATTTGAATATAGACAGGCAGAGGAGAAAAATAAATAATGAAAATAAACAAAAAATCTTACAGAATTTATGGCACAGCATCAAAAGAGCAAATATTTGAATTATAGGAATTAACAAATAAGAGACAAGGGGCAGAAATCTAATTTAAATAAATAATAGCAGAAAAGAAGTCCAAATCTTGGGTAAAATATAATATTCAGATAGAGTAGGGTCAGTGATCTCCAAGAATATTTAATTTAAACAAGACTGCACCGAGATATATAATCAAATTATTAAAAAGAAAAAGAAAAAAAGAGCATCCTGAAAGCAGCAAGAGAAAAGAAGCATATCACATATAAGAGAGTTCCAATAAGACTAGCAGTGAACTTTTCAGAAGAAACCTTACAAACTTGGAGGGAATACTCAAAGTGCTGAAAATAAAAATAATAAATAACTGTCAACCAAGAATATCTATCCAGAAAAATCTGCCTTCACAAATAAAGAAGAAATAAAGACAAACAAAAGCTAAGAGAGTTCATTATAAGATATGTCTTACAAGTAATGCTAATAGAACTTCTTCAAGTTGAAAGAAAAGTATGCTAATTAGTGACTAAAAATATATAAGTATACAACTCATTTGTTAAACTGAGTACACAAAGTCAGAATTCTCTAATACTATAATGGTGTGTGAAAATCACTTATATCTTTAGAAGTTTAAAATATAAAACTTTTGTAAATAACAAAAACTATACTAATTTAAGGAAAAAAGACTGTAAATATGTGAACTTGACATTAAAATGAAATAGGAGAGCAAAAGTGTACAGTATTTTATGCAGTCAAGATGTTATCAGCTTAAAATAGCTTGTTAAAACTATTGAAAGTTTTATGTAAGCCTCATGGTAACTACAAAGCAAAAACCTACAGCAGATACAAAATATAAAAAGTGAGAAATCAAAGTATACTACTAGAGGAAAAAAAAAACACCTAGTCATAAAGGATGATGGCAAGAGAGGAAGGAAGGAATAAAGGATCTACAAAACAACCAGAAAACAATGAACAAAATGGAAGTCGTAAGTTCTTACTATCAGTAAATACCTTAAATGTAAATGGGTTAACTTCTCCAACCAAAAGACACAGAGTGGCTCAATGTATAAAAGAACAAGACACAATTATTTGTTGCCTACAAGATATTCACCTTTAAGGACACACACAGATTGAGATATATATATGTATCTCCAAACACCTAACCATACAGAGCAAACATTAATAGGACTGAATAGAGAGATAGACTGTAGAACAATAAAAGTAGAGAACTTCAGTACCGCACTCTTAACAATGAACAGATGACCCAAACAGAAAACCAATAAGAAAACTTTGCACTTACTTGAGGCTATATGGACCTAAAAGACATACAGAACATTTCACCTGGTAGCAGCAAAATACCCATTCTCCTAAAGCATACACGAACATTCTTCAGGATAGATCATATGTTAGGGCACAAAATAAGCCTTAACCAATTCAAGGAGGTTGAAATCATGTTATGTATCTTTTTCAACCACAATGGTATAAAACTTGAAATCAGCAGGAGGAATTTTGGAAAGTTCACACCATGCTTAACAACAGGATGCAGTGTGAGAAATGCGCCATCAGATGGTTTTTTCATTGTGCAAACATCATAGAGTATATTTACACAAAGCTAGATAGCATAGCCTTCTCCATACCAAGGATACATGGTATAGTCTATTACTCATAGGTTACAAACCTAATAGCATGTTACTATAGTAAATACCGTAGACAGTGGTATTTGTGTACTGAAACATGTCTAAACATAGAAAAGGTAAAGTAAAAATGCAGTTTTATAATTGTATGGGACCACTGTCACATATGAAGTCCATCATTAACTGAAACATCATTATATGACCCATAGCTGTACATGGAAATTAAACAACATGCTCGTGAACAAACAATGGGTCAAAAAGAAATTAAATGGAAAAATTAAAAATATTTTGAGGCAAATGAAAATGGACACACAATATACCCAAACTTATGGGAATCAGCAAAAGCAATTCTAAGAAGGAAATTTATAGCGATAAACACCTACAGCAAAAAGCAGACTCTAAATACACAGACTGCACCCCAAACAGCTAAAAAAAAGAAACTGAGACCAAAGTTAGTAGCAGGAAGTAAATAATAAATAACAGGGCAGAAATAATAAATTAGAGGCTAGAACATATGATAGCAAAATCAATGAAATTATAAATTGGTTTTCTGAAAAGATAAAATCAACAAACATTTATCTAGATTTTAAAAAAGAGAAAAAACTCAAAACCAGAAATGCAAAAAGATACATTACAACTGATTCCACATAAATATAAGGGAGCTAAAAAAAACTGATGTGGACAATTACACACCAACATATCAGATGATCTAGAAGAAATGAATAATTCCTATAACATAGGATCTACCAAGAAGGATTCCTGAAGAAATAGAAAATCTGAACAGCACAATCATAAGTGAGGAGATAAAAACAGTAATAACAAACGTTTTCCAGCTAAGAAACATCCAGAAACCGATGCTGACTTTTACCACATACAAATTCTCCTCCAACTCTTCCAAAAACATTGAAGAAAAAGGAATACTTCTAAAGACATTTTACAAAGCCAGTTTTATCCTGATAACAAAGCCAGATAAAAAGCACAAGAAAAGAAAATTACATATATTCCTGATGAACATAGAGGTAGAAATCCTCAACAACATAATATCAAAACAAACTTAACACATTAAAAGAATCTTTTGCCGGGCTCAGTGGCTCAGCCTATAATCCCAGCGCTTTGGGACGCCAAGATGAGTGGATTGCCTGAGTCCACGGGTTCGAGACCCACGCCGGCAACTTGGCGAGACCTTGTCTCAATAAATCAAAAATTCGCCGGGCGTGGTAGCGCGCACCTGTAGTTCTGGTACTTGGGGGCTGAGGTGGAAGGATCGCTGGAACCCAGCAGGTCAAGGCTGCGGTGGTGGGGGCGTGCCACTGCACTCCAGTCTGGGGGACAGAGTGAGACTCCAACTAAAAAAAAAAAAAAAATCTTTCATCATGATCAAGTGAGATTCATCCTTGGGATACAAAAGTGTTTAAACATAGGCAAACGAATAAGTGTGATACACTATATTATCAGAATGAAGATCTAAACCATATGATTATCTCGACAGATAATGAAAAGGCATTTGAAAAAAATCACCATAATTTCATGATTAAAGAATCAACATTGAGCTGGGCTCGGTGGCTCAGCCTGTAATCCCGCGCCTTTGGGAGGCTGAGGTGAGTGGATTGCCTGAGCCCGCGGGTTCGAGACCCGCCTGGGCAGCGAGACCTCATCTCTACAATAAATCAAATAAAAATCAGCCGGGCATGGTAGTGCATGCCTGTAATTCCGGCTACTCGGAAGGCTGAGGCGGAAGGATCGCCGGAGCCCAGCAGGTCGAGGCTGTGGTGGCCGGAAGCGGCCACTGCACTCCAGTCTGGGCGACAGAGTGAGACTCCAACTCAAAAAAAAAAAAAAAGAATCAACATTGTTACAATGTCCATCCTACCCAAGGCAATCTACAGATTTAACACAATACCCATTACCAGCATCATTCTTCTCAGACCCAGAAACAATGATACAGAAATTCACATGGAAATGTAAAAAACCATAAATAGCCAAAACAATCCTCATCAAAAGAAAAAAAGCAAGAGATATCACACTTCCAGACTTTAAACTCTATTATAAGGCTATAAAAATTAAGAAAGTCTGGTATCGGTACAAGAACAGGCACATACACCAATGGAACAAGATAGAGATTCCAGAAGAAAACCTCAATTTGTCAACCAACTCATCTCTGACAAATCTTCCACTAACAATCACTGGGGAGAGGAGAACTTATTCAGTAAACGATGCTGGGGAAACTGGCCACATGCAGAAGATTAAAAAAAAAAAGACATCTATCTATACACAAAAATCAACTCTAAATAGATCAAAGATCTAAATGTAAAACCTCAAACTATAAGAACCTTAGAAAGTACAGAAGACACCCTTATGGAAATTGGAACTGGCAACCAATTTCTGATCAAAACTCCAAATGCCCATGCCATAAGAGATAAAATAGATAAGTGGGACTTCATTGAACTGGAAAACTTCTGCAAAGTAAAATAAACCATCAAGAGGGTGGGGAAACAGCCCACAGAATGGGAAAACATGTTTGCCAACTGTATTTCTGACAGAGGCCTAACATCCAAGATATACAAGGAACTCAAACGTGCCAAAAGGGAAAAACAAACAGTCCTATACAAAGTAAGCTAAAGTTATGAATTGACACTTCTCAAGAGACGACATATGAGAAGACAACAGATACATGAAAAAATGCTCAGTCTTACTAATCATCAAAGAAATGCAAATTAAAACCACACTGAGATATCACCTAACTCCAGTCAGGATGGCCATCATCAATAACCAAAAAAACAATTGAAATTGGAGAGGATGTGGGGAAAAGGGAATATTTCTACATTCTTGGTGAGAGTATAAACTAGTACAACCACTGTAGAAAACAGTGTGGCGATTCCTAAAAGATCTAAAAATTGACTTTCCATACGACCCAGCAATCACCCTTCTGGGAATATACCCAGAGGAACTCAAATCATTCTATGAAAAAGATACCTGTACATGCATATTTATTGCAGGACTAGTCACAACAGCAAAACCATGGAACCAACTGTGCTGCCCATCAAAAGTAGACTAGATTAAAAAGTGGTGCATATACATGATGGACTACGACATAGCTATCAAGAAGGACAAAATTATGAACTCTGTAGCAACTTAGATGAATTTAGAGTCTATAACACTGAGTGAACTATCACAGAAACAAAAAACTGAATACCACATGTTCTCACTCATAACCAAACCCTGAGCAATTTTCATAATACTACAAGAAAGGGATTGGCAGTGGTGTGAAACTGCCGGGGGGGGGCATACTTTGTAAATAAGGGTGCTTGATCTCAAACCAGCTGAAGTGGGGACCAAAGTGAGTCCCAAACTTTGCCTGTACAATGACCATTTGTATAACTAACCCTGAATTGTACTCATCTTTAAATAAATTAATAAATAAGTACTTTAAAAATTTAAGTATAAAAGGAATATTCCTTAACACAGTAAGGGCCATATATGACAAGCTCGTAGCTAACACAAAACTCAGCTGTGAAAAGTTAAAAGCTTTTTCTCTAAGATCAGGAGCAAACCAAGGATGTCCATTCTTGCCATTTGTCTTCAATGTAGCACTGGAAGTCCTAGCCAGATCTACTAGGAAACAGAATAAAATAAAAGGCATTCAAATTGTAAAGGAAGAAGTCAAATTGTCTCTGTTCGTAGACAACATATTCTTATGTATAGAAAAATTCTAAAAACTTTCACCAAAAATCTGTTAGAACTAATACATAAAATTTCAATGAAGTTGCAGGATATAAAATCAACACACAAAAATCAGTACTGTTTCTATATACTCACAACAAACTATCTGAAACGAAATCAAGGAAATGATCCTATTTATAATAGCTAAGAAATAATAATAACATATAGTCATTGCTTGCTATCTACAAGGGATTCCAACAGATTCGGGAGATCCTAATCCATGGATGTTCAAGTGTCATATGTAAAATAGTATAGTATTTGTACGTAACCTATGCACTACTTCCTATATACTTTAAATCATCTCTAGGTTTCTTTAGTAAGTAATACAGAGTAAATGCTATAAAATAGTTATACTGTATTGTTTAGGAAGTAATGACATTTTTTAAAAGTCTGTACTTTTTCAGTACAGAGTAACTGTCCTGTCTTAAAAATATCTTCAATCTGCAGTTGGTTGAATCCACAGATGCAGAACCCTCAGATACGGAATGTTGACGATATGCTGTTTACTTTTATATTACTAAGGCAGTAGATTTTAAGTGTTCTCACCCTCAGAGAAAAATGTGAGATTAGGCATTCATTAAATAGCTGCATTTAGCCTTTCAAAAGTTATACAAATATCAAAACATTAGGTTTAATAACCATAAAAATAAAATTTTTATTTCTTAAAAATAGGAATAAATAAAAATTAAAAAGCAGATTAAATCATTTTACCTTACATGTTGAAGATAAGCGTTGTTTTTTCTTCTTTGTGCTTGCAATAAGTTCTTATAATAGAATGATAATACATTAAAAAGTTTATTTTGAATCTCTGCTAGAACATAAGCTCCATAAGATTAGGATAGTCTTCCTATCTCTCTCTCTCTCTCTCTCTCTCTCTCTCTCTCTCTCTCTCTCTCACACACACACACACACACACACACACACACATACACACACAGAAACACAGACACAGAAACACACGCACACACTATTGTATCCCTTGTATCCCTAGTATTTTATTTTATTTTATTATTTATTTATTTATTTATTTTGAGTTGGAGTCTCACTCTGTCACCCAGACTGGAGTGAGTGGCCGCTCAGCCTCAACCTGCTGGGCTCCGGTGATCCTTCTGCCTCAGCCTTCCAAGTAGCTGGAACTACAGGCGCGTGCTACCACACCCAGCTGATTTTTTTTTTAATTTATTGTAGAGATGAGGTCTTGCCAAGTCGCCCAGGTGGGTCTCGAACCCTCGGGCTCAGGCAATCCACTCACCTCAGCCTCCCAAAGCGCGGGATTACAGGCTGAGCCACCGAGCCCGGCTATCCCTAGTATTTTAAAATGCACACATGCACACACTATTGTATCCTTAGTATTTTAAAAAGTGCCTGCCACTGGGAGGAATTTAATAAATATTAAATATCTATTGAATCATTGACAAGATTGTTGTTCCTTGGTTGTGTGTAGTTCTATTCTTCCCATTAAAATCACAAAACAAAATAACTTATCTAGTAAAACCAGTACACCAAAAAATCAACAAAATGAGAACACAGGAAGAAATATAATTATTTTATAAGTCAGGAGAGTTCTAAATATTGTTACCTAACCAAGAGACACAGATTAGAAGACATTTTTGTCTACAAAGGCATGTGGGTGTGGAGGTGTAAATTTCCAAATTCACAGACGTGCTAACTCCAAAAATTTCTTTCAACAGTTCTTTTTAGTGAACATTATAGAATATTCCAAATACATATTCTATGAATCACAGCATATGCAATAAGCTTATTTAAGTATATCTAAACTTGATTCAACCCTGACAATAGCCTAGTTTTCAGAGTGATTCCACAATTAGAGCTGCATGACCTTCCTAAGGGTCATACAATAACATATGAATCATAAGAATCATACAACATAAACATTCTTATGACATCACTTACAGTGACTTATGCTGAGAGATCGAGGAAATCTTCAAAATCTCACTTCTTAAAGTTGACTCTTCTGTATATGCTGTTGTTTTACTTGAAAAGCTATTTGACAGGGTAAAGAGTAAAGAAACTGGGTATTTCCTAGCTAAAGTTTTAAGAGAGCAGTTTAAAGAAATGGCCAGTTTTAGTTTGGTGTTCTCTAAGGGGCTTGTTTCACCTTTATCATTGATCTTTCTGTTTGAAGTGTTCATTTACTATCCTGACATAATCTAGGGCTGCACTGCATGATGTTGATGATACTTTTGTCAACGTGAAGAATGCAGTGCCATTGTTACAGAAATTGTACAAGAAACAGAGACCTTAATATGTACCATCTGTTTTACAGAAAAGCTCAATGTGGTAATGCATTTGCAATACCAGAAGCAATATCTCTAAGACATGAAATGAACATATGTTGTCTAAGAGCCTTCAGGCTGACATTGAAAAAGAGAAAAGATAGTACTTCAAGGCAAATACTGTCCCAGTAGAAAGACTGCCAGATCCAATATGGCTCAGCCTATTGACAAGTCTCTGGTGAACAACTTCATATAAAGATTTTCACATTGTTATGGGCTGTACAGCTCTCTGGCCCATCTTTTCAGCATGGGTAAAATAGTAGAAAACACCTTCTTTGTCACTCTGGGTACTTTTCTGTTTCAAAGCAACAGATGTTGTTAGAAAAAGTCACACCATACAATAAGGTGCTTGAATGATTATTTTCTAAGGCTGGAGTGAAACTGAAATGGTGACTTCTGATGAGTTAGTAGGTAGTGTCTTTTTTTTTTAAGAGCTTTAAGTGCAACCACTGAATGCTGTACAAAAACATCTAGTTATTTAACGTCAATGTAAAGTATGAATTTTACTAATAGTAGGTTACATAATTTTTCCACCTATAGGTCAAAATGTATTGAATATCAGCTAAAGAATTCTGACCTCAATTTTCTAGATAAATGCTAATGTAAAATCATATTTTAAATGCAAATTTTAAATATATACATTATACACACATATATTGCAGCATATACATAGCCATAAGTCTGTTTATGTTTGTTGTATTAATACATGTATAAGTCAGGCATTACAAGAAATTTAAAAGGACAAATGATGGATTATTGAGCCCACTAGAAGGAAGAATAGTTAATTAGCTTAACGAGTGTTAGTTTGCTTATATTTCAGCTCCAAAGAGTCAATATGGGTATAAGTAATATTATGCCATAATCAGACTTAGCTCTTCATAAACATGCCAATATGAAAAATAAGACATACTTTAAAAACAGTTGAAAAAATACAGCAGTGGACATGGAGCCAGGAGCTCTGACTTTGAGTGTCCAGTCTTCATTTGCAAAGTGCATAACCTGACTTATGACTGACCTTGAGCTACCTTTCAAAACCTCAAGTACTTCATCTATACATAAGGGAATTGGACTAAATGACTCATAAAGTTATTTCCAAATCTAAGAATTAAATAAACAATCAGCAAAACACAGTTTAAAATGAGCAGGTGGGTAGAATGTTTTGAGTATAAAGTCAAGATAAATAATCCACTTATTTTAGGCATTATACGTTAGAAAACTATATACTGACTTATAGGAAAGCTGGATTAAACGAACTGTACCCGTAGAACATATCTAAATTTTTATGCCCATTAATTTCACAATGTTACATCAATTTTTGGTTACATTTCTTCTAAATCTTCTTTAGGAAAATAAAGAAAACCCTTCTTTGTGACTAGCTTGTTACTACTGGGTAGATAACAGATACTGGAGAGTCTTTTGATCAAATCACAAACATACTCCTATATTTCTAAAGCCTATTTAGTTGAATCCCTTTTTTATCTAACAATAGTTCATTAATAACCATTCATCTAGAGTTTTTTTTTCAAATGATCGTTATCGTCTATTTAAATAAACTCAACATAATAGCTCTCATGGCCTGCCAAGAATCCGGGACTTATTTCAGATATTGTGATATTGTTCAGTTAAAATCCAAAAATGACTCCAATCACAAGACTTTGAGTTTTCTTCAGGGTGATAATCTGTGTACCAGATCCTCTCTTTTCCCCCAGCCCACTCATCTCTCGTGTAATAATTATCTGAGTTATATCTCTCATGAGAAGGCTGACTTGTTCACTAATTGTTCTCTTATATTTATGCTGTAGATAGAAACCTCCAACATAGAAACTTATATCCATGTTTTGAGCTTTTCCAGATCCTATTCTAAAGTTGCACTTTCACTTTAATTACTAACTTCTAATTATTCTCTAATCAATATAGTCCCTGATCACTATCCCCTTCTTGTTGTTTTACAACTCAGTTTCTACTATTAATATATCATACTATCTTTAAGAGCTACATCTAGCAGTGAATTTTCTGGTTACCATTGGGTTTAGAGCTTTATTCAAACTGTTGCCTGGTTTCTTGACCTGTCAACAGTCAGGGGAATACCAGCAAGAACTCTTCTCTTTAATATGGGTTAGAAAAAAGCCACTGATGAAATTCACTTCCAACCACGCAAAGTTTGAAAGCACTGACCTGAGTCGTCCAAGTGTTTATTCAGGAACATGTGGATCTGATGAGTGTGAGGAGATTGGTGCAGTATGTCTCAGATGTAAGTCGTTGAGTATAATTGATTTTTAATGGGCTGGCTACCTGCCACCAGATGTTCATCAATTAGGTACGCTTTAAAAACCAACGCAGCTGCTTATTTCGTGCTGACTATCCAGCAACTGAGGTATTGTTACATCGCATAAGTTATATCTGTGTGGGATGACCATGCTTTCAGTTTGCTCTCAACCAGTCATGAGTTAGACCTATAATTATTGATAGTATCCCTTTCTCTCTCTCAAAATGTCCCAATTTGGACAATAAATCACATGAGCATCCTACCTCGTTATCATGCTGTTTCATGCACTGTGGAAAGTAAATTAGACATAGGTCTTGCCCTATAGAAGCAAATAATTTATGTTATTAACATCATACACAAAATAGATCTTACCTCTGAAAAATCATTAAATTTTAGAGCTAAAAGGAACTTTTAGACTGCATTTAGTTTAATGCTTCTTCAGAACTGATTTATGAATTAATTTTTTAACAACTTGCTTCTACTTCTCCTGCACCTATTTGTAAAACATTATCTCCATGTTCTTCCTTGCTCTTTCTCTTTCCTCTTCCAGAACCCATCTGAGGCTGCTGTTTCTTTATCTGACAGATAAAGCTCATGTCCAGTAGGACCTTACTCTCCTTTGAGTCAATCTCCCCTACAACAAGCTGGTCAAAATGACCCCATTGTTCTTTATAAAGGAATAATCACTTTTCGGCAGAAAGCAAATAAGAGTTCTAAAATATTTCGTAAAACAATATAATTTTATGTCTATAAGGAAGAATATATTGTTTTTCTGTCATGTTAGCCATGCCAATTTGTATGAGAATGTTGCAACATATTTTTTAAAAAACGTATCCCTTTTCATGCTGTTATATTGTGCTGCTTTAGATAATCACTTATTGGATAATTTTTATTAGGGTTGGCCGGCCCATACATATGGAGACCATTTTCTCCTTTAGAGTTTTTATTGATCTCCGGCAAATATTTGCCCTCTAGTGGCTGCAGGCTCCACTTTTAGCTACACATTTTAAAATTTATTTTTGCTATTTTAAAAATCTAATTTTAATTTTTGTCAAAGTACTAGCAATAGAGGTTTTAAAAATCTTGTCCTAAATCTATCGTGAAATAAAACAGTCCATTTTTCATGATTATCACTTTCAAATCATTTAACTATTTATTTTTGTAATGATCTTCATTCTCTAAATACTATATTTAGTTTGAAATTTCTTGCTTTTCAAATTTTAGATTTTCTTCTGTTTTAGAAGGTTTTACAACAATCTTCCAACAGACAACAAACTCTTTTCATTCCCCTAATATAGCAAAATATTGGTTAATTAAATAATTAATGCTTATATTGAGTTATTCCTAGGTAAATTTTGTTAAATTCTGCCATATAGTGTATTATGATCATATTTCCTTTTCTATGCAACTTCTTTTACCTTGGAAACTTAACTATCTATTACCTTCTTGTTTCATCAGTCTTAGTTTTGTTTGCTTAGTTTTCTGTATCTCTATCATTAATTCGGCAGCCCCAATTTTCTCTAGTTCATTCAAGCATTGACAAATGTATACGTTCCATTTTATTTCTTTGAAATGGCCTTACGAAGGCTTTTGTTTTTTCTCTCATTAATGTTACTGTTAAGAAGACTAATGCCATTCTGATACCCAACCCTTTGAATGTGAACTACTTGTTTTGTTCATTTGGCTTTGCTTTATTCCACAATGAAAACTCTTAGCTGTTTCTCTTTAAACATAGCATCCTGAGATTTCACAATAATGGTCTTTGCTACAAGTTTTATTGCATTCATTGTGCTCAATAGTCATAGGGTCTTTTTGATTAATAACTCACATACTTTGGGTCCAGAATTTGTATTTTTAACTATTTAACTGGTAATATTGCTTTAAATTTTTTTCCTTATTTCCTGTTCCTGAAACTTTCACTAGTTAGATATTAAGAAAAATTTTGGACCAAATCCCTAGTATTTTTTCTCTTTTTCTTTATTTTATGATCTTTTAAATATGCTCTGCTATATATTATCTTTTAATTTTTTACTGTAGAAACATTCCAATTTTTTCAAATGCATAAAGATCGACTTTTTTTAGATGCCAAGTACTAAATTATTAGATCTTGATGTTGGAGTTATAGGTAATATTTACTGTTTACTGTCTTATTTGTGCTTTACTATTAGTTTTCAAATATGACACAATATGTAAAAACTAGGTATAAAATGTGTGTGTGTGCATGTGTGTGTGCGTGTGTGCGTGTGCATGTGTGTGTGTGTGTGTTTGAATGCAAGAATTCAGTCACATTCAACTGCTGAATCCTAATTTTGCACTAATATCCTATATTGTAAATGTATAGTTATTTATTTAAATTTCTATATAATAAATCATTTTGTCCTTTTTTGCTTTATAAATATCTGGGCAATAAACAGGTACAATGTCTTGTTACCCATTTTCTTAGATACATTTTAGGTTGAAATTAATGGATACATTTTTATGCATGCTTTTACTATTTTGATACAAGATTTCAAATTGATAGAGCAGTTAAACAGTAATTCTTAAGCTTGTTTAATGATTAATGATTAGTTTTTACATGTTTCCTGCCTTTTATATTTTTTCTTTTGTAAATTATCTAACAATATTTTGTAAATTACCTAGAAATATTTTCTTGTCTTTTCTGAGGACACTTGTTTTATTTTTTATTTGTATTATTATTTTTTTATTTTAAAAATGTGGAGTACAATTCAAGGTTAGATATACAAATGTTCATTATGCAGGTACCCTTGTTGATAAGGTGTGCCCATCCATCCCCTGACAGTTTCCCTCAACTGCCAATCCCAGGCCCCTTGGCAGTTTCCCACTACTGTCAATCCCTTTCTTATGGTATTATGATAATTGTTCAAGGTCCGCTTATGGCTTATGAATGAGAACATATGGTACTCTGTTCTTTGTTTCTGTGATAGATCACTGAGCATGAGGACTCTTTTAAAAAGTAATAATTGCATTCATAGTAAATAGTAAATAGCCATTTTCTGAAGTATATGTTGCTAAATAATTTTTTTTGAAATATAAAATATTTTGCTTTGTAACTTTGATTCAGGTGTTTCTGATTTTTTCATAAGAAATAGAATATATTGATCTGTTTGTCATGTGTTTTATTCCATTATATTTGTGTTTACACTTTTTTATTAATGTGGCCTCTACGTTGCCATTCTCCTTTACTTTTTCTACACCACACACGGTACATCTCACATTGATGATTCCACCATAATATCCTAAATTCTAACTGATAGAATGTTCCAGGGTTCAGTCTTTACACCACTCTCTTTATATCAGTCAATCTCTTATTTATATTTTTATAAATTCTTGGCTCTCAATATAATGTACAGGCTGAGGATGCCTACATTTATATTTTTAACTCCAACTCCTTTCTGAATTTCAGTCTCATATATTTAGGATTGTCCTGGTTTAACAATCAACTCTCTAAGGGAAAAAAATATATGCATGTATAAATTTATTATATATTTTACTGATATAAAATAGCTGTGGTACACAAGTAACAAACAGTAATAAGACATGATACTATAAATTTTAAATTCCATATATCCAATTTATTCTCATAATTTTTTTTGTTGATTTTTGCTGAGCTTTTCTATCCATAGTAAAGTTTTGGCTGCAATTGATAAATGAGTGTAAATACAACACTAATATTAGTTGATATTTTTGTTTACATTAGCAAGTAAGACAAAAACTTGTCAGAATTTCACTCCATCGATGCTGTGAGCAGCCTTTCTGCTGAATCAAAGCTACTTTTCAAATACTACAAGAATATTTTCTTGATTTTTTATTTTTATTTTTATTTTTGCAGTCATCACAATTTAACAACCACAGACAGAATACATTTTCAAGGTTAGTTTGAACTACTAATATTTTCTCCATCACTTCTTAAAGTCTACACAATTAGCATTTCCATGGTGTAAATATTTTCATCTGGGTCAGTTTCTACTAACGTGACATTACTGAATATGGAGTTAGGAAAGCACACACAATAGCACACCATTGTGTAATGTTTCTACCATAAAATGTTTCTACAATAAAAATACAAAGGAAGTAAATAAACTCAAGGGCACAAATATTTGTAAAGTCTTACAAGAAGTTAGGAAGTAATGAGTTTTACTGATCAATTACCTTTGTTTTCAATGTAATTTAGTCAAGGGTAAGTTTACATATGTTAATTATTACAAAATATTCTGTGGGCTACTAACTTGTAAAAATTCTGAAAATTAAACAATTAGCTCTGTATTAGTTGTCTATGGCATCTGTGATACATTGAAACAAACATAGTATCTTAGAACAGTGCAAATTATTTTACAGTTCCAGAGGACAAAAGTCTGAAAAGTGTCTCATTGGGCTAATAGCAAGGTATCCCTGGGATTGCTGTTCCCTTCCTGGTGTAGGAAAAAAAACCCGTCATGGCTCCCTGCCATCTTCAAAAACAGCAACAGGCTGTGGAGTCTTTCTCACATTGATGACTCTTCCACATACACACTTCTGTGATTATTTTGGGTTGAATCAGAATATCCAGAGCAGACTTCTCATTTTATGATCAGATGATTAACAATCTTAATTCCATCTGGAACCTTAATTTCCCAATGTCGTGTAAACTAACATATTTATAGATTATAGGAAGTAGGACACTGACATCTTTGGGAGGCCATTACTCTGCCTACCATAGGCTCTTGCTTGCTAATACAGGTTTCTAATCATTTAACATCTTGTCCAACTTCATGTCTAATTGGCATCTCAGATCAAATTTAAAACCATACTCTTGTTCTCCATCCTTCAGAAACCTGTTCCACTTAGCCTTTCAGCTAAGCAAGTCAACTTTTCAATTGCCAAAATAAATTATTGACTCAACTAGGCAAGTCAACTTTTCAATTGCCAAAATAAATTATTGACTTCTTACATACTCTTCTATCCACATCGAATTTATCAGCAAGATTACAAAATTTTTCACCACCTCATCTCCACATTTTGAACCCCCAAAACATTTCTTAGATGATTATAAGTATTCATAAGTAGTTCATGAATGAGCTAATGAATGATCTTTCCTAATTGTATAATTACATGCATATTTTAGCAACTTCTCTGCTAACTTATAATTTTATGTTTGATTACATTTAAACATTTAATCCAGCTATAATATTATTTTATCATATATATCTCTTTGATAAACAAATATTTGTTCTTGGTTGAAATTAAGGGATTAGAGGTTATTTCTTTTAAAAGAGTTATGATTGACACACAGAATGTTGTATATGTTTAACATATTCAATTTGATAAGTTCTGGGGAAAGTACATACTTGTGAAAACAAGAAAAATAGTTAACTTAATCTGTCAATACATGTATTGTAAATACATAAGACTCAAAAAAGCAGGAGGAGGAAAAGCAGGTCCTGAAAATAAGCAGTACTCAGAACAGCTATTATTCAAATTAAGGGACTGGTCATTGATTTTTTTCTTATCTCTTTAATGATGTCATGATTGCCAGAATTTTCTTCTTCAGCAAATGCTAGTCTTATATAGCAACCACTCATTCTATCACATTGTTAAATTAGACAGAAAACATAATCAATTGTAAACAAAAATGACACAAACAATACACGTACATAATTATTAAACTTCTATTTAATATTTTTGATCTCTTAAATTTCCATGACTCATGGTATCTGCATACCTTCCTACATAGAAGTTGTGTTGATTACAAATAAAAGCTGAACATTACATTTGATATTTTTGAACTCTGATTACCTAAATATCAAATGTTTTTAAAAATTAAAATTCCCAATATTCAAGTAACACCCTTTGAATGAAGATGAAGCCAAAGGACAAGATATGGTTCTTAAATTATTTGCATTGAAAGAATTAGATTACATTTACTCTAAGGGGCCAAACACAGTGTTGTTCCATCCTAGTTTGCAATGCATGCGACTCACACAGTTAATAGTAATGGGTCAAACAGTAGTGACTAATAAGGCTAATAAGACTTATTCTATGTTGGAGCTAACAAATCCTTTATCAGTATTTCAACCACTCTGCTTATGTGGCCTCATTGTTAAGATTATGCCTTTCATCTATGGAAACCAATCCCTTTCATATACAATTTCAGCAAGAAGCTTATAAAATGTGTATTAAAGCAGTATTGACTTGTCTAACAATAAAAAGTACAATTAGGCTTCCAACACAGAGCATTTCTAATTTGCATAAAAACCTTTCTAACCTATTCCTTTTACTTCAGAATATAACCAAAAGGTTATATTCTGTTCCATGCACCAGCAATTACTCTAAAATCACTAGATAGATGTACCTATGTAATATTGTTCAGTTCTTTATGCAGATCATTAAAACTAAATTTATATGCAAGGTGTATCAATAGGAAAATACTATTAAAACCATTAGAAAAAAAGGACCAAACACAATGGAGTCCTTTTACATAATATCATATAATGCAATAATTTAAGATAGTTTCTTATTGAGAGCCACTGTCTTGATAAAAT
Source organism: Cephalopachus bancanus (assembly GCA_027257055.1). Taxonomy (NCBI): domain Eukaryota; kingdom Metazoa; phylum Chordata; class Mammalia; order Primates; family Tarsiidae; genus Cephalopachus; species Cephalopachus bancanus. Next base: position 3,759,170 of record JAPVLO010000073.1, read on the forward strand.
TGTCTCAAAGACATACTTTTATCATACCTTTTAATTAGGGCTTCTAATCTACACATTATAATTTTTAAAGATAACTTTGAAGTATCAGAAAGGGAAATTATGACCAGACTTTTTGTAAAATGTAGGTAAACCAATTTGAAGGCTACAATGACTATTTTGAGACCACTGGAAGGATTTTTAAGGGAACATTTTTATTTTAGAGTTCAGTTTGTTTTCTGGCCATGGATCATTCTTATCTCATAAAACACATTCTCTCATGTACCTGAGAATTTGAATTTCAGTTTTAAAACAAAACTTGTGTAGTTCTAGTGGTTCTTGTGATTTTTGATTTCCTTAAATGACTCCCAGGAGGAACAGTTCAGAACGTGACTGATTCTCCACTTTTTTGCAAAGGTGGCATGCATACGTTTTGTGACCACTGCTGGTGAGCCGTCCCCATGGTTGTTTTAATAAAGAGCAGCACAGCTCCACCAGGGTAACACAGAATGACATTGCCTCAGGTCACTGCAGAGCATGTCACATCATGTAACACAACATAACCTGATCCAACAGGTCAGGTGCCTGTTGCCTATTTGTAGGAAATACCTTTTTATTTCTCTTCCAGAAGAGAGGCCATGTCACCAGTTATAACAAAATGTCAGTTCTGGCTCTGGGTCCAAGGAATACCAATGGAAATAATTTTCTTCCCAATTACCGCGTGACTGTAGAGCATTGAGTTACTTAGAGTGCATGTCGTTAACAAGAATGTAGTTATGATTATTGAAAGTGAGTTGAAGGAAATCTGCTATAATTAATACAAATTTAAGAGTGGACAAAAGTTGTGGGACAGGCAGAATGCCATATTCTTTTAAATGGTAATAAAAACAGAAAGGAAGATAAAAAGGTTATGAAGCAAGTAATAGTTAATGAAACAGCATTCTTTCATGAAATGAATTATATTTTTTAGAAAAAACAAATTTATAAATGTCCAAGCAAGTGTGTTTTAAATTCTTTTAAAATTTCTATTAACCAAGATAATAGACCAGAAAATTGCTTGTATTGCTCCATTCATGAGTTAATTGATGTAGTTTTTCACTGAGATAGGTGCATATAGGTATATAAAAGAGGCATCATACTTATTGCCTGCCTTCAGTCTGCTTAGCGGATTGAAGAAAAGAATGAATGCCCACTGCACATCTAAGAGTGAATACATGCTACACTGAAGGCAATACCTGGAGGGGAAGATAGAGGAAGAATAGATCACATTGCCTGGAGTATGGAAAGGGTCTCAGGGATTTGAATCTATTCCTACTATCTCTGAGCTTAATTTTCTAATTTCACAAGAAGATACAAGTCTTCTACAAAGGTTAAAAACACATTAGAGCCGGGTTCGGTGGCTCAGCCTGTAATCCCGCGCCTTTGGGAGGCTGAGGTGAGTGGATTGCCTGAGCCCGCGGGTTCGAGACCCGCCTGGGCAGTAAGACCTCATCTCTACAATAAATCAAAAAAATCAGCCTGGCGTGGTAACGCATGCCTGTAATTCCGGCTACTTGGAAGGCTGAGGTGGAAGGATCGCTGGAGCCCAGCAGGTCAAGGCTGCGGTGGCCGGGAGCGGCCACTGCACTCCAGTCTGGGCGACAGAGTGAGACTCCAACTCAAAAACAACAACAACAACAACAAAAAACACTAGAGGTGAAGAACTTTGAAAACATCTGATTTCAGCTTATCTATGAAGGTAAAGGAAATTCTCTTTAAAAATGTTTCTTAGGTAGGTCAAATAAGTATTTAGGAATAAAACTACAGAGTGCATACTAGAAAATTTGAAAAGAAAATTATATAGCGGCACTATAAAAATTCACATCTAAAAAACTAGCATGTGCTTATCTGAAAGATCACCCATATAACCAGTTTTCTTTAATTATTTAGTGGCATGAACCCTTTCTTATTTGGTTCTACTCTGTTAGATGCTAAGGGAGCAGAACTGAGTAAAAAAAACAGGTTTAAGAAAAATAATAATCAGCTTTTTGTGAGAGAAAAAGTTTCATATTTGTGTTAATTCAATGGAGTGACGCTCTTTTCTACTAGATCTGGATGGTGAGACAAGGGGTGGTGAGACAAGGGATGAAAGCAGTAGTTTTGCTATTTCATCAGTAATACTATAGACTTTTAAGATCCAAGACAGAGATAAATATTACTTTTACTAATACGTTGTCATCTAAGTTTAATATGAGCCATTTCAGAATTTTCCATCATGTCAAGTAATTTGTCACATTATTCACAAATTTTCTCCATTAGTTCATATAATCAAGATTTGACTGTGCATATATTATAGGTAAAAGACAGAAACTAATATATGCATCAAGAAAGAATCATTAATAAACAGTTGTCAGAATTCACTTCATAATTTTATTTCAAAGGACAATTCATTTCCAGCTTAAATAAAACCTGTACCTCCAATACAAGTATATGATTTGCTTAGAAGCAAATCATATAAATATAAAATATTTGAAGTCTAAGATATACCCGGTGTACAGATAGGATTTTTTGCCTTGTAATAAAAGCTAAAATCTTGAACACAAATAAGCAAACTTTCAGAATTGAAGAAAAAGTTCTACGCAAATAATGGTATGTTGTTTTTTATTCATTATCTGCTAACTCATCTTTATTGTGCCAATGTTCAAAACTGTGTCTACAATTTTGAACGGTTACATAAACAACTCAATTTAAATGGACACTGATGAAAATTAAAAATAGAATAATTTCTTGAATTTTTCTGTAAGCAACCTGGCATTCACTTAAAGATTACTTAACTATTCTGAGTTGATTTCTTTGAGTGCAAATCTGAGAAGTGCCCAGAAGTTGTAAACTGTAGCTAAACACAACCACAGGAGTGTTTGGGGGCTCGTATTCAACTAAGATGTTTCCCTGCTTGTGTCATCTGTATAGACTAGTCTCCTTTTTTGTCTCTTCTGTTTCCTTCCTTTCCCAAAAATCTCCAAAGAGGGGAGTGAATGAAGACCACAACTGGGTTGAGATTAGAACACCCAGGTTCATCTCACTGTCTAATTCTCCATGCCATCAGGTTTGGCATCTCACGCATTTGACTGTTTGACAAGTTACAAAGCAAGCTGGAACCACAGGTATCATCTCTTTAAATGGAACTAGTTATTAATAGTTTCCAAAAGAGAATCAAACCAGTCTTTTGTGATGATAAAGCTAATGAAACAAAAATTCAACCCCCCCCAACTCCACTGCCCTCAGATGGGCTAGGAAAATAAATAGCATAGTCTCTTGTAAATTTCGCAAAAAAACTTTCCTTTGGCACTGTAGGACAGCAGGAGAATATGAGTGGGATGTTCTATTTTTCTTTGGTTTTTAACTTAGCTCGCAAAGAAAGTTCACACTACGTAAAGATTTTCACAGTTATGTACTAACAAGTCTGCAGGATTTGTTGCACTTATACAAGGAAGTCAGATTTGAAAATAAAACCACTTTTCTGTTTGTGGATGCAATGATGAACATATGGTCAACACCTGGAATTTATAGAGGCCTTTACCCAATAAAACCTTCAGAGACATTCCAAGAATGACAACAAAGTGATGGCATGGAGCAGAGCTGCCAAAGGTAATCTTCTTCACCTCCCAGTTCTTTCAAAGCAAAAAACATAAAACTAACAACTTAGTGCCCTCCAAGTGCTTATGAAATGTGCATTAAAGAGGTGGGAACCCAAGTTCTCTGACAAAGGTGCCATTATATCATGACTGTGAGTGTCTTTCTGGATTGTCTCAGAAAGTGCTGGTTTATGAGGAAGATGACTGATTGGTAAGCACAGCATTAAAAAATAGAGTAAGAGTGCAAGATCAAGTTCAAAGTTTATAAAGTTTTACTTAGAATGCTTTTGTAATGAAATGCATTCTTAAGTGATAAAACCACATATAACACTGACATAATTTTTTAAAAAATCTATTAAACTTAGCTGCAATTTAGGGAAATGTCATTTGCAAGGTGACTCTAAGCTCAACATTAACTTTAAAACTAAAATTCCTGATCAAGAGAAGAAAAGTTGATGAGATCCAGATGAAAAAAAAAATTTAAGTCATCACAATAGAATTGCTTAAAATAATACAAATATGATTATAAACATAAATCAAAATAATATAGCTAAAACATATTCTATAGTTTGTAATTAGTGTTTTGCAAGTAAGTCTTCTTTTTAACCAAAAAAATCATAATTATCCACAATCCTGAGCCTCTCCTTACTCATACCTCAGCAGTTTATGCTGTCTAAACCAAGATCCAGTATTTGTAATGACATATCTCCAAGTTCCTCAGTCCTATTAACCCATTCCTTCCATCCAAAAGTCAGAGTCAAGTAGGCAGAAGAAAAAGGTTATTTCACTCATAAACAAGCAAAAATAAACTAAGTATCAGAAATACCTCTCAGAGAACAAAAATAAAGACAAAAATAACTATTTTGTCTGCCAGAAAATCAACCCTATACAACTTTCAAGTCACAAACCTACACCAAAGCAAGAAAAAGAGAAAAAACTTGCTTCAGCATGGAGAAGAAACTATGCTGCATTTAGAGTTGGTCTTGCTTAAAGAGGGTCCAGAGAAGTCTGTGAGGTAGCTGGCATGTACATTCAAAGGACACAAAGGACAGAAATTGAGAAGAATTCTGTGGTGGTGGAGTAGACTATTTGGGGCTGGGTTGATGGGTGTCAAATTCCTTTTTCTTAGAGTTATTTTAAAGTAAGTGTCCTTCCATTTAGAATGATTTATTACTTCTACCAAAATACAAGAGGATGGAATTTTTACTTCATCTATTATGGTTTATTTTTTGCACAAGGAATCTATGAAAGTTATCCATTGAAGAAGTCGCCATTTGGAGCATTTATTTTTATTGTCAGTCAAAACCACATTGAGATATCACCTCATGCCTGTTAGAATGGCTATTATTAAAAAGTTAAGACATAAGTGTTGGCAAGGGTGTAAGGAAAAGGAAGACTTTACCACTGCTGGTGGAAATGTAAATTGGTACATCTATAATAGAAACAGTTTGGCATTTCCTGAAAAAATGAAAAAAAATAGAACTTCCATATGATCCAGCAATCCCTCTGTTGAGTACATACTCAAGGGAAATAAAATCAGTGTCTTGTAGAAACATCTGCACTACCATGTTCATTGCAGCACTAATCTCAATAGCCAAGATATGGAAACAACCTAAGTGTCTGCTGATAAATGAGTGGATAAAGAAAATATGGTATATATACATATAATATAGTATATAATAATACTATTCAGCTTTTAAAAGGGAGACATTGCACATTGTGACAACATGGATGAACCTGAAGCACATTATGCTAAGTAAAATTAGCCAATCACAGAAATAAAAATTTTGTATGATCTCATATATAGAATCTAAAAAGAAAAAAAAGTTAAGTAAACAGAAAGAGAGAGTAGAAAGGTACTTACCAGGGGTGGGGAGTGAGAGGAAATTGAGTGTATGACCAAAGGAATGAATTTCCTATTAGAGAAGAAGAAGATGTCTAGAGAGTGAATATATAGCATGGCTACAGTTGAAATATTGTACTGCATACTAAAAATGTGCTAAGAGAGTAAATTTTAGGTGTGTCCATCCCACAAAAAAGGGATAATTTTTGAAAGTGATGGATATGTAAATTTGTTTGATTATAGTGATTATTTTGCTAGGTATATGTATTTAAAAAACATGTACACTCTAAGTACATACAATAAATAAATATATGCTTAATTTTTTGTAAAGTTTATATTAAGAGGCTGCACATGCATGTTTGTTACATGGTTGTATTGTGAAGTGGTGGGGGATTGGGTCTCAAGTGGCCCATTCCCCAAAAAGTGAACATTGCGCCCTGCAGGTAGTTACTGAGCCCTAACCCCATCTCCCATCCCGTTGTTGTTATTTCCATCTTTGTGACCGTTTAGCTTCCACATGTGAGTAAGAACATTCAGTGTTTGGATTTCTAAAAGCCTGGCAAGTTCAAGAATAGAATTCTCATCTTTTACTTCCATGCCAATTTTATCTCCTATCCCCAGGAAATTAGCAAAGTAAAATAACATATAACAATTTTTCTCATAACTCATCAATCATAAGTTATTGCCTGGGAGTTTATTACTAATAAATACGCATTTTAAAATTAGCTCAGAGCTGGAATTTTTTCACTAAACATGCTACAGGACCAAAACCTTGCGGTTTATTAGATGTCTTCCATAATACATAGGTCCTGCTTTAGAATTCCTCCGTTTTACATATTTTAATTGACTTATTTTAATGTAAATACATTTGTAACAAAAATTGAAGATTTTATAGTACATGCTGAACACTGCTCTTCGGCAAAAATTTAGAGTTCTACTTAATCATTTAAATTAAGGGTCAAATAATAGCAAACAAAACCTGAAAGATTCTAGCAAAGAGTGACCAAAGAATTAGGAGGAGAGTTTGTAGCAAACACTGGACATAGAAACATGAAAATTTCTTAGCCAATGCCAATCATTAAAGTTAATGGAAAATTCATAGCAACTCCTAATAATTGAAGTCAATAGAGAATTGATAGCACATGCTGATCAGCAATGTTAATGGAAAAATTCTCACTCCAAACTGCTCGTTTTCAGATGTCATCTCAGAATAGCAAAAGCTGTAAGTGTGAGTTTTGACTCTTATGTTGACATTTTTCATTTCTTTGTATTAATCACATGTATGTGATGTGAAATAGGCATAGCCTATTGTGGCAACAGGGGTTTAATTATGGCTCCAAATGTATTTGCAAAATTGTATTTCTTATGACTTTGGTGCCCTGAAAATGGAAGTGATCACCTGCTAATTATGCACAGGGTCCCTGAGAGCTGTCTAGCATGATAATCTGGTCTGCAGACTTGGAATTGTGAAAGGCTCCTTTTCTTCATAGCGAGTATCAAATGCCACTTGTTTTCTCAGTACATATAAGGAAGTCCACAGTCTTACAGATAATAGGTAGTATGAAAATGTAACCTTTCCTGTCCTCTAAGTAAACAAAGGAACTTTTTATTTTTTACACTCAATCATGGTCTCCCATGTATTCCTATTATTGGAAATTTACTGGGTTCGATTATGAGGTAAATTGCTCAGAATAAGCTATCTAGTAAGTATGATGACTATCCGGGTAATTTTATTTAGACCTCCAAATCATGTGTGCAAACATGGGACTAAAACTGATGCCTTGTAATTAGGTATTATTTGCTATCACACCTTCTATCACAATCACAAAGCTTGATTTTCACCTAGTTATTACTGTACCTTCCAGGTTCTTCACATTGGCCCCTTCCACCCTCTTTCCTATTATGCCATCTTCCATTTTATTTGTGTATCCCAAACTTATTTATCCTTCAATGCCCAGCCTAATCCTACCACTGTTGTAATACATTTTCTAATTATCTCTTTGTTTCACTTATTTGCATAAGCATGTACTCAGTATCTGTACTGCAAATTTAATACTCATTGCTTTCTGTATTATTTGACATGTATTTCTATTTAAACCTTAATCAGCCCAACCCATATCTCACAACTGGACAGTGAACTCCTTCTAGCAAAAAAAAATCTCATATATCTTTGTCTTGCCCACAGTACATGAGTCTCAGTGGCTTCGCCTAAGGAAAACAACATTGAAAAAAAAGGAGAGGAACATTGGAACTCAAGTCAGAACACCTTGGTCTAATAATCAGCTCTTCCATTTAAAAATCAGAGCCTTCCCAAATTACTGGAGCCCCATGAGCATCTGTTTTCTCACCCAGGGGAATGGGAGAATTCCTGGACTATTCACCTCACACACAGGTGTCCGAAGCAAATGCAACCACATATGGGAATGAACTTTGCAAATACAGCTCTTTATTGTAATAAGTGATCAACACACATTTGAGCATTGAAAACTACAGTGTTTACCTTATTCTGTGGAAAAAAGAACAGAGAATCTTCCAAATATGTGAGTTTGGAAAGTAATATACAATATTATAAGTAAAGAGAGAACGGAGTGTAAGAGTAGTGGTTGACAGCCCCAGTTCAAGCCTAATAACTAATATGGGAGCGATGGTCTGCAGATCTGGAGCCTGACATAACTTGCAGCTCAGTATGACCAGAATCTTCTATTTCTATACTAATAGGTTGATTTAAGTGTAAAATTATCTTTGAGTGCCAGTGTATTGTAAGAGTATCATTAGTTGCTCTAGTGAAAGTTATATTATTATTCTCAAGAAACTTCAATCTAAAAACAGAATAGTCCCCCCATCCCTTTTTAAAATCTAAGATAATAATTATGTAAAATAGTTCAAAATCTAAACTTAGAAAATCTTGACCTTACATTTACTTTGACTACAAGACAAACATAAGAATAGGCATAAACTGGATCATGCGGTCACACCTATAATTCCAGCATTTTGGGAGGCAAAGGCAGACGGATTGCTTGAGTCCAGAAGTTCAAGACCAGCCTGGACAACGTAACAAAACCTCGTTTCTACAAACAATTAAAAAATTAACTGGCGTTGTGGTGTGTGCCTGTAGTGCCAACTACTCTGGATGCTGAGGTGAATGAATTACCTGAACCCAGGAGGTCGAGGCTGCCTTGAGACATGATTGTCATGATATGCCACTGCACACCAGCCTCAGCAAGAGAGTGAGACCCTGATTAAAAAAGAAAAAAACCATAAAGACTACAGCTTTGACTTTGGTAAAGTCTCAGTTTACAATATCAATGTGCAAAAGACAGCTATATTTCTATACACCAGCAACAAGCAGGTAGAGAACAAAATATAAAGCACAGTTCCATTGACAGTAGCCACACCAAAAAAATGAAATACCTTGGCATTCACCTAACCAGAGAAATGAAAGACCTTTACAATGAGAACTGCAAAACACCTCAAAGAAATCAAGGATGACACAAACAAGTGGAAAACATTCCATGTTCATAGATTGGAAGAATCAATATTTAAAGATGTCCAAGTAACCAAGGCAAACTACAGATACAATATCCATCAAATTACCAACATCATTCTTATCAGACCTGGGAATGACTATACAGAAATTCATATGGAAACAAAAAGAGCACGATTAGCCAAAACAATCCTCACCAAAAGGAACAAAGTTAAAAGTATCACACTTCCAGACTTTAAACTATACTAAAAGTCTACAGTAATCAAACTGTCTAGTATTGATAGAGGAATAGGCACACAAACCAATGGAACAGAACAGAAATTCCAGAAACAAAGGCATGATCTCTCAACCAACTCATCTTTGACAAAGCTACCAATAGCAATCACTGAAAAAAGATCATATTTAGCAAATGGTGCTGGGAAAATTGACTGATCACATGCAGAAGATGAAACTGGATCCCTATTACCAAATACAAAATAACCTCTAAATGGATCAAAGATCTAAATGTAAAACCTCAAACTATAAGAATCCTAGAAGAAAACGTAAGAAACATCCTTATGCATAAACATCCTTATGATGTTTTAGTAGGCAATGAATTATTGACAAAGTCCCCAAAAGCAAATGCCATACAAGGTAAAATAGACAAGTGGGACCCAATCAAACTGAAAAGTTTTTGTATAGCTAGATAAGTTATCCAAGGAGTAAAGAGACAACCCACAGAATGGGAAAAAATATTTGCAAATTATGCATCTGATAAAGGCCCAACATCCAGAATCTACAAGGAAAAAGCAACAAATGCTGGTGCGGGTGTGGAGAAAAGTGAACACTTCTACAGTGTTGATGGGAGTGCAAGCTAGTTCAGCCTCCACAGAAAGCAGCGTAGTGATTCCTAAAAGAACGAAAAATCAATCTTCCATATGTTCCAGCAATCCTTCTCTTGGGAATATACCCGGAGGAACACACATCACTCGACCAAAAAGACACCAGCACACATCTATTTATTACCATACTAATCACAAAAGCAAAAACAAGGAACCCACTGTACTGCCCATCAAAAGTGGACTGGATAAAGAAAATGTGGTACATATATAATGATGGAATATTATGCAACCATAAAGAAGAACAAAATCATGGACTTTGCATCAGATTGGATGATGTTGGAGACCATAATACTAAGCGAACTATCATAGAAACAAATAAATGAAGACCGCATGTTCTCATTCATAAATGGGCCCTGAACATTAGGACAATGGAGGGATTGGCAGTAGATGAGTACTACTAGGGGAGGGAGGGAGGAGAGTGGAGGTGGGGGAAAGGTGTGTAGCAACACAAAGGGTACCCTGTTTACTATAAGGGGGAATGAGGGCCACCTAGAAGCCCAAACTTCTCCTGCATGCAGCCTACTTATGTAAGTAAGCCTCACTTGTACCCCACATCTCTATAATAAAATGAAATTTAAAAAAAGACTCCAGCTCTACTTGTGTAAAGGTATAGACTTTTCCATAATAAATAAAACATTAGAGCAATAATAAAACATTAAAACATAAAAAAACCTCCAGTTCATACAGCATATGGAAATGATAAATTCTGGATTAATTATCTTTTCATTGAAAGCAAAGTCACAAATACTGGAAGTAAAATTGAAAACACTTATCTTAATAGGGTACAAAGCATCTTTTATTTTTGTTTTTATAAATAATAGAATTAAGAAAGAAAAAAGAAAAATCAGAGAAGGTTTTTTGATAGGGAAAATGGCAAAGACAGAGAAATATGTAGAGGTTAACACAAATATACCTGCTGTCCAATAGCCTATGGGTTATAAAGTGAGTGGAGATATAATTTATAGTGAGTGGAGTAGATGCGATAAGTGGGAGAACAAATATCTGTAAACTATTGAACTCAAACTTTTGAAATACTATGTGTGTCATGCAGTAACTTCCATTACAAAATATCTATAAATGCTGTATAGATTTCTGGAAAAAATAAAAACAATAAAATGAGCAAAGGTGCATGACTGGAAAGATCAAAAGAAAGAAAAGAAAAGAAAATCATTGAAATCAAAAAAATGAGAGAAAACAGCAAACTAGAAGTGAAACTGTGGCTTTCTTTGAAGGGTATTTTGAACAAGCTAATGCAGCAGTTTGAGATTCAATGTTCAGAAAAGGACAGGCAACAGCACATTACACCTGCAAAAGTGAAAGTATTGTGACCAAAACCCTTACACTAAACCCCCAAATGTAAAGCTCAGTATGCCTAATAAAAATGATGAATTAGAAAAAAACATCCACAAGAAGACAAGAATTCTTTATTTCAAACTGGGCTCAGAATGGAACAAAAAATATTGCCCTGAGAACGTAATCACAGCACTCTGTCTCTCATGACTGTGAAGTTAAATTTTATATTTCCCGCATAGTATCCAAACTCCTAAGCTTAAAGAATTATGCAAAAAGTCCATCAGGGCTCTATTGAACCCTGGGGCACCTAACAGAAGTGACCAAATTACTTTATGCCACGAACACTTCACTGAATATACACTTAAGATCTAAAATTACAAAACATGTAAGGACAGACCAGCAAACATATCCACAGTAGAATTAGACTTCAAAAACCATATAATTATTGGGAAAATACTATAAAAACTAGTTTTAAGTAAACATCGTAGCAAAAATAAACTATAAGAAAAGAATAAGATACTATCAATAAAGAACAGATAGATGTTTTAAATAACCAACTAGAATTTCTAGAAAATACACATATAGTCATAGGAATTTAAAAATTCAGTGTATAATAGCAAAAACATGGAACCAACCGTGCTGTCCATCAAAGTTGGACTGGATAAAAAAAGTGGTACATATACACAATGGAATATTACGCAGCCATAAAGAAGGATAAACATATGGACTTTGCAGCAACTTGGATGGATTTAGAGTCGATCATATTCAGTGATCTATCATAGAAACAAAGAACAGAGTACTATATGTTCTCACTCATAAGTGGACCTTGAACAATTATAATACTATAAGAAAGGGATTGGTAGTAGTGGAAAACTCTCAGGGAAGGGGCGGTGGGATTGGCAGTTGAGGGAAACTGCTAGGGGAAGGAGGGGCACACCTCATCAACAAGGGTATCTACAAAATCAGCGTTTGTATACCTAATCCTGAATTGTACCCCACATCTTTATAATAATAATACAAAAAGAAAAAGAAAAAATCCAATGCATACACTAACAATAGATTTGAAAATAAGTGAAGCGAGAGATCATATACTTAAAAAATATTTTGAAGCAAATTACTCAAAATGCAGCACAGAGAGATAACGAGATAGAAAATGTAAAGGAAAAGTTAAGATATATGGGTTCAAATCAGAAGTCCAATGTAAGCGAGAAAATAGAATGGAAAAGAGATAGTGACATTATCTTTAGTCAGAGGCAATGACAGAATTTTTCCCCAGTTGAAAATGTCTCCTCTGACTTGAGAAACGTAAGTCCAAGGAAGTAAGATGAAAATAAATATGCTCATGAAATTATAGAATAAAATATTCAAAGAGTAGATCTGCAGAATGAGAGTATCTACTACTTATAGATCATTGATTTAAAAATTACTAAGGATGAATTCTTAAAGAAAGAAAGCTGTGACAAGGACTTAGAATTTCATTCTGAGTGTAAGTGGAAGGAATCGAAATGTTTTGAAGAAGGGAATGGTGCAATTTAATTTATATTTTTAAAATATCACTCTGAAGGCTAATTAAGGGCATTAGTGAATTAAGGGCATTAGTGAATGCAGGAAAACCAGTTAAAAAGCAATTACAGAAATCCTAGACATCAAGCAATAGTGGGATGGCAGAAATGCTCAGAGATGGAACATAGTTTGAAAGTAGTCAAGGAGTCTTGCTGAGGGATTGGAAAACATATTTGAGGAAAGTGAAGAATCAACTATGGACCTGAGCAAATTAGAGCGCTGCCCTACCTTTCCTTAAGATAGAGAGTAATGGAGGAGGAACCAAGCAAGGGGGGAGGGAAAATCAAGACTTTTTTGCTTTTTATTGAGTACTTATTATGAGCTGGGCAGAATTGCTAGCACTTGGATATATACCAACTCATTTCACCTTCTTATAACCCTGGAGGAAGTCACAGGCTTTGCCCTTCTTGTATGAGTAAACTTTATAGTCATCTTGGGAAATTAACTCCCTTGAAGTTATACAGCTGTCTGACTACAAAATCCATAGTCTCAAGCATTGCTCTCTCCTGTCCTTTAAGATGTCTCCATCAAGCTAAGGTACCGATTTATGATATAAATCTCAAAAAAGAGGTTTTCCTGAAAATGAAATATTGAAGTAGTTTTTTTTAAAAAAAGAACTGGAACAGTGGTTCTCAATTTTTGTGTGTTCTTGCTCCACTCTCAAACCTAACATTTTTGGCAGCAAATTTAAAGGGAATAAGAGATCCAGGCAACACAACCATCCTATGGCACAGACGTGTCTCACAGTGCTAATAAAAGCTTCCAAAATCAAAGAAAGTTTCTATGATTTTCCTTCAGCACCGAACAAAACATGAGCAGAAACCTGTATTGCCTACACATTTCCAGGTCTCTGTGAATGAGGCCAGAAGGGAGAGGGAACAGATAGATGTCAGACTGACTTCCCATCATGCATGTCAGAATATAAGCTATATGAGGGCAGGATTTTTTTTTCCTGCTTTGTTTCCAATACATTCCCAACTCCTCAAATATAATACTTACTGTTTAAATGGTTGAAGGTTGTATCCTGTCTCAAATATAATACTTATTGTATGAATGGTTGAAGGTTGTGTCCTGCTCTAACCCAAAATGACAAACAAGCAAACCAACATCTCAACAGCAGCAAATGTAAATTTGTTCATTGATCAAAATTCATAGAACCCGTAAATGTTTGGGGTATTCATGAGTAGTAACACACTGGGTGAAAACAGGATATTCCCCTTACCACCTACACGACATTCCCCTTACCACCTACAGAACCCAAAACTGTTGGTTTTGAGGCAAAGATCAACTCATGCTCAAGAAGGCAGCAGAATAAGCAGTGTTCTTGATTTAGAGCCATTTTGGGGATGGAAAGAAGGAAGAGGAATGGGAGATGGAAGAATTTGACTTTAATAAACTGATAATTTCAGAAAGGTCAGTGGAAATATTCACTGGAAAGAAGACTGCAGTGAAAGGAGGAAAATTAAGCATTAAATAGCTGTAGACAGTGTTTTATCAGTACACGAGAGTAGCTAGTCAGTGGGTTTCGCACTTGAAAAAGTCATCAAAGACGATAGATTTAAGGAGCATAGTTGTAATGATTATCCTTGAAGCTGGTGGGCTGGAGCAGCTGAGTTGTCAGTCTTGATGTTAGTCCCCAAATTCATTGCTCAGCACTCAGCAGGGCATGCTCCCGAAGTGTTCCCCGGCATCTTTTAAAGACAATTTTCCAAATCCATATTTGCCACGGGTTTTGGAGGCTATAATACAAGTTCCTCATATTCTGACCTTTCAACTTGAGAGGAGATTACTTGGATTCTAGAATTCTCTAAATCTAACCATGTGACCGGAATTTTCCAGGAGGCAGAAGGCTCTGAGGGCTGTAACTTGAGATGTTTCTTAGATCCAGGAGAAAATGCACGTTGGACAGAGTTCTACACAGATGGTTAGAGATGAGATTTGCAGGAACCCATATGCCTCCTACCTGGCGGAGTTATAGCAGCATGTGGTGATGACAAGTACTGAGGCTTTAAGTCTTATAGATGGGAGGCCCTGAAGGGGTTTTGAAGGAATATTTCTCCAGTGACTGAAGATGGGGTTGAATGAGACACAGGTTACTTTCATTTAAAATAGGCTCAAGATGGTTAGGAAGCTGAAGCCATGTTCTTCAACCCAGCTTAGCAAGTATAGGTTTTCAAAAGTAAAATTACATAAAATTATAGTATTTTATACCATTATCATAAGCATTGTGAGAAATTTTCACTTTTTCTTCTCTAATGCTGAACAAATTTGGCCTTCTTCATAGTTGTTTCTTAATTTTTCAGAGAGATCAACGTTGTGCTATGTTTATAAAAAAGAAACAGAAAGTTGAGGTCTTCATGAAGATAGTGTAAAAATTCCCACTTTCTTGGTGTTCAGATGATCGTGCGTGTCTGGTGTGTGTGTGTGTGTGTGTGTGTGTGTGTGTGTGTGTGTGTAAGACAACATGTGGATGGGGTGTATTTACCTGATGTTCTTAGTTGATATTTTAATTGGATCTTTAGGGTTTTAAGAAAATATAAAATAACAGCAAAATATTTGTTTAAATGGCAATGGAATTTTAACTAAAATTGTTATCAGTTCACAAATGCTGAGACACTGTGAGGAAAAGATCACATTCAACCTATATAAAGGAGCAAACCAAGCTTTTCTATCACTACTTTTTACACTGGTTCCACGTAGGTGGTCTTTTATTTCACAGGGCATATTAATCTACTGTTATACATGACAGCCACTACTGTGTGTCATCCCAGTACAGTACAATAAAGTGACTCCAGAGTTTCCTTCTAAACTTAGTGATCAAGCTTCTCTTACTGTGACAAATGTTTATGGATTCTTCTAATTACACGTCTGGTTTAAAGCTAAGATACCAAGAGAATACAGTTCTCTTTTGTAAAGTTCCCAAGGTTTTTCTATAATAATCAATTACCATAATGAGTTTTTTTAAAGCTTCCATTCATCATTTTCTTAAAATATATAAACTACCCAGGATAAAGATAAATAGCCATAGCTAGCATACCCTGAGGCACTCTACCAAAGGCCTCCTTTAAATCAAAATCAACTGGAAAACATGTTGGATTTTATTTCAAAGTCAATCCTGCTAAAGCTTTTTTTTAAATGTGTAAAACAAAAAAGGAGTAAAAGAAAATCCATGTCATGGTGGCTTCATAAGAGGACATGAGACAATGCATCATTATCACAATTATCTCCGCAGCTCACATGTATTTGTTAAATGGGTCTTACTGGCTGGCTCTTGTAGCATTAAAACTGGGAACTAAATCTCTACAGGGACCTTTCCTTACCTATTAATTTATTATCTCCTGCTGTTTCTAGAAATACAATATCCAGACTGGGGGATATTTGTCACATCTTTATTTAAACCAAGATTTCTCAACCTTGGCATTATCACTATTTTGGGTTTTGCAATTATTTGTTGTAGGAGACTTTTTTGTTCTCTGAAGGATGCTTGGCATCATTCCTGGCCTCTATCCACCAAGGGCCAGCTCCCTCCAAATGCCAAGTTCCTCTCCCAAATTATGACAGCATTCTCCCCAAATTATGACAACCAAAATTATGGTTACCAAAAATATCTCCATTGAACATTGAATGATTGTCCTTTGGGGGTGTATGACATCTCCTGTTTGAGAACAACTTATCTGAACTTTCCATAAGCATTAAATGTGAAAGAATTCAGTAAGACACTTTGGTAACAAAAAAAAAAATGGCATACAATGTAGAAAACAAAGGCAAGGGGTAGCAAGACAAGTTAGCTGGATGGATCTTAGGTTGAAACTGTTGAAATTTGGGTGATAATCGAAGAGATAGCAATAACAGCATAGGATAGTTTCTTATGTTATTTAACCTAGATTGTCAGGTTTGTTTGTTTTTTTTATAATTGCGATGCCTTAAATGTGGGCTCCTACAAAATATATATTTCAAACTCTCTGCTCTTTTTTCCCTACTCTACTCTCCCTTGGTTATCTTATCAATACTAGGAAGCTGTATCAGCCTTCGTTGTTCTTCCTGACTTAAGAACCTAATCTAAAACAGCTGTTGTGCATTTGAACCTAACATCCTCTGTACCACTGCACTTTCTGCTCAAGCTCTTGTTCTTCCGGGTTTTGAGGCTCCTAAACTTATGCCTGTAGACATAAAAACAGAAGAAACTTAAAAAAAGTTTAAGCAAATTTGTGTTGCTTACACTTGCCCTTATAGTTTATCTTTCATGTTATTATATTCGGTATTCTATTGAGAAAGCAGAATAGGTGGTACAAAAAGACATGAAATAAAAACAATTTTGAGTTCAGTTCTAGCTTTGTTTTGTTTTAGCAGCATTATATCGAGTAAAGCATATTTCTGAGTTTGTACTTCCTCATATTTAAAATGAGGCATCCTCAAAAGGTCTTTACACAGATTAAATAAAATACCACATACAGAGGGAAAAACCACCCAATAAAATGTGTGATATTATATATTTTTTTATTTTAATAGTGCTTATTTGCCTGCAAAACCTTTTGTTTTCAAATGAAATGTGGAACATAAATATCAGATAATCATATATAAGGGAACAATTCCTTAAAATATGTTATATGATTATTAACATGAACAAATATTCCCCTATACTATCATTGTTCTTTGATTTCCTGACTCTGGAAAATTATCATTCATTTTTCTCCTCACACACATTTCCAAAGAACTATCTTAGATATCTCTAGGTAGACTCCTGAATTCCAAATAATAATATCTGAGTTGTTCCTAAGATAAATATAAAGATATACTGTCCCACCTAACCTTTAAACTGAAGACATCACTTGCCTATATGAAAGATGGTAAGAATGTCATCTTCAAAGATGTGTGTAAATTACCAGAACTACAGTCAGCCCCTGTAACTAGTGTCTTTAGCATATCATAGACCTTAGAAGACATAATTTTTAGATAGATGATACTTGATTTGGAACTTATTTATGGGGCAAAATGACGGAGTTGCCTCAAAATAAAATATATCCTATGACAGTGACTTATACAGAACATTGAGTTTATGGAAAATGCAGTGGTCCAGAGAAATAACTTCTTTATGTCAAGGATTTAAAAAATGCTACATTTAATTTTAATATCATGATGAGCAGTATTCCCCCGCTTGATAGGCCTCATTACACGACAGCATGTACAGTATTTGCCTTATTTAACCATTTTTATCAATCATTTAAGAATGGGCAACACACTAAAAAAAAAAAGAAAGAAAGACAAAAAAGAGATAGAAATGTAGCACATAGCCTCTTAGCTGTACAAAAATTTGCCCTTAGTTGTAAAGAAAAATAAAAAATAAAAGTTTCTTTGATAAACCAGAGCCCATGATTTTATTCACTCAGAAGCAAAAGACAATGCTTGTTTGTTAACTAAGTAATTGTGATTTCTATTTACCATAAAATATCTCTATGCTTTTCTTCATAATTGTTTATCTTTTCTACCTAATTGGATTCATCAAATTTATGAACATCATCTTCCAGCCATTCTTAAACTTCCTAATAACGGTTGCCATTGTTTATCCTTTCCATTTTTCCTTGGTGTGAAGCAATGGACCACTTGCTAAAGTTCTCTTAAAATGTAAATATGTAAAGCCTGTAAACAAATATAGCACTGATGTGAAAATTCCACCATTTCAAACATTTCTGAACCCATTATCAGGAGAAAGAATAGTTATGAAAAATACTTTTTTGCTTAAATAGAATTCTTTGCTTTTTAAAATATTACTTGCTACTTTATTTCACTATCATATTTTAGTTCTCTTGCAGGTATTCACGTTTGAATTTTATTAATATTTACTTCGCTCTTGTTCTCATTCATATCATTCATAGTCTCTTTTGCTTTGAATTCTTGCTTTACAAATTTTACTTGTACCTTTCTGTTATATACTGTTTAAAAATTACTTTTAAAACACTGTCCCCATATTAGGTGATATTAGGTGAATATAAGCCCTGGTTTGGCTGTGATTATGGTCAAATATTTTAACTTCTTTTAGTTTTAGCACCTCTGTTATGAAATAATAATATTTTAGCTAAATATTTAAATAATAATTTACCACTAAAATAAGAATATATTTTGCTAAATAGCTAGTCATTAAATCTTTTTTGACTAGAAAATGTGTAATTTTATGACTAATGAAATATTCAAACAATATATATTCTCTTCTTAATTCATTTATTATGACTCTCTCACTAAATATAACAGGGACTTGTTTTACTCATAGTTAAACTCGCAGAATTAGAATAGTACTTTAGCATAAACTCAGAAAGAATAGGCTGGGTTGAATTAAATTGACAAATATAATTCACGTTGCTGAAATATCTCAGCAATTCTCATCAATTGAATGCACTTTTTGTTCTCATTAAAATATATTAAAAATTACTTTACTCATATTAGAAATCTAGGGAAAAAAGAATCTCATCATAAGTCAACTGTCTCAGAGATTCTTAAAGGAATAGCTTTTATTTTCTAAAGAATAATGCTTCAATTCATCTACTTTATTCTGCTACAAAGAAGATCTATTGGAAAATAAAAGGATTTGTGTGGGTAACTCATAAAAAGTCAAATTAGAGTGCTCTGGGATAATTTTTCCAAATGGTGTACAGTGTTTTAACAGCATGATTCTCATTGATTTTAATGGGAGTCATGCAGCTAAATCCACATATACTCTTTCAGAACGTATCTCGAAGTGTTCTGTCACTAACCCTTCTGAGTAGTAAAATGGTACACTTTCTATCTAGACATATAAACATAATCATGTTTATATCAGTATAATTATGAACATTTTGGTATCATTATAGCTGGATTTTCATTATGCTATCACTATCACTAACTTCTTTTTTGGATAAAGACTCAATTTTTTAATGGATGTTATTAGGACGTGTGTGTGTGTGTGTGTGTGTGTGTGTGTGTGTTTGTGTTTTACCATATTTAATTGTGACAAGACAGCACTGTCCTGATAGAGGAAAAAAGCTCCATTGTACATTTATATTAGAAATCACTCACTAAGATATTTATTTATGTCCCTCCGGATACAGTTCTCCAAAATAGAGTTTTAGTTTGGTAAAAATATGGCAGTGTGATGACTTTTAGTTACAAAATAAATATAGTCTCAGCACCTTGCTGGCCTACAGTAAATATATGATTTTTAATAAAAAAGATTAAATATTTAAACATTTCTTTGCCAAAATATATTAGTTATGACCCGCAACATGGTCATAGTACTAAATTTCTTCTAAATATAAGTTATCCACTGTGTCAGATTGTATGATGACTTCACAATATGGGTAAATGTTCACCAGAAACCATAAGGTGGTTTCTAATAAAGTCAGCTATTACATAATACAAAAAGCTATTACATAGTAATTCATTTCAACAGTTCAAAAATATAAAATAATTGAAAAAAAGTGAATGGACTAAAAACATTAAGCTCTCTGAAATTTTTGCTAGTTTTTAAGCAACACTCACAAGGTGTTTTATTATCATAGGGTCTTAGCACTGGAAAGAATATCAGTGACCTCATAGCCCAACTTTTCTTTATTCTTCTTCATTTTGCAGATGAGTGAACCCATAGAGAATGACTAAAATATATTTTTGTCATAAAATTCTATTATGTGATTCTAAAACCATCATTTTACTTTTTAAATATTTTTAAAAAATTTTCTTGAAGCAATTTTATAGAAGTTTATCAGTTTGTGGAAAAGTGTAGACCTCACACCCTCCCCACTTCCCCAAACAAGTGAATATGAAATGATTGGACAGTCATCTCCTTAAGGTTTTATATCCATAGAAAATGTTCATTTGTTTTTGAGCAAATGTTACAAAGCGAGTTTCTACTTTGGGGAGAATCAATTTATAGTGTAGACTCAAGACAATATTTAAGAGACCTATGCCAAAGTCACAACTCAGGCAGAGATATAGAGAACTGCCTTTGAAATTAGCCCTCACCCTGATGATAAGACGGTTGCCTTTTCACTATTAGTAGCTTATGAGAGCCATGTTATCTTCTTGAACCTTAAGTAATCCACTGAGAGAATGGCCCATTAAGATCTGTGACGAAGTGGCAGTAGAACACACTAACAACTCTCAGTGGTAATGAGAAAAAAGATACGTACATATATGTGGGAGGCAGGGGAGTAATTGATGGCAGGAGACCTAAGACCATGGGTTTATTACAGACTGAGGAGCCAAGGAGGACAGGGAAAAAAAATAGGTGACTGCAAGAGGCAGTCACTAGAGGTAGTCCAGGAGTCCACACAGAAGTTGAGAGATAAGTGAAGTGGAACAGTGAACATATCCCTGAATCTTTATCCCCCCCAACACACATACACACACACACACACACACACACACACACACACACACATGCACACACACACACACACACACACACACACACACACACACACACAGGAGGTAGGGGTAGAGAGACAGAGACAGGCTACTAATTGTTGGACCATTTTTTATTTTGAACTACAATACCACATCCTTCCATGGTAAAGAAACAGATATGGAAAGTTAGGGACTTGAGGGAAGAACATTATAGGTCACAAGGAAGAGGACCTGTAAAATACAGCTGACCCTAGAGGAATGGAAAATCCAGGATGGACTCATTTTAAATAAATTTTCTTAACTATATTTGGTGAAGAGTTTTTATCCCTTTTATTGTCAGAAACTTATAATATAACCCCACTCTAAATAATTAAATTTTTCATACACATACAGTAACTGTAAAATGAGTTGTACTTAGTTATTTCTTAACATAGTGTAAATATTTTCTATTATTTCAATTATTTTGATTGTTTATGGAGTCCTATAATATTATATATTATAATATATATTATTTTTAACATCTTGCATGTATTATATACAAATACCCTATAATATTCTAGCATTGCCCTCAACTGATAGAGAATGGGATTAAATAAACAGCAAGTTTGTGTGATAAAAACTCAATTACCTTTTTCTAAAAGTGCATTAATTATACATGCAGAATAAATTACCACTAAGGTTTATCAATTTCGATCAATTATCTGCCTGGACAAGTAAACTCAGCATTAAGGATTAACCCATAACATCTTGCTGGGTGACAAAAATACTACCAAGTAGTCAACAATTAGAAGTTGTCTAAGATTTCCAAGGAGCCCTTACTCTGAATGATCAGGCTGTTCCATGGAGAGGAATTAGTGCATGAGGGTTTATAGCATGGATTCTAGAATATGTTATTCAGTTAAAATCCTGCTTCCACTACACATAAGTTGTCTGATGACTAAGTTAACTTCTCCAAGCCTAGTGTAATATGTTAATAACAGTAGTTACCTAATTCATGTGAACGTCCACTATGTGTAGCAGACAGCACATAGTAGATGCTCACTAAACGTAATTATTATGGTATTAGTTATTTTTTGAAGGTGATTGAAGATTATTTATTTTATTATTATTTTAAAGATATGGGGTATAATTCTGGGTTAGATACATATGTTGTTGTTGTACAGGTAAAATTTGGGCCTCTCTTTGTCCTCACTTTGTCTGGTTTGAGATCAGGTACCCTTCTTGATGTGTGTGCCCCCCACCGGCAGTGTCCACTACTGCCAATCTCTTTCTTATAGTATTATGATAAATGTTCAGGGTCTGCTTATAAGTAAGTACATGTAGTACTCAGATCTTTGTTTCTATGATAGCTCACTGAGTGTTATGGACTCCAAATTCATCCAAGTTGCTGCAAAGTTCATGATTTTGTTTTTCTTTATGACTGTATAATATACCATTTTGTGTGTATACCACATTTTATTTATCCAATCCACTTTTGATGGGCAGCATGGTTGGTTCTATGTTTTTGCTATTGTGAATAATGATGCGATAAACATGTGTGCAGGTATCTTTTTCATGGAATGATTTAAGTTCCTCTGGGTATATTCCCAGAAGGAGGATTGCTGGGTCATATAGAAGGTCAATTTTTAGGTATGTTAGGAATCACCATGCTGTTTTCCACAGAGGTTATACTAATTTACCCTCCTACCAATAATGTAGAAGCATTCCCTTTTCTCCATATCCTTGCCAGCATCTGTTGTGTTTTTGAGTTATTAATGATAGCCATCCTGACTGGAATTAGGTGATATCTCCGTGTGGTTTTAATTTGCATTTCTTTGATGATTAGTGAGGTTGGGCATTTTTTTCATGTATCTGTTGGCTGCTGATAAGTCTTTTTCTGAGAAGTGTCTATTAATACTTTTGCCTACTTTTTAAATAGAGTTGTTTGTTATTTTCTTATCTGCATATTTGAGTTCCTTGTAGATCCTGGATGTTAGGCCTTTGTCAGATATAAAGTTGGCAAATATTTTTTTCCCATTCTGTGGGCTGTCTTCCCATTCTCTTGATTTTTTTTTTCATTGCAGAATCCATTCAGTTTGATGAGGTCTCACTTGTCTATCTTATGTTTCATGGCATTCACTTTTGGAGAATTTATCAATAATTGGTTGCCTACTCCAATGTGCCTAAGAGTGTTTCCTACATTTTCTTCTAGGATTCTTATAATCTGAGGTTTTAAGTTTAGGTTTTCGATCCATTTAGAATAAATTTTTGTGTATGGTGATAGGTAGGGGTCCTGTTTCAATCTTTTGCATGAAGTCAGTCAGTTTTCCCAGCACCATTTACTAAGTTCCCCCCTCCCCAGTGGCTGTTGGTTGAGGGTTTGTCAAAGAAAAGTTGATTGAGAAATTGAAGTTTTGCTTTCAGAATCTCTATCCTGTTCTGCTGGTCTATGCCTGTTCTTATACCAATACCAGGCTGTTTTGATTATTGTGGCCTTGTAGTAGAGTTTAAAGTCTGGAAGTATGATAACTCCTGCTTTGTTTCTTTTGCTAAAGATTGTTTTGTCTAGTCATGGTCTTTTATGTTTCCATATGAATTTCTGTATTGTTATTCCAAAGTCTGAGAAGAATGATATTGGTAATTTAACAGGTATTGCATTAAGTCTGTAGATTGTCTTTGGTAGAATGGACATCTTAACAATGTTAGTTCTTCCAATACATGTGCATGGGGTATTTTTCCATTTGTTTGTGTCTTCTTTGATTTCTTTGAGCAGTGCTTTGTAGTTTTCATTGTAAAGGTCTTTCATTTCCCTGGTTAGGAGGATGCCAAGATATTTCATTTTTTAAATTTTTTTGTGGCTATTGCGAATGGGATTGTGCTTTTTATTTGATTCTCTGTTTTTGGTATATAAGAATGTGACTGTCTTTTGCACATTTATTTTGTACCCTGAGAGTTTGTCAAGGTCCTTTATCAGTACAAGGAGGTTTTGGACAGAATCTCTTGGGTTTTCAAGGTATAGAATCATATTATCAGCAAAAATGGATAACTTGACTATCTCTTTTCCTATTTGGATACCCCTGATTTCCTTCTCTTGTCTGATTGCTCTAGCTAGGACTTTCAGCACTATGTTGAACAGGAGGGGAGAGAGTGGGCAACCTTGTTGTGTTCTGGTTTTCAAGGGAAATGCTTCCAATTTCTGTACATTTAGTTGTATGTTGGTCGTGGGTTTATCATAGATGGATTTTACTATTTTGAGGTATGTTCCCTCTATGCCTAGGTGGTCAAAGGTTTTTATCAAGAAGGGATGCTGGGTTTTTTTGAAAGCAATTTCTGGATTTAATGATATAATCATATAGTTCTTATTTTTACATATGGTAATGTATTTAATTACATTTATGGTCTTGCAGATGCTGAATCAGTCCTGCAGCCCAGGGATGAAGCCTACTTGGTCATGGTGGATTTTTGAAATATGTTGTTGGATTCAATTTACCAGATTCTTGAGGATTTTTGCATCTATGTACAGCAGAGAAATTGGCCTGTAGTTTTCTTTCTTTGTTGGATCTTTACCTGGCTTAGGTATCAATGTGATGTTAGCTTAATAAAATTATTTTGGGAGGGTTCTGTCTTTCTCATTTGCCCGGAATACTTTCAGTAGCATTGGTATCAGCTCCTCCTTATATGTTTTGTAGAATTCTGTTGGAAAGCTATCTGGTCTACGGATTTTTGTTGTTTTGTTTTGGTTTTTTGCTTGTTTGCTTGTTTTGTATGTAGTTGTCTTATTACAGAGTCAATTTCCTGGGTTGTTATTGGTCTATTTAGTCTCGCAACTTCTTCTTGTTTCAACCTTGGGAGGTTGTGTGATGTCAGAAAGTCCTCCATTTCATTTAGGTTTTCAAATTTGTTTCCACGTAGGTGTGCTTAGTACTCTATGATGATTTTTTGTATTTCTTCAGAGTCAGTTGTGACTTGATCTTTCGCATTTCTGATTGTGTTTACTTTGGCATT
This sequence comes from Cephalopachus bancanus, assembly GCA_027257055.1. Classification (NCBI taxonomy): domain Eukaryota; kingdom Metazoa; phylum Chordata; class Mammalia; order Primates; family Tarsiidae; genus Cephalopachus; species Cephalopachus bancanus. The sequence continues at coordinate 3,784,181 of JAPVLO010000073.1, forward strand.
TTTCTTGGTCAATCTGGCTAAGGGGCCATCAATCTTGTTTATGTTTTCAAAGAACCAGTTTTTAATTTCTTTTTTGTTGTTGTTTGAAATTTAAAAAATTTTAATACAGTTCAAATCAGCGTGTCTGCTTCATTTCAGCTCCTTCACTGCCAGACCAGGGGGCAGGGACTGCTTCAGTTTCTCAGCCTTCTCCTTATCTGTGATGACCAAGGTAAGTTTTTTATTTCATTGATTTTTTTTCTATGATATTTTTGTTTTCTATGTCCTGTATTTGGACTTTTACTTTGATTATCTGGACTCTACTACTAAAGTTAGGATTTTGGTGGCTTTATCTTTCCATCTCCCTTGGGTGATCTGTTAAGCTGTTAACTTTTGATCTATTTTCTTGATGTGAGTTCATAGAGATATAAATTTTTCTCTTTGTACTGTTTTCATGGCATCCCAAGGTTTTCATAAAATGTGTCTCTATTTTCATTTTTGTCTAGTATCATACTGTTTAGTGTCCATGTCTTTGTAGGTTTGGGGGGAATTTTGTTGGTGTCGATATTTATTTTTATTCCATTGTGTTCTGAAAATATGCATGGCAGTATTTTGATCTTATGAAATTTGTTTATGTTTGACTTATGTCTGAGGATGTGGTTGATCTTGGAGTATGTTCAGGTGGTGATGAGTAGAATGTATACTCCATGGTTGTTGGGTGGAGTGTTCTGTAGGTATCTATTTAGTCCATTTGGTCAAGCATCAAGATGAGGTTCCAGATCTCCTTGAATTTTTTGCCTTGATGATCTATCTAGGGTTGTTAGTGAGGTATTTATGTCCCAAGCTATGATAGTCAATATCTTTTTTTAGTTTTCTGGTAACTGCTTTATGAAAACTGGTGCTTCTGTCTTGGGTGCATATATGTTTAGGGTGGATATTTCTTGTTGATGGATTGAACTTTTTATCATTATGTAGTGTCCTTCCATATCTTTTAAAATTTTTGATAGCTTAAAAGATGCTTTATCTGATATTAAGATCACAACACCTGCCTTCCTTTGTGACCCATTCACCTGAAAATTTGTTTTCCATCTTCTAACTTTAAGTCTGTGAGCATAATTTGTTTTGCAATGTGTTTCCTGGAGACAGCAAATTGTAGAGTTGTGTCTTTTTATCCAGTTTGCCATTGTATATCTTTTCAGTGGTGCATTTAGTCCATTCTTGTTCAGGCTAGTTATTGCGATGTGGGAGTTTACCCTGTCATGCTCTTATAGACTTGTTGCTGTTGCTGTTGTTTGCTTGCTTAACTGTTTCTTTTCATCTTGGGGCTGTTAAATGTGTGTTTTCAATTTTGTAGTCACAATACATGCTGTGTTGCTTCTCTGGTTTTTTGTATTCTTGGGAAGAACTTGGTTGGTCTTTTCTTTTTTTCTTCTGTGGTTAATGCCTTCTTAAGAATCTCTTGCAGAGCTGGTCTGCAGGCAGCATAAACTCTTAGGAATTGAATGTCTGGAAAGAATTTTAATTCTCCATCACTGATGAAGCTTAGCTTAGCTAGGTAGGAAATTCTTGGTTGGAATTGTTTATCCTCGATAATTTTGAAGATTAGACTATAGTCTTTTCTAGCCTGTAATGTTTCTATAGATCAGTCTGCTGCTTTTCTAATTGGTCTTCCCTGGTAGGTAGTCTATCCTTTCTCTCTCGCTGCTTTTAGAATTTTTTCTTTTATACCTACTTTGTGTAAGCAAATTACTGTGTGTCTAGGAGTTGGTCTTCTCACCTGATGCCTTGCAGGGGGTCTCTGAATCTCTTGTGTTTGAATGGTCACAACTCTGATGAGATGAGGGAAGTTTTCTTGGATAACTTATGGAACGTTTGTTCCAGGGTGGTCTCTATCTCCATAACTGCCTCAGGAAGCCGACCGTCATAAGTTTGACCTCTTGATATAACTGCATGTCCCTTGGAGGCTTTGTTTCATCTTTTTAAGTTTCCTCTCTATGTTTTTGACAGTTTGGGTTAGTTTCATATTTTGGTCCTCAGACTCAAATTCTTTCTTCTGCTTAGTGAAGTATACTTTCCATGCTTGTCAGTTTGTTGTTTATTTATTTCATTTACTGGGTGTTCTATATTTCCATCATCTTAGTTATCAACTCCTTTATTCTTTCCTCTTGTCTCTCCTCATTTCCTTCATTCTCCCTGTTAATATCATGATGTTTTGGTTTGTGGTTTGAGACCAGTTGTTCTTGGACTCTTTGTTGAATTTCAAAGTCTGCATTCTCAGGTGCTGTCTTTCCAGGGGTCTACATGGGTCCTTTGCTCTTCCTTTGCTTCTTCTTCATTTGTGATGCCCCCCCCCATTTCTCCCCCTCTTTAATTCCATTGTTCAGTAATAGAGGAGATAGCTTTCACTTTTGTTTGCTCAGTTCCCTATTTTTCCTTAAGTAGATACTCTGGATTTGTTAAATTTTGAAGCTGGACTGGGGTGGGGAGCTGTACTGTCTTTTTGCAGTTTTGAGATTTGATTAAGGTGTGATGGGGGAGCTAGGTTCAGAAGCTATCTGCAGAGCACAGTTTCCACTGACTGGTGTCCGGCCCCCCTGGGACCCACTTCCCACCTTTGGGGAGCCAGCCCCCAAAAAGAGATTTAGGGGGTCCCTTGAAAGGTGTGATGGCGTCGGCGTTTCTATAAGGATAGATATTAAAAGAAAGAAAGAAGGAGGAATAGATATAAAGAGAAAGAAAGAAAGTGGACATCTGTTCGACTGATTGACCAGAAGCCGTTTATTGGGGGTTTATAGCTTGTATTTATCCCAAATTTTACACAGGCAGTCTTATAAGTCTTCCACGTGAACACAAGCCAGGTGCAGGAGGGGCGCCCCCCACCCACCAGGTGTTTCCTCGGGTATGAGGAAGAACAATCTCAATTAAATCACAAAACCTTTACATGGACACAAAGCCAGGTGAATGAGGGGCATCCCTCATCCACCAGTTGTTTCCTGGAGTAAGAGGAAGGGCAATCCCAATTAAATCACAAGAAATTTACATGAACATAGAACCAGGTGGATGAGGGGTGTCCCACACCCACCAGGCGTTTCCCCAAGCATGAGGAATGAGGATCCCAAAACTATTTCACTGTTCCTCATGCTTGGTTAATATTTCTCAAAAGCAGTACAACAATTCTAATATCATACTATTCTAATAATCAATAACTTTTAAAACCTATGCATATGCAACACCTAATAACCAACCTAAATCCCAATTCCTCTCTATTTTATGCTAATTCTATCTACACTATAGAAACTCATAATTATAGCCCAAACCAATTCCTAAGGAATGTGGCCCAGCCCAAAGCTCGTGCTGGGCCTTTAGGAATGTGGCCCAGCCCAAAGCTTGTGCTGGGCTGTAGCTCTAGTTATTTATCTGTATTATTAAGGTTGAAACAGCACTTTGTATGTATATACTAATTCTACAAATATACTATTAAATCTTTAAAGAAGCTTGTACTGTATTAAAGGCTCCCAAATGTGACCTGAGTTTGAATTACGTTAAGTTTAAAGCTGAAACCATGGTCTATGAGAAACGGGAATAATGGACTCCTAAAGTAAGCCATGCCTGTCATACTCTCAGAACTTCATGCTTAGATCATCAAAGTCCCTGCTAGTGGAACATGCCAAAACAGCAAAGAAGGGAAGAGGCAATGGGCCTTCAGCTCCTGAACTTGTCCTAGCGGTCTCAGGGTCCGCAGCCTGCCTGGATCCCTAATGCTCAGGTAGGCCTCCACGGCCGGCTCCCAACACCCACCATCTTACAATCTGCCCTTGCAGTGGGGGCATATGTTTGCCCCTTAAAACCAAAAAATAAAAAAAAAAATAAGAAAAAGGAAAAGAATGGAGAAAGGAAACAGGGAGATGAAAGAGAAATAAAGAGAAAGAAGGAGAAGAAGGAAAACAGAAAGGCACACAAATGAACAGATAAACAAACAGTTAAACAACAACAGTAACAACAACGAAACTGAAGATGAACTCTCCCTCAAATATAACCATTCACAAAAAAGAAGAGGAAGAGATAGAAGCAGGTCAAATCAGAAGACTCTCATAGAAAACAATGTGTGGAGAGAACAAAGAAAAAGTTTTTAAAATCTTCCTCTTGTGGACATTTCTGAAACTTCAGGTTCCTTTCGTTTTGTTTGTTTGTTTGTTTGTTTGTTTGTTTGTTTAAACCCGTGTGTCCCCAGCACTGCAGATTTTGGTGGCAGTAGCTAGCGGGCTTTGATCTCTAGCTCCTCCCTTCTGCTGTTGGCCCAAAGGCCAACTGGGCTGCTCTCAGCATGGGTCAGATGCCCCATGAACTGCTGGGGGAAGAGGGGCAACTCCAGGATTCATCTCCAACTCAGTTGCTGCTAGGTCTCCCACTCCAACTACATGTGTCCGTGTTAGATCCAGTGTAGGAGGTGGGGCTTCTGTCTCTCCAATATGGTGCATTCATAGTATCCTCCCTGGGCAAAGAATGGTGATCCTAGAGGGGTGTGCGGATCAACCCTTGGTCTCTGGATGCAGGCTGTCCAGAATAAGGGGAGCTAGAGAAGGACCCCGTTAGGCTCAGAATAGAGAAAATGGTGTCAAAATGGCATCTACTGGCACCTTAGTCTCCAGTGGGGCTCAGCTTCAGATATCCTCCCTGTGTCTTTTTCGAGATCCCTGCTGTCAGTGCCCAGCCATTGCTGCAGGTGGTGGTGTGAGCCAGGTGCTCGATGTCAAGAAGCAGCTGATCTCAGTTGCATTTTCCCAAGAGGTGCCCTGGGATGGTGGATCCTTCTACACGTGGTGGGTGCTGAATTCAGAGCAGTGACAAATTGCAGCTACTTCTGCACTGGGGCCTTGGGCTCTTGATCCCTTGTCTCTTCTCAGTTGGATATTTACTTATCTATTCACACACACACATGAATGCAGTTTAGTTCTAATGCACACTTACTCATGCAAAGACTCTCACACTCTGACCGGTTCCATCACATTCTTGCCCCACCTCCCAGTACTAGTTTTTATGACTACTTTGACCCATCTCTGAACATGTATTATAATGATTTCCCTATTCCTCTTTATTTACATTCCTTGAGTCTCAACTTTGAATATGCTTTGGTGACCTAATTTAGTTCCTATGTTCCTGATCTTTCTTCTTTTAAGTTTTATCTTCTGTTCTAGAAAAACACAATCTTTATCTTGCCAAACTTAGCCTGACAAGTCATTCTTGACTTCTGATATTTTATAACTTACCTTGGCATTCTTGATTCTAGAGTCACTTTGACTTCAATTAATTCTGCTACATCCAAGTACAATAAGTCCAAATCCTTTTGGTTCATACTATTGATAAAGACATTAATGTCTTATTAACTTTTTAAAATAATATATATAATAATAATATTTATCATATTCTTCCACAGGCCTGGAAGGGAAGCTCCAGACGAAAGGTAATCAAGGGAAACATTTTTTTGACACAGCTATGCCATTAGCTATGATTAGTCTACCCCGAAGAAGAATCATCTCATGGTTGATGGAAGTCATTGATTTTCCCTAATTTTTTTGTTTAGAGATTATAGTCTCAATTTGGCATGCCATCTAGCAAATATCTATACTTGCAAACAGAAAACAAACAAACACAAAAGAATACAGTGGCAGAAGGCAAAAAGAAATGCAGTGAATCAATGCAAATTTATCACCGCTATTGGAAAAGATTTCTCCAAATGATTGCCACAACAATAGCTTCCATTTTTCTTTGTCTCATAACCATCCTTTTGTTTATGGCCTTAACCACTGTTTGAATATCCTAACTATAGAGACATCACTTTACAAGAATTCTGCACTATGCATAAACAAGCACACACAGAGATTTTGGGATACCAATTTATTTTATAAATCTCACAAGTCTTCTTTTATCTTTGCCATCACTATACTATCATTGTTTATCTCTAAAATATGTATTCTAATTGGCAAATAAAAATTGTATATATGTATCATATACAAACATGTTGTTTTAAAATACGTTTACAGTGTGAAATGACTAACTAGAGCTAATTAGCAAACATATTACTTCATATACTGATCATATTTTAGTTCTGAGAACATATAAAATCTACTCTTTTAGAAATTTTCCAGAATATAATGATATTATGAACTATAGTCTCTATGTTGTACAATAGATCTCTTGAAATTATTCATTCCATATAACTGAATTTTTGAATCATTTGACCAATATCTCCCCAACCTCCCCTTCCCTCACCAACTTCTGGTAATCACCATTCTACTCAACTTCTATAAGATCAATTTTTTTTTTAAATTCCACCTATAAGTGAAACCATGTGGTATTTGTCGTTCTATGCCTGGCTTCTTTCACTTAACATAATGGCTTCCAAGTTCATCCATGTTGTCACAAATGACAGAATGTCATTCTTTTTCGAGGCTGAATAGTGTTCAGTTGTGTATATATACATTAAATATTTTTTATTCATTCATCCATTGATGGATAATTAGGTTGATTTCATTTCTTGCCTATTGTGAATAATGCAGCAACAAACATACTGGTTTTTTTTTTACATACTGGTTTCATTTTATTTGGATATTTGCCCAGAAACTGGATTAGTGGGTCATATATTAGCTCTGTTTTAATTTTTTGAGGAATCTCCATACTGTTCTCCATAATGGCTCTTCTAATTGGTATTGCTACCCACAGTGGGCAAGGTTTCATTTTTTTCCATATCATTTCTAACAATTGTTATTTTTAATTTTTTATACAAGCTATTCTAACAGGCATGAGGTGATATCTTGCTGTGGTTTTTCAATTTGCATTTCTCTGATGATTAGTGTTTGGGGGCATTTTTTTCCTATACCTGTTCATTATTTGTACATCTTCTTTTGAGAAACGTTTGTTCAGATTCTTTGCCCATTTAAAAAAATTGAAACCTCATAAACTTTCTACAGAAAAGCTCCATTGGGTGTGACGATAAGTACTGAAAGACAATGTCTAGTGTGCTTGAATCACAGGACATTAAGGCTCTGCCACTGTTGCCAGAATTGGTACTCTGTGCCACAAGTGCAAGGTATTTATTAGGGATTAACACTTATCGAAAGGATGAGAGGAAGTAGGATTGAGCAAAAGAGAAGCTGAACTATGATGAAGGCCTGACAAAGGTCCATCTTTGAAACAAATGGCCTACCAAGCTGGAAAGGCCAGACCCTTTCTATTTTTGCCTCTAGCGGTCATTGGATATCGACTTCTTGGAAAGGGTACACCTTGATCCTGACCACTGGAGGCTGCCTAAAAACAGCATTCCTAGCAACTAGCACCCAAAAAAATCTTCTTTGAAGATTCGAACAGCAAATCTCCTTGTCCACCAAATGTATTTTCTACCTACCTGCTTTCAGATAAAGGAACAGTTGTATTTTGAAATCTTATATCTAGAACAAGGTATTGTGTACAACATACTACAGTCAATTGCCTCTCCATTCTCATCCCTCCTTTACATCACTTACTTTCCTCCCTCCACACATTATTTCCAGGGGTGTTAGAGGGCAGTCTGTACAGATATTACCTACATTATCTTGCATAATCCCTTCACACGGATGAGAAAAGATGCTATAATGCTCAAGGTCACATAGTTAGTACAAAGATACAGTCTAGACCCAAGATCTGTCTAGAAATTCCATACCTTAGCCCCTAAACTATGTTGTCTCCATGTGAATTCACTCATACACATCCATAAAAATCAATAAATGTCTGCTCCTTGATTTGTTGATATTTTTAACTATAGAAGATCTGATGATTTCTTCTTAATAATAGAAAAGTATCTCCAACTCTCATTTACTATTTCTTGTATTTACTTGTATTATAATCACTTTTGAACATGCTTTACTAGGTTGCAACTTCTTTGCAGGCAGGGTCTATGACTGATATGTTTTAGCAGAATTGAACTAATTGCTTTAGGCCATGTTAATGTCTACTGAAAATACACACACTCCCAACACACACCCCCACACACTGAAGCCATTATAGACATTTTGATGTCTAAAGACTAGCTCTCTTTTTGTTTTTACATTATTTTTGAACACTCAAGTGTTATGAAGGAGTGGAGGTAGAAGAAGAGAGATGGTTTAGATTCAATCAACGTTCATGTCAAATGGTTACAGGGAAAGCAAGCATAGTGGCCATGCTGAGGAGTCTATTTGGCAATCAAATTACAGAGGACTAACAAATGGGACCATATGTGCTTTGGTTGGGTTGTGGTTTTATCAGTTCTTTGTTTTATAAGAAAGAAATGACGCATGATTAAAAAAAAATCTTACTCTTCTTCAATTTATCTTCCATCTTACAGAAGGATTTACCTTTTTAATACTAAGATCAAATTATACTACCCTCCTTTTTGAATATAGTTATTAGCTTCCCAGAAGTTATATTCTAAGCAAAGAGTATAGTGATTAAAAGTGAAGGTCTTAAAGTCACACAAAATTAGGTTCAAATTGCAGTCGGTCTTTACTAACTGGCCTTAGCCAAGTCTTTTTTTTTTTTTTCATTTAATAAATTTTCCCTTCTGTCTGTCACTCATAATGACTATAATTATACTGAGGTTTTTATAAGGAGTAAATTCAATGAGCCATGAAAATACATACAGCACAGCTAATACTCACTATGTGTTAGTATTAGTAAAAGTTATCCAGACAAACAGAAGCAATTGAAAGGAAGAAGAAGGAAGAGAAAACTAAATTTTAAGGAATTGGCTTAGGTGATAATGGAGGCTAGTAAGTCTGAAAATCATAAGCCATATCAGCATTCTGGAATACAGGCAGAATTTCTATGTTACAGTCTTGAGGTAATGCTGCTTCTCTTAAAGTCCTCAACTGATTTGATAAGGCCCACCACATTATAAAGGGTAGTAATATCTACAAAACACCTTTATAGCATCACCTACACTAGAATATGACTGAACAACTGGACATCAAAGCCTAACAAAGTTGACAGATAAAATTAACCATGATAATGTTATTACTAAGGAAAATACTGAACTTCCTCGTACTTGCTTGAAAACACATGCTTTCTCATGCCTCTTTGTCTTCTTAATTGGTCAGTTACTTCTTTATTCTTGAACAATCTCCCTCCTACTTCTCTACAGGGAAAATTCATATTAATCTTTCAGATCTCAGGTAATTCCTTAACTTTCCTGTTCAACTTTTCTTACCCTCAAGGCAGAACTTCATGGCATCTCCTCTATTCCAACAGTGCTTTTTGTACATTCTCTTGAAAGTAACACCACATAAGATTAGTTTGTTTCTTTCTCTTTGTATGTTTTTTGTTTTTGTTTTTGTTTTTGTTTTTGTTTTGAGTTGGAGTCTCACTCTGTCACCCAGACTGGAGTGCAGTGGCCACTCCCGGCCACCGAAGCCTTGACCTGCTGGGCTCCGGTGATCCTTCCACCTCAGCCTTCCAAGTAGCCGGAATTACAGGCATACGCTACCACACCCGGCTGATTGTTTGCATGTTTTTAGAATACTTGGTTAGCATAGAATAAAAATTGGGATATCTGAATGAAGTTTTTAATGAACACTTGAATAAAAAATGATGGAAAGGATAAAAGAGGAAAAGAAGGAAGGAAATAAAAATTGAAGAAGGAAAGAAAAAGCAAAAGATTATTAATTTCTTTCCACAATCTGCTTTTTTAAACATTTTTGGTTGCCTACAATATTTTTTTACCCTACCTATATTACTCAGGGTGATAAAACATGATAGCGTGTTTGCCTATAATCTTAAGTTTGAGAACTGAGCAATTATGTGCAATACATATGTTATATTCATATGCAACATAAAACCAGAGCAGAATATCTGTAACAGAATTTGAGATTGAGATGAAAACTGACTGAACCTTCTAGAATTTTTAAAAAACAGTTCTTTGATATTACTTTTTATGAAAAATTAACTCTAAAATACTTTGTTAGCTATTCCATCATGTGTTATATATCTTTATCATGTTCAATGAGAGAATCAAGTCTGGGTCACCATATTGATCTTCTTGTCAATGTCTTCATGCAGATGATCCCCAAATATCCTGCAAGTGAGAGGTCATGAAAACCACTTTCTGGAATGATGTGATTATTTTTCACATGGAAAGACATCACTTATGGGTAGCTTATTCATCTCGCTGCCTTCTGGATGGCTGAGTCTTCTCGGCCAGTTTATATCTCAGTCACGAACTCTGCAATAACTTAAAGATATGAGTTGCTATTGGACCTGTAGTCATATTGAACTATGATACATGGGAAACAAACAAAAAAAACTCCTGTATAAATTATACCTCCAAAGAAAGTGGCACAATATGCCGAATGTGAGCACTGCAATAGGAAAGCTTAGAGATTTTTAAAAAGTGATACATATAGTATCTCCTTGTTTTAAATTATTATTCCAAAACTGCAGACTAGAGATAGACAGAGTATTCTAGGGCTATAAGCACCACAATATAACTAAAAATGTAAACCTAGTCTTAGAAAAAAGAAATATATGAAGCTAATAACTAAGTTAATAAGCATGTAAAACTTATTATTATTATTTTTTCTTTCAGAATTAAGTTTCAGCTTCAAGTATTAACTTCATCTTAGTTATCCCATTTAGGAACATGAGGTAATGCTCTCCTAAATATTGTGGTAAAAGTCTTTGTTTATATTTCTGAACTCTGAGGAGGCAATTTAACAGAATTGTTATGAAGGGCCATGATTCAGAGATAGGTACGAATACTGAGGTGGACTTTGAAGAACTCATTATGAGGGGGTAGAAGTTAGGAATGGGACAAGGGAAGAGAGAGAACTTTTAACTTTCTAGGCCCTTGGAATTAGCATATAAACATATTATGCTTACTTTAATTTTTCAGTTGTATTGCCCTTTACATTATTTTCATCTGATGTGAATTCATGCTTTTATTGTTGATTTTGTTAATTACTGCTTGTGTTGGCTGTCCTTTGCTTGAGATTTCTCATGTGTTTTAGAATTTGGGTTTACAGGACCATTTGAATAGGATTTTTTTGTTTGTTGGTTTGGTTTGGCTTGATTTAGATTTTGAGTTGGTTTTCTTTTTCTTTCTCTTGGCTTAGTTCTGGTCACAGGATGGTTCTTTGTCCTCTTGCCTCCCTAAGCCTATAATTTACATAAAACCATAGTTTGGATAGCCTTAATTCTAGCTTTCTTCTTAAGCGCAGAGCCCTCAGTATCTCCTGTTTCAAGCAGCAGAGGTCGAATACAAAACTGGGATTCACTCCTACTGCCAGTTTCTGGCTCAGAAGTAAAAAAGTCATTTACTTTCAGATATACTTTCCAACTCGGATTTATATTCCTTTTCTGGTCCAAAGAGATGTTGGTTTGATTTTGAGGCAGGCTTTGTGTCACTTTTTTATTTTTTTCTTTTGATATTTTCTCTTTTTCTGTTAAATGTTTGGAAGAGTGGCATGTTTCAAAATAGCAATTGACAGAGCTATTGTGACCAGATGTCTTCGGGACACTTAACGTTGTCAAAGGCTCTTTGATATTGAATCACAGACTGAATATAGGTTAAATGCCCTGTGACTCAAGGGTTCTCAAATTTTAATATACCCAAGGGTTACTACAAGACTTGGCTGCAAAACAGATTCCCAAACTTGACTGATTCAGTGTGGTTAGGGGTTAAGGGGTACCTAGATGCCTAGACATCCACAGTTTTGATGATTCAGTTAACTGATTTGACCTGTTCCAACAGTGGTTGACTGATAGAGTCTCAGAAACCAATACCTAGAGTATATTGCAATCCAAACATGAAGAGGATTTGTCATGGTGACAGGTAATTCTATTCTTGTGTGTTGGACAATGATTTGTGTTACCCTCCAAGATTCAAAACATCTTGTGAAGAAAGGGAAACAGTAGAGAACTGATCCTAATGAATGTGGGCCCACAGTGATTCACAGAAAGGAACGAGGCCAGTACTTTCAGTTATATTCTGTGTAGCATGGCTACCAGAAGGAAATCTCAGATCAGAGATGCAACACTAAAGAAAAAATATATAGGCTTAACATAATGTTTCCTATGAATTAAACATCTTAATATAGGTTTGTAGCAAGAGTGTTTGTCCTATACTCAGAGAAATTCTTATGAGTACTGGGAAAGGCTGAAAAGGAATATGCCACTCAACAATATTCTGTGAAGCCGTCCATCTGTGGAAATTCAATAAAAAATTGATTGAGGTTTTAAATTTATACTGAAAAGAGCTTAATTAGTATATGACTTAATATCAGTGGTAAGGTGCATGGAAGAAACAGAATACAGCAGGCAGGTGATAAATTCTTAACTGCATTGATGTAGAAGTTCTTAACTACCAAGAAAATGGCAAAGTCATAGTTATTCATTTGCTTGTCACTCCATTTTGTACAATAGAAAATGAATGAGTAAGCAGTGTCTCAGGATTTTGCGATCTGTAGCAACTAAACAGAGCTCATGCTATCCTACGAGGCATTAGTCCTAGGGAACAGTAATTAACCCTGGGACTTGAAAATTAGATTTTGTGTGTGTGTGTGTGTGTGTGTGTGTGTGTGTGTGTGTGTGTGTGTTGGAAAGGGTTTCTTTGCTAAAATATGTGTCAAACCGAACAAGTGATGATAATTTCTTAAAAATAGACAATCTTAGCTATAAAAACTTCCCTATGCCTACTGTTCTCTAAATCATTTTACTATGTAAGTTGGAGAAAAGGCCCAAACTTGCTTGCCTTCTCTACTGTAATCCTTAGAGAGACCAAGATTTGTGGCTTGCCATTAGACTGTAGAAAATTAGAGCAATTCTTCCATAGCTTTGGCTAGAGTCTCCACTGGGGCATAGATATACCTCATGAGTATTTCATGGAAATTTATACTGGAAAAGGCAGAACAATCAGTGTTTTACAGCTTGTGTTTATATTTATAGTTTGAGATCCCAAGCTGAATGAGAAACTAAAGATGACTATCTGTAAGAAAGTGATTGGCAGTAGTGGGAAACTGTCAGGGGAAGCGGGGTGGGATTGGCAGTTAAAGGAAACTGCTAGGGAAGGGAGGGGCACACCTCATCAACAAGGGTTCCTGCATAATCAATGTTTGCATACCTAACCCTGAATTGTACCCCCACATCTTTATAATAAAAAAGATGGCTACCTGCAAAAGAAATATCTGGCCGAAAGAAAAGGTTTATATGGTGGACATATATGGGAGAATTTCAATTCACAGAACTTATGTATTTTGATGACTACTTTTCAGGACATGCAGTCACAAAATACTATAGGGATGGGCATGGTGGCTCATGTCAGCACTTTGGGAGGCCAAAACAAGAGGACTGCTTGAGTCCAGGAGTTTGAGACGAGTCTAGCCAACAGAGTGAGACCTTATCTCTACCGAAAATAAAATAAAATCATAAAATAAAGATTTTTCCAGGAGTGGTGGCATGTAACTTTGGTTCCACTACTCAGAAAGCTGAGGCAGTAGGATAACTTGAGTCTAGGAGTTTGAGGTTGCACTGAATTAGGATCCGCCTACTGCATACCAGTCTGAGTGAGAGAAGGACAGTTTATCTATACAAAGAAAAGAAAAGAAAATGATACCAAGATCACAAACACTTTAGTAAAGTCAAAATCAGCATAGTGCTTTAGACTGGCAAATTTACCTAAAGTATTTTCATCCTTTACCAGAAAAATACTGCAGAGACTCTAATATTTCTTTTTTAAAACAGCAATATACATCTAATAACTGTCATCTTTTATTTTGATAAATGTGGCGAGGTACTGCTGATTAATCAAGAAAGTGAAAAGTCAAATAAGACATAGAACATTTCTTTTTTTAAATTAATTAATTTATTATTATAAAGTTGTGGGGTACAATTCAGTGCTAGGTATATAAACATTGATCATGCAGGTACCCTTATTGATGAGGCATGCCCCTCCCTCCCCTAGCATCTTCCCCCAACTACCAGTCCCACACCCCCTTCCCCTGACAGTTTTCCACTACTGTCAATAACCTTCCCACAGCCTTATAATTGTTCAAGGTCACCTTATGAGTGAGAACATATGGAACTCAGTTCTTTGTTTCTGTGATAAATCACTGAGTATAATCGACTCCAAATCCATCCAATTTGCTGCAAAGTTCATATATTTGTCCTTCTTTATGGCTGCATAATATTCCATTGTGTATATGTACCACTTTTTTTTTATCCAGTCCAGCTTTGATGGGCAACATGGTTGATTCCGTGTTTTTGCTATTGTGAATAGAACTGCAACAAACATACGTGTGCAGGTATCTTTTGTAGAATGATTTGAGTTCCTCCGGGTATATTCCCAATAGGGGAATTGCTGGATCATATGGAAGGTCAATTTCTAGTTCCTTCAGAAATCGCCACACTGTCTTCCAAAGAGGTCGTATAGGTCTGCATTCTCACCAGCAGTGTAGAAGTGTTCCTTTTTCTCCACATTCTCGCCAGCATCCGTTGTTTGTTTTATTAATGATGGACATTCTTACAGGGGTTAGGTGGTAGCTCAATGTGGTTTTGATTTGCACTTCTCTTCTGCAAAGCCAAAGAAACCATCAAGAGAGCAGGGAGACAGTCCACAAAATGGGAAAAAATATTTGCAGACTGTATATCTGACAAAGGCCTAACATCTAGGATCTACAAGGAACTCAAATGTGCCGAAAGGAAAAAAACAAACAGTCCCTTTAAAAAGTGGGCAAAAGACATGAATAGACACTTCTCAAAAGAAGATATATGGGCGGCCGACAGACACATGAAAAAGAAATAGAACATTTCTTTTGAGAAATTGGTTTGAAAAGTACGATGTCAATATACATTAAACTTTACCTTTTTTTTTGCTCCATTTTGGTCCTTACTATTGTGTACCACAGTGATGTGGATTGTTTTAACCTGAAATGGTTTTCACAATAATAAAATAAAACTTTATGAAAAGGTCTTTTTTGTTTCTTATTGTATTTCTTTCCAAATAGCAGGAAACGCATCAATGTGCTTCATGTTGCCTAATTCTTGAGGTTTGTGTGCTATAAACGATCTGTTCTTCTGGCTACTGGTTCTCCCTTCTTGCCTTTTCTCACACTCACCTTAGTTTGACTCACTGTCAGATGCATCTTCCCACTCTTCTGTCGCATGAATAGAAAAAAGTTTGGGTAGGAATGTTAGAAGAATGTGTTTTAGAGTCCCATCTCCACTATTACTTATTTAATGAACTTGGAGAAGCTTTTTCACTGAATCTTAGATCCTTCCATTAGAATAAGGGTATCTGTCTTTGATGATTATTATTAAACCTACATGAGGTATATTATTATCAGTCTCTGGTATATACAATAAAAGCTTAATCAATATTCAGTCTCTTAACACGTCGGATAAATTTCCACATGATTTAGTACTTTAGTGTGAAAAGAAATGACTTCTGCAATTTGGTCCTGACCTACCTTTCCGTTCATTCCCCTGGGACACTTTAGTGTGAACCCTGTGCTCAATCAAGACTTGTCCATTTATTGTCTTAATAATAACTCACCCCCCCATTAATTTTAGTTCATTACAAGATGAATATTGAAATTTTGATGGGAAGTCTGAAGCTTATATAACTTAAAAGGGCTTCTATAGGAAGGAAGGAAGCAAAGGAAAAGAAGAAGGAGAACAGAAGAAAACTACAAATATAACATAGAGTATAGGCTTTGGAGGGGGTCCCTGCCCCTTATCGTTCCTTTGTTTCCCAATGAACTTGTTTCTGCCTGTTGCAGCTTTTAAATACCTACATCCTTTCCCTTTTCTCTGCTTATCATAGTCTACTCTCAGTTCTTAAATAGAACCTTCTCTTTGAAGAATGGCAGGTGTCTCAAGTCCGCTGCAATCTTTTTCTCTTCTAATTTTTTCACATGCTCATTACCTGCACTACTCATTTAGTCTGCAATCCATATTGATTTATATATTTACTTAAGTTAACATGCATATACGGTTTTACAAAATATATGATTTGATTACCAATTTTCTAGGTATTGATTTTGTTCCAACCCTTACTCCCTGTCCAACTTGGCGTTTTGTGTATGTGGGTACTCAGTATTGGTTTGTTGATTCATATCACAGATGATATTTTCAAGATTCTTTTCTTAGTAAAAAGACAGCACAGATTTTATTGTGCTTTATTTAAATATAAATTGCTGCTATTATAATTTCAAAGGCACTAAACTCACTCAATTAAAATGAAATAAAACACTTGTTATTTACACGCTATGCAAAATGTGTTAAATAAACTAAATTGGTATGTATAATAGATTTTCTGTAAAAGTTAATGCTCATGAGAATTATGGTACATCTACCTTTCATTTTTGTTAACATTTCAGTACATTTATATGGGGATAATTTTGTTAAATTTTTCACGAAACAATCAACTTGGTGCATTTTATAGTTTCTTTTCCTAAAGTCTAACTCTAAAATAGTGTTATCCATATGAAAGAGAGTGTATTTCTAAATGAAGTGTCATTAAAAGCAGAAGCAAGGAGAGCATTTACACACCATGTCTTAAACCATCCTTCCTTCATTTGTGCTGCTGTGGAAGTATATTTCTTAAGCCCTTGATGTGACTATATCAGCAAAATATAATAAATTAACATGAGTAATCCTCGACTTTTATTATACTGTATCTTTTCACATGAAAAGCATATAAGTAGGCATGAAATACCATGAATTTTCTACTCCTAACTGCATTATATAAAGAGCTGTCGTAGGCATATGAAGTGCTTTTAATCTGAATGAACTTCATTAGCTTTGGATTTAGTTGTGCATTCAGGGTACAAGTTGAAAGGCCTACCTGTTTGCTCAGGCTTTTCTTGGAGTTTGCCTGAGCAACACAAAAAGGTTGTAGTAAGATGGGATAGAGGTATTTTAAGAAATAATTATAAGAGAAAGTGCTTTTGAACACTCACAAAGATCTATTTAACAGGCCAATGCATTTCATCTAAAACTAATCAGGAATTGCCTTATGGCAGCTTCTACTCAGACCTTCAGGGAGTCTCCACTATCTATGGACCACGAGGAGTGAAAGGAGACATGATGTGTGGCAGAAAAAAAAAAGAAAAGTCATAACAACAACAACAACAACAACAACTGCTATTAATCAAGGGCTTGCTCTGTGCCAGGCACTCTTCTAACTGCTGGGTGCATCTTATCATGTCAGCCTCACAACAAGCCTGTGAAGTATATATTGTTATTTTCCTCATTTTAGAGATGTCATACAAAGGCCAGCGAGGTTAAATAACTTGCCCAAGGTGACACAGTTAGGTACCAGGAGAGTTGAGATTTGAAGTCAGACAGTCTGGCTCTGGAGGCACTTTTTAGACCCTCTGGTATTCAGAGAACACAGAATAAATAAGTGATAGAAAAGACAAAGACTCTGTGCTTAAGAAGTTTACATTTCATGGAAGAATGGTTGTTATCTAAAAGTAGAGTAATGTATTGCTATTAACGTAGTACTTAAGAATTGCTTATAAGTAAAATAAAGTGAATTAGATGATAAAAGAAGTAAAAATATTTTTTTAAAACATAGATGAAAAATACCATCCATAGGGAAGACAGTAACTCTGTTAACTCATAATGGCCTTGGGTCCTTTATTAAAGATAGAGTGATGCTTAGCTAAGTAGAGGGGTGTGTGTGTGTGTGTGTGTGTGTGTGTGTGTGTGTGTGTGTGTGTGTTTGTAAGGGCAATTCTTGTCCTCAAAGAATTCCTGATCTTGCAATGAGTCATTCATGTAAATAAAGCAACTATATCACAGACCAGAATAAGTACTGGGATAAGGAAACTAAAGTTTAATAGATATGACGTGATGCATATGTTAATTAGCTTGATTTAGACTATTCACAATGTGTGTGTCTATATATATCAAAACATCATGCTGTATACCATGAATATACACAATTTTTATGTGTCCATTAAACAAGTAAATGCTAGGATGTTGTGCTCATGAATATAAACCCATAGAGCAAATGGCAAAAGTCCTAAGATTAAGTAAACTGGAACTTCTAGCATAAAATGCTTCAGCAACAGCATTATATAAAAAATCAAAAATTTCTGGATTACGAACACTTTATTATTATTATTATTATTATTATTATTTTTGAGTTGGAGTCTCACTCTGTCGCCCAGACTGGAGTGCAGGGGCCGCTCCCGGCCACCGCAGACTCGACCTGCTGGGCTCCTTCCACCTCAGCCTTCCGAGTAGCCAGAACTACAGGCGTGCACTACCATGCCCAGCTGATTTTTTGATTTATTGTAGAGATGAGGTCTCGCTGCCCAGGCGGGTCTCGAACCCGCGGGCTCAGTCAATCCACTCGCCTTAGCCTCCCAAAGGCGCGGGATTACAGGCTGAGCCACCGAGCCCGGCTTATGAATACTTTAGATAGGATGAAAGCTATGTGATCTAGAAAGTGAGCTGGGTGATGCAAAACCCACTGATAGTGGTAATAAATATACCAAGATCAAATACGTTCAGGAAGCGATAAAATAAAATTGCTCTGTGAAATGGAAGAGTAGGGCTAAAAACAAAAGCAAAATATCCCAAACAACAACAACCAAAAAACCACACATATTTCTAAATAATCTTGAAAGTTTATGTATATAGTTTGGGTGCTTATCCCTTCAAATCTCATGTTGAAATGTGATCCCAATGTTGGAACTGGGGACTAATGGAAGCTGTTTGGGTCATGGGGCTGATCTCTCATGAATGACTTGGTACCATTCTTGTGGTGGAGAGGGAATGTTATTCTATTAGTTCACATAAAAGTCATTTGTTTAAAAGAGCTTGGCACCTTTTTCTCTCTCTTACTTGTGTGTCTTTCACCATGTGACATGCCATCTCCTCTTGCCTTCTACAATTAGTAAAAGCTACCCTAGGCTCCCCCAGAAGTTGAGTAGATGCTGGCACCATGCAGAACCATGAACCAACAAAACCACTTTTCTTTATAAATTATGCAGACTTGGGTTTTCCTTTATAGCAACATAAAGTGAACACATTCAGTGTGCATATCTCAAACTATAAATCAAATATTATACATTAGAAATAGTGCCATAGAAACACAGAGCTTGAAAAATTTTACTAATGCTAGTATTCCGAAAGGACTTAATGGAGGAAGTGATGTTGTTGTGGATACAGACGGAAGTAGTATCATTTCACTATATGGTGACAAACGAGGAGGAGGAATGTCAGACAGAAGTAAGAGAGGAAGGAAAGCCAAAACCAAAGAGATGGATGAATAGCCCAGGATATAGTCGGTGAATACCCTATCATCAGATGTAGACTTAAGGAGCACTACAGTGGAGGAGGGGTTGGGAAGAGGTGAAGAGTAGTACATACAAATCATATAGGTGAGTCAACAGCAAGCTGTGAAGGGATTGAATGCCCTGGCAATATCCATCACATCTTTAATTGGAAATTATAAGCACTACCTGTGGTTTTTCTGTAAGGGGCTGTTGCTCAGGGAAGTGCTGTTGGAAGATTCCACTATTATTAGGATACGTACAAACTTCCAAATGTTTTTATGATGATTAACAGAAAAAGTATATACAATAGTGCCTGGCAAATAGTGAGTACTAGAAAAGTATAAGCTATTCTCATTATCACGTTCAGTAGTAGTAGTAGGGTTAGTTTCCCCAAGCTGAATTGTTTGGTCTAACTGAGTGTTGCTCTTGAACACAGTCCTCTTATGATCAGTTGCAGATTTTTTGCCTGGGTTGTGGATAGAGTGATAACTACATATTAGTGGAGCTAACTGGAATCTACTGAGATACTCTAGCGTCTGCCATCAGTGAGCTAACCACTTCAACAATACAGAAATCAACAAGCATGTTTAACAAGCTTATTTTAACAGGTGAACATTTGCAAATATGAGTACTATGGTAATTAGGAAAAACAACATGATGAGGATAGTCAGCACTGTGATCCACAATAAAAGCAAATCCCGCTGTCTTTAAACCAGTGGGTGTTATCCTTGCATAAGAACCCTAGGATCATGCCCTTAATTAGCTAATTATTTAGAAATTAGAAAGGAATCACTTAACAAGGAACACACACCCCATGATACAAATGACATGAGTGGTGAGTAAATTTACTTTCAAGAATTAATAAAGAGTGTCAATGAACTACATATGGTATTCATATGTAATTAAGAACAAATTACAGTGTAGAGAAACATTGAACATGCTAGTAAATTAATCTCCTCAATTAAAACAAAAAAAATCCCCAAATTTTTAATAGCAAACATATGTATTTTTGGCATGAAATATGGAAATGATTTCCCTCTGTCTGACTCAATGTTTATTCAAAAGAATCAACAAGACTGAAGAAATACATGGAGAATATTTCACTGACATTGTGGTGAGCAAAAAGACCTTTAACAACAGCAACAAATAATAATCCCCCCTTCATTTGTTTTGGCAATATTTCCCACTGCTAATTAAACATGGTACATTCAAACAAGTATAAATAATCTACCATAAATAGTGCTCCCCTTTTTTTGTAGTTTTCTCTACAATAATAAATATGACATTCTAGACATATAACAGGAAACAAAATCTCCTAGATTTATGAACTACTTTCCCATTTTCCTTGCAAAGGAAAACATCTTAGACCTGGTGGACTATGTCATCATGTTAAAACAATCATGGCATATAATCTGTGAAACTCATGGCAAACTTCAGTTGACAATGATGTACAGCAAAACTGACTCTGTTAAAGAATACATAAGAATATAACCAAGTAATAGGCTTAACTCTCTAGGAAAAAAATGCAACAAATCTCCAAATCCACTATGTTACACTACATGATTTTATTTGAACTTCATTTTACTACTTTTGAAATCATCAGTGCTGTCATACATTCATCTGTTGATTAATTGGCTTGCCACTTATTCCTTAATCTTTGCCCTTACTCTTTAAAAAAAATCTTAAAAGATTTTAAAAAAGAAAAAAAAAATCTGATATAATTTTTTGTGTACTCTGTTGGGCATTGGCTACAAATTTTCCTCTGAGCTTCCTAGGAAACAAACCAAAGAAGCAAGGTTAGTTTCTTAACACAATTCAAAAAAAAAAAGAAAACAAGCATGATATGTCATTAAAGTCTGAATGAATCCTGAATGGATTTCCTAGGTTTGCATGTATAAAAGAACCCATGTATATGGTGAACAATGAGACAAAATAGAAAAATAGCCAGTCAGTGCATACCATACGATACCAACATCCTTAGAATAAGTTTAAGGCATGTCCTCCGTGACTTTTTCAAAATGTTTCAATAGGCCTGCTGGTACAAACCAACATACCAATATAATAATCTGGTTTAGTTTTCCCTGACTTGGTCTATTTCATGGACATTATTTGGGTTATGGAAGGGCTAAAAATACTTTAAATAATGGTTCTTATAGTGTGGTTCTCAGACCAGCAGCAACAACATGTTGGAAATAATGTTTTAAGGGTTCCATCTCAAACATTCTGAATCAGAAACTGTGGGGACTAAGGCCCGGCACTCTGCAATATTTCCAGGTGATTCTAATACATACTCAAGTCTGAGAAACACTGCTTTTTACATTATTCTCTATGTATTAATTCTTATAACTGGTTTTTGTATATGTATTGAAAAACAGGACCAGATTCTTCGGCAAAATCTTATCTGACTGTGGACTTAACCCAAGGTTTTGATTTCTTTCCCTTATTCTTTTAGATGGTAATCTTCTCAGAATTTTTTACTTTTTAACAGCAACTGCACTAGAAAGAAAAGATGAAAAATGAGAAAAGATACAATTGTTAATTTGACCACTCCTATCACTAATATTAATGAGTATAGATATTTTAGTTAACAACGCCTGTGTCCTAATGAAGTTTACGATCTTGTATAAAGACAGACTTTTCAGCAGATTTTGTTCAGTGACTTAAGAAATGTTATTCTCATGTTATTCCTGTCCTCTTATCAAGAAGAATAAATAGTAATAAAAGTTTGTATTCATAGTGTGCATAAGCCAACGTACTATTTTCAGAGTAAAACTGAAATAAGCTTAAGCAAGTACTTAATTTGGTTCAAAAAAATAGTTGAGAGAATGTTTCCACCAAATATCTCATAAAGTTTTATCAAACAACTTTTGTTATCACTTTCTTTCTGGAATATATATATAAATTTTTTGAAAAAGAGAGAAAAATGATAATCATCTTGCTTTTTCTTTTGCAAATCTGTAAATCAAGATTTGTAGTCAATCTTTGGGGAGGTTTGAATCACATGATCCAGGATCCAGGATCCTCATTTTACAGATAAGCAAACTGAAGTCTGTGTTTGGTGACCAATATTAGAAGATTTTATTTCTGATCATATTTCTAACAGCTACTAAATTTTATATTGTTGAAACCTACAACAGGGACATATAAAAATTAGATTTTCAAAAATCATCCTGAAAGTTTTATATCAATATCAATTAAACCATTGGAAACTCAAACATCTGTAGATTATTTTTTATTCTCTTTAGAAGGCTTATCTGTCTAGGCTATGAAAACTCAAAATACTCTATTCTATCACCACATTGCAATGGGCAAGGGAAGAAGAATTTTTCTCTACAAATAACTTCATTTTTTATCACCAATGATGTTTAAATGCCATTAAAATTCACATTGCAGAAATAATTTACTTTTATTACTTATTAGTTTTTAGATGAGCATTAAAATCTAGATGCTGATCAATTAAATTGCACATCAGATAAAAATAACAAAATAAATATTTAATTGAAAAAAATGCAAGTAAAACCATGTTTATATGACATACAACTTTTAGCATTTCTGAATACATATGTGAAATTAATGGCTCAGTTATAGAAAACTGAATGAATACAGGAAATAATTCATGAATTTAGAGGACATTTCAGTGAAGAGTTTTGTTTTACAAAATATTAAGTACTTGGTAGATAAGGTGAGACATGGAGTGATACAAGGGGTGAGGAGGGATAGGCTAGCTTACTCATAGTAAAAATATGTGATCCCAGGGATAATTTATTCCATTTCTACATGAAACAAAAATATCTGATACACAAACACATATTTCAAAGACTGTGTTTGCACAACCATAGCAGAGTTAATCATGACTGAAGTGTTGTGAAGAATACTTTTCGAGATGGGGTGAGTTATTTTGGTGTTCATTGGTGGTCAAAGGGATAAGAAAGAAGACCAGCTACAGAAGTTTAGGTATATTGCATTGTTTGATCAAATATACAAAATTCGAACATAGGTGCTAAGAATTAAACTGTGTCACCTACTTCCATCCTCAAATTCATATGTCAAATCCCTAACCTCCAATGTGATGGCATTTGGAGACAGAGCCTTTGGGAGATAATCAGGGAAAGATGAGAACATAAAGAATAAGGGTGTGATGGGATTAGTGCCCTCATAAGAAGAGAAAATAGAGAGCTTGCTTTCTCCTTCCATGGTGTGAGGACACAGTGAGAAGGCAGCTGTCTACTGTAAGCCAAGAAGAGAGCCCCCACCAGAAACCAACCATGCTGGCACCTTTATCTTGGCTGCCCAGCCTCCAGAACTGAAAAAAACAAATTTCTTCTGTGTAAGCCACCCAATCTATGGTATTTTGTTCTGTTGCCAGAGCTAACAGTAACTTGGAAACAATTTGTTTAGAATTTAGAAGAAATTTATGACATAATTTTTAAATTACTAGTTTCTAATAAGTTAAGCAATTATTGGAAGTTCTGTTTCAGATAGTAGCACACATGTCCTGACAGGTCCTTTTCCCATTATGGAACAATTAGGCCTTGCATCAAAAGAGAACGTTTGTGACATTCCTGGGATTATAGGCAGTAAAGGAAAGCTACGTTTCCATCACTATCATCATGTGAACCAAAACTCAAACAGTGAGTATTACACATGCATTGAAGTTGGGTTTACATAGAGAACAAAAGTTAATATCATTGAGGGCTATAAAGGAAGAGGGAGATGCTGAAACCGAAGCTCTGGATTAAGCCAGGAAATGACGGTAGTGTTTCTAGGAATGCAGCTCCCTTTGGCTCCAAGAGGTGACACCATCACAAGCTCTTGGGAGAAAAGTATCCTCCTTCGAAACCCCACAATTTTCTTTAGATTAAGATCAACTACATGTGAACTTCCATTTATAGGCCATGATTTCCAATAAAGGCGGGGCATGATGACTGAAAATAAGAAAAGCCACAACCTATTTAGAATCTCAAACCCTCAGATTTGAGAATTGTCATCTACAAAATAAAGATCTATGTGTAAAATGTCTGAAGAGATGATGGATAATATCTTTAAAAATGATCAAGCAATAAGATATTTCCAAAACAATTTGATCTGAAAACGAACCAACAGAACTTTCATGATTTTTGAAGTAAAAAAAGTAAGTGCATGAGTTTTATTGTTTGTACCCCCCAAAATTCGTGTGTTCAAAACTTAGTCTCCAATGCAACAGTGTTGGGAGATGGGACCTTTTAGAATATTTTTAAGTCATGATGCTCTGCCCCCATGAGTAGATTAATGTCATTATAAAAAGGACTTTCAGGAGTAGATTTGCTCTCTCTTCTTTTCTACCATGTGAGGACAGTGTTCATTCCATTTTTGCCCTTCCACAACCTGTCACTCAAGGATATAGCAAGAAAGCCCTCATAGACACCAGAAGCTGGCACCTTGATCTTGGACTTCCTACTCTCCGGAACTGTGAGAAATGATTTTATGTTCTTTAAAAATTGCATAGTCTGTAGTATTCTGTTATAGTGGCACAAATAGACTGAAACAGGGTAAATCAACAGATAAGATGCAATTTTAGAGAGAATCTGCCAACTTGATGTATATCTGAACAAATTAACCAAGATTTTGCACAGAAATACAAACAAGTAAAATATAAGAAGGAAAAATAGAGACTGCTAAAGGAGAGTTCTCTCCTCCTTGGGCATTCAGCAAAACTGGTTTTTCTAGCCTCCTTGTCCTGCCCATTCCCTTGCACTTAATGATAATGTGTGCTATTCTGACCTACAAATATGGCTTATCTCTGGCCAACGAAACATGGACAGCGTCCAAAAATTTTCTCTGTGACTTTTTTCACGTGCTGTCTTCCCTTCCTTCACCTTCCTACTGGACCGTCTCCATGGTATCATCTTTCACAGTCACAAGAAGATGGAAAAGTCTCAGAAAATATAGATGGATTCCTGAAGCAATGCTCACAGAGTGGAATGGCCCACTAAGCTTGCCCAATTACAAATATCCGTAAAGGACCTTGCCTAAGCAAAAAATAAACTTTTATTATGATAAACCACCAGGATTTTGGAATTGTTTGTTATAGCATCTAGTGTTATTTGACATAGCTAATAGACTTGGAGCTGAGGTAATCTGATGTGTCTAATTTGGTATCTGTACAGAAAAGTATGGAGAGCATGAAAAAGAAGTCATATAAGCCTTGAGCATTTTCTAGAAATGATAAAATTGTTAATCCACAGAAATAGGAATAATAGTTTATATCAAGTCACATTAAAGAAATCTACATCCAGACACATTTAGGAACACTGATGTACTCCAAAACCAGAGACATTTTGTGGAAAAAAGAGGTATTTGGTACAGTGGAACAATAAGTAGATTGAGAGCAGATTTCTAAACGACAACAGCAGAAGTCAAAAAAATAAAAGTGCGACGATAACTGCAAGTGCTGAAAGAAAAATAGTTGTCGACCCAGAAAACCATACCCAAAGGAATTATCTTTGGGTAATAAAAACAATGACTTGGATAGATAGATCTCAAAAGAAGACATACAAATGGCCAAAAGGTATACAAAAAATGTTCAGTATCACTAATCACCAGGGAAATGCAAATCAAAACCACAAGGAAATAGCATCTCACCTCAATTAAAATGTCTATGTCAAAAAAGACAAAAAAAAAAATGCTGGCATGGATATGGAGAAAAGAGAACCTGTATGTACTCTTGGTTGGGAATGTACATTAGTTCAGCCATTATGGAAAACTGTATGGAGTTTCCTCAAAAAATTAAAACCGCATAGTCTACCATATTATGTATAAATTTCACTACTGATTATTTATTCAGAGGAAATGCAATCAGTATGTTTAAGAGATACCATGTTTATTTCAGCACTATTCACAATAGCCAATATATGAAATCAACCAAGTGTTCATCAATGAATAAATGGATAAAGAAAGCATGGCATATATACATAATGAAGTATTACTCAGTCATTAAAAAAAAATGAAATCTTGTCATTTGTGTCCACATAGATGAACCTGGAGGGCATTGTGTTAGATGACATAAACCCAGCACAGAAAGACAAATGCAGCATGATCTCACTCATTTATGGAATTTAAAAAACTGATCTCATAGAAAAAATGGAATAGAAAAGTGGTTATTAAAGGCTGGGGAAGGTAGGGAAGAGAGAATTAAGGGAGAAATTGATCAGTGGGTACAAAATTACAGTTAAATAGGAGGAATAAATTATAGTGTTCTATAAAACACAGCAGGGTGGCTATAGTAAATAACACTGTAGCACAATTAAAAATAGATAGAAGAGAGGATTCTACATGTTCTCACCGCAAAAAAAGGATAAATATTTGAAGTGAGGAATATGCTAAATCCTATGAGTTTACTAGACAATGCACATATGTATAGAAAACCACACAGTACCCCATAAATATGTGCAATTATTGTGTCAACTTAAAACAAGAATAAAGACAAAACAAAAACTTTTATTAGACAAAGAAATGGAGAAAGAAGTTTTCAATTTTTCTCAATTTTTGTTTGTTACCAATAGAACCTCACTTAAGAAAACTCTAAGAATTTTATTCTGTACAAAAGTAAAAGGATCTAAAACAAGAAGTTTAGATATGTTTACAAAAAAACACTGAGCAAAGGTTAATAATAAAAAACCTACGAAAAATTCTTATTACTGAAATATGCAAAGCCAGAAAAGGATTCCCTTCATTTCATTTTTTCCATCATCACTCCTTCATTTTAGCATTGAACTGGAGATTCCAGCCTATGTCTCAAGATGAGAAAAAGAAATGAAGTTAAATGATTTTAAAAGAAAGAAATAAAAATGAAATTAGATTTCTACCTCAAAACAAATACAGAAACCATTTCTTGATAGTTAAAGCAAGAATCTGCAAACTATAGTTAGCAAGCCTGATGCCTGCCTTTGTAAATAAATCTTTAGTGGCATAAAGTTATACCCATTTATTTACAGAACAGGTAAATGCAGTTTAAGGCAATTCCTATTATCTCAGAGCTAGATGTATTTAACCAGCATTGTCCTGAAAGAAACCAGGTCCAATTTATTGAGCTGCTTATATGCTACAACTTTAGTGCTAAGTAGTTGAGAGACTATATAACCTGAAAAGTCACAAATATCATACTATGACTCAGCATACCAAGGTATGTACACCAGAGAAGCCCTTGTACACATACACTGAAAGATAGTATGAGATTGCTTTGAGTATACTGTCGATAAAATCATGGATAAACATGGATAAATAGGGGCAAGTGTCCATAATCAGGAGAACTGATAAACTGTGGTGTATTCACACAGAATAATAATATATAGCAGGGTTTGGCAAACTTTTTTTCTGTAAAGGATCATATTAAATAGCTTACTCTTTCTCCATTATAATCTCTGTCACATATTCTTTTACATTTAAAAAAACATAAAAATCATTCTTATCTGACAGGCCTTACAAACACAAACAGGTAGTCAGATTTGACGCTTGGGTCAAATTTGGCCCACTGGCCATAGATTGCTAATCACCATTATTCAACATGGAAAACTGATGATTATACAATATACCGTTTTTTAAAACTCAAAAGCAAACAAGTCTAAATAGTCTATCATACTTTGTGATAAAACTATTTTTAAAAGAATTAGAAAGGCAAACACAAGATTCAGGAAAGTGATTTCTTCTGGAGGGAGAAAGAGAAATGAGAGCACATAAGATGAAACAGTATCAGTAATATTCTAATTCTGAAGTTGGGTGGTAGAATCATGGGGATGTTTTATATGTGTCATCACTCATATATGTTTTTCATATTATTTTTACATTTAAAATTTTGTATCATTAGAAAACTCACTGTATCCCTAAATGGTTTCATGTTATAAAAGAAATTTATTCTTAGTAGTCAGGTCACTGACTCTCCATGACATCATGTTTCGCACCACTAAAGGAACAGTCATGGAGACTTTCAGGGGAAATACATGAATAAATTAATTGAGACAGACTTGCATAGGTAATTATGAATCTCTTTCACATATATAAAATTGTATATATACATATGGTCATAAAAATTTAAAATTTGAAATACTGGATAAAGTAATCTATTTCCTGAAGTTTAAAACAGTTCATAAGATTATGTTTATGTGACTAAAGACAAAGGCTCAATGGCTATATTGTACAGCAGGAATAGTTATAACGTCTGTCAACCGTATGTATATATTTTCTAAATACACACATTACGCAAAGAAATTATAAAACCTCAAAACTATAGCTCACCTAAAATAAATATGGCATTGTATACAGGGTGTTGGCTGGGTGCTAAGTAATTATGGGAAATAAAGTGAATGTGATCCTTAAGTTATACAGGCTTATATCAGGTTTCTGCAAAAATCATATAAAATTCCTCTTTCTAAGGGTCTGCAGGGGAAACGCAGAATATTAATTTTCATGGTGTTCCATTCCAGTATTTCTGTAAGAATTATATGTCTGGATAAGGCAGTTACTACATACTAGCACTAATATAGTTGAAAACATTCCATGAATTGAATGAGAATATTTCCATCTAAAAAGTGCCAAATAACAGGTCACCTCAAGTGAATGGAGAAAGTTATAATTATGGGTACATTTAATACCTGCAATGAATTCAACTTTGAAAGCTTTCCATTGTTTATATGTCATATACTTTTTATAAATAAAATTTTAAAAGGCATAGTACAAAGAGAACATTAAAACTTCAAAGATGGGATTATATATACATATATATGTATATATATATATATAGTATTTGTTATGTAACAATGGCATACTATATTATTCAGTTATATGTGTTCTTGACTGCCAAGCCAAATATATTTGCCCAATCTAAAATTATGGATTTTTCTTTTCTTTTCTGTTCAATTTATTTCGATTTAAGCTAGTTTTTACAACTATCAAATCCTGATGAATGATCAGATAAAGACTTAGAAAAAATATGCATGCTATAAATTAAAATATGAGTCATTGGAGATAAAACAAAAATAGCACCACTCTAATAAATCGAGGCGATAAAAAGAATATCTATTAAGATTTCATGGAAAAAGTGAAGTAATACTACTTTATGTTATTCATAAACTGAACCTATTTCATGAGCAATGTTTAAACTTTTTTTAAAATGTAAAAGTAAACTCTTGGGTAGGGTCATAGATCCCCAAAGACACATTTTTAGGAGTATAAATCCAAGTGATATTTAAGAGTTGGAATGAATACCCTTGTTGCCGTCTTTTAACCCACAATAGCAACCTATGTAATAGACACTAAATTTTTAACCATTTTAATGAATTTGCTCATCATTGATTATGTTGGTCATTGCCAAGAATATTAAATACACTCTTCATTTTACTTATCTACTCACTAAAAAAATAAGATCTAGCAATTATATACTAAATGTTTAGAATAGATCAAAGTAGGAGAAAAGTTAAATCATATAATCTTGAAAATCACATCACCTATTGGAATAATATATTCTTAAAACATAATTGGCTTACACTGAAGTAATAAACACAAAAATACTAGTTCTACTACAGATACTTTTATAATAAAATATTGTTTCACTTCCTTAATAGCCAGGTTTTATTTCCTACCTAGATCATGAAAATAGCACTTTCTTCATCATGCTTTGACCAGTTTACTTTGTTTTCTTTTTATGGATACATTTAGAGTAAAAAAACATACAGGTATTTCTAACATAAAATATTTTATTTAGAAAATCGGCACATGCTTAATGAAAAGAAGTTGGTAAACAATAAATATACAGATCAAATATCATCCAGGTTTCCTCTATGGAAAAAAATGATCTCTGTTAATATTTTGGCATACATTCTTCTAGACACAGGTAGGTATGGGTCTGAATTTGAATCTGGGTCAATAGGTAAATAGACGTGTCTGAACCAAGAAGTAAAGGACATTCCTGGACACCTGAGAAAATATGACCAGCACTTACAAAGAAGCACCTAAAGAAGCATAGAAGAACAATATGTAGGTATATGGAGGTTTTGGCCATGGCGATTTTAACTATTTCCTAGCATATTACTACTCCAAGTGTGACACAGACCAGTGTCATCAGCATTACCTAGGGACTTGTCAGAAATGCTCACCTCACACTTACTTATTTAGAATCTGCATTTTAACAATATTCTACTGGTTTGTATACACACGGAAATTTGAGAAGCATAACCCTAGATGCCTTGAGAGACTTATACAGCAATTGAGGATGATGAATTAGACAAATTATAGGTGAGGCACAACAGGCACAGGGACGAAGAGCTTACAATACTTTAAAAGGGCATCAAATTGTTTTAATTTTATTTGAAAATCAAAATTAAAAATGAACCTTTAAATAGAAGAAAATATTTTAATATATATTCTTCATATGTTTTGACTTTATATCAGTGCAACTCTAAAATATTATATTGATATGATATTTATGGAGAAAGGAGCCCCAGAAAGCAAAAGTTCCTGGAACCTACAAAAGTCAGAATGTGGCCTTGTGATGAATAACAAAACATCCCTCAAAATGAAAGAAATCCTGGAGTGTTGTCTCAGTGGCAATTTTATTTATCTCTGTCATTGACTGTTGAATCTGTTTTTCAGAAAGAACTGTAGACACCCCCACAAAAAGGACCTTAATGAAAATCAGTCATTTGTATATAACTAATATACTTATGAATGTTCATAAATGTTCATTTTAAAAGGAAATCTTACTTTTAAAATACCTCTGTTTTAAAATTAGCATCATTTCACTGGTACTTTTTTGCATATCAGCATACATTTCTCTAATTTAATGACTATAAATTTCCATCGTATAAAATGAATATTTCTCATGAATTTGTGTCCACTTATTGCTATTATAAATAAAACTGTGATAAATATCTTTGTTGCAAATTCATGATTATCTTTCCAGAGAAATTCCTAACATGGAATATTGATTCATTGAGTTTATGCTTTTTAAAACTTATTAAATTGTTAAATTTCAATTTGTATCGTTTCAAAGTTATAGAAAAGTTGTAGGAATCATACAAGGACCCCTTCTATTCCTTTTACTTAGACTCATCAGTTTTGTTCTATGCCCCATTTGCATAGGACACAGGAGAAGAAAAACCAATTTTCTTCTCTTTTCCCATTAAATTTTCATGTATTTGGCTTATTTGTCTATTAGAGTTTTTGTTTTGTTTTCATTGATTTATAAGTATGTTTTATGTATAATAAAGATCCTAACCTTTGGTCAACAAATATTTTTTCCTGGTCATTTGTGGTGCTTGATAAATAGAACTTTTCATATATATGTAGTACTATATAAACAATGGTTCCTTTTTGATAGTTTTGACTTTGGAATTGGGCTTGGCAAAACCTCCTAAATATTTATCTCATTATTTTATGACTTGTCTTACACTTACATTTGAGCATTAAAAATATATTTTTGTATCTAACCTATATTTTCAAAAATTAATCAATTATTATATTTTCCACTGATTTGGAATGTCAACTTTAATATTATATTAATTATACTAAATACTCAATATAATAAATTTGTATCCGAATTCAATATTTTAGAAGCAGGAATAATAGAATTTCAAACTAAAAGAAATTTTAGCATACAGCTCATTAAAAGAGATAAAATAAAACATGTTTGTCTGATAATTCAAAACAGAATATAATTTTTCTTTTTAAAAGAGAACTTAAGATTGTTTTTGTTTTGTTTTGAACTTGTTACTTTAAGCTGAGACCTGACACCTAAAATTTTAGTAATATCTATCAGCAAATGGAGAATATATTTAAGAGTTAAAGTGAAAAGAGAAGAGATAATTTTTATGTTTTACTCTATTTCAAATAGATAATATAGAAATTAGCTTGCATATTTATAAGTTTATTTTTACCTTCAAAATCCTCTGACTTAAAATTTTGATACCAAAGAGGGAAAATTGCTATAGCACCAATTAAGGAGATACCTAGTATTTCTGGACTGTGGCCTTCTGTCCATGACTCCTTCATATTATATGTCACATTTATTGCCAAACATACATTTTATAAATTAAAGAATTTTAGTTTAAAGCTGTTTAATGAAACTAGCAAATTTGGACTTGTTTAAACATCAGTAAAACATTAAGTACCATATGTTCTGTGCCAGGTAGTTTTTGGAAGCACATGAAATTAATTGTTAAAAAGAGAGTGTATCAACTTAAAGTACTTCACAATCAATGTTATCATTTAATGCATCTTGTGGCAATTATTAAACCCTGGGGAACAGCATGAATATCCTTATCAAGCCTGGAAAGACACTAATGGGTAAGAGAATGGACTGACGCTTGCATTTACATGTGGGCATGAGCCCAGAGAAAAGCAAAGGGAAAAAAAAAAAAAACCCATAAAAATGCCCTCAGGCTCAATGCCCAGGGCAGATATAGTGCACAGCCAACAGAGTTTCCAATGGCACCATTTCCTTCATTAATCTGGTGTTTTATTCCTTTTCTTCCTTTTGTATTTTTGGGTGCTTTTCAATTTTTAAGACAGCTAGACTTTTTTATAAATCTATATGCATTATTTACTTCTTAGATTATTAGTTCACATCCATGATTGATGAGAAAGTCATATTAAAAACTGAATATCTTTGCAAGTATGTGGAAATGTTTAAGTTGGTTAAATTTGCAAGTTATTCATAATGATAGTAAAAGAAAATAATTGCTAAGCACTTATTATTGCCACGTGCTGTTCTAAGCATTTTACAATTATTTTATTTAACCCCTAAGCTACTGTATGAGTTATTTTACTATTTGTCTCCATTTTACAGACGAGAAGACTGAGGAAAGATGATGATCAATAACCATTTTATTTTTAAAATTTGTTAAGAAACTGTCTGAAATATCTACTTTCCTGATTTGAAAGTGTAGCTATTAAATATAATTATACTTTTCTTAATGTCACAGTATCATAAATGCTCAGGATTTTTTTTCACTAGAAAATCATAATTTTATTTATTTATCTATTATTTATGTATTTATTATTATAAAGATGTGGGGTATAATTCAGGGTTAGGTATACAAACAATGATATGCAGGTTTTATACTAAAAGTATCCACAGGCAATGTATTAAATGTGGAATTTTGTTAGTTTCATTTCACTTTTGTTTTGTTTCAATTTTCCAGTGAATATTTGACTTAACTCTCAAATTTGACTGATAAACAGAGGAAAAAAAAATTAGATATTTGAAGAATCTGAATAGTCAGTTTCTAACTCATCTAGGTGAGTTACATTTTGAATAAGGGCAGGAAGATGGTACATTATCTGGAGGATGGAAGGGAAGCGTGGGAGTTATAGAAGTCCCAGTGTACCATGCAGGGTGTAAATTGAAGAGGTGAGAGTGTTTCCCAGCAAAGATTTGAGACAAAGAGGTTTGTGCCAAAAACACTTTTCTCTGCATTCTATTTCTACCATTAACCACATTCACACCATCAACTCCTAACAAGCAATATGAGATTATTTTCTTCCAGAAGCTTAGGATATCTGCATAAAACCATAAGGAAGTACTGTGATAAATTGTTTAACCAAAAATGTATGACTGGAAGAATTTGAAACAGTCATTGCCACAAGGTCAAATAGCCTAAGTTTGCAGATTTTCCAACTGAATTTATTATTATCCAATGTTTCTCTTTATCACTACATGACATAGGTTATGTTGTTTCTGTAAAAGCCACGGCAGAGTTATACTATTTCAAGGGTAGAGTTGTGAAGTTTGGGGTTTTTTTTTTTTTTTGCAGAGCATTTGCTGTAATTAAGCTCAATAAGAAAGGTATACTTTAAAACGGGGAAGGCATTGTACAGACCAAAGGAAACAATAGACATTAGTGAGACGGTGAGGTTAAGAGATACCAGAAAAGCTTTTCTTGGCTCATTCTATCTCCCAGTGGAAGTTCCATATATCCCCTTTTTGTTAAGGGTCTGCAAGTGAATACTAACAGGTGAATAATGTGTAGGGAAGAAAAAAGGAAAAGGGAAAGATTTAACATTAGCTGAGCATCTGTACAGCCTAGTCCTAGGAATTGTGAACACCTCTATAAATCCTCACAACCCATAATGGAGGGGTTGTTATCTCTATGATAAAGGTGAAGAAAATAAATCTCACATACCTATTTTTAGCACCATGGATTAAATAGCAAAATCTAGTTTTAAAAAAATGGTCATGGACGAGACAGATATATTTTGGTCCCTATGGATGCTTTTCTTTTTTTTTCGATTACAAGCCTCAATACAAGATCCGATTTTTTAAAAAGATTAAAAATAGAGAAGAGAGGTTAAAATAGTGGGGTTGGTATTAAGGGTTGTTAGGAAACTATGAGAGATAAATGCTGTCACCTAAGAAGTTTGTCTCTGGCCTGTCATAATAAAGTGTTTTGGCATGTGCTAGGTGAAAGCTGAATAAAGATAATCGATGTGAAAGTATCTAGTCCCAAGTCTATCAAATAGATGGTGCTCAAATATTACGTATTTTCCTCCTCTGAGAAACTTTTTTATTTTGAGTTGGAGTCTCACTCTGTCACCCAGAGAAACTTTTTATTTGACTCCAATGTCACTTTGTGCCCCAATCCTGCTCCTATATTGTTTATTCATTTCCATCTACATTTCCAGAAGGCAGTATTATGTAGAGGAAAAAATAGGAGCTTTGGTGTCACAGAAAACCAACTCTGGCTCTATTATTTACTATGTGGAACTTACTATGGCTGTGTGACTTTGGACAAGTTACTTGACCTCTCTGAATCTCAAATATGTTTTCTGATTTGATCTACATAGTTCAAATCTTCAATTATAAAGCCATGAATCTTCTGTACACACCCCCTCCTTAGCTTCTTAGAGCAGTGGTATCCAATCCAACAAGCATCAGATTTACCCTAGGGAACTTTACAAAAGTACATATAACTGTGTCCCACTCTAGATAGACTACATGATTTCAATCCTTTTAGACCATCACTGTCCAATATAAATACAGTGTCAGCTACATATGTAATTCTAACTTTGCTAGCCACCACGTTGATAAGTGAAAAAAATACTGAAATTAATTTTAATAATATATTTTACTTAACTCAATATTTATAAAATATTATCTTTCAATATGCAAAAGTTATTAAGAATAATACTTTTCTTTTTTTAACTAAGCTTTTTAAATTGATCTCAACTCAAGGTAGCCACATCTCAAGTATTCAATTGTCACAAATGAACGGTAGTTCCCTTCTTGGACAGTGCAACCAAGATCTCTGCCCTGTTTTGCATTACTTCAGAAAAGGGACTGCTGTTTGATCCTAGTATAGTTTGGGTGATATATACCATCCCAAATCTCTGTCCTTTCAACCTTTTGTAGAAGCTGTTATAAATCTCTCTTGTTAAAAATAGTTAATCTGATTGTATCTGGGCTGCCAAGGCATCCCAGTTCAACTTAGGTTCATACGAGTACATATTATCTATATACTATGGGTGCACTCTACAAATGAGCCAAACTCCATAATCTCATAAAATAGGATACATTATTAACATAGTTTAATTCTATACATTTTCCTATGTTCCTTTTTTTTTTTTTTTTGCTTTACACAGTCTATTTTTGAGAAATTATCTTTGTTGCAGGTACAAAGAATTAAACTATTGTTGAATTCAACTATTGAAATTACTCTAAAATTCTAGTTTTGCAATGCTACAAAAGATGTCCCCCAACCATATTCTGTTCTATAAAATGAAGAGACTTTTATCAGCTTAATTACCAAGTCCATTTAAACAGAAATCCCTGGGGACTGTAAGTTTTGAGTCTCTATAGTGTACTATTATCTTTACCCAGTCAGGGCACAAAATAAACGATATCACTCCTGGTTCTCAGTTCAAATTTTAAAAAAGCATGCTGTGAGAGATAAATATAGCATGTGAGCAAACATGGCTTGCTGTTCAACTGCTCAAAAATGTATTCACACAAACAATTGTTGGGGTAATTATTAATGCTAAAAATATGTAAAGTTACAGTGACTCTGCATTTGAAGTCTAGTGTGTGTCATTTGTTTTATTCATGATAAACAGATCATTTAGTTGGAAAAATCCCATCTGCTTAGATATATCTCTTATTATTTATGAGAACCATGTTTAGGAATGCAGGCAGCACATGTGCATAATTAATCCTGAAGAGAATTAGACATTGTTTGATTCACAGCTGAATGCAATTAGCATTAGGAAGTTTACATATGTTGGCAATAACACAGATTAGCAACTAAAGTGCTTGTTAAAAAATTTAACCTGAGGCTGCTGGAGCAGACCTCTCTTAATGATGCTTTAAATGTTGTTGATGAAGTAATAATCAATTTTGTTTTATAAATAGTAAATCAAGAATTTAGGTCTAATTAACAGTGCTACAGATCACTTCACTTACATATCAGAGGTACTTGTGATGTGTGCTATGAACTTTCTTTGAGTCTTGTGTGCAAACAGTTGTTATGGGGAAGCCATGATCCTTTCTGGAAAAAAATAAATCATTTTCCAGCCAGAGAAGGGTGACTGTATACTTTTGGAAGGACTTACATAGAAGTGTCTAGCAGGAGGGTTGCATCTTTGACTCTATGCCACTTTTAATTGTGGGAGAAAGAAACAATGCCTTCTATTTCACAAGCAGAACCATTAACCGGCTTACAGACTGTGAAACAGAGTCATCTAATGGAGAGAGAGGAGAGAAAGGAAATGATAAGGATGAGGCCAAAAGTAAAACTGAGCTGTGATTGTTTGCACTTTAACTTCGAGAAGTTCACTATGAATTAAAATGTTTCTGCATCACTCACCACTAGACTGGCAACAAAGAGATGGGGCTGTGCGAAAGGCAGCCTTGGAGCCTTCTAGAACGCAAGCAAAGCCTTGTAGGAGGGAACATCCCCAGGATACAAATGCAGCTGAGTCATGGGGAATTGGGCAGGCTCACCCTGAAGTGATGCTATCCACATTGCCCTTATTTGTGTTTTTAACTTCTCCTGTGCCTTATTATAAATTAGCATTGCACATTTTCAGAATGAATGGGAATAGAAACACAGTTTATTCAGGAAACATTTACCATACTTCATGGAGTCTAAGTCTCACATTTCCTTTTTCGTATTTTAGCATCTCTGAAATGTGAGTGCCTCTTGCAATGATAGCCATCTCAGAGTTCATTGGCAACATGTTTTTCTTTAGTACATAAGATCATGGTAGCAACATCTTAGATTCACTTATTAGTCAATTATTATCAAAGGTTAATATTGTTAATAATTGAAATGCTAATTGATTTAACTTAAATAATCAAATATTCATTGTTAAATATTACATTGGATAATATAAAATATTATGAGGTATTATTCTTATCATGAATGCTTCTTCTGTGCCAGGTGGTGTACTAAGGATGAGGAATAAATGAAAAGATGTAATAGGAAGCAAAAAGGATTATAATAAGGGTATATACAAAGAGCATGCTTGCAAATGACATAACTGAGTGCTGACTTCATTGACTTATGCCTCAACTGATATGTAATCATGGAATTTTGTAACAGGGTTGAACATTTATAAAAAGTCATCACTATAGAGACTCTTTTCTGGGTGATAAATGACAACCCACAGTTTTAGAAAGTAGGCTCTGCGTGGGCAGGGATTTTTCCCCCCATTTGTTCTCTGCCAGGTTCCTCACATTGTGAACAGGGCGTGACACATAGTCACTCAGTTATTAGTTGCTGGATTAAAGCAGCAGCCAGGCCAGGAGTCAGCAATCTGGCTTGCCTCCTGTTTACCTATGCCCTGTAAGCAAAGATAGTTTTTGCATTTCTAATGTTTGAAAAAAAAATCAAAGGAAGAATAATCATTCATGATGCACTAGCATTATATAAAATTCAAATTCCCTTGTCTATAAAGTTTTATGGGCGCACATTCATTTATTTGTATTTTGCCTACAGCTGTTTTCTTGTGGCAACGGCAGAGTTGAGTCATTGTAACAGGAATCTTACGGCCCACAAAGCCTAAAATAGCCACAGAGTAATGTCTGGCCATTTGCAGAAAATTTGCTGACGACTGGACCAGGCTATCATTGTCAGAAAGAGTGGCTCTCATGAGATTATGTTCATCCCTGTTGTTCCCTGCTCTCACCAGCTCTGCCACCACCAAGGAATCACCTGTTACTCCTCATCCCTCTGGACCAGGAAGCTTGTACATCATCACTGGTAACATACTTGATGACAGGGTAGTCGAACCCTATTCCAAGGCCCTCCATACACCCCCTACAATTATCCCTTGACCCTAATAAAATTAAATTAATTTTGGCTCTTCTGGTAGAAATGCATAGGCTGAACTGTATATATGAAAGCTTAATGATAATACCTCCTGGTACATGATCAAATTTGGTACGACTTTAATCCATTTGGCTTCATTCCAAGAAGACCCATTAGAGAAAGAAAGTACCAGCTGAATTTCATTATAAAAAAATACTTTATGTGTTATGCGGTCCTGAGACGTGAACCTAGAGAGTGCTATGCTTTTAATTAAAGATTATCAGTTAGAAAAATCTCCTCCTCATTCACATCTGTTCTGCGAGAGTTGTTTTCATTTCTCCACCAGGTGTACGGTGACTACAAAAGCATCACAAGGTGTGGGCAGACAAGCAGGGAGCCAACACAGTCCAAGGATGTCTGAGACCAGGGCAACATTGCAAATGAATCAGCAGCTCAGACATTGTTTCACTGGACCCTGATACAATCCCTGAGAGTACACAGAAAGCGACCTTTTGGGGACAGGAATATAGGCATCAATAGAGAAAGCATTTCTTTCTCTCTTCTCTCTTCTCTCTTCTCTCTCTCTCTCCTCCCTCCCTTTTTTCTTACTTTCTTTCAGTTGGGTCTCACCTCATCACTCAGGCTGGAACTCAATGGTACTATCACAGCTCACCACAGCCTCAATTTCCTGGACTAGGTGGCCTTCCCATCTCAAACTTCCGAGTAGTTGGGACAACAAACACACACTACTGTGCCCAGCTAATTATTTTTTGTGGAGATGAGGTATGTTGACTAGGCTGGTCTCAAACTCTTGGGTTCAAGCAAGCCTCCTGCCTTGGTCTCCCAAAATGTTGGGATAATAGGCGTAAGCCATCACATCGAGCCTTTATTTATCTTAATGCTCTGAATTCTCTTCCCCCTTTCTCCTTTCAATGGCAGAACCTACTAGAAATAGGAGTTAATTTTTCTGCATGTGAACCGAGACGCAAACTACTTCATTATTATAGACTCACTAGTCTCTAAGCACTATCAGGACAGGGGCTAGGCCCACCTTGTTCGTGGTTCTGTGTATTCCCAGCATAACATATAGCCAATACATTTTTCTTGACTAAAGAAAGATATCCCAGGCAGACATTAGTGTAGCAGAATTTTCTTAAATCTTTTACATCAGGTATTTTTTGTGTGTACTATCCTTAGACCATCTGTTGATATTATGGAGTCTTTCTGAAAGCAGAGATATTTGTGAAAAAAATTCCTTTAAAATAACAATTAGGGCTGGGCGTGGAGGCTCATGCCTATAATTCCAACGCTTTGGGAGACTGAGGCAAAGGGATTGCCTGAGCCTATGGGTTCAAGACCAGCCTGGGAACATGGTGAGACCTTGTCTCTAAAATAAATAAATAAATAAATATTGAAAAAATAATAATTGGTAGGCAGAAAGGGACACTTGTTCCCTCCCCCCAAAATTATATATATACATGCAAGATAATGTTATTCATTGCTTTATCTTAAACTAAGGAGTAGATCCTAAGTAAAAATAATGAATTCCTCAATCTCAGTAAGACTGAAACAAACATTGTTCAAAATTACCTCCTTAGTTATCTGTTTGAGGATTTGAAATATTGATATTTAGTAAATTTTGGTTAACGTTCTATTGTTTCTGGGAGTTTCTGTGAAAAAGTGAAGTTTTGGGGAGCACTCTCACCCATTAGCCACTAATTTATCATTCATTGATATTCCAGTATATGTTAGTAAAATCAATATTCTCCAATAATGTAGAGCTAAAGAATGAAATAGGATTGCAAAAAAACTTTAAGGAGCTGAATCAAATAACAAAGTTCAGAATATGGAGGACTGTCAACAGGGACAAATTTGCAGTCATTTGTGAGGAACTGTTGAGTAACCAAAAGGCACCTGGAAGGAGATGATAAAACTTGGAATAAGATGCCTTGTTTCAGAGTGAACTAAGTCCTCAGTATTCATTTCCTTCTTCTTTTTTAATTAAACACACAGGCACATATTCAGTTTTAGCTGGGAACAAGGCAACTTGCTAAATATCTTCACACCTTCTGCATAGGTAGGTGTAGTCATATATCTAATTCTAACCAATGGGAGGTAAGCAGAGATAATATTTGCAGCTTCTAAATTATATTCTGAAAAGGAAACTTGTATCTTGCATCCCATCTCTTTTTTCCTTCTTTTGTGCAAGAACAAGGGCAGGATGCTGGTTATCCACTGTAAAATTGTCAGGGCTGCCTGAACAAAATACCACGGACCAGATGACTTCAACAACAGAAATGTATTTTCTTGCATTTCCAGAGACTAGGAATGCAAAATCAAGGTGCCTTTGTTTCTCCTGTGGCCTCTCTTCTTGGTTTATAGATGGCCACCTTTTTGTTGTATTCTCACACGACCTCTTCTCTGTGCACCCACAGAGGAGAGAGATGTATGGTGTATCTTTTTCTTCTTATAAGGACACCAGGTCTATAGGATTAAGACTCCACTCTTCTGACCTCATTTAATCTCGATTACTTCCCTATAGGCCCTGTCTCCAAATATGCTTACATTAGGAGTAGGGTTTCAACATATGCATTGGGGGTGGGGGCCACAGTTCAGTCCATGGCATCTAGTTTTGTGGATGTCTTCCAGGCAACAGTGGAACATCAGGTTGAAAGACATCAGTCTTGGGTGACTTTTCGAAGTAGAGGCATATTACCCTGGACTGCCTACACCTCTCTGGACTATATATTTCAGCAACTGGGTTTCTGGATGTGTTTGTTACAGCAGCTGTATCCTAACTAATATGGTTTGAAAGAGGAGAACCAAAAGGCAATTTCTGTTACATAACAACTCTGGTTGAGGATTTAAAATGTTGATATTTGGCCGGGCTCGGTGGCTCAGCCTGTAATCCCATGCCTTTGGGAGGCTGAGGTGAGTGGATTGCCTGAGCCCGCAGGTTCGAGACCCGCCTGGGCAGCGAGATCTCATCTCCACAATAAAATCAAAAAATTAACTGGGCGTGGTAGCGTGTGCCTATAATTCCGGCTACTCGGAAGGCTGAGGCGGAAGGATCGCTGGAGCCCACCAGGTCGAGGCTGCGGTGGTCGGGAGTGGCCACTGCACTCCAGTCTGGGCGACAGACTGAGACTCCAAAAATAAGAAATAAATAAATAAATAAATAAATTGAATGTTGATATTTAGTAAATTTCAGTTAAAGTTCCTTCATTCCTGAAAGTTTTTGTGAAAAGAAGTTTCTGAAGTTTCTGGTGCAATCTCCATAAGAGAAAAAAAATCCTAGACAATTAATCCATCCTCTTATCTTAATTTCTTCTTGAATGTGTTTTGACTCTGGTTAGTACAAATCTAAATATGTACAAATAGGCAAATGCTTAAATATCACAGTCTCATTTTTCACATAACTGCTCTCTAGTCTGTTGCAGACAGATTAATTTTGATCCTAATTTGTGATAGATGTGAGAATATCAAAGGTATAAATCCAGATATTGAGTTAATCACATTTCTTACCAAATTCATGGTGCCATTTTAAAAGACAGTGCTCATTTTGTAAAGTATGTACACTTGTAAAAATAAAATTATTTGACATAAAAAATAAAATTATTTAACAAAATTATTTGACATAAAATTCATGATTCCTATTTCTTTAGGATACTTTGCAAATAGGGGATGTACTGAGTTTCTTTTTGGGGCAACAAAATATTCTCAAATTAGATAATAGTAGTGGTTGGGAAACAGAACATATAAAAAACCGCTGAGGGCTGAGCACAGTGGCTCTCACCTGTAATCCCAGCACTTTAGAAGGCCTAGGCAAGTGAATTGCTTGATTCCAGAATTTCGAGAGTAGCCGGTGCAACAGAGCAAAAATCCAATTCTACAAAAAATTAATTAAAAAATTACCTGGTCATGATGGCACATTCCTGTAATCCCAGCTACTCCAGATGCTGAGGTGGAAGGATCATCTGGGACAAGGAGGTCAAGGTTACTGTGAGTCATGATCTTGCCACTACAGTCCAACCTGAGCAACAGTGAGACCCCCAACTCAAAACACATACGAGCAAACAACAACAGCATGAGTTGTGCATTTTAAATGGGTGACTTGTATAGAATATACATTACATCTCAATAAACCTGCCAAGAAAAACGTGGGGAAAGTGGGAGGTGCATGACCATCAGACTTGAGAAGCCTGCTATGCTATAGCCACATTTGGTAAAAACAGTTCCATGTTCCATGGAAGAGGCATGCTGGGAGCTAAACTGCAAGTTAGAGAAATAGCATGCCTAAAGTTTTGCCTATAAAAAGTTATCAGCTTAAAGAAGCACTCTCAGAAACACTTGGTGATGCAGGTCTCTGAACCTACAAAATCTGTTTTCCTCTTCTGGAGGAGTCACACACACACACACACACACACACACACACATGCGCGCGCGCGCATACATCATGGATTTTTTATTTGTAGACATATACAAGCACACACATACACACACACACATTGTGGCTTTTTTTGTAGACACGAGAGTACACACAAAAATACACACATCATGACTTCTTTGTTTGTAGACATATACAAGCACACACACACACACACACACACACACACACACACACACACACACATCGTGGCTTTTTTGTTTGTTTTCCTAAGGTCTTGTGTGTTATTTAAAAATAGAGATAAATATTATTAAATATTTTTATCAAATCAATAGAATTAATTGGTCCATTTTATAGTTATTCTGAATTTGATGTCTTTGAACAAAAAGAAGTTTTTATATCTTTAGGGGAATTTCTTAGGATGATTTAGCTGTAGAAATTGTTATGACTCATGTCTTTTTTACCTAAGTAGCCAGATTGTGTTAACCTATATGTTTATTCCTTTTGAAACTCCATAAAATATTGATGAAATTTAGGGTGGGTCATCTTATAAATTTCATACTTTCTGTAGTTCACCTTATTCTTAATTCCTCTTTTGTCTTTTCTAGATGTACAGAGCAATGAACTGTTATTTCTCTATGTTATTCTTGTCCTGTGACACTAGACTTTTGGGGGGGTTAAATAATCCAAGTTTCTTTGTTTAAACTTTCATATTTCTCAACCTTTTAACAGCTCTAATTGAAGGCCTCAGTTGATATAAATAATCATTTTTACTTTTTTCTCTGCATGATCATTTGAAATAGTATTTCTAAGAAAATTTAACGTAGCTTTAAATGATTTTACACTATGTGCATTACAGAGTCTAAAGAAATACACTCCCAAGATTCCAAAGACTAGTGATTACTTTTGAAAAGTTAGACTAAACAAGGTAGCTCCAGAAAATGGGATAAAATAAAACATGTAGGTTTTGTTTCTCAGAACAAAAAGATTTGCCATGATAATTACAATTTGGCAAGTCTATTGTGAGGTCCCTGGAGAGGAAAAAAAAAAAAACACCCTACAGTCTATATGGGATAATAGAAATAAGAGCAATAAGCAGCATGGGATTTTATAAGGGAAAAAATTCACTCAAAAAAAACTAAAGCCCTCCTTTCTTTAACAAAATTACAAAATTAGTAGATGAAGGAAAAGTATTTAGTTTAATGCACCTGGTCAACTGTAAAGCTTTCAATAAAATTTTACCTCAGAATACAATTCAAATTATATTACCAAAAAAAAGTATAACTTTTGAGACAACTGAAACCTTTTACCTAATAAAGTGCCCACCAAAGCTTTGAAGGCTAATGTCAGACAAGACGTATGAAAGCGGGCTTCAGTGTTTAGAGGATAAGGGGCTAACTAATCTGCCACACACCTTCAGGCTACTTCTCCCCTGATTTCTTC
The DNA here is from genome assembly GCA_027257055.1 of Cephalopachus bancanus. Classification (NCBI taxonomy): domain Eukaryota; kingdom Metazoa; phylum Chordata; class Mammalia; order Primates; family Tarsiidae; genus Cephalopachus; species Cephalopachus bancanus. The sequence continues at coordinate 3,828,559 of JAPVLO010000073.1, forward strand.
CCTTCAAAGACCAGAGCTTTAGTCTGGGGGGGGTGGGGGCAGGGGTGGGGGAAAGTGGAGCAGGGGCATGGGGAAAGGGTAAAAGCACTAGAAATATTAGAGTCCAGGGTACCACCAGATTGGAGGGGAGAAATAATGTGGGGTGGAGGTGGGCAGCACAGTGCATATGAAGTTCTCTCCCCTTTCCCCCAGCGTGCCTGTAGTCAGTCTTATACCCCTTCCACCTACCCTCAAAATTTAGAGGATTCACCTCAGAAGAAAATAAAGAACTCCAGTGAAAATACCCATAGACACTGACATTCAAAGATGCCCTCGCATAAATAGTCATGCTGAAAATCTTTCCCAAATACCAAGTAATTTCAACCAATTGTTTTTTTTTAATTTGTAATTACATCTCACTCAGTATAATGAACAGCCAAGAAATCCCCAATACATGAGGAAAGTCTGCAACCCCAACATGAAATATGGAGTAAGAAATAATGATAAAGAAAATAAACTAGAAGGAAACAATGACACTATAACGCACAAAATAAAGTTTTATTTTAAAATTATTATCCTGAATAATGGGAGAATATAAGCAACCATAAGAAATGGGATATTGTAAGAAGAAACAGTCAAAGAACAAGGAAAAACTATTCAAATTAAAAATGATGACTAGAACAAAATCCCAGGAGGTTTAGAAGATAGTTTTGAAGAAATGTACCAGAAAATAGAAAACAGTAAATGATAAACACTATAGGAGACCAAAAAAAAAAAAAATAGAAAATAAATTTAACAGATATAAAACCAAAAAATAAATAACAATAAAATAGAGGTTTCAAAATTACCAAAAATCAACTGAGGAATAGTTTATGGAACTGAAGGACATATGTTTCTAAATGGAAAGGATGCACAGAGGGCCAAGCACAGTGGAGAAAGATGTTCCAACCAGATTATCATGAACTTTCAGAAGAGTAGGGATTAAAGAAAGATTCTAAGAACTTTTAAAAGCAAGTCATGGAGAAGTGCTTAGAAATATAAATCATATTGGAAATCTAAACAGCAACCCTGAGTTCCAGAAGACTGTTAATGACTAAAAAATTTGCTATGAAGTCATTTCCAAAGTTTAAATCATATATGAGGGTAGAATAAAGACATTTAGATATTTAATATCAAAAATAGAGAAATGTGTCTCCTGTGGACTCTTTCTTAGGAAGGTACTAGAAGATATGCTTTGGGAATATTAAGAATCAAGGGTTTAAATACAAGACACTAAAAAGATAAGAATCAGTATGTCAACTATGCACCAACAAGAACACAGAATAGAGGAAGAGATAGAGGGCTGGTGGGAGAAAAAGGTGGAGACTGCCTAGAACTGTGTTTCAAAATTTTACCAAAAAAAAGTATACTGATAGGCCTTTGACATATTTTTAAATAATTTTAATATATTCATTTTGAAAAATACTCTTGAAAACATGAATGAGAAATACAGAAAAACAAGCAAAGTACTTTGACATATTTTTGAAGAATTTATTTTAATACATTTATTTTGAAAAACACCCTATAGAAAATATGAATGAAAAATATGAGGGAGACCCCACCAAAAAAATGAAAATATTTTTTGGAGGGTGGGCCCCATGTAGTACAGGCTTTGTCTGCTAGGTAAGTGTTCTCGGAACTCATTGGCATCAGTGTACCAGCTGGCATTGTTGTGGGAGGACATGCTAGGTTTTAGTAATTTTTTTTAAAGATTCTTTTAACACATTTGCCCATTTCATGATAAGTGATTCATGAGTGCGCCTGTGCACACTGTGCTGAGTGTTCAGTAATCTTGGACCAAAATTGCATGACCTCCATGTCCCACCCTCCTCATTCACCTGATCTTGCCCCAAGCGAGTTTTTTTGTTTCCCCAAATGACAAGAGTCCTCAAATGGTGGACTTTTCAAAAAGGAAATGTTTTGCTTTTGTGAAGGAAGTAAACAAAAAAAGACCGAAGTTCTAAAAGGCATCAAAATTGATGAGTTCAAACATTGTCTTGAGCAGTGGAAAAAACATCTCTATAGGTGTATTGTATTAAATGAAGAGCACTTTGAAAGTGATAGAATTTTAAACATCTAAGAATAAATACACAATTTTTTAATAAAATAAATTCTATTTTTTTGGAGGGACTCTCCCTCGTACCTATAGAAAAATAAACGAAAAGAGGTAATATTAAACCCAGGTTACAAAAGTCTTTATTACAAAAGAATAATAATCATAATTTACTCTCTTCTCTCAAAAGTGAAAAACATTTGTGTATTAGTATTTACATAAACACTGACTACTACAGTAATCAGAAAATTGTAATTTAGTTATATTGAAAGAGTGAGAGAAAGTAAGTAGGCAGAGAATGTAAGAGAGCTAAGTCCTATACTTCCAATACTTCCAAAACAAAAAAGTCGAACGTATTATTTCTATAATTGTAAAATTAAGAAATGGATATATGTGTGTGTGTATGTGTGTGTGTGTGTGTGTGTGTGTGTGTGTGTGTGTGTCCATGATACACATACACACACACACACACACACACACACACACACACATATATATATATATATATATATAAATGTATTCATATGGAAGGGAACACCAGAAAAAAACACCTTGAAGACATTGAAAGTAGTTGTCTTTGCAGAACAGAGTAGTTTGGTGTTGTGGTAAGAAAAGTTGTATTGTGGTATAAGCTTCTTAGTAATATGGGCATGTATTATCTACAGAAACATGAAACAATAAAACTAGTGAATGTTAGCAAGAAGAAATCACTGGAGAAGAATATACTGAGTTATTTCCAAATCAGGTTAACTAACTGGATAAGTTAAGTCATGGCTTTTATCTTTTGACTGGTCAGTATGTTCTTATTTCTGGGAATTGGCCATTAAATAGAATCCTCTGGACAGATTTAAACTTTGAAGTTACAATAGGTACATAGATTAAGTCACAATTTGTAAAGTGTTCTTTATAAATATGATGTCATTTTATTGCCTTATATGTAGAAAATTTTACTATGTTTAACTTGGTTTCCTCAAGTGGTTTTGTTTGGCATGTGTAGAAATACAAACTCCGCTTAAAAAATTAAAGCCACATAAAATTCCTAAAGGTATTAGAGATGTATATTTTTCACCTAAAATGTTGTTTTTATGTTTTAATGGCATCACATCTCTACCTAAGACTTCTTCAAATTTTCTTCCCTCGTTTTTGATTCTCTCTCTCTCTCTCTCTCTCTCTCTCTTTCCCCTTTGGCCCACCTGGTGATACTTAACTTTTATCCAGCCTCTCGGCGCTGTGGGACCTCATATAGCTACTGAGGGTAATTACCACCAGCAGAGGCTAACCCAAAGGGATTTGCAAGAAATGCAACAATGTACCAGTCACTGCAAACTCTGAAAGGAAGGCCCTGTTGGTTAAAACCTCACGAAGATAAACTTCACAGAAATAATCTGAGTTGAATATGGACAAAGACATTTAGACACTTGGGATGGACTGATATCTTCAGGAGTAAAAAAAGAAAAAAATATAGTGAGTTTGTGAAAAATAAATAGTCACTCATTCTTGATCTCCTTGGTCAAAGATGAGCATTTTCATGAAGGATTGCATAATACAGTACAAAATTTAAATAGCACACAAGCAGCTGTTCTATTTATGCAAACCAATGAAGGAAATCAAATTGTTTATTTTACAAGCAGAATAAAATGTAACCAAAAAAAGAAAAAAAAAGTTTGCCCTCTCTTTTTTTTAAAACTTTTCAATTTCTGTTGTTACATTCTCAATTCAGATATCGTAAAAATAAAATGCTTTACTTCAGTTTTTGAAAATATCTGTTTTTGTGTTATTTTTGATGACTTAAAAGGGATCACACCATTCTGAATTTCACAGTAACCGATGTATTTGTAGCACAGCAATACTCTTTTATTTCAGGAAGCAGTCAAAAGCAATTAAGGAACACTGTATTCATCACGGCAGAATACACCCTGTTAAACTAATTGGAACATTATACACTACAATCTTGGCAAAATGTACCGACTATGAAGAGATGTCAGCGTCTTAATAATTCTATGATAGCCATAGGAGGACAAACAGTTGTTGTTGACAAGCGTTTGATCTTCATAAGTCTGCTGCTGTGACAAACTACAAACTATATTTTATCCTCCACTTCTGTGATCCTTCACCCAGATAAGAACCAACACCTGGCATCTTTTCAAATTTTCTTTTTTTTTCCTTTTACATCAGTGGCAAAAGTTAAAAAGGTAACATGAAAAGAAAGATGAAACAGGAATACTGTTCAAATTGAGGGACTGTAGTTTCAAGTTTCAATCCTGTATCAAAACATCTCCGCCTTATCTTCTTTTTCCAGTCATCACAAATGATGAGTACAAAGAGGTACACAAACATCAGTACAATGCTGCGTGTGTACTGCAATCCAAAAATCACAGCTACAAAATTATACCTGACATATCAAAAACTGACAGTCACATCCTCAAGATTTCCTCCTCTCATTCCCATGGACCTTCTTTATTAATAAATCTGACACATAAAAAGCATCTATATGACTAAAGTGTCAGTTACTGGAAAGACCGTTTTGATCTATTTCTCAACTTTTAGAAGAAATATTCTCTTTTTCATGAATACAGGATCCGTTCACTGACTGCCAGCTTTCAAATGACCACCTCTTGAAGTTTAATTTTAAGTTTTAAATAAATATTGTATGCATGCAGAATAATTACGATGCTCTAGAGAGATACTGTATAATGACATTGATTCTTTTTTATCTGAAAATGCCAAGCCCTTAAGGCAGCAAAGTCTGCATTTGCCAAAGATGTGGGAAGGTTCATTCCATGTGTTAAATTTCAGAAGGGGCATACGTGGCACTTTCATTAAGATGCTAGCGGTATTTCCTGAGTAAACTTCAATTTTCATGAGTTTAAAACTTCTTTCCTTTAGACTCTTAAGGTTTAAGCTACAGAACAGAACTCACTGGCCTTCAAATGAATGTTTTACACATATATTTTTAAGTGAACAAAAAGTTTCTTCATTCAAAATGACTCTAATAAAATCTAGTTTTTGGATTATGAAAATCCTCTTCACAGTTTCATCATGTCGCATAGTATTTTATATGGCATTTGTATGTTGCTATTTAAAGAATAAAATACTTGTTAGGATTCTGTCTATATCAAACTCCATCAGTGGATACTACTGTGCATCTTTTAAAAAAATATTTAGAAACAATGAGAATAAGGCAAAGATCAGAGATAGAAATCAATATATGTCTTGTCTTTTGTGTCCTCTGCCAAGGTTCTTTAAAAAATTGTATTCCATCTGGGCATGATAACTCACGCCTATAATCCCAGCACATTGGGAGGCCAAGGTGAGAGGATTACTTGAGCCAGGAGTTCTAGACCAGCCTGTGCAACATAGCAAGACCTGTTCTCTACAAAAAAATAAAAATAAGCAGGGCATGGTGTCACGCACCTGTAGTCTCTGCTACTCAAGAGGCTGAGGTGGAAGGATCTCCTGAGACCAGGAGATTGAGGCTGCAGTAAGCCATGATTGTGCCACTGCACTCCAGCCTGGGCAACAGAGTGAGACCCTGACTCAAAAAAAGTATTCCTTATCTAAATATATCCCATTCATAACTTGGCATCCACACGTGTACATTAGAGTAATGATAATTCTATAATAAAGATGTGTCCAGACTCCGGAATTTGTTTAAATATGTTGGCTCATAAAGCCTAATAAAAATATCATTTGTCGATTTTTAACAGTCAAACTTTTTTGACATATGACTTTCTCACATATGACTTGACCTAATAGCTTATTGCAGCAGAAACTTTCTAAGCTATCAACAAGTCTCAGTGCTCTACCCTCAACACATTTCTCAAATTTGACTATTGTTTCTCATCTTCACCACTACCAATCTGGTCCAGTCGTGACTATCTCTCACTTGGATTATTGTTGTAGCTTCCTAATTAGTCTTCCTGCCTCAGTCTTGTTCCATTGCAGTCATAGTTCTGCATAGCAGCCATAATTAATTTTTTAAAAATAGAAATCAGATATTTTCACTCACAACCATTCAATAGGTTCAGATTAAACTTAAACTGGAATAAATCTCATACTTCTCTCTGCAGCCACTAACCCCCACGATATTCACTCCTGACATATTGTCTAGCTTCCTCTCCCATGGTCTTTCCTTCCTTTACTGTGCTCCCACCTACGCTGCATTATTTCTTTCAATTAAGGAAGTTGATTCTTGCCTCAGGGTCTTTGAACTTGCTGATCCTTCGGACTTAAATATTTTTTCCATATTTTTCTATGATTTCCTCCATTTTTCTCTTCAGCGGAGAATTCTTCTTTCTCTATTTTTTTTAAAAATAGTCACTCTTCACACTATTTCTTCATCCTGCTTTCTTTTTCTTCATTGTGTTTATTGTCAACCAAAATTAAGACATATTTGTTTGTATATATGTTTATAGTGAATTTTGTCTGTTCCATGATGTCTTGGACTTTTTCTGTCTTGTTTCTTGCCATTTTTTAGCATCTAAACTAGTACCTGGACAATAAAAATAAAGAAATGGATATGAGAGGAAAATGTAGAGAAGATAAATGGCTGACCTTTGATTAATATATTTTTTAAAATTATTTTTCAGGCATGTTAAATTAGTTTACACTGACTCTTTGTTAAAAACTCATTTGTCCATGCCGGTGAGCACTGGTATATTTTATCAAACTTTTGATTGCCACGTCCATAGCTCTCGCTCTACCTACGGTACTTACCAGAGGTGCTCTTTTCAACTTTGTCCATAGGGGCAATATTTCACACACTGGAAATATTACCGTCCATCAGAGATACTGATTAAACAATGTATACTAATTAAACAATTCAAAGCATGAACATAATGTAATTAATGCAAAAATCCCGATTCTGACTTTTTCTTCTGAGTCCCATAATTACATATGCAACTGCTGTCTGAGATCTTTTCATGTATATCTTGAAGGCACGTCAATTTCAGCATGTCCAAAACTGAACTCATTATATCCTCCCAGATCTTTATTCCCGTGTATGTTTTATTTCAGCAAAAGACACCACAATCCAACTAGCCATCAAGCTTGAAATATGGACATCATCCTATTATTCACTCCCTCCGTTCTTGCCCCAGCTCCTCAAGTCATCCTTCATTCTGGAATTTCCACCCTTCTCCTTAGCTCACCTTCCCTTGAGGCCCGGCTGAGAACCTCATCCTCTGGGTCATTGTGGTTTTCTGTTAACCACCTCTCAAGCTTTAACTCGGCTTCTTTCTCATGTTTACTAATAATTACTCTATCTGTAAACACAGTGGCCTTTTAAAATGTAAAACTGGTATAAAAGTAATAATGCAAGCACACAGAACTTACCTGCTTTGAACACTTCAGGCCTTTCCAGTGCCCAGAAGTCCAAATTACTCAGCTTGGTCTCAATGGCATCTGCTTCCTACATCCAGCTAAACTCGTTCTCCCCGTGTATCTCCACAGAGCTCGCACTTCATCCAAGGGGACAATGTAGAGTTTTTTAGACTCTGCTCTCCCACACACTAAGCCACAGTGCACACTCTCCCTCCTCCCCAAAGTAATCCTCCACTTTTTATGTTTCTAATTTTCAATTCTTCGTTAGGACATCTTTTAAGGATTTTGTCTTTTTGAAGTATATTTCTCACTATCTCCCCAACCCACATTCTGCCTACAGAATTGACTACTCTCTTCCTTGTATACATAACTCACATTATAATTGTTCCTACTACACTGAATACAATTATGTAGTTAGGTGCCTCTCTGAGTTAAGTCCATAAGCAATTTGTGACTAGGTGGCATATTTTACTATTACATTAGCTTATACCTAACAATTGTTGAATAAATATTTGCAGAATAATGATATATGAGTGAATATATGTATATTCTGTTTTCATGTACTTTAGCGAATTTGAAATTTTAGGCAATTGATAAAAATACATTTTAAACAGTTATTAAGTCAAGTACATATAAATATGAATTTCAAAATTTCTTTGGTCTCTTTTATAAAAATAAACCCACTATTATTATTCATATTTTAGTTTTCTGCATTTAGTTTTTTTAACATCCTTTTTATCATTCATACTGTATCCATTGAGTTAATGCTGATTATAATTAATTGTTTTGATCCTCATGTAGATGTCATGTGGACTTTTATGGTCATTCCATTATAATTAAACATACATTAATGGACATTTAAAACATGCCACCATTTTTTAATAAATCTTCTATTTGTGGTCCACTGCTGGTGAAATGATCCAATAATATATCAGAACAGCAGTTTGTAATTTTGATAGAGAACACATTTGGCTTTCAAGTTTTTAAATCAAGGCCTTTTCCAGTTGGTTGAGTACCAAATGCATTGCACAGATTCTCTTTACATATAAAAGTGTTATCTCTTGTCATGGGCAGGGTTAAATGTGGTGCTAAGAGCAGCCTAACTAGATTAGGTCTGTAGTTATTGCTCAGGCATATATTTAAAAATTGTGTTAAACTGCTATTGGAAAAAAATAAAATAGAAATTAAGATATTTATGACTCCATTATCAGGTAAATTTAATTTCCAACTTGAACCTTGGAGGTTTGTGTCTGTTTTGTGTTTTTTTTTTAATTTTATCTTCTTACTCTCAAAAAGATTCATTTCACATTTGTTAAAAAATTCTTCATATTTTCTGTTTTAAGATTTTTCTATCTGTGTCTCAGATTGGTCTAAGATTCCACAGAGGAGTTTCACTTATCAGATGTCAACCACAGTCTTAATGTGGGTCCAGTTTATATGTTGAGGATTTAAGTTTGTTTGTTTTTTTTTAATAAAAGAGGTAGGGTCTCACAACTAAATGAAGTTTTCTAACTATTGCCGAGCTGAAATTTTTTAGTCATCACTTCACAACATTATGGAAGGAATATATTGACTTGTTATAAAGATAGATTTCATACAATAAATTCATCTTTCTTTTGGTAAAGGTGTATTTGGTTTTTTTTATTTTGGACTGTTTAGTAAATATAAAATCACTTTTACATAATCGATAGAATCACATTGCTTACTGGAGTCCAAACACAGTCACTTCCTTTCTTTGGGAAAAGAAAGTTATCTACCAGTTTTCTTTAATTGCTAGATTGACAAATTTTGAGGCGTGTTCGCAGAGAATAAGAAGAAATCACACTCATCGAATACTTCAAACTTTTAATTTCAGAAAAAAATCCATATTAAACTGTCAGCAAAATCTCTATGTCAAACAAGGTAAAGCTTGATTTGTATCACAGAGCAAAAATGTTTGCTTTTTATTTATTTTATTTAAGCCCCATTGAGACTGACTCAGCTGACTGAGATTGATGTGATGTTACTGTGAAAAGGGTGGGCATACTTTTTGGCAGAAGCACCTTCTCCATTGTAGAATCCTTCAATACTTTGGTGGCCAGTCAATTTGAGTGTTCTCAGTTACTGACATTTAAAAAGAGGCACTATGAAAGTGAGTTTAAAAATTAGGAAGACTGGTGTGGCCGGGCATGGTGGCTGATGTCTGTAATCCCAGCTCTGGGAGGCCAAGGTGGGAAGATTGTTTGAGCCCAGGACATCAAGGCAACATAGTGAGACCTCATCTCTACAAAAAAAAATCAAAAAATTATCTGGGCAAGTCCCAGGTACTTGGGAGCCTGAGGAGGAAGGATTGCCTGAACCCAGGACGTCAAGGCTGTGGTGAACAGTGATCATGTCGCTGCATTCCAACCTGGGTAATAGAGCAAGACCTTGACTCAAAATAATGATAATAACAAAAACAATGATAAATAAAAGCTAAGAAAGCCTGAAAGCTAGGCTTCTTGTGCCAGTTAGCCAAGTAATGAACACAAGAAAACAAAATGGCCTAAAAATAAAATAAAATAAATATTAGGAAGATAGAGTGTATATATGAATTGATCGATGATTGATAATGACCATTTATCTATCTATTTATCTATCATCTATATATAGATTTATTCACACTGACATCTCCCTTCGAGTGCAACAAAAAGTGACTTTGATATTATTGAAGACTTAACTTCTCATATCTTTGGCTTGCTTTAAATTATTTTAACAATAAAATTTTGATGAAAATTAACACTAAAAACACTGGCCATTTCCAGATTCCAGATTCAATGTGCTGTACTACATGGAAAAGAGTCACATAAATGAATTCGCCTGTATCCTGTGAAGTAGTAGACAGCACAGTAGAAGGAATATGGAAGCTGAAGTTAGACCTACCTCTGATTACATACTTCTCCTGTGTGACTTTGGACAGTTTATTTAACCCGCTGAGCATTCATTTCCACATCCATGAAAAACAGACAACAAAGCATTCTTGAAAGCATTAAATAGGTTAATCTATTTAAAGACTCTATTATTATCTGGTATGAATTAAGTTCTAATTAAGATGGTGAAGTCATTGCAGAGTTGGTTGGTCATTGTGGAACCACCTTATAGTGAAGAGAAGTTGTCTCGCTGGAGCATGGCTAGACAAGAGCATACACACTTGCAATTTGTTGATAAAAGTACTCAGCACCCTGTTGAGCCAAAAATAGAAAGCCATATGGTTTCAGAAGGAATTTAGTATTATAATACCCTCAAATATTTCCTTCCGAATATAAGAAATTCAAGTTATACACTTATTTTTTTTAAATATAATAAATGTCCTTTTTTTACTATTTTTTACTAGCTATTCCCAAAAGAAAAGGCCAATTAAAAATACTTGCTATAAGCTGGTGCTGTGGCTCACGCCGGTAATCCCAGAACGTTGGGAAATGGAGGCAAAAGGATTGCCGGCGCCCAGGGGTTTGAGACTGGCCCCTTCGTGAGACCCCGTCTCTACAATAAATCAAAAAATGAGCCGTGCATTACAGGTGGTGGCACCCGCCTGTAGTTCCAGCTACTTGGAAGGCTGAGGCGAATGGATCACCAGAGCCCAGCAAGTCAAGGCTGCGGTGACCACCAGCAAGCCACTGCACTCTAGCCTGGGTGACAGAGTCAGACTCCAACTCAAAAACAAACAAAAAACAAGCAAACAAACAAAAATAAATAAATATGCTTGATTCAGTCTATAAGTTTCCTTACACTGGGAGAACAACCTTCAGGAAGTTATTCAATTTAGTGAAATGCTATTGAAACTGAAACACTGATATGATCTATCACAAATCTAGATGGAAGACTCTAAAGCTATAAAAACAGCATATTTATATTTGGGTTGATGGGTTTGAAAGCTCCAATCATTTTTCTAAATTTTGGGCCCAGTCCCTAAATGATCTGTAGAGCTTAGCTTTTAGAACAAAAATGCCCACAGAAATCCTTACTGAAAAGCAAGAACATCCGGGGAATAAAAACAGAAATCATAGTAATCAGCTAGAAGTAGTGCTCAGTTTTTGAGCAAGAACTGATCAGTCTTTCCAAATTCAGTGATTCTCTTCTCAGGTGTCCAGGGCTCACACCAAAGGGACCCTCAATATTTTCTCAACTAGCTCTACTCAGTGCGCTATTTCACAACCACCTACACCTCCTCCTCACATTTCCTTCTCACTTCAACCACAATCTACTTCTCCCGAGACTCATTTATTCGTGGATTGTGTGGGTTGCTGGTAACTGCTAACTAAACTCTGAATTCATTTCTGTGACTCTTTTCCATGTAATACAGCGCGTTGAATCTGGAAATGGCCAGTGTTTTTAGTGTTTGTCTTCATTACAATTTTATTGTTAAAATAATTTAAAGCAAGCCAAAAATATGAGAAATTAAGTCTTCAACAATATCAAAGCCACTTTTTGTTGGACTCCTTTGGAGCCTTAATAAGACACAGGCGAAATTTCTCCAATACTTCTGGTATCCTGCCTCTCACCCTCCATAAGTATGTCCAGTGGTCTGGGAAAGCGTGAGCTAGAGAAAGAATGAGCAAATCTTGAAATTATGACAAGAGACATAAGATTAAATTTGAGGTATATCTTTAAGGGTCACTTAGATATTTGTAATATTTAAAGACTTTATGAGGGACTCAATCATTTGTCATTTTATATTCTTCCATATGGAAATATTACCTTAAAAACACCCACTATAAAAAGTTACTCTCGCCAGGCTCGGTGGCTCAGCCTGTAATCCGGCGCCTTTGGGAGGCTGAGGTGAGTGGATTGCCTGAGCCCGCGGGTTCAAGACTCGCCTGGGCAGCAAAACCTCATCTCTACAATACAAAATCAGCCGGGCATGGTAGCGCATGCCTGTAATTCCGGCTACTCGGAAGGCTGAGGCGGAAGGATCGCCGGGGCCCAGCAGGTCGAGGCTGCGGTGGCCGGGAGCGGCCACTGCACTCCAGTCTGGGCGACGGAGTGAGACTCCAACTAAAAAAAAAAAAAAAAATTGTTACTCTCTTTTTTCCAAGTAGTCCCTAGTTATCTTTGCAACTCATGAAAAATAAGTCAAAACAATTGTTTTACCTGAATAAAAATTACTTATTTTATTTCATGTAATTTTATTGCTAATGAAGATACTGTCCTTTCAAGTTTTACACTATTAAAAATTAATCCTACTTGTGTTGTTCCATATAAAAAGTCTTGAGAAATTATTTCTTAAGAACTATCACTTTTTGTTGTATTTCCATGGAATGAATGTCTATTTGTGAAACAATACCTAATATAATAGAGCCCAATATGAAGAGACACTGAAGAGGATGAGAAATGAAGTTGCTTCCAAAAAAGGAGTTACAGCCAGGCTCGGTGGCTCAGTCTATAATCCCAGGCTTTGGGAGGCTGAGGTAAGTGAATTGCCTGAGTCCACGGGTTCAAGACCCACCTGGGCAACTTGGCGAGACCTCATCTCTACAATAATTCAAAAAATTAGCCGGGCGTGGTGGCACGCGCCTGTAGTTCCAGCTACTCGGAAGGCTGAGGCAGAAGGATCGCCGGAGGCCAGCAGGTCGAGGCTGCGGTGGCCGGGAACAGCCACTGCACTCCAGACTGGGTGACAGAGTGAGACTCCAACTCAAAACAAACAAAAAAAGGAGTTACAACTTGTCCACACATTAACTAATTAACTATCTCATTTTTAAAAAAGAAAAGTTATGCTGAAAATAGAATAAACTTTAGAATCAAATAGTCCAGTACTTAAATAATAAATTTTCTACCCACTTGTTGTGTGACCTTGGAAAGGTTTCTTTTAACTTCTGTGATTCTCAATTTCCACATATGTAAAATAGGAAGAGAAATAACTATTTCTCAGAGGTTCCAATACACCCTAAAGATGAGAATGTCCTGGAGTGTAGCAAACAACATATAAATGTCAGTTTATTCTATAACCCCCCAGGTTTAATGTTAAATAATTGACAATTAAATAAATACACAATATTTAAATTTGCAAAAGAGTTTAATATTTTTCTGTTACAAGTTGAGATCACAATTTGTAAATATTTTATGAACAATTTAATATCAATCAAAATATCTTAACAATTAGATTCCCATGGTGATGATTTTATTTTAGATGTCTTTTTAACTATTGCAAAACATATATATAGAAAAATATTTCTGAACTTTAATTCTATTTGCCCAATTTAGATGGATTAATGCTGGTACTACCTCCATTTTGGTTTTTTCTCTGGGTTACTGTAATAACCTCCTGAAAGGGTTCTTTGACTCATGCTCTGTACTGTAGCCAGTGATTATCCAGAGTCACATGTTATCATCTCTCTTCCATGCACAAACATTTTCTATGACTCCACACCCAAAAATTAGAGTATGAACTCTTTTACACTTGGCACTATAAAAAGTGATTTTTCACCCTTTCCTTCCTGTCAAACTGACCTACCTATCCTATACTCACACTCTAACCAGCTACAGCTATATAAATAACCAAATACCCACACTAACCTATTTAGAGTGCTGCAAACTCAACATGCTGTGATCTTTACTTCTCAATGCCATTGTACAACAGTTGCTATGATATAGAAGTCTTCTTTTACAAATACCCCACCACCACAACTCCTCAACTCCATTCCTGTCCTTGACAAACTTATTAAGGTTATTTAAATCTTACTCCTCAAAGAGGTTCTGCATCTGTTGAAGGCAATATAAGCTCATTAACTCTCAAATCAACACTCTTGCAGACAGCAAGTATTAACTTCATTAAAAAAAAAAAAAAACATAACTCCATAAGGGGACTGGCAAAAGGGAAGCAAATGGTGCTTAGTGAGTTTCTTATTTTTATAGCTGCCAGCCAGAGGATGGGCTCCAATCCATACCATGCAGCTGCTAAAACTCTGATAGAAAATATACAGTTGTTGTGGTTTAAAGAACCACAGTTCAAAATTTATGATAACCACATATAATCAAAAGTGAGGGAGGATCCAGGAAATAAAATCTAGAGAAGAGGAGCCCCCAGCTTCTCTCTATATACATACACCCTGCTAAAATCTCTAGCTGAATCATACACAATTTATTCACTGGGCAAACTCAACCAGCCTTGCCAAGCATAATGAAACAGAACTGAGATTTGGACTGCTGTCCAAGAAACTGAGTTTGTAGTCTGAGTCATCCAAATTCATTCAAGAATAGGTAAAAAAAATATTGATTTTCTTTAGAGAAATATAATCAAATCCAGAGTCTCCAAAACATAACCTTCACAGTACCCAAGATATAAGCCAAAACTGCTGGCATATAAAGAAATAAGAAAATATGACCCATTCTAAAAAGAAAAGACATTTAGTGAATACTGATCCTGAGATAACCCCTATATTGGAATTAGTGAATGGAATTTTAAATCATCTATAATAGCAGTATCCAATAACACAAAGAAAAGTATGTCTATACTGAAATAAAATGTAAAACAAAATATATGCAGTCCCGAGAAATTATTTTTAAAAATGAAGTGTTAATCTATACAAGAAATCAATCATGCTGTTTTCTAGATCCCCATTCTTTGGTTAAAATTAGCCTTTGCCTTATTTGTGTTTTGATATTTGTGTGTGTGTGTATATATATATATATATAATATATTATATAAGATATTATATATTATATATATCAGCAATTTTCAGTCTGTCTTTTATTATTAATTTGTGTACCTCTCTATTATCCTGTTTATAAATTCTTGACATTATTTATCGATGACTCTTTCACCAACAAACACCTAGCATGAAATCTCCGAATTGACAACATTGTGAAAAAGTTGCCTCCTGAGCAGTGAAGTCAAACATACCTGTGTGTGAATTATACCTCTAACAATCTTACTTAATTCCATCTAAGGCTCCATTTCTACATCTATAAAAGCACAATAAAAATGTGGATCTATTGTGAAGATTAAATTAGATAATGCATATACAGTGCTTAACTCATTTATTAACTTATTCTACAAAAAATATTATTGATCACCCATTATGTTTCAGTAATTCTTCCAGGTATTAGAGATAGATTAGTAAACAAGACTTGTAAGAGCCTTACTTACTCAGAGTTTATAAATGAGAAAAAGAGAAAAAGACGCCAAATATGTAAAGAAATAACAAAATTACTTGATTTCATAAATGTGAATGAAAAAAGACTCTAACTGGATAGGAGGAGCTAAGTCAGTAACAGCTCAATGAATTGTGGTTATTTTTGCTGTTATTATATATTTTACAAAATTCTTCACAGCATTATATCCACGATTTGTAGAAAGTATATTCTTCATGAATGTTTGTTAAATTTACTTTTCTTTGGTTTAATTCGCATTACATAACACAAATAAAAGGGTCATGAGCTCCACGATACATCCATAACCAGAGGGCCTCAGCCCACAACATATGTTATATGCTACTCTTTCCCTTCGAAAGGTCTAAACCACTTTAGATGAGGAAATAATTTGTTTAAATGAAATATAATAAATCAATTATTAAATCTAAAAGAACCGAGATATGACACTCAAGAAAGTGACACATTTGAAGTTGACTAACCAGATTGTTTTTCCTGGAATGAGGCTTTAGCAGCTAATCTAGGGAGGGAAGTTTGTTGTTAAAAGCAAACATTAGAATATAATAACTAAACAAGTGGTTTAGGATGTGGTGCATTAATTGTACTAATTGTAGGTTAAGAAGAGGTAGATTTCATACTGCTAAATGTTGACTACAAGCTGGAAATTGCTGCATAGGAATTGAGTTTCTATGCTTTAGCCAAGGAGTCTCGCTTTTTAAAAAATCTGTTTGGGTATAGGAGGGGGAGAAACATTGCTAGAAAAACAATTAGACTCATTTGTGACACTAGAGCCCCTGGGGAGAGTTTTAGGGGGCTGCTCTGATTAAGCCCTTAGGACGCAATTTCAAACAAACCTTTCTCCAACAGAGGTCTCTAACACCCAAACCCTCCTATCAGCAGCACACAGCAAACTACACACACGCTCACAAATGGAAAAACAGACTTATTTTTTTCATAATGTACACAAAGTCTGTGCATTGTTGGGAATAAAAGTAAGCACATGCAAAGAACCACAACAGTGCTAATGTCTATTTTCTTTTGACAAGTACTAATTTAGAATCACAACGGAATCGTCTCTGCCTTATTTCTGTGCAAGTGACTAAGATGCACAGGTCTAACAGGGTCTTTGTTGCCTCGTGTTTGCTTTCCCTTTAGTGGCTAGATGACATTCAAAAAAATTACAGTAAGTGTGTGTGTGGCTAAACACTGAAACTAAAATGGACCTCAAGTTTCTTCTGAGTTTTTAAGTGCTCCTTTGTGCTCACTCGTTCAAATACATTTCTATTGTTCTAAGGGTTAAAAACTGCACTATCACAATGACAAGTCTTATTACTCAGTCAAAGTAAATGGATCACCACATAACCTTTCAGAAATGTTCTTCCTTAAGCTATTAAAACATTCCATGCCCTTAGATGACAACAATTTCTCTGCCTTTTGAAATTTCTTTTCTATCCTGCAGAGTTCATAGAGATATGCTTGGTTAAAATCAACTTATATAAAACTATGCACTGTAAATTCTGACACTTCTGTTTGAATCTCTTTTCAAACACTTGTCTTTGCTCACCATAATAGATGTCAGTTCTTCTGATGTAGTTCAAGCATAAGCTTCATATGAAGACTCAGCTATGTCTATTGCATTTCTGAAGCTACTACTCACTGAAGTTTTGTGCTGTTTGACATCAAAGATAGGCAAGAATCACCTGCTGAGTTCACATGCATGGAGCAAAACATCTTCAAATCACTTTTGCTAGACAAAAGTTTTTTTTTTTTAATATTAAGCTTTCACTATCATGTGGACTTAAAGACAAATGCAGTCCTCGTTAAGGTCGCAACATTGTATTATTAAAATATGCATCAGAAGCTCTGAATTTAGCTAACTTTTAAACTAAAGGTAATTTGTGTAGCTGCTTCGGATTTGAACTTAGTTGCAAAGAATTCAGCATCATTCAGACATTCAAAATGTGATTTTTATTCAATACGCAGTTATTTTGCTCAAAGGTAAAAGCACTTTGAACATTCTCAAACCAAAAGAGAATCTCCTAATATTTCCAACTTTAATAGATGCCCTTGACATCAATTTAAGAGATGATTTCATTCAAAATAAATGTATACAGAGTATTTGAGAACTATAGATTTTTATTTTTAAAGAAACTACTTAAATTTTAGAGTTACTACAAATAGTACTATGTAGGTCTTCTTTTGGAAAATAATAACAGCAATATTTTAACATTTTTACTACATAATGTAAGTTGGCATTACTTTTGTTAAACATCAGTATTTCTCATAACACTATAAAAAAGCATTCTTAAAGAGTTGGGAATATGAAAAATTATAATTTTTTTGAGTTGTAGTCTCACTCTGTCACCCAGGTTGGAGTGCAGTGGTAGGCTCATGCCACCCCAGCATTGACCTGCTGATGATCCTTCCGCCTCAGTCTTCCAAGTAGCTGGAACTACAGGTGGGTGCTACCATGCCCGGCTAATTTTTTATTTATTGTAGAGACAAGGTCTTGCCAAGTTGCCCGGGCCGGTGTCGAACCCGAGACTCAGGCAATCCACTCGCCTCAGCCACCCAAAGTGCTGGGATTACAGACTAGCCACTGAGTCTAGCCAAATTATAATTTTTTATGTCTGTGGTATTCTAGATGAGAGCTTTAAAACATGGACTCCCAATTCCACAGTATTAAACTCAACAGAAATATAAGTGAATGGTAGTAAAAACAAGGCAAAGACCTGAACTTGCCCAGGGACAGGACCTTTTGGTATAATAATTTGCTTTTTAAATACCACCAGTTTTCAAATTTTAGCTTTCACAGGACAGAAATATTTCAAAACATTGGGAGGATATTATATCCTAATTTCTGTTTGCCTATTTAGAATACGCTCTTAAATATATATAGTTTACTGTGACCATAATACATAAAAGGAAGAGTATTTTCATATTTAAAAAAATAGAAAACATCAAACTTTAAACAGAAGTTACTAGATTGTTTTACTTTGCCTTTGATCAGTTTTGAAGAATTCTTGCTCGTGTTTTTCTCATCCAACCCTGATATTCTCTGTGCTGTTCTGTGGTCTTACATATCAATCAGCCCAAATTGTCTCCGTGGTAAAGAGTTTGAATAAAGCATGAAGACAAAAAAAATGCATGATTTTTTTTTAACCTGCAAAAAGAATGCAGTGGAGAAAGATAGAGATAAAATGTCATGTCACTGTAATCCCTTAGCTAACTTAGTCAACCAGAGAATGACCACTCAAGTCTAGAGTACCTATGCCTTTCTTTGTTGCACCCACATTTTGAATTCTCTTTCTGTGCTTTGAAAGACTGATTAATGTTACCAGTTTTACATCCTGAAAAGTGTATGCTTAGAAGGTGAGCCAGTTCAGACTTTACCCAAGGTTATAAAAGAGCAAATAAAAAAGGAAACATCAGAAGAATTGCTAAATGATACTTCTATTTCAATTTTCTAAAGAGATACTATCAATAATCATGCTAAACTTAATTTAAATTTGTCATTTGTTTTTGTTACAGAGATTTTTTTGATAGCTTACCAAAATAGGTTCTCCATTCCTTCTTGGGTACACAACTATAATACAGACTCCCTTGCAGTTAAGTATGGTGATATTATTTAGTTCCTGCCAATGAAGTGTGACCAGAAGTAATGGTCACCAGACCCAAGCCATAAAATCCTTCCCTAGATTGCTTGCCAAAATTGTCTCCAATTCTAGCTTGAAAGAATGTGTTGAAAATTATAGTCTCTGGCAGTCTGGGTCCTTGAATGACTGCTTGGAAAAGGACTACTCCCTTGACTTGTTTACCCATTGAAATAGTTACTTGAGCTTGAAATAGATTTATAGTGTGTTCGCACCATTATTTTGGGGGTTCTACCTGTTATAATAAGTAATCTACTGTTGACTTATTTGTCTACTTATGTTAAGCGTTATCTACCTATAAACTATGGTATTGAATTTTATTTTTAAATAATCTAATAAACATTTAATTTTTGATTAGCAAAGTTATGTATTTTATACTGAACTGTCCATGAACATTTAACTATCTGTCACAATATTATTCCTCCAGTTCCTGTCTGAGAAAAGTGGCATCTGATATAAGACAACTCTCCACTGACCGTACCTGGTTAGATGGAACTTGAACAATGTAGCTAAATATCTCCTTTAAGAAACTTGCCATGTAGGTGAATGAGGGAAAAGACTAGGTGGAAATATAGGGAGAAAAATGAACATATATCTACAAATTAGCCAAATTTGGTAGTCATGCTATACAGATCAATGAAATCTCCCTCAAAAATTTTAAATGCGAGGCATTAGAGAAAGTTTCTTTTTCTTTTACTATTGCTGTGTAACAAACCACAGCAAAATTTAGTATCATAAAACATCTACTTTGTTAAGTTCATGAATTACATAGGTTTGGAATTTGAACAATCAGAGAAGGTATGGATTTTTCTCGGCTCCACAATGCCTAGAGTCTCAGATGGAAAAGTTTAAAGGCTGAGAGTTAATTAACAGCTAAGGATTAGAATCAACTAGAGGCATCTTTACCCTCATGTCTAGTGACTGATGCTATCAACTAGAATACCATCATGTGGCCTCTCTATGTGATCTCTCAGCATTGGCTTACTCAGCTTCCTCCCAGGATGGGTCTGGGTTTCAAGAGCAATCATTCCAAGAAAAACTGGAGAAAGTTATGTAGTCTTTCATGATTTACATTAAAAGTTATATAGCGTCACTTCTACCATAGTCACAAGTTTGACTAGGATCAAGGAGAGGAAACAGAATTCTCAGTGGTCTGAGTGGCAAAGTCACATTATAAGATGGGAGGTATTGCAATAGCCATCTTTGAAAAAATACAATCGTCACAAGGTCATTAAGTAAAGGAGGATACACAGAAATAATATAGATTGAAGGCAAAATGAATAAATTATGTAGAACAGCTAAGACTAAAAACTGGAGAAGGAATTCTGCTTCTGCTTATGACAAAGTAGCTGCTGCAAATGGATTTATTTTGTAAAGTCCTTGGGTAGAAATAATATATGTGTGTATGCATACATATGTGTATATATATGTAGCCTCTCTGTATATACACACACATGTGCATATAAAAGGCGTATATTCAGGATAAATAAATAACTCCTAAAAATTTTTGGTAAAAACCGGTCAAATCAATTTTTTTAAATGAACAAAAGACATGAGCTGGCACATTTTAAGAATATTCAAATGACAAATAAGCATAATTTCATCAGTTATTAGAGAAATGAATACAAAAATCAAAATGAGGTGCCACTGCATGACTACTTGAATGGCTAATATTTTAAAGAATTACAGTTCAAGTTTTAGTGAAAATATGGAGCAAATGATAGGAATATACATCTTTAGAACATTGTTTAGTAGCAACTATCAAAACTGAACACGCACCTATTTTACTATTCAAAAATTTTATTCATTGATGTGTATCAACTAAAATGTATACATATGTTCAGAGACACGTACAAAAGTGATTATCAAAGTATGACCCAGCAATCCCCCATTGGGAATATACCCGGAGAAACTCAAGTCATTCTACAAAAAAGTTACCTGCACATGCATGTTTCTTGCAGCTCTATTCCCAGTAGCAAAAACATGGAACCAACCATGCTGCCCATCAAAGTTGGACTGGATAAAAAAAGGTGGCATATATACACAATAGAATATTATGCAGTCATAAAGAAGGACAAACATATGGACTTCATAGCAACTTGAATGGATTTAGAGTCTATTATACTTAGTGATATATCACAGAAACAAAGAACAGAGTACCATATGTTCTCACTCATAAACTGACCTTGAACAATT
This sequence comes from Cephalopachus bancanus, assembly GCA_027257055.1. NCBI lineage: Eukaryota > Metazoa > Chordata > Mammalia > Primates > Tarsiidae > Cephalopachus > Cephalopachus bancanus. The sequence goes on from JAPVLO010000073.1 coordinate 3,849,910, forward strand.
ATCATAATACTATAAGAAAGGGATTGGCAGTAGTGAGAACTTCCAGGGGAGGGGAGGCGGGATTGGCAGTTGAGAGAAACTGCCAGCTGAAGGAGGGGTACAATGAACATCTGTATTCATAACCCTGAATGTATCACACATATTTAAAATAAAGGAAAAAAAGTATTACTCACAATAGCCAAAATCTATAAACGACCTAACTGTCCATCATTAATAAGATGGATAAATAAATCCTGGTGTGTTCATGCAATATAATTTTAGACAGAAATAATATGAACTATTACCTATGACTTCACAAAATGACATTGACGAATTCTGTAGACATAAGGTTGACTGAAAGAGGCCAAACACTAAAAATTAAATATGATCTGATTCTAAATATATGAGGTTCAAAACTAGGGAAAACTAATAGCTGGTTACACTCAAAATGGATGAATGATTGGTATGATTAATCTCCACTGATGGGGTTAGAAAGTTGTTACTTTTGAAAAAGTTTTTGCCGGGCTCGGTGGCTCAGCCTGTAATCCCGCGCCTTTGGGAGGCTGAGGTGAGTGGATTACCCAAGCCCGTGGGTTCGAGACCCGCCTGGGCAGGCAAGACCTCATCTCTACAATAAAATCAAAAAATTAGCCGGGCGTGTTAGTGCGCGCCTGTAATTCCGGCTACTCAAAAGGCTGAGGCGGAAGGATCGCCGGAGCCCAGCAGGTCGAGGCTGCGGTGGCCGGGAGCAGCCACTGCACTCCAGTCTGGGCGACAGAGTGAGACTCCAACTCAAAAAAAAAAAAAAGTGTTTAATGAGATAAAGCAAAGTGATGCTTCTAGAGTGCTGGCGCTATTCTATATCTCCATATAGACAGTGACTATATAGAAGTGTTTCCTTGCAAACTGATACAAGATTTGTACCCTTTACTATACATATGTTATACTTCAGTGGTTTTAAAGTTTTAAAAAATTAAATCGAGAGATCGCTCAGGGGAGGCAATAAAAGTTAGATTCTGAAAGGAAAGCCAGATGACTGGGAAGGGAACTCTTACTGCAATCCAAGAGACATGGTGGCCCTCCAGGAACATTATGTACCTGCCACTGTGTCATCTAGCACTTCTAGGAGGTTAAGCCTACCACAGCTTTCCATTCCTGGGGTAACTGGAGCTTGCTCTGTTTCTGGCAACTTGAAGAAAAGACTAAGCCCCAAAAATACTCGAAAGGAAAACTTAAGAAACCATAAGATAAAAGGAAGGCAGAGAGACATATTTAGCCATAGGACCATGATTTATGAATGTGAGGAATGATGGTTTCTGATTATTTGACTTGACTTGATACTGGGATACTATTTTGCAATGATGAGCAATAGTAATAACCATAAGGTAGAAAAGTAGACTGTGACGTATCTTTCTCTAAGGCATTAGTTATCTTCATAGGAATTGAGTTGACTAGTGAAAAATGCAATAAAGAAGAGAACTAGTCTAGTTTGAGGGGAATCAACTATAAGCAGGGTTTAAAATATACTATTTATCAAAAATGCGCGTTTTTGATGAATATTTAGTTGTGTTCAATTCATTTACATGCCATTAATTCATTCAGTGTCTCCTATGTAACTGAGCGCTATTATGGCAGCTGAGGATACAGCAATGAATAAAACAGAGAAAACTTTCTGCCTTCATACAGCTTATATTTTACTTGTGGGAGGAGCAGGTTATATACAATAAGTGCATAAATTATTAAAATATACTGGTAAAAGAATTTATAGAAAAATAAGAACGTGGAAAGGGATAGGAAATTTTAAAATTTAGGTAAGGTTTCAGTATTTACTACAGTGATCAGGAAAAGATGTCACTGAAAAGGTGACATTTGAGTGAAAAAACTGAGAGGTGAGGACAAAAACCACACAGACCCCTATTCTTTGTTTTGTGACAAGCACTCATCAGATAATATCTGGGTTGTAGAAAGACACAAAAGTGCATGAACTTTTGGGCAGGACAGTTCTGGTTTTGATCCTAGCTTGTGCTGCCCTGTTTCCTGCTGTTTCTATAAACCTACTCTCTTTCATCCCTCCTCTACTCTGTGCCCTGGGAGTATAACCTTTATGAACTCCCTTAAGAGACTTTTTTGCCCTCTGACTTCCAATTGGTTTGGGAAAATGGGTGCCCTGGCTGGAGGTTAAAGAGAACAAGAGTTCTGAGTACTCAGTATTGATTCGTGCTGGATGCTGGCATTTCTCAACCAAAGGCCTCAACACCGGTCTGGTGGTCCTCTTCTACAACTACACCTCCTCACTCTATGTTCCTGTAAACACCTTAGCTAGCGCTTTTCAGCTTCAGGCCTGGTGACGCTCGCTGCTTCCCACAGTTGCTAATTTCAGGGTGCTTTGGCATACCCTTGTTTCCCTTAGCCCTGCCCGGTCCTTTGTAAGTGGTCTCTTTATTCAGCTTTTCCCAGTAATTCCCTTTGAATGTGCCACCTGCTTTCTGTCAGAATTTTGATTTACAAAAACTCCTCTATTTACTACTTTTACTTTTTAAAAACTCAGTTTCCTCATTTAAAAAACAAACTGTCTAAGAACATACTAATCTCTTCATGTTACTGCAAGAGTTAAATAAGTTAAAAGTTTTAAAGTCTTTTTACACATTGTCTATAAAACAGAATGCAATTTTTGAATGGTAATCATTGGTATTACTCATAAAGATAGGTAAGGCCCACGCTCCGTAAGGAAGATCGATTTAGAAAGAGGTGGATACATTCATAACCAATATCCCTAATAAAAACAACATAAAATTGCTATTTGTTTACATAGATAATCAGCCATTAACATCTACACATTAGCAATAAGGAATGCGACATTCTCAGTCTGGCCCTCACTCATAATCCCATTCTCCACCTACCTGCCAGAGGGATCTACTTAACAAATCATTCCACCGACCTAAAATCCATTATGATGCATTCAATTATTTGGCAAACAAGGTCTTTTGTGATCTGATATTATATTTTCTGCTTCATCTCTCGCCCTTCCTCTCTCCCACTCATTTCACATCGCAGCTGTATTCTATCAACTTCTCGTTCAGCACCTTCTGCCTGGGATGTTCTCTACTTCTATCATTTGCTATCTTTTTCTTTTACCATTTAACCTCAGCACCATCTTTTCTGGCATGTGTTGTGCTTTGCACCACTCAGGTGAGCTTAGATTCTCACCACCTCTATACTCATGACACCTGGTATTGTTTCTATTGAAGTACCTAACACAGAGTGTTAGACATACCCTCTTCCCTTCCAGACAGTAAGCTCCCAAAGGAAAAGGATTACTCTTTCATTCCTGTAAGTTCAGAAACAAATTGTTTACAGTATTTAAAAATCAGGACATGGAGAGTGAATACATTTTTAAAACATACAGTTTTCTAAGTGTAAAATGGCATATAATTTAACTAGAGTTATCAGAAGTAAACCATTTTAAAGCATGTCTAAACTTACTGATTATACTTAAGTTCATTTATTTATTTTTTACAAGATTTGCTTTGGAAATGTTGGCATATCTAGATACTTGATGTTTAGAAATTTGGCTATGCAGAACATTTGGGAAACCTATAAAAGTTGTGCAAGCCAGGCTCGATGGCTCAGCCTGTAATCTGCGCTTTGGGAGGCTGAGGTGAATGGATTGCCTGAGCCAGCGGGTTCGAGACCCGCCTGGGCAGCAAGACCTCATCTCTACAATAAATCAAAAAATCAGCCGGGTGTGGTAGCGCATTCCTGAAATTCCAGCTACCTGGAAGGCTGAGGCGGAAGGATCGCCGGAGCCCAGCAGGTTGAGGCTGCGGTGGCCGGGAGTGGTCACTGCACTCCAATCTGGGCGACAGAGTGAGACCCCAACTCAAAAAAAAAAAAAAAAAAGTTGCGCAAAATTGAATAAAAACACTTGTTTCAATTTTTATTTGGTAAATCAGACACATCCGATTTATGAAACTGAAAAATAATAATTAAATTGTTATTACTTAATAATGCTAATGTAATTTTTTTTAGTTGGAGTTTCACTCTGTTGACCAGGCTGGAGTGCAGTGGCACACTCACGGCCACCCCAGCGTCGACCTGCTGGACTCTGGTGATCCTTCTGCCTCAGCCTTCCAAGTAGCCAGAACTACCACACGCAGCTAATTTTTGATTTACTGTAGAGACGAGGTCTCACCAAGTTACCTGGGCTGGTCTCGTACCCACGGGCTCAGGCGATCCATTCACCTTGGCCTCCCAAAATGCTGGGCCACCGAGTCTGGCCTGTAATTTTATATACTCTTGTATGGTTTTTCACTGACTAATTGACATTGTGTGTGAAGATCTGTTAGATATATACAAATTAAACTTTGGTAAACAGTAAACTGTCAAAATAATGCATATTCCACTTGAGAAGAGTGATAATAGAAGCTTAAACTGTTCAGTCATTATTTCTTTCAGGCAGACTATTAAGTAATTCTATTCTCACGCAATTTGTTTCTTTAACTTGAGCTACCTCACACGTGGATCAGTACACAGGAAAATGATATTAGTATAAAGAATATGTTGGCCAGGCACGGTAGCTCACACCTGTAAGCCCAGCACTTCAGGAGGCCAAGAAAGGAAGATTGCTTGAGCTCAAGAGTTTGAGATCAACTTGGGCAACATAACAGGACCTTGCCTCTACAAAAAAAAATTTAAAAATTTGCGTGGCATAGTGACTGTGCACCTGTAGTCCCAGGTGCTTGGGAAGTAGAAGCAGAAGGGTCACCTCAATCCAGGAGGTCGTGCAGTAATCATGCCACTGCACAAGCCATGATTGTGCCACTGTACTTCAGCCTGGGTTGACAGAGTGAGACTCTGGCTCAAACAATAAAATAGAATAAAATAAATAAAATAAAAAGAATATGTTCATTAGTTTATACATAAATTTTTCTTGTCACATTGATATTTTACAGCACACATAGCATTAGCAAAATACAAAGTAGTCTAAGTGCAACTACTGGTGAAAGACAACTACAGTACTCTACCCAATGCCCAGCCATTTTACATTCTTTGTATCTACTCCGAGTGGACACAAGCTCTGGCTTGAGGAAATTTGTATATGAATTTTTCCTACCTTTGTACATACTGTGTTTGTTTCCATAACTCAAACTCAGTCCTTCCTTAAGTTTCCTTCCAATAAATTTCCTACGCCTATTTTAAAATATAAAGTCCTACTTTGTTCTGTTAGCTCACTTATTTTTTGAGGTTAATATATCTTTTTAAACAGCAATGTGCTATCAAAATTTTTATTGTTTTTGTTTGTGATCTGTCTGAATTGTCATTGGCTCATCCCTACTCCTTTTTTTTCCTATAGGTTTAATTTTGCTGAATGCAAGGTTTTCCCCATATGCCTACATCACTTTTAATCACAATACTTAAACTGCATATGCATGGTTTCACCTACACATTTCAGATGAATAGGAAAAAAGAGCATTCATCTGCAAAAGTAAATACCCACAACAAATATGTGCAAGAATTTCTATTTTTAAAACAACGCATATGTGTTGTGAGTAAAATGTTCAATATTTAAAAAATAATTACTACTGAAGGGTGAATTAAACCATGTCTTAATGTTTCATTTTGTATTTTACAGGAGAGATTCAAAGTAATTATTTTGATAAAACATCTATGAAAAATGTGTAATAATCTAAATCACCCTGACAGAAACTATCCTTCAGAATAAAAACATAAATAAAAGCATATGCACTGGTCAATCTTTATATTTTATATACTTGTTTGATTTCCAAGCCATTTGAATGTGCTAAGAAATGCAATAACTAGCAATAACTTGCTAATTGCATTAAAAAATTTGACAATTTGAAACTGGGAAGAAATAATTTTGTTCTTGTGTGACAAAGAATATAAATAAAATGTGAATCAACCCTGAAATCTTCAAGAGAAAGCATGATCCTGTTCTGGAACTGACTTTACTGGCTCAAAATATGCCAGTCGTCCATCTCTGAACCAATCATTGCAGCAAAAGGAATAAGATATGCAGATTAACTTAATCTAATAAGGCCCTCCCCACTGTATAGACAGAATGGGAGAGGCGGCTCCCAAAAGATATGAACTGTCAAATATACGAAAAGATAATCATCCTCATTTGTAATAAGAGAAACACCAATTAAAACTACAATGAGATATAATTTCTCACCTATCAGATTGGCAAAACTCCAAAAGTTTGAAAACACACTCTGATGGTGAGGCTGTAGAGAATTAGAAACTGTCTTACACTGCTGATCAGAGTGCCAATAGTTACAGCACTATCCTATAGGAATATATGTCGTTAAACTTGGAAATTCTCTCTCTGATAATTCTACCTGAAGTCATACCTTCAAAAATATGAAAAAAAATGAATTAATCCAAATGTTTATTAATCATCATTTGACTAAATAAACCATAATATATAGAGATTATGTAGTATCATGTGACCAAAAAAAGAGTAAAAAAGATTTCTGTGCACTGATATGGAGTGATATCTGGTATTATTTTGGGGGCAGGAATCAAAGTACAGAGCAATGAATATTTTTATACCACTTTTGTGTAAGAAAGGAAAGAAAATAGAAATATATGTTTTTGCTTCTTTTGGTAAGAAACAATTGAATGATAAAATTGTAGTAACAAAAGTGACCACCTATGAGAAAAGAAGTTGACAGTGTAGAGACAATTGGAATATCAGCAGACTTTACTAAATATATTGTTTTATATTATTTCAACTTTTGAACCATGCACAAAATTTTTTTTAAAAAAATTGAAAGCAGGTTGAAACAAATAATCCTAATTATTTATCAAATTGGTTACATGACCACCAAGAAGGACAAATAGAAAAATATTCTTTAAAGTACTATATAAACAGAATGCTCTAACTCTGTAGCCTTAGTGGGATATAGTCTTAGGAGTAAAGGAAATTCAAACAATATTGTCAACTTCACTCAGAAGTGCAAATATATATTAGTTAAAGAAAATATGGTAAAAACGTCTATAGTTATTGAATATAAGCTGTGGGTATGTGAATATTCATTGCAATAGTACCTCAGCTTTTCTGTGTATTTAAAATTTTTAATAATAAAATATTGGAAACAAAACATGACCATTAACTAAGCCAAGAAATTTTGAGACATTTTGTAGGTTACTATTTTGTTCCAAAGTAGATATTTTTATGAAGTAGAATAAATATAATTATACACATTCCACAAAATCTAGAAGAACACTAATCTAGGAGACTTCTTTGTGTTCTGGATATATAAAATGACTTAAGTAAAACTAAACTATAAATAACAGAGTTTTTAAAAGAGCTAATTGTTTGAATATATAAAAATTAAATATTTTCTTGAGTGAAGGACATAGTAAATATAATGATGATAGAGGAGAAGATATTTGCAATTTTAAAATCAACAAAGTATTAGTATCTCAATTGCAAGGAGTTCCTGGCAATCAAAAAGTAGATAAGAAATTCAACAGGAAAATGACCAATGGAAAGAAATAATTTACAGAAGATGAAACCCAAAATATTCTCAAGATTATTAGGAATCAGAAAATTATTAATAAAAACCATGAAATAACACTTGACTCCTTTTAGAAGCATGAGTGCTAAAAAAGATGTAGGAATGTAATAGTCCAATGTCAGATGGAGTGTTAACTGGTACAAGCACACCATAAACAATGACAGTAATTTCACTTCAGGTTTTATGTCTCAAAACATTTCTCACATGCCCTTTGTCCACTGTTAATGGGGTTGTTTGTAGGGGAGGGAGGGAGGGAGAGAGGTAAGGGGTATGTGACAACAAAGGATACCTGGTCCACTACCAGGGGGAGTGAGGGCCACCTAGAAGTCTAAACTTCACTTGCATGCAGTCTACTTATGTAATAAGTCCTCATTTGTACCCCACAACTCTATAATAAATAAATAAATTACAAAATCTCTCACATGAGGCATATGTTCAAGTATGCTTCTCATGGTCAAAGCCATAAATTAGCTATTATGTACCAATATGACACACTTATTTTTAAAATATTGAAATATGCCCATATTGCTGGTGAACCTAGCCAGTAGGAATTTCTATGAAAACTCTCCAGTATTGAGACTGGTGTCTGCTCTAGTTGGAGGGACCTGTGATGTACTAGATGCAAATATCTTAACATCATGCCTGATTACATCATTATTTGTGGCAGTTGGATATAGTCTGGGGGACTATCATTAAGAGAGGGAATAGATAAATATGATGAAGCATCATATAGCAGTTTAAAAAATGGAATATTTTTACACAGCAACACACGTGTGAATGTAGCATAACTTATTCATTAGCTTCCTGTAGATACAGATTTTTATTTTTCAATATTTTGCCATACAAATAATCTTGTGCAGATGTTAGGAGTTGTTCCAATTTGTACTGCCACCAGAAATTTTGAAAAGGAAGCTCATACAGCTGCAAACTTAAGTTATACCAAACGTTTAAGGAATGGGCAATTTCAGTCATATAATAAATTTTTCCGTAAAAAGAAGTAGAGGAACCAATCTCCAACTCATACTAAGAAGTAATATCACTTTGATAATATAATCACATCCAACAGGACATTTCAAGGATTATCCATCACAACCAGGTGGACTTCATTCCAAGAATGTACAGCTGGCTCAATATAGGCAAACCAAGAAGCATAATCCATCACATGAACAGGTGTAGCACCAAGAACCACATGATTATCTCATTGGATGCAGAAAAAATATTCTATAAGATCCAACATCTCTTCTTTATAAAAAAAAAAAAGAAAAAAGAAAACCTCTTGAACACCTAGGCATCAAACAAATATTTATAAAAATAACAAAAGCCATCTATGACAAATCTGCCACTAGCATCATGCTTAACAAGCTGATGCTGAAAGCATTCCACCTAAGAACTGGAACAAGACAAGGATGCCCACTCTCACCCTCATTTAACATAGTTCTAGAAGACTTAGCCAGAGCAAACAGGCAGAAGAAAGAAATTAAGGATATCCAAGTAGAAAAAAAAGGAAGTTAAATTATTCCTCTTTTACAGATGATATGAGTCTATACCTAGAAAACCCTAGAGAATCTGTTTAAAAAAAAATCTCTGCATTGATAAATGAATTTAGTAAAGTTTCAAGACGCAAAATCAACTCACAAAAAACAGTTTCATTTCTATACAGCATCAACAAGCAGCATAACTAAAATTTGACAACAAAGTAAAAAAGCACAACTCCATTCACAATGGCCACACACACACATTTTATACACACACACACACACACACACACACACACACACACACACACACCACACAAACACACACACACACCTTGGCATCTATCCAACCAAAAAGGTGAAAGACCTCTACAATGAGAAATACAAAACACTGCTCAAAGAAATCAAAGATGACACAAATAGAAAAACATCCCATCCTCATGGACTGGAAGAAGCAATGTTATCAAGATGTCCATCCTACTTAAAGCAGTTTATAGATTCAGCAAAATCTCTATCAAACTAACAGTATCATTTTCCACAGACTTAGAAAAGACAATACAGAAATTCATATTAAAGCTAAAAAGAGCCTGAATAGCTAAAGCAATCCTCAGCAAAAAGAACAAAGCTGGAGGCATCACACTCCCACATGTCAAATTTTACTTCAAGGATACAGTAACCAAGACAGTATTACAGTATTTTGTATTAGTACAAAAACAGACATATAGACCAATGAAACAGGATAGATAATAAAAAAATAAAACCACAAACCTTCAACCAGCTCATCTTCCACAATGCTGACAAAAACAAACATTGAAGAAAAGATACCATATTTAGCAAATGATACTGGGAAAACTGGCTAACAATATGCAGAGGAATGAAACTGGACTCCTATCTGTCTCCATATACAAAATTAACTCAAAATGAATCAAGTTAAACCCCATACCATAAAAATCTTAGAAGAAAACTTAGGGAACACACTCCCAGATATCAGAGCAGGCAATGAATTAATGGTCAAGTCCTCAAAAGCACATGCAGGTTCGTGACCCGCCTGGGCAGCGAGATCTCATCTCTACAATAAATCAAAAAATCAGCCGGGCGTGGTAGCGCATGCCTGTAATTCCGGCTACTCGGAAGGCTGAGGCAGAAGGATCGCCGGAGCCCAGCAGGCGAGGCTGCGGTGGCCAGTAGCGGCCACTGCATTCCAGTCTGGGCGACTGAGTGAGACTCCAACTCAAAAAAAAAAAAAAAAAAAAAGGAGCAAAAAACAATTTTTGCACAGCCAAAGAAGTCATCAGGAGAGTAGAGACAACCCATAGAATGGGAAAATATTTGTAAGCTATGCATCCAACAAAGGCCTAATATAAGGAACTCAAATGAATCAATAGGAAAAACAAACTAACAAATGACTCTATTAAAAAGTGGGCAAAGGATATAGACAGACACTTCTCAAAGGAAGGCATGCAAGTGGTCCACAAACATATGAAAAATGTTCAACTTTTCTAATCATTAGAGAAATGCAAATCAAAACTTCAATGATACTTACACCCATCGGGATGGCTATCATCAAAAAGTCAAAGATGTTGGTGAGGCTGTGGAGAAGAGGGACTATTTCTACACTGATAATGGGAATGTAATCTAGTTCAACCTTTGTGGAAAGCAGTGTGACATTTTTTCAAATAACTAAAAATTAAACTACCATATGATCCACCAATCCCACTTCTGGGAATATATCCAGAGGAACATGCATTGCTCTATCAAAAAAGACACCTGCACACGCCTTTTCATTGTAGCGCTATTCACAATAGCAAATACATGGAACCAACTCATATATCCAGAGAAGGTGGACTTGATAAAGAAAGTGTGGTACATATACATGATAAAATACTGCACAGCCATAAAGAAGAACAAAACCATGTCTTTTTCAGCAACATGCATGCAGCTAGAGACCATCATTCTAAGAGAGTTATCATAGAAACAAACAAAAAACTGAATACCAGAAGTTCTAGCTCATAAGCACGCCCTAAACATTGAACTGAATTGAGCTACACAATTGAGCATGTGAACACAGAGGTGGGAACGACAGATGCTGGGTACTGCTAATCTGAAAAGGAAGGGAGAAGATTAGGGACATATAACCACCCACCACCATGTTCACTGCCAGGGAAGATAAATCTCCCAGAAGCCCAAGCCTCATTTGCATGCAGTTAACTTACGTAGCAAATCCTCACATATACCCTACAATCCTAAAATAAAATAAAATAAAAATCCGACTTACACAAATTTCAAAACCTGGCAAACAAAAATATATTATTTAGGCATCTATAGATGGATGACAAAAGTATTATGCAAGGGGAAAGGGTAACACAAAATTTAACCTAGTGTTTACTTCTTTTGTGAGAGAGGAAGTATGATCTTAGAAGTGCACATAGTGGTCTTCTAAGACACTGGTCAAGTTCTATTGTTTAAGCCAAGTGGTGGCTATTTCATTGTATTACAGATTTGCAAGTTTCACCTATAAGTTTTATAAGCTATAATATAAGCCTGATATATTTCACAATGATATTAATAGTAGATTATTATTTTTTTTTTTGAGTTGGAGTCTCACTCTGTCGCCCAGACTGGAGTGCAGTGGCCGCTCCCGGCCACTGCAGCCTCAACTTGCTGGGTTCCAGCGATCCTTCCGCCTCAGCCTTCCAAGTAGCTGGAACTACAGGTTCACGCGCTACCACGCTCAGCTGATTTTTTTTTTTTATTTACTGTAGAGATGAGGTCTCGCCAAGTTGCCCAGGTGGGTCTCGAACCCGCGGGCTGAGGCAATCCACTCACCTCAGCCTCCCAAAGGCACGGGATTACAGGCTGAGCCACTGAGCCCAGCTAAGTAGATGATTCTTTATTAGAAGAACCTGTATTGAATAAAATCAAAGTCGTCACCAGTGTATTTTAAATAGATTAAAGGCAACATCTTCCCATCGTATTACTCTTCAACCTTTCACCAACATTCTACCTCACTTGCATTAATGGTGAAGTCTGGACCTCATTGTATACCACACATGACTTTTCTTTGAGTCTCTCTGATTCAGTTCTGAAAACTACAAGTCTAGAAGTCACCTACTTAACTTACAATCCCCTTACCTTTCAGGATCCTGCAAATTAGTCACAAGCAATGATTGATTATTGAAAGCATACACAAATTGAGTGCTTTCAGAATCATTTCCTTTCTTTTGCTACTCCTCTTTACATTCAAATCCTCAAAGAATGCGGCTGAATTGAAGAGTAATGGCTCTTCTCCATCATTTAAATCCTGTTTTAAAAATTTATTCTTTGGGAAATCTGGTCCTCAGTGTCCTGCCTGTTGTGACTAGAAGTAAAGACTCATTTCTCACTCCTGGTTTAAGACAAAAACAAATAAACAAAAAAGATTTGTTTGGGAATTCATATATCTCCAATACAATTTCTAGTAGCGAAACTTAGTGTTCATCTTAGAGAATTTTATGCTTGTGAAATGCAGTGAATATTGCAATGTGTCTTAGTAGGTGAAGTTCCAATATTCAGCAATTTCTAGATCATTAATCTGTTGATTTATTTATCAGCAGACATTCTTTCAAATTCTTTTTCTAGATCCCTATGAATAAATAGTCCACAAGTATCTTTCAGTTACAAATCACTTGGGTTTCATAAATCAACATGCCTGTTACTCCCCTATGTGGCTACATGAACCACATGAGAGTACTTCAAGTGCAGGACTTTCGGGGGTCCATGCTCTTTTACTTCAGACAATGTCTGTATACCTTTTTTTACTACAATCTCCTGCAAAGCCTGCTGAAGCCTCTTGCTGACTGCTTGAGCAGAGAGACCTTGCTCACATGTTATTGGGACAATAAATTCTCTGTGGTTCCAGCCTGCAACTCTTGATCTTACAAAACCTTACGAATTGTCTCCTGGATATCTATACTTTCCCCCTCTGTTATGCAAATTTAATTCCCTTGGCAATAAGAAGGGACATCTTTTGGAAATGCATTTTAAGAAATATATTCTTCCCCTTCTCTTCCAGAGACCTCTGAAGTGCACTGTGGTTGATGGCAGATTTCTTTGTGAAGAACAGCTTATTTTCAATATTGTGGCTACTCACAGTGGTTGGTGCTCCCATTTCTGTATTAAGATCTCTCTCACTAGGGACCAGTTTTCTTCTTCTTTCTCTTCCATGGTGCCTAGGCCTCTAACAAAGGGTCTAGCCAGTGCCTAAGTGTTCTTAATTCTAATAATATTTTGCAGAAAAGTTTTCAATTGAGAGAATCAATGTGGAATTAATTCATTCCTTTTTAGAACTGATAATGTATTTGATGCCGAAATACAAGATAGCATCTCTGTTTTCCTCCATCTTCATTGTCTCTAAGAGTGTTTTTGTGTTCTTATAATTTCAATGATCACCTCTACAAACATTTTACATCTTTTCTCCTGTACCCTAATTCACTCTCTGAAACTCATTTTCAGTCCTGAGAAGTTTCTAGTTAAATCTATTGAATCATACTACACTTCTTTAGAAACTATGCTTTCACCTTAAAATGAACATCTACAAGCTCATGGTCTCTCTCTAACCCAACCAAATCTGTCCTCACTCAACTATCACTATCAGTTATACTATTGTTTTTCTTCTCACCATGACTGTCCCAAATGATATCATTAAGTCTTGTCAGCTTTTCCATTGACTTGTCTATCTTATCTAGCTCTTCTTCTGTCTTCCCTAACACAACTGTAGTTGAACCTTTCTCTAACTCATTTGGATTATTCTCATAGCTTCTCTGTTGGCTTCCAAGCCCCCTTTCTTTCTGGACTCTGAGCAAATGTAGTCAAAAGTGGAAGAGGCAGGTGGTGCTGTCAGTTTAGGCAAGCAGGAAGTTTCAGAGAACTGGCAATCAAAGGATCAGACAGCAAAAAAGGCAGTAGTGAGCAGATTTGAATTACCATATTATAATATAAGGCCATTTGCAGTCTTCTTTATTTTACACCATCCAGTAGTTATAGCCATTCTTCACGACTCATTATAGTCAAAATAAAAAATAAAGCTAGAATTTTCAAGGAAATACTATTCCAGGCTGAAAAAATGACAGATATAATAATTAGATCATATTATTATTAATTCTTTATTGCCTACTATATTAAGCCTAAAAAAATTTTGCCATCAAGTCATACCTCTGGATAGATGAGTTTAGCTCATCAAACACATTTAAACCAATTTCTTGAGACTTTCCAAAAGGTACCCTCTACCAAATCAAGTCAGCCTCCTTAATGTCCCACATGATAACCCAATTTCTATCATTGCATCCTTTCATACTTCTTTATGCAGAATTCCCTGGCATTTTTATCCATCTAAATATATCTTATTTATTCCCCAAGACTTAATTCTAGAGGATCTTTTCTAATGAAATGTTCTTTAGGTGTTTTGTTCAATATTAACCTTTACTTTTTACACATCCCACTCTATTAGTCTATGTCACATATCGAAACTATCATTATTCATTCTGTCATTCCATGGATATTTATTGAGAATATTGTTAAAGAGTCTAAATCTATATAATCAAAGGTTGAATTAATATTTTTAAGGAGGTAACCATCTCTTTAATGAAACATAAATAATAATACAGCCAATTCTACTTCTAAGGGGGTCACAAAACTATTTATAGAAATATTTATAAAAAATATTCCTCCATCTTCAATGGAAAAACTGACAAGACTTAATGATATTATTCAGGAAAGTCATGGTGATAAGAAAAATAATGATATAGCTGGGCTCAGTGGCTCAGCCTGTAATCCTGCGCTTTGGGAGGCTGAGGTGAGTGGATTGCCTGAGCCCACGGGTTCGAGACCCACCTGGGCAACTTGCTGAGACCTCATCTCTAAAATAAATCAAAAATTAGCCAGGTGTGGTAGCGCACACCTGTAGTTCCAGCTACTTGGAAGGCTAAGGCAGAAGGATCGCCGGAGTTCAGCAGGTCGAGGCTGCGGTGGCCGGGAGCGGTCACTGCACTTCAGTCTGGGCGACAGAGTGAGACTCTGACTCAATAATAATAATAATAATAATAATAATAATAATAATAATATATAACTGATAGTGATAGTAGAGTGAAAACTGATTCAAGTGGGTCAGAGAGAGACCATGAGTTTTAAAATATTCTATTTAAGATGAAGTCATATCATTCGAAAGGAGTATGATGCCAAGAACTGAACATTAAAGGGTGTATCATTTTTCCAGGTATACCAGAGGAGTAAAGAATACTCAAGGAAGAGTATAATTATAATTATAATTTCCTTATTGTTCATGTCCCCATATACCTGTCTTCAATTCTTAGTTTTCTATATTACTGACTATATGCAAGAAATAATTGAACAAATGATAGTCTCTGAGTATATTTTTATGCAATAAAAGAAAAAAATGACTGCATAGAAGAGGTTATTTAAAACTTATTTTGATTCAACTGGCCAATAAATAAACTGATTAGCTAAATCAGTCAAATTATAAATAGACACAAACAGAAAAACCCACTGATTATCCACAAGTGAGGTTGGAGGATGATGGTGATGAGAAAGAGTGTGCCTGTGGAGTTGCTATGAGAGCCTCTTCCATAGTGAGAAAAAAAAGGCATCATTTTTTAATATTTATTGTTCATATCTCCAGGAAAATTATGAAGCACACACTAATAAAATTCTTCAGTTATCCATAACAGGAAAGACAAACTATTTATTGAATTATAGATTATGCTTGAGAGGATGCTTTCTATGAGAGAAGTAGTTAACACAAGGTATGGACAACTCCCCTAAAGACTAGCATGTCAGATGGCTCAATTGGCAGGAGAGGAGAGTTCGGAAGGCAATGTTTACAATGCGATAACTCCCTAATGTAATGACTTCAGTGAAGTAAATAGAACCATGAAATACTGTCTGTCATTGAATTTCTCCTAGAAAATTGAGAAGAAGTTGAGCTGCAGATTTCTATGTTTGCTCCGGGGTAAAAACTAGACAGCGTCCTTGGATGCAGAGAAAGGCAGTGGAAATAAACTATAAGTAAATAAAAATTATTGGGAGGGATATGAACATCATAACTCTAGGAATAGAAGTGGGGACAAGATTCCCAGATCTCCACAGGCAGGAAGACACAGCCAGCACCTGGGCTGTTTATAACCAGAATTGTTGAGGCAACATTGAAAAAAATAAACGGTTTTGCTTGATGTTCTACCTTTTGATTTGAATGTCAACAAAATTCTTGAATTCTACTATAGACAAGCTATTATTTTCTGTCACTTTTATGATTGCTAAAAGGCTACATATTTTAGTGATTAGTTTCAGAAGAATTCTGTTTCTCTTAAGAATCTTTCAGGATGTCTATCTAATGCATGTTTTACAAATGCATTTTCAGAAATAAATTTCAAAAGCTTGTGTATGTGTTTGGGAGAAATATTTTGAGATCTTAACTGAAGACGGAGAAAATACCTAGATAACATTTCCCTTCACTACTGGGGGCTGGGGAGATGGGTAGCATAGGTCACTATGCCCCACCAAAAGAACCTCTATACAGTGATATAAATTATGAATATAAACATTAAGTTATTTTCACATTCATTATCTCCAAATGACTCAAAGTTCTCACAAGGACTATTGTTATAGGGTGAGAGAAGAGTGAGGAGGAAGGAAGAAAGGAAGGAAGGAAAGAAAGGTAGGAGAAAGGGGGGAGGGAGGGAAAGCATAATCTATCTGAGTTAAATGGGCTTATAAATGTCTTTAAAAATAAATGTTTGTTGTGAAATAAATATTTGTAAAGCACTACAATTGCATAAATACATAACATTTCACTATGTTTTAGATTCCCAAAGATGCATAAAAATATTATGAAGAAACGAATTATAGATAGTGTGGGCTTAAAACTAATAATTTTTCCTAAGCAGTTATATAAACTTATCGAGCATCTGGAAACTCATAAAGGAGTGCTTCTATTCATTTTTATGCCTGAGAAATCCATCCTTTATGGGGCCTGAAGGAAAATTGCTGTTGTTATGTTTAATTTTCCTATACCATCATGTATTTTTTAAATACTTAGAAATCACATGTTTTCAAATTCATTATGGAACTATTGGTCATTAATTCAAATAATGATATGAATTGTATAATGTTTGCCAGTCTGTCAAAATAAAATTCCTTTTGCTATTATACCTCATATATTACTGGTTAAGAATGATAATAATATGTCAGGACTTCCCCTTTTGACTAAAGTAAAGAAAAAGAGACCAAAGTTATCCTTCTGAATTATACAACTAGAAAATTGGACAGAATAAATAAGAGAGCATTTTTCAAACTTTGGACAATAGGCAATCCATGAATGTGATCCCTTTATAAGAAGAAAAAAGATAGAATGAGCCCTCAGATTCACTAGAGGCAGTTTTCAGGCAACAGCACAGAGAGGGAGTCTCAGGCAGTATCCAGCAGTATCCTCACTGTGTTGAGGAATCACAAGATTGAAGATCTGGGAGAAAAAAAATTGCTAAAATTGACAGGAGAGACTACTGAAGAGAAGGGAGATACACAGAAAGAAAACTGAATTCTACAGGATACTCTCTAGTTTTTGCCTTCATGCTGAAAATGCAAATGTGTGAGAGAAACTATCTTAGTTTCAGCAAAGAACCAATGGAAAGGAATTTGTGGAACAATTCAAGAGGCTGACACAGTGATGGAAGTAGTTTATATTCCCACTGGCCTGATTGGAAAGATATTATCAAACATGGAGTATTGGATACAATTCTCAAGAGGAATTCTTCTTAGTGGTGAGGCTGAATTAGCTCAGGGTTACAAACAACTCTGGACCTGCCCTAATAAAACTTAAAAACTAAATTTGAAAGCATCTGATTTCAAAGAATTTAATTCTATGCCAACACAAAATCCAACTCTGTTTAAAAATATATAGCAAAGTAAAATTAACAATGTCTAACAAAAAAACACAAATTAATTGACATATGAATAAGTAAGAAAATATTACCTAAACCCAGCAGGGAAAAAAAATCAACAAAAATTAGTGCAGAAATGAGAAATGTGGTAGAAATAGAAAAAAAGAATGTACCCCACATCTTTAAAATAAAAAAATTTAAAATTAATCCATAGAAATAAATAAATAACAAAAGAAGACATTGACAGAACTATTATAAACTGTTCCATATGTTTAACTAGGAAGAAGAATACATGTGCATAAAGAAGAAAAAAATGAAATATATGGAAAAAAATAAAATATTTTGAATGATGTTTTTCCTACTTAAGAATTCATGCTTAACGGTTTCTTTTTTTCATCAGATTTTTAAAGATATTCCTTCATTGTCTTCTGTATTGTGTATTTGCCAGCAAAATGTCTGCTGTAAATTTTTTATCCTTTTTGAAATGAAAAACACAA
Source organism: Cephalopachus bancanus (assembly GCA_027257055.1). NCBI lineage: Eukaryota > Metazoa > Chordata > Mammalia > Primates > Tarsiidae > Cephalopachus > Cephalopachus bancanus. The sequence goes on from JAPVLO010000073.1 coordinate 3,868,335, forward strand.
TGGATAGCATTAGCAGTATATGAGACACTACAACAGAACAAACGATTCATGAATTTCCAGACATAGCAATATAAACCATCCAAAATGAAAGACTGAAAAAATAAACCAAACAACATTCTGTTGGACAAATATAAATTGCCCACCATACTTGTAATTACAGTTTCAGAGGAAGGGTAGGAAAGGCAAAAAATATTTAAATCAATAATGACTAAAATTTTTCCAAATCTGATAAAAACTATAAATCATAGATTCAAAAACTCAAGCTGCAAGCAGAAGATACATAAATAAAATATCCCAAAATACATTATTATTAAATTGCTGAAAACAAGCTTTAAGTTGAAAAAGTCTTAAAAGTAACCAGAGAAAAAAGACACCAATGTTTGGAGGAAAAGGATAAAAAATTTACAGCAGACTTTTTGCTGACAACTACATAATACAGAAGACAATGAAGGAATATCTTTAAAAATCTGATGGGAAAAAAAGAAACTGTTAAGCATGAATTCTTAAGTAGGAAAAACATCATTCAAAAGTGAAGGCAAAATAAAACCTTTTTCAAGCACATAGCTGAGAAAATTAATCACATACAGGTCAGCATTATAAAAATATTATGGTTATTCTTCAGGGAAGAGGAATATGGTACTAGAAAGAAACTTCAATCTCCACAAAGAATGAGGAACACCAAAAGGTGGTAAATATATGGCCAAATAAAAACACATTTTTTTCATTTGACTATTGTTAAAAGACAGTTAGCTATTTAAAGCACAAAGAGTAGCTGGGCAGTATGCGTTTTAGAACATTTGTTAGCATGAATGAGTCTCAAAAGAATAACGCTACATAAAAGCAACCAGAAACAGAGTATACACTGATTTTGTTTTAATTAAATAGTGAAAAATGCAAAAGGAAGAAAATAGACCAGTGGTAGCCAGGGATGGGCATGGAATAAGGGATTGACTACAGAGAGGTAGAAGAAGAAAGTAAGGATGATGGAGATGTTGTATGTCATGATTCTAGCAATGGTTAACTGACTGCCAATACGCACACATATATTATATACTTGCAAACAGTGAATATCGTAAGTAAAGTATACCTTTATAAAATTGATTTTAAAAGAATTTTTAAAAGGCTATTGGTCGAAAAAGAAAGTTGTAAGTCATATAACCATTTTACATTTAAGAAAATACTTGACAAGTCTTTTTTTTAACTGACAATTTTGTTTTAATGATATCTGGTTTTCAGGCTGGTTTGACTATCTATCAGTCAAATTATTCAAACAAATTTGTAATGTAGATTTAGCCTTTATACAGAATGATTTTTTCTTAATGTATACTGAAGCTGCTATGCTATGAATGGACTATATCTAAATGAAGAATAATTTATAAAAATCTTATAGAGTGTACTACAGCTAAAATAGAAGGCCAATCTTTATCTTTGTTTTTACCTCAGTTCCATCTAATTTTCAAGGGTAGTAGCAATCTCCATATCAAATATTAAAGTTTGGTTGGAAATTGAGTTATCAATTATAGACACAGGATTGAAAATCTTTTCATATTTAAACATCAAAATAAAAGGTAGCATGTGAAAAATCCTATCGACAAACTGATTTTTACCTTACAAACTTTCATTGTAAAGATATATAGACTCTTTGTTCACTTAATAATGGGAATGGCATTCACTCTGTTTTGAAAGCATCCAGGTGTCAGGTGATGCTGACTTGGCTTAGGGTGGCAGAAGCAGAGCAGTTTTCAGATAGATTTTGAAACAGAGCTCACAGAACTTGCCGGTAGCTTAGATATGGGTGCGACAGAAAAACTGAGTGAAGGGTGGTTCGATTTTCTAAGTTGGGGTAAAATAGCAGAAAATATGGGGAAAGTAAGACAAGAATTCCTATTCAGGCATTTTGAGTTTGAGGATAATTATTAAAATTCAAAGTGGAGAGTTACAAAAGCCATTGAAAAATCAAGTTTGCTATCTAGGGAAGAGATGAAGACTGGAGATTTAAGTTCAAAAATTTTCAGATTCTAGTTGGGCTGTTATTGGCTGAATGTTGTGTTATCCCTCTCCTACTAGCTCTCAATTCATATGCTCAAGTTCTATTCCTCAATACCTCAGAATGGCCCTAAATGGAGATAAAAGTTTTTAAAGAAATGATTAAGTTCAATTGTGTTCATTAGGGTAGGCCCTAATCCAATCTGACTGATATCCTCATAAGAAAAGGAGCTTAAAACCCAGACAGCACATAGATACAGACACAGTCATGTGAGTACACGGAGGGAGAAGGGAACCATTTACAAGCCAGAAAAGAAGCTGTAGAAAAAACATGAGACACCTTGATCTTGGACTTCTTACCTTCAAAACTATGAGAAATAAGTTTCTGTAGCAAACAACCCAGTCTATAGTGCAGATGCTCCTCTACTAACAATGGGATTATATCTTGATAAAACCATAAGTTGAAAACATAGTTAAGCCTAAAATGCATTTCATATACCCAAACTTCCAAACATCATAGCTTAGCCCAGGTGATCTTACATGCCCAGAATACTTACATTAGTCTGCAGAACAAAAAACAAACATCTAACTCAGAGCCAATTTCATAATAAAGTATGGAATATCTTAAGTAATCAAATGCTATACTTAAAGTGAAAAACAGAATGATTGTAAGGATAGGTTTTACTGAATTCATGTTACTTTCACACCACCATAAAGTCAAAAAATCTTAAGTTCAAACATTGTAAATTGGAGACTGTCTATATTTTGTTATGGCAGCCCTGCATACATAAGTGTAGCTTAAAGACCTTCAAGTGAACAAGATCACCTAGGGAACAAGGGTTGAAAGTAAAGAAAAAAGCCTAAAAGGCTATGTCCTAGTGCATTCCAATCATTAGAGACCAAGAGAAAAAAGAAGATACAACAGAGACAGTATAAGTAACTCATCAATTATATTTTTTAAACAATCAGAAGAGTGTGGAGTCTTGAAAGCCCAGTGATGAAAAAGAGTTTCAAAGGGGGAGTAATAGACTCTGCCAAGTACTAAGTTGGTCAAGCAAAATATAAACAAAAATTGGTCTATTGATTTTGTGAGGTCGAGGTCATCATTGACTTTAACAAGTTTCATGGAATGGCTGGAATAAAAACCTGTCTGGAATTGGTTCTAAAGAGAATGTAGTAAATTCAACTCTCCCAAAATGATAGTACAACTTCATGAAAATGATTTTAACACAACTTTAGAAACCAAAAAGCAGATGGAATATTTATAACTGATTTAACAGACCAAAGAAAGCCGAACCCCCATGCCAGCACTGAAGAAAGCAGGTTGGAGTTATGCTTTATAATGAGCTTAGGAATTTCAAATGAGCTTGGAGGAAGGTACTAAAGTAAGACAGTGTGGAAGTGGTTGGGGACTCCGACTGATTACTAACACTCCCTCTTCTCACCTGGCAGAAGAAAAAATGCTCTCAAAAAATAGTAAAACATAAGTAGTTACAGCCACTGAGGATATAGAATGACCATCTGCTTACTGAACACTGAATTCAGAAACTCCCAGTACCCTTCCCACATTCAGGTCCCAGAATGCTGCCAGCGTGACCTTTATCCTCCAAGAAGAAGCTTGAAAACACCTCTATGAGGAAAAGGAATCCTAAAGGGAAAACACCGAAGGGTATTGATCATGGGGGTGGTCACTTACAAACCCTCCACCTTAGTTCACGCTTTAAGAAATGCTTCCAACTCTCACTACCCATATATAAATACTATAAACTTTCTATTGCTTCTTAGGCTCCCACTCATTATCAGAAGCAGACAATCCAAAATTGTCAGACAACTGAGAAAAGATGGAGATCTAACAAGATGGAGATGCAAACAACACAACAAAGCATCCTGAAGGAAACAGACCACATATGAAAAAAAAAAAATCAATGGAGAATGCAGGATAATGGCTGTCACTAGATGTAAAGAGAAGCTCATGTAAGAGCTGTGTGACCCATGAATATGAAGGCTTTATGATTGTCATCCTTAAGATTCTCATTCCATATTTTTAACTTGAAAACAAAAACCTCACGTCAACCAAGCTTAGATTGTTTTCTATTCTTGCCTTGTTCTTTGCTGATGTAATCCTGCACTATCAACCAGATTTAGCTGAGGGCACATTTTGTACTCCAGCTTCTTTCACTGCTTCCTGCTCAGCCTTATGGTATCACCATAAAAGCGTTTTCAGCTGGTGGTCAAAACTCAAGTTCTGCAGAGCCTCTCCTCTGACTCCCAAGTTTGGATAAATCCAACCTCTTCCCTGTGACTTACACAGATAGCTAGAAATGGCAGCTACTTTCTATAGTTATTAATTCAGTGTTATGTCAGCTTTCCCATTTTGCTTTCAATCACTCTATTATCTGTGTAAATGTCTATATTAAATTCTTTCCTTTTATGATATCTGTTTTTATTGACTGGTCCCTGACTGATATGAGGGAGACATGGTGAAACTATTATAACTACACATTGCTGGTGTCAGTAAATATTTGTGCAAACTCTTTTGAAAAGACTTTAGCAATACCTGTCAAGAGCCAACACAATGATCAAACCTTTTTGATTTAGTAATCCTGCGTATATCAGTCAGTCTTTGCTGTAGTAGCATGCAAACCCCAAATCACAGTGGCCTACAATACAACATTTATATCTCATTGTATATGATGACTATGTGGATTGCAGTTCTGCTCCCTAATGTGGGACTAGAGAGGAACTTTTTTCATGATGTGCTGTTCTCCTGACAGTAGTGCCAATCTGAAACACATGATCTCTCTTAAAACTCCTGCTTAGACCTAGCAGCACACTGTTATTTTAGCTATTTCATTGTCCCAAACAGTCCACAAAAACAATCCTGACAATGAGGCAAGAAATGTCATGCCACCTATAAGAAGTCTTCTTAAGTTATATGGGCCTGAGCCCGCGGGTTCGAGACCCACCTGGGCAACTTGGTGAGACCTCATCTCTACAATAAATCAAAAAAATTAGCCAGGTATGGTAGGGCGCACCTGTAGTTCCAGCTACTTGGAAGGCTGAGGCGGAAGGATCGCCGGAGCCCAGCAGGTCGAGGCTGCAGTAGCCGTGAGCGTGCCACTGCATTCCAGTCTGGGCAATGGAGTGAGACTCCAACTCAAAAAAAAAAAAAGTTATATGGGAAAGAGCCTTAGCACATAATCCTTCTAGAAAGAAGGAATCGATAGTTGGGAACAATAATGCATTCTACCACACTCTTCTTGTCAATTTTTTTCTAGAAGTTTAGGCAAGTTCTAAATAATTCAAAGATGAAAAATAATTTGTTCACAAAAATGTTCATTGCAACAGTAATTATATTAAATAAATGTGTAAACAATAATATGATAATGGCCACATAATTTTAGTTCAATAGCAAAATAAAACGTACAACTATTAAAAATGATAATATAACTTCTTAAGTGTCTCCTGTAGAGCTGGTCTGGAAGCTGCATAATGTCCATCGAAGCTGGACTGGATAAAGAAAATGTGGTACATATACATAATGGAATATTATGTAGCCATAAAGAAGGACAAATATATGGACTTTGCTGCAACTTCGATGGATTTGGAGTTAATCATACTCAGTGATCTATCACAGAAGCAAGGAACAGAATACCATATGTTCTCACTCATAACTGGACCTTGAACAATAATAATACTATAAGAAAGCATTAGTCAGTAATGGGAAATTGTCAGGGGAGGGGGGTGGAATTGGCAGTTGAGGGAAACTGCTAGGGGAGGGAGGGGCATACCTCATCAACAAGGGTACCTGCATAATCAATGTCTGTATACTTAACTCTGAATTGTACTCCACATCTTTATAATAAAAAACAATTAAAAATGATAATATAACTAGAAGTAAAATTCTTAGAGTGTTGTTTAAAAATCATTTAACTGAGCATTAACATAATTTAAAGTATATTCTCATATATATATATTTCCATAGAATATTTTCCTATATAGAGAATGACTAGAAAGAAATGAAAAATAAAACAAAGGATGAACAAAAGATGTATTATATGGAATGGTTGTAGATTTTTTAAAAGTAGATTTTTAATAAATATAAATAGAATAATAACTTCTATTTTTTAAGAAAAAAATTCCTCCAGATATAGAGACTGTTGGTTTACTGCATGCAACATTCACTAGAACAAGAAATAGCTGTGTTCAAGATAAATTCTAAATAGTAGCAACATTCCAATGTGAAAAATTTGGAAATATCCTAAATTTAATTGAAATACAGATTATAAAATAGCAAGTTTTAATTTTTCCTCCTTTTTTAGTAGACAAAAATAGAATTAAATTAAATGCACAAAACATTTTCAGTTGAAACCTGTAGATAAGCCTTTTGTCATTTGGTTAGTATGGTGAAATCTGTGCCAAGTAGTAGAAACAGAAAGGCAGCTCCTATCATTGGAATGATTCAATGTAATTGATTTCTTGTTGTTGTGAGACGAAACATTCATATAACTGTTGTTTCAATTTCTTGTGATGCATATTTGAGTAACACTGTAACAGTACAGCATTCTTATTTTATATTTTATTTAAGAAAATCTATTTATAGTCTCTTCATCAAGATGAAAGTAAGAAAAAGCAAGTAATGATGAAGTCCTAATAATAAACAGAACTGACTTTTTTACAAAGTGCCCAACCTAGTAAGTGAAAGGTATAATTATATTCTCCTAGTGCAATGTATTGTTTGTTGTAGATATTCAGAATTTATTGTAACAATATTATATTTTAGCAATGAAAATTAATAGTTCTTATTCAATTCATCTATCATACTGATACTTTTCATGAGATAAAAATAATTTATGCCACCTACAAATTATTTCTCAAGTTATATGGGAAAGAGCATTAGCACATAATCCTTCTAGAAAGAAGGAAAAGATAGTTGGGAACAATAATGGAGCACTTTGGGAGGCAAACACAAGAGGATTGCCTGAGCCGAGGAATTCTAGACTAGCCTGGGAAACTTGGTGAGACCTCACCTCTACAATAAATCAAAAACTTAGCCAAGCACAGTGGTGCATACCTGTAGTTTCGGCTACTTGGAAGACTGATGCAGAAGCATCACCTGAACCCAGAAGGTCAAGGTTGTGGTGATCATGAGCATATATATATGTATATATGTATATATATATATATACACACACACACACACACAAATACACACACACACACACAATCAAGTGAGACTCAAACACAAATACATATATGATATGGAAAGCCTACTACGAATTTATCAACAATGTAAACAATCAGAAATTGTCAATTTTTACAAACTAAATAAATTACCTTTAATATTATAATGAATGTTTCTTAACAAAGACTTTGGCACGACTAAATATCCTAAACAGGATATCACACATTTGTTCTCATCTTAGCAATAAAAGGAGATTGTAAATTGCTAATTTTATGGAGTCTTTAATTCTCTCATGTTGCCAGGGAATCTGTTAGCAAATTACCTCACTCATTGTTCTAAATGGCCCATTAGTGGCCTGAGTTAATGCAACTACAAAAAAAGATATCTATTTTCTACCAGAAAGATCAGACCTAAAATTTGTGTTTGTTTAATTATCAAGAATACACTATTTTCCCTTTTAATAATAATTGATTAGGAATGCTATTCCATCAAAGTTGTTGAATAAAATCATAGTGCAGTATATATTTAATCCAGATCTTCTATTTCATCATATCCACAAGAGCTTTAATTCTCTGATTCATTAAGGTTTTCCCGGAGTTTTCATAGGGAACCATACAGAGTAAATTCAATCCTCATTCAAGTAAGAACATTTGCTATGCCCCCAAATAACTGATACTATTGTTAGATTAAATAAAAAGAAATCCAAATGCCTATTTCCATTATGCACATAAAAATACTGTTATTATTGAAATTATACTCACTTCTCCCTGTCACAATATGAAGAGGAACTTGGGAATTCAGGAAGAAGACTAAATTGAACTTGGCAATTCATTGAAGTGAGATAAAAAATTGCACAGGTGATTATCATTTTAATTACATCTAGCTAAATTTCTAAACAAATTTACAAAATGTTTTCCATCATGTCTATGTTGCAAATAACTTCAAAGTTGCATTATTTCAAAGTTGCTCACCAACCCATATGTTGATTCAAATAGAAAACCTACATTAAGATAACCATATGAAAACTTACCATAAGAATCTAAATCTTAATAAAAAATCTCCAAAATTGCAAAATCTAAATTAAACAGTGTTTATTTTTCAATTAACTTCACCACCTCTCAGAGAAAATATATGGAAAACAAATCTAAATCTAAACAATTGCATGCATTTTCCTATCAAATCATTATTCATAATAAGTTAAAGTTTTCACTAATATTCTTCTACATAAAAGTTTCTTGGCTTAAATATTCTCATAATAGCAGAAATTAAGGACATAAAAGATAAATTTTCACTAAGTCAGAATAAAACAAATCTTGCATTTTAATAAATAATTCAACAAGTGTTATTAGGTGAAAATGTCATTTATTCTGTCAACAATCTGAGATACGCATATTTATTTTATTTTATTTCACATAGGTTTGTATTAATAGAATGACTCATTAACAGTAAAGTAACTTGGAATTATTGCATAACCAACATGTAATCGATTTTTTGAGTGTTTACCTAGTAACCAAGGATTCTCAAGGAAAAATAAGACATCACTCTGAATTACCTTAGAATAGATATTCGCAACTCTTAGTCTTGTTTTAAGACACTTTAGTAACAGATTTAAGCAAAAGCGATTACTTGACCTGATTCCACATTTAGAAAATGCATTTTATAGACAATACTGTATCTTTCAAATAATAGTTAAAAAAATAAAAGAGGTGCTGAGCAAATGGCAACTATTACCACCTCGAGAGGAGGCAGAGTTCCATAGTTTGAAAGCACCTGCCACCAGGAGTGGTAGTCTTGATACGTCTGCCCATTTCATGGATTGCAGGTGTCAGGGTCACACAGGCACTGGGTGGAACAACACTTTTCTCACAAGGTCAGCTTCCATGCTAAGCATCAGTCTCCCATGGTCAGCAGGTCTTGTCCAGTATCCACCACAGGAATATGGTCTGCACTCACTCCTCTTCTGTTACAGGCAAAAGACCCAGTACCCTCTTCACTGGACCAGATTCAGCAGCTGGGTGGGCCGGGTGCCATATGATGCCCACACTCAGACAGAACAAAGAAGCAAACGCCAAGTTTGGAACAAGCAAAGATATTCCCAGACAAAGAGATATGCCCAGAGCAAGAGGCTATCTTTATCTCTCTGGAAGGACATGTTCCAGTCTCAGGGCATATTCTTGTACAACAGTGCAGGGATCAAAAGACTACATACACATGACTTCCTTTCCTGACAGAAGATTTCCCAATGTGAAATTAAATTAACAGGAGTCAGCAGATTACCACCTTCAGGTTCTGACCCGTAGCCTGTTTTTTTGTAAATAAACTTTTACTAGAATACAGTTATGCCCATTTATCCCCATACTACCTATGGCGACTTTCATGCTATGGTGGTAGAGTTAAAATTTTATAACTGAGACTTCGTGGTCAACAGTAAAGCAGAGATTTCTCTGGACCTTTACAGAAAATATTTGACAACAGCAGTGGAATACTACCAATTACATAAGAATGAGATTTGTGCATATAATTTTGCCAGTTAGAGATCAAAACAGTTGAATGTATATTTACCAACAAACATTCATTTGGTTATAATGCCTTTCACAAGGAGGCAAACCAAAAGTATGAGAAACAGAATTGGAATTATCCCCAAGGAATAATTAGAGTCATTGCAGAATGTGCTTCATGGAGGTCTTTAAAAAGACAGCTAAAAAAATCTTTTGTCTTTTACTTTGAGGCGTGAGACTGGGCTGGTTAGCCTCTAAAAGGTCCTTATAGTCTTGAGTCTGTGATTCTTGGCATAGTAGAGGAGTTTTGCTTTTAGTCTAGTCAAATATGTTTCTACTAACCCCAGAAAATGCTTCTAAATGTACAACGGCTGACATTCTTAAAAGTAAACATGGTGTCTTTTCTTCTGGAAGATGCTATTGTTCAAATAATGACACTTTCTCTGACATTGACAGTGGCGAGTGGAGTAGAATGTCAGACTAAGATGAGAGACTATGTTCTAGGAAAAATTGGATCAAGAATCCCCTGACACCACATCAGCATTTAACAGGCCAGACTTACCTGCCATTCCAGTGTGCACTAAAGGACAGACATAGAATCAATTAAACCATCACCAAACAGGATTCGAATATTTTCATTTTATTTTGGGGGTCAGTAGTTAAGATTCGGTTCTTCTCTAATGGGAGCCAACAAACAAAAGGAAAAAAAAAGCTGCCAAGGCCTAAGCAAAGGAAGCAATACATTTAATATCACAAAACTAGAAAATTTTTTCTTCCCCAAATGCTTTCAGAATTATAGTCTACTTTTCTCCCTCATTTTTTATTCCTTTGGTGACATTCAAGTCTTAGAAAATGTTTTTGAAAGCAATTATATTTCTAAAGCAAGTTTCCCAAACTCCCACAGCTTAACTTTTCGGCTTAAAATATCATATTTTAAAAGGTGTTGGCATTCAGTTTTACCTAACAAATAGCTGGGTCTTGAAAAAGCAAAAAATCTGACAGTTTAATAAGGAAAAAAATGTGTGTGTGTGTGTGTGTGTGTGTGTGTGTGTGTGTGTGTGTGTGTGTGTAGCTGATTATTTTGCTTTACACCAGTGACTTGCTTGAACAAAAATTTTTTTAAACCCTATATGGATTATAGACTTCTGCCCAATTTTTAAACGAAATAATTAAAAGACACTAGGTAAAATGTATCCCCTTGAGACTATTTATTTGAAAAGGAAACCCAATGCAGTTGTATATACATTAGTGTTTGCTTTTGTGATTATTAAATGCTGCCTTATTCTCACATGCATCTACTAGCCTAAATATAGATAAATAGTACTTTTAAGAATGGAAAATTTTGCCAGGTACAGTCGTTCACACCTGCAATCCCAGCACTTTGGAAGGCTGAGGCAGGAAGATTGCTTGAGCTCAGGAGTTCAAGACAAGCCTGGGCAACACAGTGAGACCTCATCTCTATAGAAAAATAAAAAACAAAAAAGTAACCAGGTATGGTGGCATGTGCCTGTATTTCCATCTACTCAGGAGGCTGAGACAATAGCATCACTTGAGCCTAGGAGATGGAGGCTGTAGAGAGCCGTGACCATGCCACTCTCTCCAGCCTGGGCAACAGAGCGAGACTCTGACCCCCCCCCACACACACACAGAAAAGGACATTTCTAAAAACAAAATTAAAAAATTTTAAATAAAACTGTTTTTTTTTCCTTAAAATATCTTTTTATTCTGGTCTTAAAGGGTTATCTGGAACCAGATTTTCTTCTGTCATAAATAACTAAAAAGTAGTTATCAGAAATTAGGCAATAGGCTGTGCAGGACTATTAGCTATGAAAGAAAGAAAATAAATGAGACATAAATGAGGTAATCTTTAACACTATCTTGACTTTCAACCAGGAGGCATTTTCCAAATAAAAATGTAAAGAAGGAAGCCCAAACAGCACAGTAATCTTGCTAAGTTGAAGAAAAAGATATTTGAATTTGGAGAATCTGAAGAGGTTATAATTTATGGGCAGAACTCCCAGAGAAGGGAAAATTATACAGAAAAAAGATTCCAGAAACCTATGAATGAGATTAATTAATCTTCACTTGAATAGTTAGATATTTATAGGACTGAAGAATATACGAAGCGAAGCAGGGAGCTGTAAACCAACCAGTTTTCAGAACACACCTTGTGGGATCTATTCAACTTCTGACAAGAAACTTATGAAACTGTTTTTGAACATTCATGGTATTTAGTAGAGTGCACATAAAGGAATGGTTTGGTGGTAAATAAACCCTGAGTAGAGATTACATTAAAGGTGTTTTTTTTAAAGCTTTAACACAAGAAATGATCGAGTTGATATGCATCTAACTTAACTGCCTGGCAAAACAATACTCTAAACACCCCTTTTTAGAGGAAGTCAAAAAAATTCAGATATTCTACAACATAATATCCACAATGTACATCATCTAATGCTACACGATGAACAGGAGAATAAGGGGGAAAGGCACCCAGAAGCAGAAGGGGAAAAGTCCATAGAAACAAATCAAAGAATGACAGATACAATGGAATTGGCCAAAAAGGAGAGTAAAACAACTACAATAAAATGCTCAAGGGTTTAAAAGAAAAAAATGAACATATTAAGGATAAAAATGGGAATCTATTAGTGATAAAACATAATATACAAAACAAAAAATCTCACTCATGTCCTTGATGTAGATGTATGTAGATGAACATGGACTGGACTTACTGACTCACTTCCAAGGAATCAAAGAAGCAAAGGAGAAAAACAGTAACTTTTTCATGGCTAAATCCAGCACATACTACCTTGGTATATTATCAGGAATGTCATGTGATAACATCTGATAGGATATGATGAAAAGGATACTTCAGTTCTGTGATTTTCTTTTCCCAAATCCATACTCCATAATGATGATGGAGAGAAAAAAAGTCAAACAAACACAAACTGAGAGAGATTATACAAAGTATCTTATCTTTACTTCTCAAAACAAAGTCATGAAAAAAAATGTTTAAAAGCTTAATTAACTGTCACAGACCAGAGACATGATAATATCAAATGCAGTATGAGATCCTGGCACTGTAGTGAGAATATGTCTCTCCAAAGCGTATGTGCTGGCAAGTTAGTTTCCTTGTAGCAATATTAAGGGATGTGGCTAAAACAGGCAATGCCTAGTGGAACCATGGAAGCTGAGCCAGGCCAAGACCCAGAATTGTACAGCCATCAGCAAGCAATGCCAGCCTAGGAGAGTTACATGGGCTGAGCTCAGCAAAGCGATAGGGGTGGAGCTGTCTGGGGCTTTGGAGGCCCAACCTCCACCCAATGTATCCAGAATGTGAAACAGGAGTAAAAGCTATTCTCCAACTTTAACACTTAATGTTGTTTCCCTTGTTGGGTTTTGGATTTACTTGGAATTCATTACCACTTCTTTACTGACTGTTTCTCTCTTTTTAAATGGGAATGTCTATTCTCCACTTGTCTCACCATTGTATTGTAGAATTAGATAACTTGTTTTAATATCACAAGTTCACCGATAGAGACATTGGTGTAGGGATGAATCATGCCTTAGTCCCACTCTTACCTGGTTTAGATGAGACTTTAAATTTTTGGTGTTGGAGCAAGTTAAGACTTTTGAGACCACTGAGATAGAATAAATGTATTTTGCATTTGGGAAAGAAATGAATTTTGGGAACCAAGGGTGAAATGCTTGACTGGGTCCCCCAAAAGTTCATGTGTTGGAAACTTGGTTGCCATTGGGGCTATATGAGGAGGTGGAAACTTGAGAGAGAATTGGGTCATGAAGCCTCCGTCCTCATGAATGGTTTGGCACTGTTATTAATGGAGTGGATTAGTTATTGTGGGAGTACCATCCTCTATTCCTCTCTGTCTTGTGTGCTTGCTTTCACCTTTCACCCTTCTGCCAAGGAGTAATCCTGATCAGATGCTGGTGTCATGCTCTTGGATTTTTCAGCCTCCAGAACTATAAATTGCCTAGTCTGTGGCATTCTGTTATAGCCACAAAAACGAAATGCAAAACAAAGTTCAATGTAAGGACCTCATGAAAACACTGAATAAAAGAAAACAATGTGAATCTAAGTCATATATGCAATAAAAATTGATTGCATCCTTGAAGAGAATGAAAAAGTACATTAATGGAAAAACTGGTGAAATCACAATAAAGTCTAGAGCTTAATTAATAGGGGAAAAAACAGGACCTCAGTGTTCTATACAATAACTATAAGATAGTTCATCAGGTAGTTTTGGACTGACCCAGTTCTCTTTCTTTTCTTACTGATAGTTCTCAAGGATAACTGTAGAATGTGCTAGGAATGTGATATTCTGCATAAGAAAGAAATGATTGAAACAGCCCAGGCTCTCCTACAATCTCCCCTTTAGACACAGGAGGTCCTTTAACACTTTCCCCCCCTCAATTTACATTGTACTGGGGCTTAAAGCCCAAGGTGGGCTGCTTTCTGGGGTTCCTCAGTTGCAGTGCCAGTGGGAGACATGAAGTCAAGACTCCATCTCCATAGGAAGCTTTTTGGAGATGTCAGGGATCAGCACACAACAAATCCTGGACTTTTTTGTTCGTTGCTGCCTATCTGTAGGTAGTAACCCACTTCATATTACTTGTGTATGCATAACTGTTCTGTCTCACTAGACTCAGACAAGTTGGTAACTAGTGCACAGTGAATCTGTTTCACAATAACATTATGGTTATTTTTTGTTCTGTTTTTTTTAACATGTCTGTAGCCTACAAAAGGGGGCAAATAAATGACAAGAAAAAATATATTTACTTGAATAAATAATGGCCAAACATTTTTCAAATCTAATGAGACTGAAAACCTGGAACCACCCAAAGCCCACTGATTTCTAAGGTAGAAAGACATAAAGAAAGACTTTAAAACCACATGATAACCAAGTTTCTAAAAATGAATGAAATAAACAACTAGAGAAAAAAGGCACATTTCTTATAGAACAACAAAAAAGAGTAACAATCTGAAACATGAGAAATAAGGCAAAATAAAGTGGAATGCAAGGGACCCCTTGAAAACACTGGAAAAAAGAGGAAAAAAGTGAATCTAAGTCATATATGCAATAAAAAATATCCATAAATGAAAAAGGAAAGATAAATATGTTATCACACAAAAAAACATGAAAAAATATAGCACCAACAAAGCTGTGCTGCAAGTCATATTAAAAGAAAATTCCTTGGGCTAAAGGAAAATCCTCAGATATACACTATTAGAAGAATGTAAGACATTTAAAATATGTGGTTAAATTAAAATATATTTCTTACTTTTAAATTTTTATAAGACAATTCACAATTTCCAAAAGATAGCCAACAAAGTATTTTAAAGTCATAATATATATGTAGATTTTTAAAATATGATAACAAAAGCACAAATCACAAGATAGAAGAAATGGAGATATATTTCTATAGGACTTTCTACAATACATGAGTAGCTTAGTATCACTTGAAAGGAAACCGTGATGAATTAAAAATAATATGCATATATTCTAGAGCAAATTCAACAAAAATACAAGTAAAAATGCATTAAGCAATTACAGAGATAAAATAGAATAATAAAATAACACTTAATATAATCAAAGAAAAAAACAAAAAAGAGAAAAATGAAACATTAAAAAATAGAAAACTAATAACAGAATAGAATAATTAAACACCACCAAGAAGGAAATTATATTAAATGTACATATATGGTCTAAATACTCCCATCAAAAGGAAGAAATTGCCACACTGGAAAAAGAAAAATCAGATAGCATATGTTGTCTGCAAAATATACTTAAAATACAAAGACCTGTAAGTTAAAGTAAAAGGATGATTAAAAAGTATGCCATGAAAATACTCTATAAGAGTGGTGGGGTGACTATTCTAATATAAACAATTTAAACTTTAGGGACAAGGAATATTGTCAAAGATACTAACAGATCTTGCAGAATGTTAAAGTGTCAAAAGGATATAGTAATTCAAAAATAAGTATGCACCAAATAATCAAGCTTTAAAATCCATAAGGCAAAAGCTGACAGAACTGAAAGTAGGCACAACCAATCCACAATTAGACTGGCATCTTCAAAACTTCCTAGTCATTAATAGTAGAATAAATAGAAAATAAGAATTTTAAAAATTTAAGAATTTTTAAAATGTGAACAACACTATCAAACAAATTGAGTTAATTAACAAATATAGAAAATTCCAATAAACAATGGCAGGTGCACATTCTTTGTTTGTGTATATAACTCATTTGCCAAGAGAAATCAAATGCTTTGTCATTTTATAAGTGAATGAATTATATGAAGAATATTCTCTGATCAAAGTCAAGTTCAATCAGAAATCAATAACAAAATAAGATATATAGATAATTCTTAAAAACTTGGAAATACAAAATAGTGATTTGAAAAAGCCCATGGATTAAAAAAAATACAAAAACAATTAGAAAATATTTTTAATTAAATGAAAATGAAACACAGCACAAATTATTATTTGTGGGATTCAGAGAAGGTTGAATAGAGAAAACTTTATAGTTTTAAGTGCTTTCATTAGAAATGAAGAGAGATCTCAAATTAAAATTTAAGTTTCAAAAGAAAAAGAGGAAGTTAAAACCAAAGTGAGTAAGAGAAAATAAGTAATAAAGAGAAGAGATCAATTAAAAAACCCAAAACTTTTTACTTAAAAAGTTAATGAAGTTAATAACATCTAGCTAGAATAGTTAATATAAAGGGAGAACACACATATTACTAATATCAAGAATAAAGAGTCTTCAAACTTTTATTGGATATAAAGGAATATTTTCAATAATTTAAAGATGTGAATAAATTTCTTGAATGGTGCAAATTAAAAAAACTGAAATAAAGAAATTTCTTCAGGAAATCTGAAATAATTTATATATAATAAAGAAGTTAAAGTTATAATTAAAAGCCTACCAAAATGTAAGTTCTAGGTCCACATTGATTCACTGATGAATTTTATAAAATATTTAAGGAATAATTAATACCAATCTTATGTAAACTCTCAGAAAATAGAGATAGAAGAAACGCCTTTCAATTCATTTGTGAGGCTATTATTATTCTGATATCAAAATGATACAAAGAAATTACAGAAAAAGTCAGTTACAGAGCAATGAATGAAATCATGTAATCATGAATGAAAACATAAATCTATGTCTTATAAAAATGGTAACACATAATGACCAAGTGAAATACCAGGAATTCAAGATAGGCTTAGCATTTGAAAGTCAATCAATTTTGTTCTGCATACTGAAAAGAATTGAGGAACCCATATGATCATCTCTCTGGATTTAAAAAAAAAATGACCAAAATGCAAAACTCATTTATAATAAAAACTCTTAGCAATCTAAAAATTTTTTTTAAATTCTCAAATTTTGAAAGGCAGTTAAAACAACTATAGCTAACGTCTGAATTAATTATAATAAACTAAACACTTTTTTTCTATTTAAACAGGTAAAGATAACTGCTTCCAACACTTCTATTTAATAATGCACTGTATTATCATAATATTGTAAGAAAGGGATTGGCAGTAGTGGGACACTGTCAGGGGAAGGCGGGGTCACATAACATCAATAAAAGGTAACTGATCTCAAACCAGGCATAGTGGGGACCAAAAGGAGGCCCACACTTTACCTGGATGATGAAAACTTGTATACCTAATCCTGAATTGTACACCACATCTTTAAAATAAAAAATAAACAGATTTTTAAAAAATAATGCACTGTAGATTCCAGTCATTGAAATAATGAAGAAAAATCATTCAATGAAATATAGATTGGAAATAACAAATTAAACATTCTTTATTCACAGAAAACATGATTGTGTATGTAAAAATATGCACAAAATCTACTGAAACCAGTACAACAGTTTAGTAAGGTCACACAATACAAGGTTAATATACATAAGTCAATGGTATTTCTACTTACTAGCTGTGAAACATTAGAAAGAAAAATTAAAATAAAAGCATGGACAATCTGGAAAGATTACATACTACATGATTCCAGTTGCAACACCCTGGAAAAGGTAAAACTATGAAGACAGTAACAAAACAAAGAATCAAACGTTACAGGGGTTAGAGTAAAAGTAAAATGAATAGGCAGAGCATAGACGATTTTTATAACAGTGAGACTACTCTGTATGACTCAGTGATGGTGGATACATGTCATTATACATTTGTCCAAATGCATAGAATGCACAACACCAAGAATGAAGCCTTATGTAAACTATGGACTTTGGAAGACGATGTGTTAATGTGGGCTCATCAATTGCAACCAATATATATTTCTGGTAGGAGATGTTGAGAATGGGGGAGGCTACGTGTGTGTGGAGGCAGAGGACATATGGGAAATCTCAATATCTTCTTTGCTCTGAACATAAAATGGACTAAAAAATAACGTCTAATTAGAAAAAGAAAAGAAAAGAAAAACATGAAAATTAAAATTTGATCCTATGATTTAAAAAAAATATTTGCAAGTAGTTTGACCACAGTGGTTCACACTTCTAATTCCAGCACTTTGGGAGGCTGAGGCAGAGGATTGCTTGAGGCCAAAAGTTTAGGACCAGCCTGAGAAACATAGCAAGACCTTGTCTCAAAAAAAAATTGAACTGAATTGAATTGAATTAAATACATGCAGGTATATTTTCTACAAAATCATCCATAGTTTCCATGCAATCTCAATAAAAATCCCAGAAGGCATTTTGAGGACATTGACAATCCAGTTCTAAAGTTCCTATAGAAATATAAAGTATCGAGAGACATTAAAGATAAATTTGAGGAAGAAAAAATATCCACAACCATTAGAATAGCTAAAATTAAACTGTATGGCAATCATAATTAATTAAAGGATAATTAGCTAAGTAAAAGATATGGAGCAATGTTTCCATTGGTGAGAATGTAAAATGATAATTTAGAGAACTGCTCAGCATTTTCTTATAAAGTTAAACGTAATTTAATCATGTGACTCAGCAATTCCACTCCAATTTATTTATAACAGAGAAGTGAAGCTGTATTTCTACAAAACTAATTAACTTGTATTTACAGAAGTTGTGTCTATAACAACCAAAAGATAGGAATATCTCAAGTTCTAAAAAGTGAATGGATAATCATATGGTGATATAATTTTATTTAGTCCAACTTAGCAAAAAATATGAACAAATCTGAAAAAAAATTGTGCTGAACAAATGAATTTGAACACAAAATGATCCCATATAAACCTATTTAATGAAATTCTGTAATGAACAGATCTAATCAATACTGGCAAAATGAATCAGCAATTGACTGCAGTCTGGAATGGGGGATGGAAATTGACTTAAAAGGAGCACAAGATAATTTTTAATTTGTTTTTATGTTAAAGATGTGGGGTATAATTCAGGATTAGTTAGAGTTGCAACTGTTCTGAGTCTAAGGATATAGATTTATCAAACATTGGTTATAGTAAATAAATTATAACTGAAAAAATAATTGAAAAAAGAAAAAAGAATGAGTGATTTCAGATTGGAGATATTCGCAACACTGGCCCCATTCACCCCAGCCCTGGATTTTACTGACTTGTGCCCAGAGGACCTAGGTTTTCATCTAGATTCCACAATTAATTAGCTTTGTGACCTCGGATAAGTCACTCACTTCTCTCAGCTTCTTCCTTATTAAATGAAAGAACTAGACTAGGCAATCCCAAAGGTCCATCTACCTCTGAAAACCTGGAGTTGAAAAATACATAACTGAAACCTTGATAGGGTCATTAAAATGTTCTTTTTAGTTCATTTTATACTTGATTTAATAAAATATAAACAACTAACATTGTTAAGATGCATCTATGTGACTGAGAATTCAATGTTGGACATTTTTTGTTTTTCCAACACTGAATAATATTACCGGGAAGGACAGAGGGAAAGCTAGACAAAAGAGAGCAAACATGATTTAGGGTTCTAACAGCTTAAGCAAGAGAAACAGAAATACTCATTCTTTGATTTATTCGCTGGAGATCTTAAAGATGAATAAAAAGCTTACTTTCTCTTCCTGATCTTTAATCATAAATAGAAATCATTAACAGATTAAAATGTGATAATTTATTTATCCAATCCTTCGAAAGATGTAGAAGTGTCTACTGAAAAGCAAAGAAGTGTTCCTGGCATTATATAGCATTTGAAATATCATCTGTGAATGTGATTGGATATTCACTTCACCCCTGACTTTGCAGTCACAATAAAAGCTACTCAAAGCTACTGTAGTGACTTTGTATACGGTTCTCTGTTCTCTACTATGTATCACTAAGACCTGGAGTCTATTACTGCTCCACTCTCCTTTGAGAATTTAAAATTTTATATGACACCATTATATGTATAAGGAATTAGAATCCTTCAAATTATTTAATATTATGTTTCAGATGCACCTAAATATCGAATAGTTTTTAACAAGTTTCCCCCTTTTTGTTATACACCTTTACAGTCTGCAACAATTTTCATCTATAAAGAACATAGCAATGCCTGGTGGACTCAGTGTTCAAGAACTGCTTGGATTAGGGCCACAACCAAGGTGAAGGGAGGGAGTTGCTTGTTTTAGGGCAAAAGTTTATGTGTGCCCAAAACTCATAATCAAGGTAAATAATGTTCTAATGCAATATTTTCTATATCTGCAGGTTCTGCATCTGTGGATTCAACCAACTGTGAATGGAAAATCTTCAGAAAAAGTAATAATACAAAATATAAAATAAAAATAAAAACAACACAGATAACAATTTATATATGCTACTTACATATGCTACAACTTACGTAGCATTTACAGAGTATTAGGTATTACAAGCAACTTAAAGATAATTTAATGTATTAGGGAGGATGCACTTAGGTAATATGCAAATACCGCATCATTTGACATAAGGGACTTGAGCATCTTCAGGTTTTGGTTTCTGTAGGGGTCCTGGAACAAATCCCCCATAAATGCCAAGTAATGATTGTTATTTTTAAAAACCAAATTTAATGCAAAACATCCAAGAAACCATCATATCAAAAGTTTCAATAAAGTCAAGATCAATAAGGGCACAGAACTGAGCTGCATGTTTTGATTCATTCCCACTAAACAAAACTGTGTTGTGAATGAACTGCTTTTTATTACCTTACTTTAAAAAATATATTTCAGATGGGTCTTTTAGAAACTTGACTAGAAATAAGAAAATATTCAATTTCATCTGTCCCAGAAAAAAAAGAAATTTGGATTCCATACTCAGAAAAACAGATTCCTATCTTTTTTGTTAGTACAATAAGATATCATTGGAGGCATTTCTCAATCTGTGATCTAATCAATGAATGTAAAACACAAATAAATCATCTAGAATTACTTATTTTAAAATATATTTGAATTGCATTGGCTTTTATTAACTGATAGTGTTTAAAATGGCATTTTCATCCTTTTGGGTTTTTTTAGTAATATGCAGCCTGACCAGATCAGAGAGATATCTAATAATGTGTTAACCCCACTGTTAAGTCTCATTAAGGAAGAAAAAACTGTCAGGAAACTTGTGCATGTGCAAAATCTGTGAGTAAAGTAAAAGGAAGACAATGTTATAAAACATTATATCTTCAGAAATGTACAACTATATATCTTGTAGTATTCTAACTTAACTAAAACTTGGGTGCTTAACCGGTGTTCATTACAATCATATATCTTCTATATTTCAACATAGATACTTTAATTATGCACATAACCAGTGAAATATAATAGAGGAAACTTCTTTAAAACCCGATTACTTAAAAACCCAGTAATGCTGAATGCTACCATATTTTTTTAGATTGGAAAATGCAGTTTATTTAGAAAGTAAATGAATGAGAGAGAGAGAAAGAGAGAGGAGATTTGCCTCACCAAGGTAGGAGAGGGGGCCAAAGCTTAGATAAACATGGCCTGGCCATAGCTCAAAAACACATGGCCAGACCATAGCTCAATAAGGCAATGGCCTGAATGCTATCTGATGCCAATAACCTAAGTAAATCAGTCAATATTTGTGAATTTGGATTTTTTCCAACTCTTGAACATTAACTATCTCGTTTTGCTTCTATCTCTGTGTTAAAAAATAATTAATATAAATGATGCATTCAGTATATTTTAAGTAGCACTTGGTTCTGAGGCCAATAATTATAAAATAATGCCTAAGGCATAAAGTTACTAAGGTCCTGACGCTATGTCTAAGGCTAAGGGTGTAGTATCAAAACAATGGTAGTTTATATGAGAAATAATAGTGTTTTCACATTTTGTGTGAAAGTTTTATTTTTCTGTGTAAGCCTGGTAAGATTTAATATGAGCTGTCTAATTGAATGTATCATCTCCACTTCTTATATCAAGCCTTTTTACTCAAAGTGACCTACTGCAAATACAGTATGTTTTGTGTATTTAACCCTGTAAGCAGTAAAAGTGCTGTTTCTATAGAGATGCACTCTCTACACAGACATAAGCACAGCTTAGGTGGTGTGTTTATTTGCACAATATGGTACATACTTGCTGAGTCTACCCACAGCAATATTCTATCTTGATACAGATACATAAAAATCATAAGAATAGCTGGTACAACTTTACAAATTATAAGTTTTTTTTATAGCATAGGGGTAAAATTTTCCTGTCACAGAGACTGGAGGGTGAATCTTCAATTTGTCTACCGACATTGGTGCATAAGCAGGATACTGGATATCAATTCAAAATCTCCCCTGCCTAACAGACATTTCTGACCATAGAGGAAGTAAGCATGAGAGGGGATGTCTATATCTGCCCAAGCAAAAAGCTCAGTAAAACTAGATCACTATCTGACTCAAGAAGGCCACTTGTCTTAAGTTATTCTTGGGTTATTTCTACTACCTACACAAAAGTAGGTGAGTACCAGACTTGCTCCACTATAACTGTCACTGAAATTTGTTCTGTCTTTATGTTTGGTGTCTTCTCTTTAGGTGTTACTTGGTTCTTGCAAGTAAGATTTCCAAAATCTAAGAGTTGTTTTTCTTTTCTTTTTTTCCCACAGATTGAATTTTTATTGCACAAAGAAGACAGGTGGTAAACCTGACCTAATACATTTAGTAGCCAAAACATGCCTGCTGACTATCTATCTACCATCTATCTACATATCTATCTATATATCTATCAATCATCTATTTATCTAGCCTACTTATCTACCTACCTATCCATCTTTTTAATGTAAGTGTTGTTTTTCTTGAACATTCTTTCCTACTACCTTGACAATTGATTTTTGGAATATTGTGCCATATATAACCAAGATATATCACATTTCTTTGAAATACCTCATGTTGTATAGTTTGACAGTGACCAGAATTTCTCATTTTTGAAGAAAGTAACAGAAACTGCACAGCATCTTGCAGTATCATGTAAGTTTTCTGTTTCAACAATGTTCCAAAATGTGACTGACAGCAATTTTCCTGCTCTCTCTTTCTTTCATTCACAAAAGTTACATGTGTGACTGCTTTTATGATTGATACTGAGACAGATTTACCCATCCAGTTTTTTTTACACCATCCAATTTAAATTATTTTTATAATGCAGAATCCTGTGGCTAATGCTTGCCATGCCCTCTCTGCAGAAAGTAGAGACAAAAGGAAGTGATCCTTAATTCACAGCAAGAAGAAAAGCCATTTAATTGGAGCAGCTAGCATCTCCCTTTCATCCTCCTTCTGTTATCCTCACCTCTCAACAACTCGTACATGTACACATCAGAAGCAACAAGGTTTGGCAGTTATGCCAAATACAAGAGCTAATTTTTAAATGGACAGAATGGTTTGACTGAAGAGGATCATGATCCACAGTGCACCAGTCCTCAGGGAGGAAAGATAGTCTTGGCAGATGTAAATACCACCAAAAGGATAAAGCAAAAACCATGGAGTTCCTTGACCACCTCACTCTTTTGTGGTCTCTTCACCAATTGCTCTACCTGGACAGTGGAAGCACTATAAGGTCTGCTGATGAGTCACTTTTCGTGTGTAGAATTGTTCAAATTATCCTCAAAGGTCAGTGATAGATAGCAGCAAACTATGTCTGGCTTCCTCCTTTAGTCAAATTTAAATCCTGCTTGGCTCATAGTATGTAAGTTATAACTCTAGCCTATTTACAAAACATCTTTGTAAATAATGAAAATCAGCATGCAATACTCTCATGTGAACCAGCTGTGGTAAATACCAAATATTTATAAGTATCACCCCATGAGATCAGCTGCAACTCAGTGACTATGTCTAACACAAAATTTATACTCTTTTAGATTACCTCAAAAATCATGCTTCAGAAACAAAACACGGTTGAATCTTGAATAAGGTGAGTTTGAACTTCGTAGATCCACTTATATGTAGATTTGATCAACAAATACAGTGGACACTCTATTATTGGTGGATTTTGCATCCACAATCAAACAGGGATGGAAGATAAAGTATTTGCAGGATACAAAACTTACTAAATGGAGGGCCAACTTTTCATATCAGTTAATTCTGCAGGCACTATTGCAGGACTTGACTTGGCATGGAGTTTGGTATCTGCAGGTGCTCTTAGAATCAATTATTCATGGACAACAAGGGACAACCATACAATTTAAAAAAAAAACACACACGATGGAGCTCCTGGCAAGATGGCGACGGCATAGGTGGACTTGTGAGATTCTCTGAACATGAGTTCCCAAAAAGACTCTTACTTTTCTTCCCCCCATCCCCCAGCCCACCACCAGTCATGCTGGTCTGAGGCCCAGGGACCTTCGGTCCCATGCAGGGCCGGATATTGCGGCCCCCTGCTGCT
Source organism: Cephalopachus bancanus (assembly GCA_027257055.1). Taxonomy (NCBI): domain Eukaryota; kingdom Metazoa; phylum Chordata; class Mammalia; order Primates; family Tarsiidae; genus Cephalopachus; species Cephalopachus bancanus. The sequence goes on from JAPVLO010000073.1 coordinate 3,892,794, forward strand.
GCTGTTCCACCACATGTGTGGGAGTCTTGGGTCTCAGCTCGCTCCCTGGCTACATTGTCTCTCGCCTGGCATCCAGCACCAAGCCGCCAGTCATTCAGGGAGGCTCTGGGCACCCGCTCCTCAGAGACACCGGTCCCATTCCTGGCTGAAGTACCCTGTGGGGGGCTCAGGGCCACTCTCACCACTCACTGCTTGCCCATCGGAGCTTTGGAGCACTGGAGCTCTGGGCCAACCCTGGCTGAGGCACTCAGCACATGACCCCAAGCTTGGGGACCCAGACAAGTGGAGAGAAACAGATCTACAAAAGAGAATCTGCCTCCGCCATTCTCCAGGCAGAGATTTCCATTGCCCCGCCACCTACCAACAACCCCACCTCAGTCCCTAAGGTAACATCGCTAAACAGGAGACAAAGTCACACCCCTACGCTGAATCAGACAAAAGCAACTCTCAGGCAGCCAAACCCAAACTGTGAGTAAATTTAGCTGCCTGCAATGAAAAACAAAGAAGAGAGGCCAGAGATCAGAGCTGAAGTGATTTTAGTCTGATTTCTTATTGTGACTTATGATTTTATCATTTTGACTGTTTATTTTGAACACTTTTGTTGTTTGCCTTCTGACTTACACTGTTTCATGATTATATTGGTCTGTCTTTGTGTAGCTATCAGTATTCTTTAGGGAATCTTTCTTACGTGTCTTTTTTCACTTCTTTCTGACCTTGTGTCTCTTTCTCACCTGATAGTTGGTATGTATGTCTCTTTTCCCTCTCGCTCTTCTCTCTGTCTAACTTCCTACTGACCCCACCTTTCTCCATTATTTTCCTCTTTTATACCCCCATATTAATCTAGGAACCAAGACTACATACTGCTACATGGACAGATTGTAAGGCAGAGGGAAATAGGTTCCAGTGTGCTCATACACCTGTTTGTGGATGCTAGAATCAGCATATGCATTCTGAACCACAGCTTCCCCCTCAATTAAACCTCAAAAATGCAAAAAAGAACTGTCTGCAGCCCACACTCCAACCTCAAAAGTGAACAAAGCCATAAGACCCTCATAAAGAAGAACAGGATACCCCAGAAGTGAAACAAAAGCAACCCCACCTTCCCTCAAAAACAGAATTAAAGAAGGGGAGGGAAAGGTGGAGAGAAAGAAAAATCTACACAAATGAAGAAAAACCAAAAGGAGAGTATGGTCTCTCCCAGACCCCTGGGAGGGAGGACACTGAGAAAACTGACTTCGGAATGCAAACAATGAAGAGCCCCAGAATGAAGGGTCTCAAACTACAAATCTAGAAATCAAGACATTAATGGAAAGATTAAAAAGAATTGAGGAGGCACAAGAAGAAACTAGGAAGAAACTGATATCTGAGATAACAAGTAATAAAGAATACTGTGAATGACATAAATAACAAACAGATAAGCATGGAAAGCAGAATTACCCAAGCAGAAGAGAGGATCTCAGACTTGAGGACCAAAATATAGAACTAACCCAAACTCTTAAAAACACAGAAAATAAGCTCAAAAAGACAGAACAAAACCTTCAAGAGATGAGCGATTACTTCAAGAGACCAAACCTAAGAGTAATTGACCTTTCTGAGGCAGAAAGAGAGACAGAGACCACACTGGAACAAACTTTCCATGAGATCATTCAAGAAAACTTCCCTTATCTAATCAATGATGCAAAAATTCAAACATAAGAGATTCAGAGAGACCCTGCATGACAACAAATGAGTAGACCAACTCGTAGACACATAATAATTCACTGAAACAAAGTAGGCATAAAAGAAAAAATCCTAAAGGCAGCAAGAGAAAAAGGCCAGATCACCTACCATGAAAGACCAATCAGAATAGCAGCAGATTTATCTACAGAAACCCTGCAGGTTAGGAGAGCTTGGAGCCCTAACTTCAAAGTCCTAAAAGACAAAAAATTTCAACCAAGAATAACCTACCCAGCCAAGCTAAGCTTCATCAGCGAGGGAGATTAAAATCTTTCCCAAATCTCCAAATCCCTAAGAACTTATGCTGCCACCAAACCACCTCTACATGAAACACTTAAGAAAGTACTAAACACAGATGAAAAGGAAAAAAGAGCAACGTTCTTCATAAGAGTACAGGAAAAAGAATAAAATATACATGAACCAACCCCAAAACTAAAGGAAAGACAAAAAAACCAAGTGGAAAAACAACAACTCTATAAGAACTCTATGATAGGGATGAACTCTCACATTTCAATAATTAACCTGAATGTGAATGGACTAAATAAACCAGTGAAAAACATAGAATGGCAAAATGGATAAAATATCACCAGGCAACAATATACTGCCTTCAAGAGACCCATCTCACTAGAAAGGACATACACAGACTCAAAGTAAGAGGATGGGAAACAAATTTTCAGGTGAATGGAACACAAAAGAAAAGAGGAGTCGCAATTCTAATTTCAGACAAAATACCATTTAAGCTATCAAAAATTTTAAAAAGATACAGAGGGCCACTACATAATGATAACAGGTTCACTCCATCAACAAGAAATATCTATCTTAAACATATATGCACCCAACATATGTGTGCCAACTTTCATAAAGCAACTTCTAGGAAAACTAAAGAAAGATATTGACTCTAACACCATCATAACTGGGGACTTTAATACCCCACTCACAACCCTAGACAGATCATTAGGACAAAAAATCAGCAAGGAGATCCGGAACCTCAATGTAACTATGGAACAAATGGACTTCATTGATACCTACAGAACATTCCATCCAAAGACCACAGAATACACATTCTACTCATCACCACATGGAACGTATTCTAAAATCGACCACATAATTGGCCATAAAGCAAGCATAAGCAAATTTCAAAGAACTGAAATTCTACCATGCACCTTCTCAGACCACAGTGGAATAAAAATAAACATTAACACCACCAAGGTCCCCCCAAAACCCACAAAGACATGGACACTAAACAGCATGATGGTAAACAGCTCCTGGGTCAATGATGAAATCAGAACAGAGAACAAAAGATACCTGGAAACAAATGAAAATGAAGAAACATCTTACCAAAATCTCTGGGATGCCTTAAAAGCTGTAGTAAGAGGGGAATTTATATCCCTAGAAACACACGTGAAGAAAATGGAAGGAACACAAATTAACAGCCTAACAAGCCACCTAAGGAAACTGGAAAAGAAGACCACAAAAACCCTAATTTCAGCAGAAGAATCCAGATCACCAAAATAAAAGCCCAAATCCAGGACATAGAAGACAAAAAGATAATACAAAAAAATCAATGAAACAAAAAGCTGGTTCTTCGAAAGGATAAGCAAGATCGATGGTCCCCTAGCTAGACTGACCAAGAAAAAAAGAGAAAAAACCCAAATAAGCACAATCAGAAACACAAAAGATGAAGTCACATCTGACCCTGAAGAAATACAAAAGATCATTAGAGACTACTATGTATACTTGTATGGAAACAAACTTGAAAACCTTAAGGAAATGGAGGACTTTCTGACATCACACAACCTACCTAGGTTGGAACAAGAAGAAATTGAGGCCCTAAATAGATCAATAACAATCAAGGAAATCGACTATGTAATAAGAAAACTTCCTATAAAAAAAAGCCCTGGTCCAGATGGCTTTCCAGCAGAATACTACAAGACATTTAAGGAGGAGCTGATACCAATCCTACTGAAGGTATTCCAGGCAATTGAAAAAGATGGAACTCTCCCCAAATCATTTTACGAAGCCAACATCACATTGATACCCAAGCCAGGTAAAGATTCAACAAAGAAAGAGAACTACAGGCCAATATCTTTGATGAACATAGATGCTAAAATTCTCAACAAGATCCTAGCAAACCAGATTCAACAATACATCTCAAAAATCATCCATCATGACCAAGTAGGCTTCATACCTGGGATGCAAGGCTGGTTCAACATTCGTAAAACCATAATTGTAATTAAATACATCAATAGATGTCAAAACAAAAAAAACACATAATTATATTATTAGATGCAGAAAAAGCTTTTGATAAAATCTAGCACCCCTCCTTGATAAAAACCCTTGAACATCTAGGCATACGAGGAACATACCTCAAAATAGTAAAGCCATCTATGAGAAACCCACAGACAGCATATCCTAAATCGACAAAAATTGGAACAGTTTCCCCTGAAAACTGGAATAAGACAAGGATGCCCACTCTCACCCCTCCTGTTCAACATAGTACTGGAAGTCCTGGCTCGAGCAATCAGAGAAGAGAAGGCAATCAGGGGTATCCAAATAGGAAAAGAGGAAGTCAAGTTATCTCTCTTTGCAGACGATATGATTGTATACCTTAAAAACCCAAGAGAATCTGTCAGAAACCTCCTTACACTGATAAAGGCCTTTGGCAAAGTCTCAGGATACAAAATAAATGTGCAAAAGACAATTGCATTTCTTTACACCAATAATAAACAAACAGAAACCCAAATAAAAACCACAATTCCATTCATAATAGCCACAAAAAAAATGAAATACCTTGGCATCTTCCTAACCCGAGACGTGAAAGACCTTTACAATGAAAACTACAAAACACTGCTCAAAGAAATCAAAGATTACACAAACAAGTGGAAAAATATTCCATGCTCATGGATTGGAAGAATCAACATTGTGAAGATGTCCATCTTACCTAAGGCAATCTACAAATTTAATGCAACACCCATCAAATTACCAGCAACATTCTTCTCAGACTTAGAAAAAACAACACAGGAATTCATATGGAAACACAAACGACCAAGAATAGCCAGAACAATCCTCAGCAAAAAAAAAAAACAAAGCAGGTGGTATCACATTACCAGACGTCAAACTTTGCTATAAAGCTACAATCATCAAAACAACTTGATATTGGTATAGGAACAGGCATATAGATCAATGGAATAGAATTGAGGTTCCAGAAGCAAAAAAAACCTCAATTTCTCAACTGACTCATCTTCAACAAAGCCTCCACTACCTACCACTGGGGAGAGGAGAACCTATTCAGTAAATGGTGCTGGGAAAACTGGCTGACCACATGCAGAAGACTCAAACAAGACCCCTATCTATCCCCATACACAAAAATTAACTCCAAATGGATCAGAGACCTAAATGTAAAACCTCAAACCATAAGAACCTTAGAAAATGAAGGACATACCCTCTTGAAAATCGGAACTGGCATCCAATTCCTGAACAAAACCTGAAACCCACATGCCATAAGAGATAAGATAGACAAGTGGGACCTCATTAAACTGGCAAGCTTCTGCAAAGCCAAAGAAACCATCAAGAGAGCAGGGAGACAGCCTACAGACTGGGAAAATGTATTTGCCAACACCAGGTCTGACAGAGGCCTAACATCTTGGTTCTACAAGGAACTCAAACATGCTGAAAAGAAAAAAAAATAACCCCATTATAAAATGGGCAAAAGATATGAACAGACACTTCACAAAGGAAGACATCCGAGCAGCCAACAGACACATGAACAAATGTTCAACCTCACTAATCATCAGAGGGATGCAAATCAAAACCACACTGAGATACCACCTAACTCCAGTCAGAATGGCATTTATCAACAACTCAAAAAATAACAGCTGCTGGAGAGGGTATGGCGAAAAGGGAACACTTCTACACTGTTGGTGGGAGTGCAAACTAGTGCAACTTCTGTGGAAAGCAGTGTGGCGATTCCTAAAAACTCTAAATATCAACCTCCCATATGACCCCGCAATCCCCCTACTGGGAATATATTCTGAAAAACTCAAATCACTCTATAAAAAACATACCTGCACACGAATGTTTATCGCAGCATTGTTCACAATAGCAAGATCCTGGAAGCAACCATGCTGCCCATCAAAAGAGGACTGGATTAAAAAAATGTGGTACATATACACGATGGAATACTACACAACCATAAAAAAGAACAAAATCATGAATTTCACAGCAACCTGGATGGAACTAGAGTCTATAATACTGAGTGACCTCTCACAGAAACAAAGATCTGAGTATCACATGTTTTCACTCATATAATGGACCTTGAACATCCAATGTAATACTATAAGAAAATGACTGACAGTAGTGGGAAACTATGTGGGGGGGAGATGGGATTAACGGTAGCAAATATCTGTCAGGGGATGGGGAAACACCTCTTATCAACAAGGGTGCCTGGATGAACGTATTTGTATACCTAACCCTTAACTGTATCCCACAATATCATAATTTTAAAACAATTTTTAAAAAAAGCAGGAAAAAAGGTACTAATATAGATTCTAAAATATATTTTTAAAAAAAGGTTATATATTTCTACGTTTATACTGCTAGCGCGGTATGTTACTTTGATTGACTTTTGTATGAAATGACATTTATGTTTTATAAGTTGTGCTATATATGTTTCCCAGAAATAAATCCCACTTGGCATGGTGAAAAACACACACACACACACACACGCACACACACACACACACACACACACACACACACACACACACACCGTGACCAAGTGGGATTTATTGCATGTACACATGGCTGGTTCAACATTAGAAAATCAATAATGTAATCCACAACAGCTTAAAAAGAAAAATTCATATTATCATGCTAATTGACAAAGAAAAAACATTTGACAAGATACAACACTATTTAGGAGAAAAATCCTCAACTAACAAGGATTACAGAGGAACTTCCTCAATTTGATAACTTCTACCAGTGTCCTACAACAAACATCATATTTAATGACGAGAAACTAGACACATTCTCTCTTGGATTTGGGACAAGGCAAACATGTCCTCACTCACCAACGCTATTCAACTTTACAGTTGAAGTCTTAACTAGTGCAATAAGGCAAGAATATAAAACAGAAGTTTACAGATTGAGAAGGAATAAATAAGAGAATGTCTATTCACATGTGATAGGATTATCTATGGGAGAAATCTCAAAATCAACAACAATAAGAAAACTCCTAGAACTAATAGTTGAATAAAATTAAATATCAGGATACAAAGTTGATATATGAAAGCTCCAGCAAAGAACAATTGAAATTTGAAATTTTAGAAATTATTATTTATAATAGCACCCCCAAATTAGATATATCTGTTTTAAATGTATATAATAACATATCCAGAAAATATAAAACATTAATGGAAATCAAAGAATATTTGAATACATGAAGAGAGACTATGTGTCCTAGTCTTATCATTTTCATTCTGCTGCATTTCAATTTTTTAAAATTAAGTTTTATTCAACCCACATTTTAAAACTGAAACCTGGGCTCAATTTCTAGCACTGACATTTTGGTATCTGTCTGATCTTATTACTTGATTTATTCAATTCCTCTCTTTCCTAATTTTTCATCTGTAAATCAAAGATAATAATAGTATCTACCTTGTGGAGTTATTTTTGGGATCAAATCAGTTAATATATCTAAAACACCTGGAATAGAGCCTGACAAATAGCAAATCTCTGTAAATATTTGCTATCAACTTCAGAATCATCAGAATCTTCATCAGTACGGGAAGCTATTTAGGGGTTTAAAACTTCTGGGTAGTGCATTATAATTATTTGGAAAGAGGGTAGGACATAAAGTACGAATATAAGTTTTGGGTGGTCACTTCTAAATGAATCTGCATCATATGGGTGTCATTAATCAGATGTGAACACTAAGTTTGGTTGTTACAAGAGTAGTAAAAGAAAACAAAACAAAAACTATTATTTTATATTTTACAAATCAAAAGCCTGAGCAATATGATTGAGAGACAAATGCTCCAGAAAAACAGGAGCACAAACATTAAGACAAATAGAAATGCTTATTATTTATTTCCAAAGAAAAGAACTGCAAGTCAACACGAGAGAAAAACAGAATTTTTTTCCAGGTTTCTTATATATATTTCACTGTTTGACTTTTAATTTTTGGATCATTCATGAGACAGCAGAGATAGAAATCTCCATAATGGGTTTTACTGCTTTGGTCACTGATGTGTTTATCCAACCCCAGTTCTGAAGACATCAAGTGGTCCCTGCAGAGGAAAAATAGAGTCTACCACACATATCTTAATTTAAAGCACATCATACCCATGGCTGTGCATGGATCTTCATGAGTCATAGGGAAGAAAAGTACTGGCTGAAAGTTTTAACCATTGAATGTCCACACATTTTTCACTTTTCTCATCATTAATCAAAAACTTGTCTTTACTATGTAGGCAATTTTGTTCATGACACTGTTGAATCATATTTTCTCTTCATCATTTGTGCTACTATTACATAATACCTGAGACTGGGTAGTTTATGGAAAAACAAAAGCTAGAAATTTATGTCTCACAGTTCTGGAGGCTGAGCAGTCTAAGATTAAGGCACTGGCATCTGGGGAGGGCCTTCATACTGCATCCTTACATGGCGGAAGACGGAAGGCGGAAGGGCAAGAGAGGCTAATGTTGTGTTCTCACATGACAGAAGAGCGAATGAGAAAACAAGTCAAAGACTGAGTGAAGCCTCCTGTAGAAGGGCCATAATCCTACTACTAAGGGAGGGGCTAATGTGTTCTAATCACTTCTTAAAAACCCCACATCTTAATACCCTCATATTGGTAACACTTGAATTTTGGAGGGGGCATATTCAAATCATAACGCCTGTTAAATCAAGTGTGTTTTCTTTCTTTTTAAATTTCATTTTACTATAGAGATGTAGGGTAAAAGTAGGGGTTAACTACACAAGGGGGGTGCATACAGGTAAAGTTTGAGCCTCCAACTGGCCCTTACTTTCCTTGGTTTAGGACCAAGTACCCTTTGTGTTGTTACATGCCCCACCCTTTCTCCCCTGGCAGTGCCCACTGACCACTGTTCCCTCCCTCATACTAATGTGACTAGTGCTCAGTGTTCACTTACTAGTGAAGCCATGCAGTATTTGGTTCTTTTTGTGTGTGATAGATAATTTAATATGATGGTCTCTAGCAATTATGTTTTCATCTAAGAGTTATTTTTCAGAAGAAAATCCATGTATTAAAACATAGTATATTGCATCCAGTTAACCTAGGAACAGAATTTGAATTTGGCTATCCTCTCTCCCACAAAAGGAAAAAAAATTAGTTTTCTGCTTCAACAATGTTCCAAAATGTGACTTACAGCAATTTTCCCGCTCTCTCTTTTTTTCATTCACAAAAGTTACATGTGTGACTGCTTCTATGACTGATACTGAGACAGGTTGCTCATTCCGGTTTTTTTTTTTTAAACCATCCAATTTAAATTACTTTTATGATGCAGTATCCTGTGGCTAATGCTTGCCATGCCCTCTCTGCAGAAAGTAGAGACAAAAGGAAGTGATCCTTAATTCACAGCAAGAAGGAAGTCATTTAATTGGAGCAGCTGGCATCTCCCTTTCATCCTCCTTCTCTTATCCTCACCTCTCAACAACTCACATACACATCAGAAGCAACTAGGTTTGGCAATTATGCTGAATACAAGAGTTAATTTTTAAATGAACTGAATGGTTTGATTGAGGAGGATCATGATCCACAGCGCACCAGTCCTCAGGGAGGAAGGATAGTCTTGGCAGATGTAAATACCACCAAAAGGGTAAAGCAAAAACCATGGAGTTCCTTGACCACCTCATTCTTGTGTGGTCACTTCATCAGTTGCTCCAAACCGCTTCCACCTGGACAGGGTAGGCACTATAAGGTCTGCTGATGAGTCACTTTTTGTGCCTGGAATTGTTCAAATTATCCTCAAAGGTCAGTGACAGATAGCAGCGAAGTACACCTGGCTTTCCTCTTTAGTCAAATTTAAATCCTACTTGGCTCATAGTACGTAAGCTATAACTCTAGCCTATTTACAAAACATCTTTGTAGCCAGGCTCGGTGGCTCAACCTGTAATCCCACGATTTGGGAGGCTGAGGTGAGTGGATTGCCTGAGCCCGCAGGTTCGAGACCTGCCTGGGCAACTTGGCGAGACCTCATCTCAACAATAAATCAAAAAATTAGCCGGGCGTGGTAGCGCACGCCTGTAGTTCCAGCTATTTGGAAGGCTGAGGCAGAAGTATTGCCGGAGCCCAGCTGGTTGAGGCTGCGGTGGCCGGGAGCGGCCACTGCACTCCAGTCTGGCAACAGAGTGAGAATCCAACTCAAAAAACAAAAACAAAAAACAAAAAAAACACAAAACATCTTTGTATGTAATGAAAATCAGCATACAATACTTTCATGTGAACCATGTTTTTAAATGAATGAACATTTGAAAATGGGTTTCATTTCTCACTCAAATGGTTGTTATAGTCTAGTACCTTATTGTGTGACCAGCACTATCTGATCCAGAAATATAACATCAAGTGTCAAAAATTGAACCACAATCAAGAAATTTGATGCCAGGCAGTAAAGCTGACAGCAATATGGAACATTTACTGAAAGGCACTATTCTAAGCACTTCATATATATTAACTTTTTTTTTTTTTTTTTCCTGAGTTGGAGTCTCACTCGGCTGCCCAGACTGGAGTGCAGTGGCCGCTCCCGGCCACTGCAGCCTCGACCTGCTGGGCTCCGGCAATCCTTCCGCCTCAGCCTTCCGAGTAGCCAGAATTACAGGCGCGCGCTGCCACGCCCGGCTGATTTTTTGATTTATTGTAGAGATGAGGTCTCGCTGCCCAGGCGGGTCTCGAACCCGCGGGCTCAGGCAATCCACTCACCTCAGCCTCCCAAAGGCGCGGGATTACAGGCTGAGCCACCGAGCCTGGCTATATATTAACTTTTTTGGTGTACACAAACTCCTCGTGAGCTGAGTCTTATTATTATTCCCATTTTACAGAAGAGGTAACTGGAACACAGAGCAGTTAAATAATTCACCCAAGGTCAAACATTACTAAATAGCAGAATTCAAGATTTCAGTCTGGAGAGTCTAACCCCATTGCGTCTCATATGCATAAGCTGAGATGACTTTTAAAATATATTTTTGGCATGAACAACAACCAATCAGAGCAGATGCTCTTGATTCAGGAACTGAGCCACAGAAGCCCTTTGTACAAAGGCATTAATGGTTGCTGGAGTTAGGAGAAAAAACTAGTGGGCCAAGGGTGGGATCAGAGAAGCTGGTGAAGACAGAGACACACTTGGCAGAAACCGCAGTAGCAGCTACCTACCACTCTACACACAGACATAGCCATATTGGTGTCACAAAGTGAGTATCACCCCTGCAACATGTGCAACCAAAACTAATTTACCACAACATTAAAATAAGAATCTAGCAACAAACAGAAGCAGTTGTTATATTCAGGCAACTTCTTTCAGTTTCATTGACTGTGTCATTTTGGCCTCAAGCACATTGGAACATGTTCGTTTGCAATATGAGTTATTGTCATCTTAAGGTGACTGATCAGTATGATCAGTGCCTGGTAGTCAGGCACTGGATTAGTACAAATGCCTTTTTTGGAAAATGCATAGTGGAGAACATTATGTGAACCTTATTTGGAAAATTCCAAGGTCTTTTAAAAATATCTGATCTTGCCGGGCTCGGTGGCTCAGCCTGTAATCCCGCGCCTTTGGGAGGCTGAGGTGAGTGGATTGCCTGAGCCCGTGGGTTCGAGACCCGCCTGGGCAGCGAGACCTCATCTCTACAATAAATCAAAAAATCAGGCGGGTGTGGTAGCGCATGCCTGTAATTCCGGCTACTTGGAAGGCTGAGGTGGAAGGATCGCCGGAGCCCAGCAGGTCGAGGCGCGGTGGCCGAAAGCGGCCACTGCACTCCAGTTTGGGCGACCGAGTGAGACTCCAACTCAAAAAAAAAAAAAAAAAAATCTGATCTTTGATAAAATCACAAAGGAATAAAAGACATGCTCAGGGGCGCTAGTATTAGCACAAAAGATATTTAGCTATATAAGAAAGTTTCATGTTTGAAAATTATTCACTTCTTGCTGCCGATCAATGGAGAAAAAAGTACATCAATTTACTGAGAGAAGAATATGCCTCCGAATAGCTAACCAGGTTTTATATAAGTAACTTTTTAAGTTAGCTAAGATTTCGTCCATCACTTGATGGATTTTTAGCTTAGGGATACATTTGAAGCTGTTATTCTTCTGGTGAAGCCAGCAATAGGGAAATGTATGCTAAAGGAAGGAAAAGGGAGACTTGGAAATTTAGCTAACTTAATAGAAATCTAACATTTGCTATTGCATTGAATAATTACTTTTTTCAGATTCCTTTGAAGATGAAAGGTTTCTGTATTAAAATTTTTTATTACCAGACTATCATGAAAAATATTCCTACAATGTCTGTGCACTTCTTGTTTTAAAATACACAAGCGATCTGTTGCCTATCTTTATAACTGTGGTCTCTGTTCCAAAGAACCTTAATCTGGAGAATATATGACATAAACTTAAACAACTGAGAATATTTTTAAATGAGTGATTCAAAAAAGCTTGCTATTGGTACTGTTAAATGTATGGTCATCCGTCCACTTAACAAAGAGAAAGGGAATGTTGTGCTATGGTAACTTGGGCAGACAACTCCCTCAGAGCCTTTGTTATACTGTTATATGACTCACTCTAAGTAATGCTCACTCTATTACCTTTCCTAGGATATCTTCATCTTATTAAAGTGTTTGAGGACTGCTTTGGAGAGTCCCCTACATCCAAATGAGCATTAACAAGGAGAGAAAGGGAAAAGTAACTCTTGAGAAAGGTAAGTCCTTCCTGTAAACTCTGGGTTTTATTACGGGCTCACCAGTAGTACTAGGATCTGGTTTAACCCATAAAGACCTGATCTATTTTGTATTCAGGGAAGTCAATGAGTTCTCTAAGTGGCACGAAGCTAAGTACACCCACATAGTTTCTGAGTACATCGATTCTTCAGTGTACATTAAGCCTTTCCAGATTTATCCACAGAGGTTGGCTATTTGCCAGAATTCAGACTCTGTTATGTTGTGCAGTGGGCTGAGTACTCCCAGGTGCCAACATAGTTTTATGCCCAGTCCTTATTTACAGTTTTTCTTAGGATTGCTTTGAAGTGTGAACAATCAAGTTGCAGCATGCTGCAAAGTTCTTTCCACATAAGCCCTGTATTTCATTTTCTACTACAACTCTGAAACCATCTCAAAACAGAAGTATTTATCTACAACTATCAAAATGCATTTAGAATGATAAATGCCTTATAAATACTTTGTGAATGATTTTATTCCACTTTGGAATAAGATACAAATGATAGCAGCCAATAGTATTTTTCTCTCCACATCTTTGAAAAAGTAGTATTTAGAAAGACTTTAGACTTATTATTAATTATTAAAATTCTCAAAACATCTTGTGGACTTGATGAAACGTACAAGATGGGGCTTGCAAGCACCTTGTGTGTAATCTGCATTGTGTGTTATTTGGAATTCCTAACAAAGCTCCTAAGACTGAAATGGTAACTAATTTGTAGCACTAAAGGCCACCTTTTTGGAAAAGGAAATATCTACCATAGCATGCATACAAACCATGCCTAAATGACCATCTTCCTAATTACTCTGCCTTTTTCAGGAATTTCAGAACTAAATGCAGATTTTCTGTGTGTCTAAGCTCCATATTCCCTTAGGATCAAAAGCTCTGACTAATGTGGAGAAAGACCCTGAAGCAGACTAACTCCCCAAAACATGCCCCAAACACCCCTCAGAAGTGACCAAGGGTTCAGCTTCTGTGGACGGCCATTCAGAAAGCCAAGTGGGAGTGAGATAGACAGCCTCAGTGAAAAAAGAAAACAAGGGGCTCTCCCAGAAGCCAGTTAACAAATAAACAATTCCAATTTATAATGAATTCTGCATTTCCATTTAAAAGATGCTTTGCTTTGCATATATTTTCTCCTTTTAACCCTGCTTTTTGTGTGTGTTTGCCAAAATCACATTCAAGGTTGTGAGAATTGCACTTAAAAATAGCAGAGGTAGTAAGTGGGGGGGTACTAGTGAGTCGGATAACCACATTAAAGGGTTGTACCTCTGTGTTATGCTCTTCTGATTTGCAGCTCTAACAAACTTTGATTTATGGTGCCAAGAGAGCCCTGTGTGGATGACTTCGGTTCCTTTCGGAACTTTTAATCTTTATTTTTAAATGTCACAATTCTAAATGATTTTTTCAGAGTTAGCACCAGATGAATGATTCCTGGGAAGACCGTGGTGGCGGTTACGAGCCCACTTACACTTGTGGTTGATGGCACATTAAGCAATAATGCTGATAACGTGGTGCGATCGGTACCTATAGCATTTTCACCTGACCTCCACATGAGGTTAATGCAGGAGACAAATAGGAGGGAAGCACAGATTCCATTTTTTCATCAGGCTGTTACATAAATAACAGATAAACATCCTCCTGTTCACACCACATCAGAGCGGAGGAAATGCTGCCAACTTCAAGCCATCAACGACTTAAAATTGCTCTTGTCAAATCAATTTTTTACAGCAGACTGACCTGTTTGCAGACCATGTTTAAGAGCAGGGGAAGAGTTTGGGACTTGGGTTTGCAGTACACAAGTGATTTCCAAATGACATTTCAGATGTGAAGTTTCAGTCTGCTAGCGTTTCCCTCTCGTGCCCCCTCCACCCCCTCCACTCGCACACATGCACACATGCCCCATCAACTTCCACTGACATTTCTTCCTCACCATGAAAAAGCTTGGGCAGTCTTGGGGGATTTTGCAAAGCATCATTCCTCTTTTATACTCAGGCCCTCACTGATACCTCTACAAATGGTTTTCGAAGTCTTATGCCCCAACAGGAGGTAAGGTTTGAGTTTTTTTAAGTTGTAGAGACAGTGGCTTCTAAGTTTATCCCTTTGACTCTGGCTACTATCACCCACCCAGTGTGTCCCCATCCCAGGAGCTAAAACACCAAGTGACCTTTTTGGGTGAACGGTCACAAAAACTCATGGACACATTTAATAGGAAGAAATGTGGGCTCAATTACATGGTGTGAGAAAATTGTCAGGAGTATGTTCCTTTTTTTTTTTTTTTTTTCCTTAACCCAAACACAGCCTCTGTAGATTTTTTTTGAATGTTCAAGTTACACCTTCCTCTTCAAATGATAAAAGAATTCAGTGTGAAATTTGCTTTCATAAACTTTTGTGAAAGCTTCTGTCATTCTCATATAATACTTCAGGGGTATATATAGGAAACACATTCAACCGATTCCCTTGGTGTCTTAATGATCGAAAGCCAGAGGAAAGTGCTGTATAAAATATCGTTTATTTCTTACTCAATTCCTTCCTCTGTATCATCTGAACTTGGATAATGTGGACACCACCCTCTTCAGTAAGAATAAAAGCATGCAGTTATTTTTATTACAATATGTAGTACTATAGCATAGTAAAAGTGTTGCCCACAGAAATTTGCCACTAGAAAATCAAGAATCTTATAAAATAACAAGTCTACACTGAGAAGTTGAAGAGGCAGATAGCAATGGTGTTTTTTGTTTGTTTTTAAATTCAACATCCAAACCTGTTTGGATGTGGGATAATCAGTTTCCTAATAATGTGTGTTTACTTACTACCAACATATAAGAGGCCAGGTAAGAATCCTGTGACATGTAAAGAAAGCTATATTGTAACAATGTCAGCATTTCCATTAAAAGCCCTTTTTTTCTCTTCTAGGATATATTAATATCTAGTAAAAATTGGAGGCATTCAAGAGTTAGCACATAGCCTAGCAACTATATTTATTGGAAATAAATTTTGCAGAGATGTCCTCATGACTATTTTTAAATGATA
Source organism: Cephalopachus bancanus (assembly GCA_027257055.1). Classification (NCBI taxonomy): domain Eukaryota; kingdom Metazoa; phylum Chordata; class Mammalia; order Primates; family Tarsiidae; genus Cephalopachus; species Cephalopachus bancanus. The sequence continues at coordinate 3,908,482 of JAPVLO010000073.1, forward strand.
GTATTTCACCCACACCCACAAAAAAAGTGTCTTTGCTTATTTATTTTATTTTATTTTATTTTATTATTTCAGGCTTCATATGACTCAAATACAGCTTCATTTTCAACCATTAGCCCATTATGTTGGCTGGTGCCTTTAGGCATTTCAGGGATAAAAATAAGATGACCAAGTTATTTTATTTGGAAAAGCAACTTCTGCACATTTGCAGTATTTTTTTTTCTCAATAAATATTTCATAACTCTTTTTAAAACATGGTCTTATCCTTTAGCACATAGGGGAAGCAACTGACTCTAAACCATGTGGATGTCCTAGAGCTCAGATTCCATCATTCAGCACCAAAATCTACTTTTCTGAAGTAGCTCAAATACAGAGATATGCATGACAATCCCCTTAACATCAGGAATTACTAATGGACATTTTATTTAAAAACACATTTAAAAGTATTGTGTAATCTATAGATCATTCTCCAGGGAAGGACTGAAATGCTTTTGTTTTGCTGGCTGGGATATGTCTTTCTGTTTCCATTTTATTATGCCATATTTCGAAGTTACTGGACTAGTCAGTTCATCCATCTGGCAGTAGAGCACATCCTTCTATCCTTTCCAGACTGAATCAGCCTAGGAGGATAGTGGGCAGGCACAGAAGAAGAAGAAAAAAAAGAGTAAGAGTCAAATCTCTGGTGATAATGACATATGCCTCCTGAAAGTATCAAAGAAAAATTGCACCGGGCAGAATTAAAGAGGAAAGGAAGGCTTTATTCAAGACTTTTACAATAGCAGTCAAGAATTTTGCAGTAGGAGAGACTAAACTTAACTCCACTGAAACAAAGATGGGAAAGTCTTTAAGCACTGGGGTGATGAAGTGGGAAAGTACTAGGGACCATTGAGGAGAGGTTTTTCACTGTGATTAGGCCATCTGCGTTTGCCAATTGTCACTAATCACTTACAGAAGTTAAGTTTCTACCCTTCCACCAAGACTGGGGATAGGGTCCCTATTCTTCCTGATGATGCTATTGCAAATGGAATGCTCCCAGATCCTTGAGAAACACATTGCTGGGTCATAAAACTGGTAAGAGACTGGGAGAACATTTGTATCTCAAAGAGACAGGGAAAGAATTTGTAGTTACAAGCTTTCTAAAGTAAGTGCTCTAAGAAAAGAGTGATGGGGTATATAGTAAAGAAAAAATTTGAAGAGTAGTCAAACTGAGGAAACTGTTAAGGTGTTTCAGACCACAAGTCAAACGTATTTGCCTGTATTGTAGAGATGATAATAAGTTAGTTAAAAGTCATACTAATCTTTAGGGAAGAAAATTGAAGACTAGAAATCAATCTTAAAGTATTTTCACTTGAATTTTCCACCCATTTTTTTTTCCCTAGGTCCCCCAAGCCCAAGAGTTCCCTTCCTTTCTCTAGCAGTGTTAGATATACAGGGGAAAGGCAAGCAAACCCAAGGAGTTCCTCAGGTCTTTGCTTTTTTCTGCAGTAACACTTGCATATTCATATGGCAATTTCTGCTCCTGTCCCTGGCAATCCCATCCTGCATGATGTTGACCTCACCTGTGTTAATGAGGTAGAGATGATTATAGCTTTCCTGATTATTCTCCTCCAAAGACAATCAAGCTCTTTTGGTTTTTATCCTCTCCCAGGGACCTGACACAAAGTCAGTTCCCAGAGCCTGAGCCAAAAGTCAGCACACTTAAGACTATTTGTCTCTCATGAAATGGAGACACTCGAACTAATAGCCCTGAAAATCCATCAGCATCCTTCCACTCTACCTCTTCTATAACTGAGGACTCTATTTCCTGTTTTCAATGCACTGTTCAACTGCTAACAATTTTATTCTACCTATCAACTCTACTGCCACCTCTACAAAAGGACACTAATGGCCTTCAGTGACCATATAACTACACTTTTTTGTTTTGGTGTTCTCTTCACCCTCAGCCTTTGTACAGAATTCATCATTTGTTTAGCAACCAGCTCTTCTTTGAACCTTTCTCTTCCCCTTGAATTCTATGATGATGTACTTTTTTAGTTCTCTTCTTACTTCTCTCTTTTTTTTTCTTTTTTGTGTCTCTTGTGGGCACTGCTTCAAGTGAAGAAGGTAGGAATACCCCTCCCCTCCACCCACAATCTGTCTTCACTCTCTCCCTTTGGTCTTGATCTACATCTTCGTGTCATGTTAGTTTATTCACTCCCATAGTTTCAACTACAATCTTTATGCTGCTGACTGTAACTACCATCTTTATGGTGTTGCAAGTCAAATTGTCTTCAGTTTTTATCCTTTTTTTTTAGCTCCAGAATAATAATTCCAACTGTCTCTTAGATAAAGAGAACCTACGGTTATGCTCACACTTCCAACTGAACATATTCAAAACATCCTTACCCCTTCACGCCTGCCCCTCTTGTCATATTGTCCAGTCTACAAGTAACATTATATTCAAATTTCTCTGATGGGACTTCAAATATCTTTCTACATTTATCCTGACTGGAGGGATCTAGCACCCCTCACCCCAGATGATACCCTATCCTTCACACACTGGATGTTCTTTCCATGCTGAGCACTGATAGCCCCACGTGGAAATGCTACATTTTATTCCTGGTCCAGGAATGTAAGTTGCTTTTCCAGTTTCTCTGGCTATAATTAATTCCATTTCAAAACCACAATTTCACACAATTTTGCTTTGTATTATCATTTATTGTGTACATGGTTATCTCTCTCACCAAATGAAACATTCCTCCATGACAGAGGCTACATACTATACCCATTTTCATCCAAACAATTATTTTTCCCAGAGTAGGTCTTCGAGGCATGTGTGTTAAGTGGTGTTGATTAAAAACGTCAAACTCTATAAAATATTTAAAGAAGTTTATTATGAGACAATCCCATGGCACAGTCCCAAGAGGTCCTGAGAGCATGTGACCCAAATGATTGAATTACAGGTTAGTTTTAAACATATTTAGGAAGATCGAAAGAAGTTACAAGCAAGCATGAATCAATACATGAGAGGTTTACATTGGTTGGGCCTGAGAAGACAAGTGGGGCTGAGGAGGGAACTTAATGGTCATAGGTGGATTCAAAGATTTTCTGATTGGTAATTTGTAGAAAGAGTTGTATTCTGTCTAACGAATTTGAAATCAGTAACAGAAGTGCTTGAATTAAGATAAGGGGAGTTATAGAGGCCTAGGTTCTGTTATACAGATGAAGCCTCTTAAGTAGCAGGGTTTCAAGAGAACAGAAGTTCTATTTAAAAGGTGTTCTTTACACATGCAAATTTCTGCAAGAAAAGGCTTTGCAGAGTCACTTTAAAATATTCACAGAAACATATTTTGAGGTTTTTTATTTCTTTTAGGGCCTGCTATGTCTCATATTTTATCAGAGTTATGTTGAAATTTGGTATCTCAGTGCCACAATTTGTTTTGTCAGTCTTCTGATGATCTCTATTTTAATGTTAATGTTAGTCATGCCTAAAACTTCACAAGGGAGGGGGTATAATGAGGCATGTTGGACCTTCTTTCCCATCATAATCTGAAATTCCGTTTTTCAGATTTTCCTTAGCCTAAAGGGAGTCTATTCAGTTGATTGGGGGACTTAAAATTTTATTTTTAGTTTACAATAAAATATTGCACTTTACACATGCAATTTGAACCTGTTTTGGGTCCTTCATGAAGGCTAAATGAGTGGTCTATAGATACTAGACAGCTGAAACAGCTGGACTAAATAAATTGACTGACTGGTGCTGTGAAACTGGTAGCTACATATCTGCATCTTCTGATATTTTGAACTGTTCCTTATTCTACTGACAAAAGTAACTTGGTATTTTACTTCATGTTTCATGTTGTATTTATTTATTTATTTGCCAAACTGTATCCAGCTTTATTAAAGATACTTTTCATAAACAATCATGGTATTTCAGGCAGGATATGGGCAGACAATCTTTAACAGTATACAACAACTTTCAAACTCCCTTCTTTAATGGACTACCAAAATCAGAAAGCCACTATAAAAACCCAATGAAGTCTTCATTTGATGCTCTGAACAGGGAAGAAGTTTAGAGTGAGGGTTGACATTTCACATTTAGCATGTTCTTTGACAACTTTTCACAAGCCAATCCTGACTTTCAGGAAATGAAATGAAAATGGCAGAATTTGTCTGAAGATCCACAATCTATAAATGAAACTGCTGCTCTTATCAGGGATGCCATCTCAGTGGCATCACTGACATACTGGTAACCAATTATTGAGGGTCAGGTCCCAACAGATGTCTGGGCTTAAGGGAGTTAAGTCTATGCTGAAGGCAGAAAAGGAGAAGGGGAAAAATAAATGTTTTTCCATACCACAAGGCATTTGTACCAAGGTGGCTATGTGTGTCAACGTCGGGGAATCCCTCCTCCTGAAAGCCAAGAGGCAGTCTCTTAAAACTAGAAGGGAAAGGTGTTTTCTCCATATCAATCCAGCTTTGGAGACATTCTGTTAGTGACATATGCCCCTTTCCCAAAAAACAACAACGAAGTGTTCTGTGTGCTAACAACGTAGCTTAGAAAAAAATCTGAATTTTTATAAAACTTGATAAAAAATAGTATTTCAAATCGTACAGTCACCAGAAGTACACAATTATAAAAAATGTACACACTTCACTTGGCATCTCCAGCACCTCTCAGCTTTCTGTGCCTGTTCTGTTTTGGCATCTCCATTTTCTGCAGTTATTCCCCTCCTTGCCAGCATCGGCTTTTCCCTTTTTCCCTCTGGGTACCTTCACTCCCTTCTTAGCTGGGGCCTTCTTAGGCTTGGGCTCTGGCTTTGGAGAAGCAGGTTTAGCAGACAACCTTGCAGATCTTCTCTGGGGTTCGTCCTTCACCTTGGCTTTATCTCCTTTAGCATCCCCTTCAGCCTTTCTCTTGGGCATGGTGGTGATGGCAGCCGAACCAAGGTTTTGGACGCGGGGATGGAGTGGCATACGGGCTTTGGTGGGTCCGGGGGTCGTTCTTGCCTCTTCATGTTATAAACTTCTAAGAGAGAAGAGGTGAAAAAGCACTATGTAATCTCTCCTGATTAAAGGAAAAGGTGTAGCTATCCTAAGATTAGTCTTCAAAGCCCATTTACAACATGTAGCCAGTGTAACCAAAATTTCTTTGTAAATGCTTTGCCTGGTTAGCTCTATGTAGACACAACTCATGGGAAGGTCGGCCCTTGCTTTCCATGTGGAAATATGTGGCAAAGAAGGAAATCAGCAAAGTAATGTCATAGAAATATCTGTTTTCAAATATAAGCAAATCTGACCAAAGTCAAAGGCAGTTTTGGAAGACATATTCTATGCTGGTTGGATCACACAGAGATAGCATCATAACCTACTGAAAAAAATGGGATGAATTATCATGAAATATTGTAATCTGAAGTGATTCCTAAGTGCTCTACCATGGCCAGTGCAGGAAACCTGGCTCATACATAGTACATTTTAAGAGGCACAGATTTTCCTACCTTTTGGGGAAAATGTAGATATAACTGCTGGTTACTCTTAGAAGCTGATCATTATAATATGTGCCCGAGTAAAAGTGCAGTTGTAAACCAAATAATACTATTCCAAGCGAAACAGAATGTAGTTAGTTATAGCTTCTTTTTATTGAGCACCTACAATGGGCCAGATGGTTTATCTACATTTACTTTTATTTTTACAACAGCCCAGTAAAGTAAGTATCCCCATTTTATTTTGAAGGAATTGAGTATAATTATCCCCATTTTATTTTTGAAGGAATTGAGGTTCACAGAGCAAAAAATATGTAGAGGTTAACTTTGAACATGAATTCAGGTTTTTCTGACTCTAGATCTTATGGTTTATAAGTTATATTTTGCTATCATAATTAAAATGCATGAAGGAACCAGTAATACTGAAGGATTATTTTCAAGATGATATTTGAACTGCTATTGTCACTTGAGGCTCTTTAATTCCGATAAATGTAAAATAGAGGTATGTTCCAAAGTTATTTAGAAAAAATAATGCACTGGGAATTGTCAGGGCTAGAATAATAGCCTTACTCTTCTACAATATATTTCTTGAACTTTTTACACAAATGTTGGCTAAGATGGACTCAATACGGGCCCTACCTATGAGAGCCAGAAAACAATGGCCAAGTTATTTATATATCTATTAACGTCATTACTTCTCAATGGAGAAATGGGGATATCATAAGATACTTAGGCCTATCCTACCTCTAATTGACACTGATAGAAGTAATACATTTTGCCTTTTTCTGTTTACCTCAGACAGGCCCTGAACACTTTAAAGCCATATCTAATTGTTTCTAGAAGTCTCACTCACAGAAGGTTCGGAAAATAGTGTGTAGCTTTCTTTCTCAATCCTCACCCCTTGTCCCTTCAGTTTGTAAAACTATTAAACTACAGTTTTTCTAATGTTTTACCACCAAGTATGACAATTTCTTTTGTAACTCATTCTTCCTGGGTGTCCCATTCTTCCTTGTGACTTTCTCTCTGCACTAGAGACCATCCCTGAAGATCTTATCATCTTTTCCCTGGACTTGGTCCCCTTTTCAAGATCTCCAGTGATCACCTATGATGCTCTGATTCATGATCCACATTCTTAACTGTTTTTGTTTTGTTTTGTTTTGCTTTGTTTTGTTTTGTTTTGTTTTGAGTTGGAGTCACTCTGTCGCCCAGACTAGAGTGCAGTGGCCGCTCCCAGCCACCGCAGCCTCGACCCCCTGGGCTCTGGCAATCCTTCTACCTCAGCCTTCCGAGTAGCCGGAATTACAGGCATGTGCTACCATGCCCGGCTGACTTTTTGATTTATTGTAGAGATGAGGTCTCGCTGCCCAGGCAGGTCTCGAACCCGCAGCAATCCACTCACCTCAGCCTCCCAAAGGCACGGGATTACAGGCTTAGCCACCAAGCCCGGCTCTTAACTGTTAATGATTTTAATTTATTGAGAATTATTTTATGATATGCTTCAATCATTACAAGAATTTATATATTTTACCTTTCAGTTTTTATGAATGTGTACAATTTTTTTAAATGAAATGGTTCATTATCAACTGGGCAAGAGTTTAAAAGCAAACTGATGAATTAGGAGTATTAATCTAAACTCCTCAAACTCCTCCTCATCTTTTTGTTTTGTTTTGACTAATTAAATAATTTTATAAAAGTTATTTCATAATTTGTTACTTTTGTATCAAAATGATTAATTAGTCCTCTAGCAATGCAGAGATCATAAACTTTGGTTTGGAAAAGCAGAAAACACTTTTAGGAAAGAGAGAATATGGAACACAAGGAAAACAATGATCAAAATGATTTCACTGGCCAGGTGCTGTGGCTCAGTCTGCAATCCCAGCACTTTGGGAGGCTGAGGCGAGAGGAATGCCCGAGCCCAGAGGTTGGAGACCAGCCTGGGCAACCTGGTGAGACCTCATCTCTACAATAAATCACAACTAGCTGGGCGTGGTGGCGTGCGTCTGCTGTTCCCCCTGCCTGGAAGGCTGAGGTGGAAGGATCGCCTAAGTCCAGCAGGTCAAGACTTCAGTGGCTGTGAGTGTGCCACTGCAACAAAGAGTAAGACTCCAACTCAAAAAAAAAAACATGATTCCATTGATTAATAGTGCTTTTAAATTAGGACAAGTGAGGAGAAATTTCCCAACATCATTTAGCAGAAGTAAAACTAAAATATTTAGTCTTTGAATCAGAGCCTTCAGTTAAACTGGATTTCTAACTAAATTTCAGAAAGAGACAATACAAAGGTAAATAGGTTCCCAATAGAGAAGAGTTTGTTAAAACAGTTCGTGGATCAGCTGGACTTGATTACAGTCCAAATCTATCGAAACTAGTGAGACCTCAAGGATTATAAAGTGTTTTTCACACTGTCTAAAGCACATGAGACAAAGAGTAAACCTTGTTCTCATCATTCTTTTATCCTTCATACTTCCTGTGTGTGTGTGTGTGTGTGTGTGTGTGTGTGTGTGTGTGGGAGAGTGGGCATTCCTCAATACTCACATGTGGAGAGTCCTCCTTTAGTGTCTTGCTTTTGTTTTGTTTTGTTTGAAATCCAGTTTCCATACTGATATTGAACAGTTTCCACTGGTGATAAAACTTTCTGTTAAGGAATAATCATCCTTTACGAGCAAGTGGATGATCTGGAACACAGATCAACAATCACACACACAAAAAATGCCCTCAGAGATGAGATAACTTTTAAGGAAATGTTGTAAATAGAAAGATGTGACTTCATTAAAGAGTACTGGAAGTACTCATTTTTCAGAAACTTAGCTCTCCGTAATTCTTTTATTTCTTTCACAAATTGGATAATTAATGTGAGTTAGTCAAAATCCTCTATGGTTACAATCTCTGTGATTCTTTAATATTATAACTCTATGGGCTCATTTCTCATTTTCCTCCATACCTCATTTAAGGCTTGAAGTCAGTGGGAATTACCCCAGGCAAGATAAATTAGAGACTATCTGCCTAATCACTTAAGGCAGACTTGTCAATTTTTAGAAATTATTAAGTGCATCTATATAGTCATATGAAAATGTGGATTTTCATAAAAATCCACATTTTTATATTTCTAATATAGAGAGGAAAATTCTCGTTTTGAAAACTTAAAGCCTCACAGGATCATAGAATTTTGAAACTATAAGACTCTTACAAATTATTTATTTATTACGTATCTGTTTTTAAACATTTCTATTGAGAACTTAACTCTGCAACTTAGCTTGGCTGGCCACATATAAGCTCCATTAGTTAAACAGCAAAATATTGCATATTATGTCTCAAAATATAAAACAAACCAATCCTAGGTTAATATATGTACAATTCATATTTACCTTCTTTATTTTTTACAAATGACATATCATTTGAATATTACTTACATATCCGAACTCTTTAAGTACAAACCTAGTAGGGTTTGAGGCTCATAGCCATCTCAGGGTAATTCTGCAAATCACCATATTGATGTCCTGCTTCACATTGCTACAATGCTGAAAGTTTGTTCGTGAACATGAGAAGCAACCTTGAAAAAGGACCTCTCTTCAATGAAGCCTGAACCACGTGCCAACCAGTATGTCTTATGGGCAGTGGTGGGTCCCTTTGCTTTGAGTGTGTAGAGAAAATCATCAGGTCTCTCACTGCACCAGCCTGCCAGGCCCAGGCCCTTCCTTTACCCATCTACAAGTTGCCTGAATGAGGCATTCCACTAATGTCAACAAAAAAGGGACAGACACATATGAACAGAGTTAGCAGTACAACTCACCACATTTTAAGAATGATCCTCCCTACCAATGTCGTCCTATACCATGCAAATACCCTTCAAACTCAAAATAGACTTATACATACGGCAACGGAGTTTAGTGGCTGGAATTTAGCCTCTGCAGGTAGACTGCCTCAGCCTAAATCCTAAATCTGTCATTATTGAGTGTCCTTGCACGAAAACCCCATGAACTTATGGGGCATTCATCTCTGCATATGCAAAATTGTGATGTTACCATCTACCACACAGGTCTGTTGTCAAGATTAAAGGATTTAGTCTGTAGGTTGTTTAGAGCAGGCTTTGTTGGCTTTTGTTATTAATGTTTTCTATATTGAATGTTTTCTATTGTTCCGGTAACCAAGCCTAGAAATCATGCTGTCATTCTAACACCCTCTCACATCTAAAACTAAACATGTCTTTGCAGTTCCACCTCAACAATATCTTGTTAATGCATCCCTTTCTTTATACTCTAGCTGTTTTTTTTTATAGTTTATACTGTACCACTGGTGGGATTTATTATATACTATTCTCTTTTGTATTGCTCATGCTTTTCTTTCCCATTTTTTAATGTGTTTGTTTCCTATTGAGATATTTTCTTGCTTTTTTTTGCATTCTTTACTGCACCTAGTATTGATAATATGTGATATATAATAATGCTTAATCAATATTGATTAATCAAAGTTCTGTTTTTTTTTAAATGTGTTTCTTCAACACAACATTATTAGTACCTATTACATGATAAGCATCAGGTTAAATAATTGCAATACAACATGGCAAAAACTATAATAAAATCATGAGGATTTACATTGGCCTAAAAAAAAGTAGTAACAACTCTGTTTGCAAGTGCCAGAAAAAGCATTACAAAGTATATTCTTCAATGTGGTATTGATGGATAACTAGGAGTTTTCCAGATTCATTAAGTGTAGTAGGGTAAACAAAGACAAAAAAATATACTCATTGACTCAGAGCTGTGAAATAGGATGGGAGAGATTAGACTGACCGACAGACAATGGAAGGAATGACGTCAGATAAGTAATGGTAATAATAATTGATCTTAATTTAGAACTGCCTAAGTATCCAAGCAGTCTATGCACCTTATTTCTGATCCTCGCAATGTCCCTAAAGAGTATATAATATTAATCCAGTTTTACAGATGAAGGAAGTGAAGCACAGAAAGTAATATATTTGACAGTAAGCACAGGCAGACTGGAATTCCAGCCCATGGGTCTCCATGTATGCGTTAATTCAGTTATCCAGGTCACTACTGTGTCATGGGCATCTATCTGTAAGCCCTGAAGGTCTATGGATTTAATGTTGTGACAGGGACAGAGAGAGAAAGAAGGAAGAGAGAAAGAATGAGATAGAGAGAGAATCGCAATGGAGCAAGTCCTCAGTATGCTAATCTCAGTTATGCTAATAACAGTTATGAGAAAGAAAATTTTCCTATACTCCAGATAGGTAAATTGACTTTAGAATCTAGATTTTGATTCAAATGTTTAAGTGTGTATTTACTGTTTACAGTGTTCTAGCTACATTCCTAGGACCTGGGGATATAAATGTAAGACATAGTCCTTACTTCAAGTAAATGCAAGTTTTCTAGAATGCATAGAATCCCAGAGAAATAATGAAGTAAATATGGCTTCTAATTTTATTCAACTACCCATTCTGAATCAGCCCAAGATTGACTTAATTAAATATTATTGCGCTTCTCTTTTACAAAAATGCTTCTTGAGTTGCAGTTTATATTATAAAGATAAATGATTATTTTATTTTATACAAACTTTAAAACCTTTTTAAGAAACACTGATCATTATGTTTCAAAAATACTGTAAGAGACATTAAGCTAGAAAACCGTTTTTTGAGAATTCTGGTAATTCTTTTTTTTTTTTTTTTGGAGTTGGAGTCTCACTCTGTCACCCAGACTGGAGTGAAGTGGCCGCTTCCGGCCACAGCAGCCTCGACCTGCTGGGCTCTGGCGATCCTTCCGCCTCAGCCTTCCAAGTAGTTGGAACTACAGGTGCACGCTACCACACCCGGCTAATTTTTTTAAATTTATTGTTGAGATGAGATCTCGCCATTGCCCAGGCGGGTCTCGAACCCGCAGGCTCAGGCAATCCACTCACCTCAGCCTCCCAAAGCGTGGGATTACAAACTGAGCCACCGAGTTCAGCTGAATTCTGGTAATTCTAACTAAAGTAAAATATCTGGAACATTCTAGCATTCAAAATCTTCAATAAATTGATAATAATCAGATGAGTAGATTATCTCTACTAATCTCTAGTTCTATATTCTAAGAATAATCTGACTAGACCAGACACTAGCAAATTCTGCTTAAATTTGAAGTTTCAGAGACATAGACATAAAGTCTTGTTTCAAACCTTTAACCTGAGTATAGGTTTTAGAGATGTATGTTCATGCTTATGTGTCTTTGAGTAATTCACTCAATCAGCAAAGAAACAAAGTGCTGCACGCTTTGAGATACTGTTAACCAATAGTAAATGCAAATTAACAGGCAAGTAAACTGGAAAAATATCTAATGGAATGCCTTGGTGAGTAATAACATAGAAAAAAATTTTGGAATAATATTTGCTTAGTAATCGCTAAGTAAATGAATATTATTTTCTAATATAATTTGGTATTCACTTAATATTTTTAAAGTTCTATAATCAGGAAAACATCTAGCATTTTATCATCACGTATAGAAAAATTTGCAAGATTAAGTTGAAACTTTGAACATCTTCAAGTATTAAGTATAATTTGAGTTTAAAATATTTAATCACTGCAATAAATACTAGACTGTATTTCATATGTTGCCTTAAGTAACCTGGGCAAAGACAAGCTTCCCTAGACTTTCACACCTTCATTCACATTCTAGTCACCAATATTAAATTCTCATATTAAAATGTTAAAAATAAATACTATATTTTCAGTCTCTAAAAGTTGTCTTATTCCAGGGCAGGTGGTGAATACCATGATACATATGAATGCATAGTAATAATTCCTCCCTCTGATTGTAGCTAGATTCTCACTTTTTCACTTTTGGGTCACAGTTATATCTTACATAATCCAGCAGAGGGTGCTTCCTTTTTAGGGTTGGATTGGAAATAAGTATCATCAGCAAATGTTAAAATATTTTCATATTTCGTTTCCAGATTAAATCACATCCCCTTGCAGTTTTATGCATTTTCAGATATGTCCCAAAGATAATTAATCATCATTCATGAAACACCATTTTTTAACCAATAGTTTTGACAATTGTGGATGTGCACTTTTGACACGTTTACTCTCTTGGGTTTTTTTTTGCCCCTGACTGGAAATTATGATCCTTACTCAGAAATTCTAGTTCTATTCAATTTAGAGAAGTTTTTGGTTAATAGTGTATCTCCTACTCTTGGAAATATAAAAGACGTGTTGCTGACATTCAAACTGTTTTGATTTTGTTTTTGTTTTTTTGAGGAAAAAAGAAAGAAAAAAAAGAAAATTCTTTCCTCAGGAATTCTTCATAACAAAAGCATAACTTTAATGCATTCATAGCATCTCTGGCTATGCTGAGTAAATGAAAACATCACCTCTTTTTCAAGAGCAAAATAGCTAAATTTCAAAGACTAGTTCACTTTCTTAAGTGTGTGGCCCTGAATTTCCCTGCTACCTAAGAGCAGTTCCTGAACGTGTCATCTCAGGAGGATCCCAGTATTGTTTAAAACTCCTTTTTCAGGAAGTCACCTAGCTCTGAAGTAGCTGGCCTTGTACAGAAGGTTCTGCCAAGGAACGTGAAACACTCAAAATGGCTTTGAATCACGCTTCTCAGAAGAACAACTATAGACATGACAAAGGAAAGAACTGGAGTAGTCTCCGCTATCAAGTTAGCTTCAAGGGATTTTTCCCTCCCACCATTTTACATATGATAGTGCAGTCAAATTTAATAAGTGGAAGATTACATTTCTGTGAATATTTTGCTTTTGACTCTTCTTCACTTCCAAATTTTTGCCATTAGAAGTTGTACACTCATATGGAAGACAGACCTTCCTAGAAATAAAGCAGTAGAAATTATTTTCTTTGAGTGTTATACTAGCCTATGCTGGAAGCAAGACACAAATCAAAGAGAATGAGCTCATTTTGATGAGCAAATGTTTTATATCTGCATACTAGAAAACCAAGTAAAACTCTAACTTTAAATCCCACTAGAAAATGCTGTGATTAACTGAAGAATCTCACTGATTGTTCAAGTAACAGATGGACATGCCACAGTGAAATATTTCCCTTTCTTATTTACAAACAAAAGAGGATTTTTATGTGGGCAGAAATTAAAACATGACTTAAGTACTAGTTGCCTACACTAAAGTCTTTCATATTTACACAGATCCTTTATTATGTAAAGTCAACATCCTTAATATTTTTGCATGGTTTTGATATATAATCCATAATATTTCATGATTTCCCTTCAAATGGGTTGGTTTCCTCAGAAAGAATTATGTACCTGCAACATAATGAGGTAATTAACTAGAGAACAAAAGGTTTTTCTTCTGTTTAGACAAAACTTGCTTCGCACACACAAGCTATATATGCATTATTTTTAAGACCATCTGCCTTGTCCTGGATAGTGATTTTGTTGTCAGAAATATTTTCATCAATTTGCGTAAAACCAAAAAGAACTGGCAAAACATTAAAAGGACAATTGTGATAAAATTTACTATATGTTTTTAAGTTACATTTGTACATATTTTAGATTTGCCAGTGTGATAGACTTTGATAAATCATATTTCTACAACTAAAAATCACTAAAGTCTATTTTGACTGACAGCTATGTTACCTGAGAACCACAAATGATATTGTAGACAAATGCCTTAGAAAATCATATACAAACAGTTCCAGATACATTCAATTAAAATGCATTTTAAAGTTCTTAACCCCAAAAAAATGCAATTTTCAAACTTATGGCCCACACAGTCCTCACAGAATTATATTAAAACAAACCTCACTGTTGTATTTACCAGTTCACAGCACATCTTCTTCCCAAGTTTGAAGCACTGTGTGTATAAGACATGCTGTAAAAAGTGAGAGAAGTAAAATGCAAAGAACCCAAGGAAAAGTTCCAAAGATTACAAACTGGCAGCCTGCAAGAAGAGTTGTGGTACCACTGACATGCTCAATTCATGTGTTCATGTTGACTAACATACTGCAATTTTGGTATTGATAGCTGCAATTTTGATATTGAATAATGCTCCCCTTCCTCCAAATATGTTTATGTCCTAATTCCTGGCACCAGCGAGTGTTGCCTTGTATGACAATAAGAATTTTGCAGATGTGATTAGGTTAAGGATACTGAGATGGGGAGACGATCCTGGATTATCAGAGTGGGCTTGATGTCATGGAAAATGTCCTTATTAGGGAAGCTGGAGAAGCCAGATTCAGAAAGGAGGAGATGTGGTAGCAGAAGCAGAAGGCCAGAGAAAGATTTGAAGAAGTTATCCTGCTGGCTTTGAAGATGCAAGAAGGGAGCCAGGATCCTTCGGCTGCAGGTAGTCTCGAATCTGGCGAGGGCAAGCAAACTGATTCTCCCCTGGAGCCTCTAGAAGGAACACTCTCTTGAACTACTCATTTCGAATTTCCAGGCTCCAGAACTGTAAGAGAATAAATATGGTTGTTTTAAATTATTAAATTTGTGGTAATTTGTTACAGCAGCAATAGAAAGCTAATATCGTGACCTGCAACCAATAATCAGAAGACTTTACATAAAAATTCAGATATATTTATGTATCTGTTTTTGCTTCTCTTAAGAACTATAAAATCCAGTGGCAGCTGAGTGTTACCGCCTCCCCCTGGCAATGACTAGTTGTAGCTGTCCACTGTAGAGCTTCTGTGCTCTCTAGTCTCCCAAGGGCTTCATCAAACTTTTATATTTTTTGTTCTTAAATATCAAGTAGATATTTGAATTTGTGACCCCTGATATATAAGGCCTTACCTTTTTCATCTTACTTAATATTTATTTTATACCTGCTTGCTTTTAAGAATTGTATCTACTTACCTACTTTTTATAAATGGCATCCTGTTAAACTATTGATCCTAAGAATTTTTATTCGAATTTATTAATCATCTTCCACCATCCACTTATTTTTGTCCTTCTTTAAACGTTCATTTTGAAGATTGTTTGCTCTTGCCAAGCCATAATTACTTCATTTGTAGCAAGTCATGTATGGAATGGGCTGAATTCAGGAGTATCCAGATGTAACCACCGCTGTCCTTCACTGCTAGCCATCTGCCATTTCTTCGTGAAACCTCAGGCATACTGGACACTCGGGTATTAGCTAATGGTTTCATATCTCAGATACTCAAATGTTCAGTACAGTTTAATATTAAGCTTTCCCATTTCCCCTCACCTTTGGTTGGTTTTAGGCTGCAATGGGAAAGAAGAGTGTATGTGAGAGAGACAGCCCTTGCTCTAGAGCCTGTGAGGGAAGTCATTCTCATGTACTTTCAAGCTTCTCGAGCTGCACTCATTGCATTCCTGTTTCTTTAAAGTCCTAACATTGCCTTCTACTTCTGTAGCCATATCTCCCTCTGCTTCCCTCTTATAAGGACACTTGTGATCACATTATTGGTCCTAGTGGGATAATTTCAGCTCCTCTGATTTCCAGGTCCTTAACTTGATCACATCCACAAAATCTGTTTTGCCATTTAGAGTAACATTCATAGGTGCCAGGAATTAAGACATGGACATCCTTGAGGACCATAGTACAGCAAACCACCTTAAGCCTGCAAACTTGAATCAAAAAATGGTTTACTTTCCTAACCAATTGATCTTCTAACTACCAAACTGCATGGTTCTCATCTTACCAAAAATTATCTGTTTCATTTAAGGTTGCAACCACTTGTTCCTTCTTTCAAAATGTTATTTCATTGGATTTCAAATATTTATTTCCCACAGCTGTCTACCTCCTCGTCTACTATCTCTTCTTCTGCTAGATTCCATTCTCTTTCACCTTGTTTTTGACTCTGCATTCATCTCTGTACCCATTTCTCTACTCCTATAACTCCCACTGACCTAAGTCCTGATGAGTCCCAAATCTACATCACAAGCCCTGAACTCTCTTTTCACCAATGTTGCAATCACATTTTGTGCCTATTTCTCTTAAACCCACTATTTAAAAAAAATAAAAATAAAATAATGAATCCATTTTCTTGTCCTGCAGACTTGTCAGACTTCCTGTATTTTTTAATTATTTTCCTTCATTTTATTCTTATGAGCATTACCCTTGTTCAGGACTTAATTTTCTTGTGCCTGGATTGTTGTGGCAGCCCTTAAGTGGTAAAATGACTCTCACTCAGTCTTTCCTCATCCAAATTCTTTCTCCACATCACAGCTAGATTCACATTTCTGTGCCTCAAAAGCAATAATATAATTCCCGTATGTGAAAAAAAAATAGATACCTCCCCCACCCCAGGATAAATTTAGAACTTTAACCCTCACATTGAATGACATTTCTGATCTAGCCCTCCTCTCTAACTCTTCATTTTTTTTTTCTTTTCTTTTTTTCCTTCTTTTCAACTCCCAGCCATGCTAGATCAATCTGCTTCCAGAAGTACATACTGAACTTTTCCACTGGCTGGTATTTGCACTTTTTTTTTTCTACTTTTGCCTAAATAACATTCTACTTAGATAAAAATTCTTCTCAATTTTTTTTTCTTTTGAGACAGTATCTCACTCTATGGCCCAGGCTGAAGTGTAGTGGTATGATCCTAGCTCATTGCAGCCTCCGTCTTCTTCTGGACCAAAGTGATCTTCCCGTCTCAGCCTCCCAAGTAGCTGGGACTACAGCCATAGCATGTGTCACCACATTCAACGCTACTGTTTTAACTTTTTGTAGAGATGAGATCTCACTTTGTTACCTAGGCTGGTCTTGAACTCCTAGGCTCAAGCAATCTTCCTGCCTCAGCCCCCCAAAGTGGGATTATAGATGTGAGCCACTGCACCCAGTTAAAATTCTCCTCATTCTTAGGATACAACTTCAGTGTCACTTTCAATGAAATCCTTCTTATATTTTCCCATAGCAATTTTTACATGTCTTCGCAATAGTGAACACTGCTATTTTTATATATCTGCCTCTGCCAAGAGTACATTGAAAGCCAAATTTCTTCAGAGCACAATGTTTCATTCATCTTGGTATCCCTAGCACCAACCTAAAGCATTGCTCCAGGAATCAATATAGAGCTATGTAGTGAGTATGTGAGCTTTTACTGTTGTTTTAAGCTTTCTGTTTCTAAGTTTTTTTATTTATAAAATGGGGAGATATCTAATACATACATTAATTCTTATGCAGCATTTAGAGAAATGTAGTAAGGAATATAAAGTGTCAGATAAAAGTAATTAAAAACTGGGCATGATGGTGCACTCCTGTAGTACCAGCTACTTGGCAAGCTGACGCAAGCGGATCACTTGGGGCCAAGAGTTCAAGGCTGAATGAGGTATGACCACCCCTGTGAATAGCCTTTGTACTCCAGCATGGGCAACATAGTGATACTTTGTTCTAACAAAAAATAAAGATGAAAAAAATGGTTACTCAAAAAAAAAGTAAATAAATTTGTTGAATTATATTAGATAATTATTCCATGTACAAAATAAGATTTTTAAAAATTATAAGAAACTTATTTAATAGCATCAAAACTAAAATAACTTAAGTATGCACGAGAAAGGGTGAAATTATTAAAACAGAGTAAATTGTTACGAGATGTTTTTGTCATGAGATAAGAATAATAGAAGTATGAGGACATTTCTCATTTTGTTCTCCTGATGTGCTGACTCTGAACACAGTTCCCTCAAGGGAGGGGGATATATATATATATATATATATATATATATATATATATATATACATATATATATATATTTGGTTGAATTAAGTCCATGGGACTACAAAGCAAAATGAGAAATTATCCTTTTAATTAGCTTTAGTAAGTTTCAATTAAATTATTTTCTGAGAATTAATAATAGTGGAGGAATTTTCTAGGTCTTCCTTTAAAAAAAAAACATTTAAGTCTCTTTAAAAATCAAAATCATTACCATGAAAATTTCTCGACCAGAATGTGGAATTCTCTAGATATCTGCAATTAAAAAAAAGAATTAAGAAGTCTAATATTGGCATGATGTTTCTAAATTACTAAGATCGTCATATAATTTGCCCAGCAGTAATTCTTTGAGCAAGCTCCTTTTAGAGCCAGAATTTAAGCAGGAAATTGAATCTGCAAAAGGATGGTCATAGAAGCATTGTGCCTTATGAAACTTACAGATGAATAGATAAGTGTTCAAGAATAAGGAATCATGGATTTGTGGAGATAAAGGGTAGACAAGGAGGTGCTAGAATCAAGAATGGATTCTTGTATGGCTTTACTCAGCATGAGACCCACGACGGGTTACCTAAACCTTTCTGGATCTCACATTCCTATCTCCAAGGCTGGAATAGATAATTTATAAAATCTTTTTTTAGGTCTAACCATCTCTGCTTCTGTGTAAAATAAACTGTATTTATGTGGATAGTATTTTAGTGATGGGATAACATTTTTAGTGAAGTTTTTGTTTTTTTAATTTAATTTTTTATTTTGAAGATGTGCAGTACAATTCAGGATTAGGGTAAGTGGTCATGATAAGGTAAAGTTTGGTACTCTTATCGATATGTGCCCTCCCCCCGGGCAGTTTCCCACTACTCCCAATCCCTTTCTTGTAGTATTATGATAAATGTTCATGTAGTATTCAGATCTTTGTTTCTGTGATAAATAACTGAGTATTATAAATTCTAATTCTATCCAAGTTGTTTTGAAGTTAATAATTGTGTCTTTCTTAATGGCTGCGGAATATTCCATCGTGTATATGTCCCACATTTTCTTTCTTTTTTTTAACAGATTTTTTATTATAAAATTGTGGGGTACAGTTAAGGGTTAGGTATACAAATATGTATCATACAGGCACCCTTGTTAATAAGGGGTGTCTCCCCATCCCCAGATGTATATTGCATACTGTTAGTCCCACCTCCCTTCCACTTCCTACCCACCCCCATAGTTTCCCACCACTGTCAGTCCTTTTTTTATAGTATTATGGTACATGTTCAAGGTCCACTATATGAGTGAGAACATGTGATACTCAGACTTCGTTTCTGTGAGAGATCACTCAGTATTATAGACTCTAGTTCCATCCAGGTTGCTGCGAAATTCATGATTTTGTTCTTTTTTATGGCTGTGTAGTATTCCATAATGTATATGTACCACATTTTTTTAATCAAGTCCTCTTTTGATGGACAGCATGGTTAGTTCCAGGTTCTTGCTATTGTGAACAATGCTGCGATAAACATTCGTGTGTAGGTATCTTTTTGATAGAGTGATCTGAGTTCTTCAGGGTATATTCCCAGTAGGGGTATTGCGGGGTCATATGGGAGGTCAATATTTAGAGCTTTTAGGAATTGCCACACTGCTTTCCACAGAGATTGCACTAGTTTGCACTCCCACCAACAGTGTAGATGTGTTCCCTTTTCCCCACACACTCTCCAGCAACTGTTATTTTTTGAGTTTTTGATAACTGCCATTCTGACTGGAGTTAGGTAGTATCTCAGTGTGGTTTTGATTTTCATCTCCTTGATGCTTAGTGAGGTTGAACATTTCTTCATGTGTCTGTTGGCTGCTCAGATGTCTTCCTTTAAGAAGTGTCTGTTCATATCTTTTGCCCACTTTATAATGGAGTTGTTTGTTTTTTTCCTCTCAACACGTTTGAGTTCCTTGTAGATCCAAGATGATAATTAAGCCTGTGTTGGACCTGGAGTTGGTAAATACTTTTTCCTAGTCTGTGGGCTGTCTCCCTGGTCTCTTGATAGTTTCTTTGGCTTTGCAGAAGCTTGTCAGTTTAGTGAGGTCCCACTTGTCTATCTTATCTCTTATGGCCTGTGGGTTTCAGGTTTTGTTCAGGAATTGGATGCCAGTTCCAATTTCCATAAGGATATGTCCTGCATTTTCTAAGGTTCTTATGGTTTGAGGTTTTACATTTAGGTCTCTGATCCATTTAGAGTTAATTTTTGTGTATGGGGACAGATAGGGGTCTTGTTTGAGTCTTCTGCATGTGGTCAGTCAGTTTTCCCAGCACCATTTACTGAATAGGTTCTCCTCTCCCCAGTGGTAGGTGGTGGAGGCTTTGTCGAAGATGAGTCGGTTGAGAAATTGAGGTTTTGCTTCTGGAATCTCAATAATATTCCATTGGTCTATATGCCTGTTTTTGTATCAATACCAAGCTGTTTTGATGATTGTAACGTTATAGTAAAGTTTAAAGTCTGTTAATGTGATACCACCTGCTTTGTTTTTTTGCTGAGGATTGTTCTGGCTATTCTTGGTCGTTTGTGTTTCCATGTGAATTCCTGTATTGTTTTTTCTAGGTCTGAGAAGAATGTTTTTGGTAATTTGATGGGTGTTGCATTAAATCTGTAGATTGCCTTAGGTAAGATGGACATCTTCACAATGTTGATTCTTCCAATCCATGAGCATGGGATATTTTTCCACTTGTTTGTGTCATCTTTCATTTCTTTCAGAAGTGTTTTGTAGTTTTTATTGTAAAGATCTTTCACGTCACTAGTTAGGAAGATGCCAAGGTATTTCATTTTTTCTGTGGCTGTTGAGAATGGAATTGTCCTTTTTATTTGAATTTCTGTTTGCTTATTATTGGTGTAAAGAAATGTGATTGTCTTTTGTACATTTATTTTATATCCTGCGACTTTGCCAAAGGCCTTTATCAGTGTAAGGAGGTTTTTGACAGATTCTCTTGGGTTTTCAAGGTACACAATCATATCATCTGCAAAGAGAGATAACTTGACTTCCTCTTTTCCTATTTGGATACCCCTGATTGCCTTCTCTTCTCTGATTGCTCTAGCCAGGACTTCCAATACTATATTGAACAGGAGGGGTGAGAGTGGGCATCCTTGTCTTGTTCCAGTTCAGGGGAAATGGTTCCAATTTTTGTCCATTTAGGAGTATGCTAGCTGTGGGTTTCTCGTAGATGGCTTTTACTATTTTGAGGTATGTTTCCCATATGCCTAGATGTTCGAGGGTTTTTATCAAGAAGGGGTGTTGGATTTTATCAAAAGCTTTTTCTGCATCTAATAATATAATCATGTGGTTTTTGTTTTGACATCTGCTGATGTATTTAATTACATTTACGGTTTTACAAATGTTGAACAAGCCTTGCATCCCAGGAAGGAAGCCTACTTGGTCATGATGGATGATATTTGAGATGTGTTGTTGAATCTGGTTTGCTAGGATGTTGCCAAGAATTTTAGCATCTATGTTCATCAAAGATATTGGCCTGTAGTTCTCTTTCTTTGTTGGGTTTTTACCTGGCTTGGGTATCAATATGATGTTAGCTTCGTAAAATGATTTGGGGAGAGTTCCATCTTTTTCAATCACCTGGAATACCTTCAGTAGGATTGGTATCAGTTTCTCCTTAAATGTCTTGTAGTATTCTGTAGAAAAGCCATCTGGACCAGGGTTTTTTTTTTTTTTTTGGTAGGTATTTTCTTATTATGTAGTCAATTTCCTTGATTGTTATTGGTCTATTTAGGGTCTCAATTTCTTCTTGTTTCAACCTAGGCAGGTTGTGTGATGTCAGAAAGTCCTCCATTTCCTTAAGGTTTCAAGTTTGTTTCCATACAAGTGTACATAGTAGTCTCTAATGATCTTTTGTATTTCTTCAGGGTCAGATGTGACTTCATCTTTTGTGTTTCTGATTGTGTTTATTTGGGCTTTTTCTCTCTTTTTCTTGGTCAGTCTAGCTAGGGGACCATCAATCTTGTTTATCCTTTCGAAGAACCAGCTTTTTGTTTCATTGATTTTTTTGTATTATCTTTTTGTATTCTATGTCCTGGATTTGGGTTTTTATTTTGGTGATCTGGATTCTTCTGCTGAAATTAGGGTTTTGGCAGTCTTGTTTCCTTAGGTGGCTTGTTAGGCTATGGATTTATGATCCTTCCATTTTCTTCATGTGCGTTTGTAGGGATATAAATTCCCCTCTTACTACAGCTTTCATGGCATCCCAGAGATTTTGGTAAGATGTTTCTTCATTTTCATTTGTTTCCAGGTACCTTTTGATCTCTGTTTTGATTTCATCATTGACCCAGGTGTTGTTTAGCATCATGATATTTAGTGTCCATGTCTTTGTGGGTTTTAGGGGGACTTGGTGGTGGTGATGTTTATTTTTATTCCACTGTGGTCTGAGAAGGTACATGGTAAAATTTTGGCTCTTTTAAATCTGCTTTATACTTGATTTATGGCCAAGTATGTGGTCTATCTTAGAGTATGTTCCATGTGGTGATGAGTAGAATGTATATTCTGTGGTCTTTGGGTGAAGTAGGTATAAATTAAGTACATTTGGTCAAGAGTCACATTGAGGTTTTAGATCTCGTTGCTGATTTTTTGTCTTGATAATTTGTCTAGGGTTGTGAGTGGGGTGTTGAAGTCCCCAGCTATGATGGTGTTGGAGTCGATATCTTTTTTTAGTTTATCTAGAAGCTGCTTTATGAAAGTTGGTGCCCCTATGTTGGGTGCATATATGCTTAAGATGGATATTTCTTGTTGACGGATTGAACCTTTTATCATTATGTAGTGGTCTTCTGTATCTTTTTAAATTTTTAATAGCTCGAAAGGTGTTTTGTCTGAAATTAAGATCACTACTCCTCCTTTTTTTGTGTTCTGTTCACCTGAAAGTTTGTTTCCCATCCTCTTACTTGGAGTCGGTGAGTGTCCTTTCTAGTGAAGTGAGTCTCTTGAAGGCATTAGATTGTTGCCTGGTGATATTTTACCCATTTTGCCATTCTATGGCTTTCCAGTGGTGCATTTAGTCCATTTACATATAGGCTAATTATTGAAATGCAAGAGTTGATCCCTGTCATAAGGTTATTACAGAGTTGTTCCTGTTTGTTGTCTTTCTTTTGGTTTTGGAGTTGGTTCATGTGTGTTTTTAATCTTTTGCCTGTACTCTTGTGAAGAATGTTGTTGTTCTTTTTTCCTTTTCTTCTGTGTTCAGTACTTTCTTTAGTGTTTCTTGTAGAGGTGGTCTGGTGGCAGCGTAGGTTCTTAGGGATTGGATATCTGGAAAAGATTTCAATTCTCCCTCACTAATGAAGCTTAGCTTGACTGGGTAGGTTATTCTTGGTTGAGATTGTTTATCTTTTAGAACTTTGAAGATAGGGCTCCAGGTTCTCCTAGCCTGGAGGGTTTCTGCAGATAAATCTGCTGCTATTCTAATTGGTTTCCCTGGTAGGTAGTCTGGCCTTTTTCTCTTGCTGCCTTTAGGATTTTTTCTTTTATAGCTACTTTGTTTAGGTGAATTATTATGTGTCTGGGAGTTGGTCTTCTCATTTGTGTCTTGCAGGGGTTCTCTGAATCTCTTGTGCTTGAATTTTTGCATCACTGATGAGATGAGGGAAGTTTTCTTGAATGATTTCATGAAATATTTGTTCCAGAGTGACCTCTGACTCTCTCTCTGCCTCAGGAAGGCCAATTACTCTTAGATTTGGTCTCTTGAAGTAATCATTCATCTCCTGAAGGTTTTGTCCTGACTTTTTAAGCTTCTTTTCTATGGTTTGACAGTTTGGGTTGGTTAGTTCTATATTTTGGTCTTTAAGTTCTGAGATTCTTTCTTCTGCTTGGCTAATTCTACTTTCCATGCTTATTAGTTTATTTATTTCCAACACAGTATTCTTTATTGCTGTTATTTCTGTCATCAGCTCCTTCCTATTTTTTCTAGTCTCTCCTCAATTTTTTTTAATTCTCTCTATTAATGCCTTGATGTCTGGGTTTGTTGCTTGTGACCAATCATTCTGGGGGCTCTTCATTGTTTGTGTTCCAAAGTCTGTTTTCTCAGTGTCTGACCTCCCAGAGGTCTGTGTGATCCCTATATTCTTCTTTTGGTTTTTCTTCATTTATGCAGATTTTTCTCCCTGCTTTTCTCTTCCCTCCACTTCCCCATCTTCTTTAATTCTGCTATTCAGGAGTGGAGGGTTTTCTTTTACTTCTGTTTGTTCAATCTCCTATTCTTCCTAATGTATTTCCTCTTGCTTTGTTCAGTTCTGGAGTTGGACTGTAGGTTGAGGGCAGTCCTTCTTGTAGTTTTGGGATTTAATTAAGGGGAGAGCTGTGATTCAAAATCTCTCTGCAGGTTCCGGTATTCTCCAACAGGTGTATGGATAGTCTGAAACCCACTTCCCACTGCCTTGGAGTCTGTCCATGCAGTGGGATTGTAGGTTTACTCCCTGAAAGCAAAATGAGGTTAACAGAGGGAAGATAATGGAGCAGGCAGTGGGGGGAGGAGGGGGTTGGAGAGAGAGAGGAGTGAAAGGGAAAGCAGATGAGTGTACCAGCTGGTAAGTGAAAAGAGACACAAAGACTGAAACAAATATAAAGAAAAACAATAACCACAACTGAAAACTAACCAACAACCATATAAAAAGCTAAAACATACAATGATGCTAACATACATGCTGACCAACCTCCTTATTGGTGTGCTATTCCTTTATACAAAGATGGGGTTTACAGAGAAATAAGAAAAAAGGAAAAAGGAAAAAAAAGAAAAAAGGGAAAGGGGATAGATTAAAGTCAGTAGACTAACAAAACCAATCTAGCACACTCTGAGAATTTTCCTTTAAGTCCAATGTCCTTTCAGCTCTGATTTCTAGCTGTCTTTGTAGGCTGGTAGAATTGTTCACAGTTAGGGACAGTTTCCCCTGGCCTGCTGTGAAGAATAGTTCAGATATGGGCCCCCTGCCCGGTCTATTTCTGAGATCTGGCCTTTTCTGTTTATCAAGAGGGATGAGCCTCTGCCATTCCCATTTTGATGTTGTTACCTTGGACCCCCAGCAGGTGGTGCTATCTCATGGCTGCAGTCCAGGGGAGAGTGAACTGGCTACGCATCCGTGACCTGCTGTGGCAACTTCCCTGTACACAGAATTCCACAGGCCTGTCTCTGGGCTAGGGGTGTGGTGTGGCAGTGGCAGCAGCAATGGGGCAGCAGCAATCTCAGAAGATCCTGCTTGTGGGGGCTTCACAGTCTGAAGTCATGGGTTGCTTCAGGCATGAGCTGGAATGACCGCAGCAGCGGCGTCCACAACTGCAGGAGCAACCCAGACCACTGTGATATCTGAGTAGCGACAGTAGGTGACAGTGGCGGCTGAGCTCCCTGTGAAGAGCAGGCTGTGGAAGATGGGAGCTGTAGCCCTTGGGAGAGAGCTAGCGTCTTTATGAGTGTTCTCTTTCACAGAGGGTCTCACAGACCATGCTGCCCCATCACCATCTTGCCAGAAGTCCCACATTTTCTTTATTCAGTCCACTCTCAAGGGGCAGCATAGTTGGTTTCATGTTTTTGCTATGTGAATAATATTACAATAAGCATGCATGTGCAGGTATCTTTTTTGTAGCGTGTTCTGAGTTCCTCTGGGTATATTCCTAGAAGAGGGATTGCTGGGTCGTATGGAAAGTTGATTTTTAGATCTTTTAGAAATTGCCACACTGTTTTCCACAGAAGTTGTACTTGTTTACACTCCCACCAACAGTGTAGAAGTGTTCTCTTTTTCCCACATCCTCTCCAACATCTGTTGTTTTTTCAGTTGTTTATAAGGATGTTTTCTCAAATTCATTAATGAATCTGTTTGCCCCTTCCAAGTAGATTCGTGCCCCTCTTGGTTTAAGGCATCCATTTCCTTAGTGGGATATTAGGATTTGTATGAAAATAGTTAATCTTTTTTTTTTAGATTGAAAAATATAGTTTATTTAGATAGTAAATTAGAAAGAGAAAGAGAGAGAGAGAGGAGATTCACCTCCCCAAGGTAGGGGAGGGGGCCAAAGCTAGGAAAACATGACGGCCACTGTTCAAAGAACCACATGGCCTGACAAGACTTAAAAAGCAATGGCCTGAAATAGTTAATCTTTCATTTTTGATGTTTGCAATGAAAAATTTTGTTAGATTAGCAATATAACAACAAGTCATGCTATTATCTTAGGAGAAGATTTACTAAATTCTATCAGCTAGATGGGCTCGGTGGCTCAGCCTATAATCCCGCGCCTTTGGGAGGCTGAGGTGAGTGGATTGCCTGAGCCCGCGGGTTCGAGACCCGCCTGGGCAGCGAGACCTCATCTCTACAATAAATAAAAAAATCAGCCGGGCGTGGTAGTGCATGCCTGTAATTCCAGCTACTTGGAAGGCTGAGGCGGAAGGATCGCCGGAGCCCAGCAGGTCGAGGCTGCGGTGGCCGGGAGCAGCCACTGCACTCCAGTCTGGGTGACAGAGTGAGACTCCAACTCAAAAAATAAAATAAAATAAATAAAAAAATTCTATCAGCTATTATTTATCATGATAAGGGCTCAGCCTATAGCTTTTATCACTTAGATTCCTTGGGTAAAATAGAAAAATATATCTCCTAGACCATAACATCTGACTCTGGGGCTTACTGCTCTATGATAAAAGGGAGACATAATGTAGAGGCCTGAGGAAAATCCCAGACCTTTAGGCACCAGGGTATTGGAAATGTCATGACCTGGTCATCTGTTTTTTCCTTGGCTTCATCAGGAATTGGTAGCCCTTATCACTGACTCAACTTTTACCTTGGCTATTACCTAACCATACATTCCCAAAATGTGATCCTTTGTTCAGGCAGCCTGTCCCATTGTGCTTGGCTAGAGAATCACATTTACACTTATTTGCTGCCACCTCTTCTTACAGTTTAACTGGTCTGCTATTCAGCTATTCCTCAGGGCACACAAACTTAGATCCTCTCCACACTGCAATGAAGTAAACACAGGCAGGGAGTGTTCACTCAAGCTATCTTTCTCATGCTGTACAATGATGCTGTGCCACTTCTTCCAATCTGATGCATCCACTGGCAAGAGACCACTGCCTACTCCTAACAGGAAGTGATGCAAAAAACACTTTGTTTTCAACTCTCACGTCAACCTCTGTAGCCTTCTTCACCTCTTAAGAGTTCATGCTGGAAATGGAAGGTCAGAACACAAGTATATCACCCTTCCTTCTTTTTTCTTTTTCTTTCAATCTTTTTCTTCCTCTTTCAATTTAAAATATAGTTCCTCACTTCTACTTTAGAAGACACCATTTTATTTCTCTGCTCTTTAATGTGGACTTTACCTTGGTAATATCCTCTTTCTTCCTGACTGTAGCCTAATGGAATAGTTTTACTAGCAGAGTGTAGAAGAAAAAAAAAACTGGTTTGCTAATAAGAAAGCATGGAGTTATTTTTAAAATATTACAAACATCACATAAAGTAGTGACTATGACTTAAATTCACCACAAAATTCTGGTATATGTTATAAAATGGATGTTTGTACATACTTAAAAAAACAGAGAAATGAAACACAAAGTACACATAGTGTACTTTGATTTTTTGACATATTATAATGTCATCTATAATATTGTATTTCTACTAAAAAGGCAGAGACTATGGACTGTGTGTTTGCATATTAGTAAAACTCAGTTATTTGAATTATCATATCCAAAACGACTATTTAATTATTTTATAAACTTGGAGAGAACTCACTAGTGGTATTCCACACATTACTTTCCCTGTACATTCTTCATCTCTGTGTATAACATGGAAACACTATTACTACTTATTAGAGTCAACAGCCCTTACTATGACCCAGACACAAAGTACCACGCTCCACAGACATCTTTTATTTCATTTAATGGCTGGCTCTTCAAGGATGACACACAGAAATTCATGAAGTGTCTTGTATTTTTAACAGAAAACCAAATGCTGCATGCGCTCACTTGTAAGTGGGAGCTAAACACTAGGTACACACAGACATATGGATGGGAACAACAGAAACCAGGTACACATGGACATAGAGATGGGGAAAGACACTGGGCCCTCCTAAAGAGAGGAGGTAGGGCAAGGTGAAACAGTTGAAAAACTACCTTATTGGCTACTAAGCTCACTCTTTGGGTGGTGGACTCAAGAGAAAACCAGACCTCACCGTCACGCTATATGCCCATGTCACTAGCAAACCTATACATGTATCCCTGGAATGAAAAATTAAATAAAAAGAAAAAAAGATGAAACTGGTCCTAGTGCCATGGTGTTTACCACTAATTTATCACAACCAGTTACAGGGTTTCTTTGTTCCTTCTCCATCCCCACTACTTCACTTGACTAGCCTTTAAAAAAAATGCATTAGTGAAAGATAAAATCAGTCAATTATTAAGACACTACATCAATATGGTAAGGAATAATAGTAATTAGGATAATTTTTTTGAATGAACCAAGTATACTTTTTTCTAAAAACATTCATAAAACTAAGTAGGAAAACTAAGATTCATATAAACAGCAACAATGAATTATAAAAAGTAATAATGCTTAAAAAAGGGGGGGCTCTTCTGAACCCCGCCCCCATATTTTATCCTGACCATTACATTATTGGATTTCCTGAAAGGAAGGAGGGAGCAGTAATCTGATTGGCCCCAGCATCTGCTGATGTCCTACAGCAGGGGTTCCCAACCCTCAGATCATGGACCGGTACTAGACCACTGCAAGTTAGGAATTGGGCAGCACAGCAGAAGGTGAGCACAGGGCAAGTGAGCAAAGCTTCCTCTGTATTTACAGCCACTCCCCATCACTCTCATTACCTCCTGAGCTTTGTCTCTGGTCAGATCAGCAGTGGCATTAGATTCACATAAGAGTGTGAACTCTATTGCAAACTGGCATGAGAGGGATCTAGCTTGCATGCTCCTTATGCGAATCTAATGCCTGATGATCTGAGGGAGAACTGAGGCATTAATGCTAGGTTTGGGGAATGACTACAAATGCAGACTAACATTAACAGTGAGGTTTGACTGTACAGAGGCCATAATAAATCAACCCTAGCAGTGAGTGGCAAGTGAGTTGATGAACTTCAATTGTACAGTTGCATCTGGCAGCATAATTAGTGTATAATTATGTATGATTATTTATACTATAATGCATGCTATTATTTATATTGTAAAATTATGTATAATTATTTTATAATATATTACATTATATTTAATTACATGTTATATATTTACATTGTATATATTTATATTTCATTATATATTTATATTTAAGTGTGTTATTACATATTTTATTATATATTACAATGCAATAATAATAGAAATGAAGTGAACAATAAATGTAATCTGCTTGAATCATCCCGAAACTACCAATGCTTGCCTGATACTCACCTCTTGCTGTGTGACCCAGTTCCTAACAGGCCATGAACCTATACCAGTCTGTAGCCCAAGGGTTGAGAATCCCTGTCCTAGGATATCAGAAGATGTTTAGACCAATCAGAATAGTTAATTAGAAAAAATGTCTTCCATGAAACCAGTCCGTGATGCCAAAAAGGTTGGGGATCTCAGTGTTAGAGAGCCAGGTTCACCTTCTTTTATTGGCTCATGCTTATTTTTACTCTCACTCTCTCTTTCCAGGCCAACCTGATCATTCTGGTCTCAGACCTACAGATTGAAGTTAGTGGTGGGGAATATGGGAACAATAACTCTGGAGTTTCTACAAGACACTAAGAGAAGTATCTGTCTCAAGTCCTTTCTTTTGGGGGGTCTCTGAAGATACAGGAATAGAAAGAGTCCATAGGAAGTGCCACCTATGAGTCTTGGAAGAGAACACTAATCCCTTTAAAACAGGTTTCTATTCATTGAACTGAAATTGTACACACTATTTTGGCATATGCTGCCAGAAATTCTTGATGTGTTAAATCTGGAAGATTTGTTTTCTTCCTTGTTGTGTTTTGTTTTTTCTCTCTGTCTACAACTCTTCTCAATGAAATCACCAAGTCGCAATAACATTTTGCTCTAAATATGGATGTATGGTTGGTATTGTGTTAGTCTAACGTTCCCAAATAAACTTTGAATCTTTGTGTGACAAGTATGCTTTTAGACTGGATTAATTGAAATTTGTAGTATGAGGAAACTACACCTATTCCAGTTACCTTTTATCCTTTTATATCAAAATGAATAGGAAAAGGTATTATAAAGAGATAATGTTGGCTCTTGGCTTTTCAAAGGGTGGGAGAACAAAAACTGTGATACAGGAAACTAGTATGTTAAAGACTAAGGCACAGTAATGTAAATAAGATTGACTCCTAGGATGGAAAAATACAGTAGATCTTCTAAAATAATCAGAAAGAAAAAGAGAACTGTATTAAAAAACGCATACAGATTAAAATTAAAAGAATGCAATAAAATATCAGTTTTTACATTAAATGCAAACAATACAAAAGTATCTTTCTTGAAAATAGATGCCATCAAATTGGATGACATTAAAAAAATGTTTTATGTTTTATTAGACAAGCATAAAGGTAGTAGGACTAGCTATGAAATATCAGAAGACTCACAAAATATGAATAGTGATATTACTGATAAACAAGATAGAATCTTAGATAGATTTTTAGGATAGAATTTTGATATTAAAGCACCAATAGAATAAAAAAGATAATTATGTAAAAATGGAGGCACCAAAATTAATGAAAAAGGTAAATATGTAAAGCAAATATTATTAAAAATCATGGATAGCATGATTTTTTAAAGTAATTAAAGATGTAGAGAAATTAAATAATTCAGTGAAATAACTAAATGCAATAGAAATAGAAATATATTTTTAAATATTCACAAAATAACTATAAAAGCCTTATGAAATTCACTATAAAGAAGGCCTTAAATTTTCTAATATGGAAAATTAATTTTTCTGATCAAAATCAGTAATATTTACATTTTCTTTTTCAAAATCAATGATAATTTAAAATAAATATTTTAAAACTACTAATATATTTTGATTTCTTGGAATATAAGGAACTTTATCCTAAAAAATAAACTAAGCCCAAGAAAGGCATAAAAATTATTTTTTTAATTTAGAAAAAAATGCAAAAGAAAGCATTTCACACTAAAATCTATAGCATGTTGCTAAAGCTATCTAGAGAGTAAAACTTTTTTTATATATATATCTTATTAAATTGAAAAACGAAAGATAAATGGATTTATACTTTATCTAAAGAAATTATGAAAACAACAAAAATGACTAAAAGGAAATCATTGGAATTAATAAAAATGAAAGCTGAAAAATAAACAGTAAAATAATAGAAAGGACAAATGTTCTAAAAGTCATTTTTTGGGAATCAGAAAATCAGATAATACTTTAGTAATTCTCTTGAAGAAAACAGGAAAATTTTAAAAATGCTTAATTTATATATATATAAGATATTTAATTCTTTTAGCCTGCATGAATCTTTGTAATTGCCTTGACCAATAGCATATGGTGGTTGCGACTCTTGAGTGAGGTTAAGTCTTAAAAGGTAACACAGCCCCTGTCTTGTTCTCTCTCTGACTCTCTGTCTTTCTGTCTTTCAATCTGTCTGTCTGTCTCTTTCTGTCTCTCTCCTTTTCTCCACATGGCTTTGGGATCTAAGTTGCCTTGTAAAAAGTTTGGTTACACTGAAGACATCACGTCACAGAGACCATGTGAAGAAACTACCAATGGTCATAGTGTGCAATGGATTTTTCCTACACATTTTTTACAAATTCAGATATATCTTCCTTAACATTCTAGGTAAACAATATTTTAAAAGATTTAAAAATATCTGCCCTTGAGTGAGAAATAAAATAAACAAAATAAATAAGTAAAAATATCTAATATGTCAAATAGTGACAGGTGCTATGTGGGAAAAGAAAAAGAAATTAGAGAGGACCTGAAAGGAGTTGCAGATTTAAATAAGGTGGTTACAGAAGGCTTCCCTAAGAAGGTGAATTTTAGCCAAGAATTGAAGGAGATTAGTGGTAAACCACAATCTGGGGTAAACTTACTTCCAACTAATGAGCAAATAGCGTGGTGCATTTGAGGAACCACAACAAGGTCAGTGTGGCTGCAGCAGAAAGAGGGAAAGGAAGGGTAAGTCAGAGATAGGGCCAGAGAGTTCAAAGAGAGCCACTGGATGGCTTTGAGATGAAGAGTAACATGAGCTGATTTCAATGTTAATAGAAACTGACAAGACAGAGCATTGAGATAAGCGTCTGCAGAGATAACAAAATCATCATGAATTAAAGCATTGGCAATGTTAAAAAAATGTAGACAGCCATAAGCCCAAGAGTTCAAGAAACAAAAGAAGATTTGTAGTTGACTGTAGAGTTTCATTAACCTAACACTAAATCTGAGATTCAGATTTAGATAAATAAGTGAGAAGCATAACTCTACAAACAATGTAAAAATCTGAAGGAAACTGATGAAACAAGTGTCACAGAAAAGATCAAAATTGTAGTTTAAAAATTTATTCTTTAAAAAGACATCACATGTGGACTTCGCAGAAACTTGGATGGGTTTAGAGTCTATAAGACTCAGTGATCTATCACAGAAACAAAGAACTGAGTACCACATGTTCTCACTTATAAGTGGACCTTGAATATTTACCATAATACTATAAGAAAGGGATTGGCAGTAGAGGGATACTGCCGGGGGTGGGGTATAACATCAATTAGGGTACCTGATCTCAAACCAGGCAAGAGAGGAATCAAAGGGAGGCCCAAACTTTACCTGTATGATAATTACTTGTGTACCTAATCCTGAATTGTATTTCGCATCTTAAAAAAAAGTTGTGATCAACAAATGAAAAATAATAAATAAACAATTAAATGAAAAAATAAAAAGACATCAAGACCAGATGCTTCATAATTTCATCTAGCTTGTAAAATAGAAATAATGCTAAAGTTTTGAGGCAGTTCAAGTAGAATAGAAATAGAAATTAATTAAATTTGATGAAGATAATTTAGCAAGCAATAAGAAGCATAGATCTATCTGATAATACAAACCCATTTATTTTAAAATAAGGAAAAAGAACGAGATGCTTGCTATACATTATTATTCAACATCTTTTCATAGATTTTCCTGTCTAGAATAGGTGAGAAAGATTAATCGGTATAATTTTGGAAAATTATCTCCTTTTTCTAATAATATTACTGAATATCTAAGAAAACCCAAAAGATTCTATTAAAAACTACTTGAATTTATGAGGAATTGTGGTAAGTGGCTAGATTAAGACAAATATTCAAATATCAGTAACTTTCTTTTATACTAGTAGAAAGAATACAGAAACAAAAAAGGAAATATTCCATTTGAAATACAAACCACGATACAAAATATTCCAGAATAAATTTAACATAAAATGTGCAGGACTCATAAAAATGAAACCATAAAGTTCCACTAAAGCTTATAAAATAAAGACAATAAATGGAAGGACATACCATGTTGTGAGAGATGATAATGTCCAATGATAGCTGCAACAATATATATCCCATCTCTTAATGTGACATTCACACTCCTTCCCAGCCCAGGCATTAGTCACGTGAGTGAGAAACTTTTGAATGACCCTAGTCCAAGTCATCTTCTGATTGCAATTTCATGAGACATCCTGCAAGTCACAGCA
Organism: Cephalopachus bancanus; assembly: GCA_027257055.1. Lineage (NCBI taxonomy): Eukaryota > Metazoa > Chordata > Mammalia > Primates > Tarsiidae > Cephalopachus > Cephalopachus bancanus. The sequence continues at coordinate 3,942,199 of JAPVLO010000073.1, forward strand.
TTCTAAATAACACTTCCTAATTTCTGAACCACGGAAATTGAGAGGATATTAACTACTCATTGTTATTTTAAGTCACAACATTTTAGTATGTTTTGTTATTCATCAAAAGATAACTCATAGGCATGCTTTTGGATTGAAAGATTTACTGTCATGCCAAATATATATTGTCCCTCAGATTATTGGTAAATGCAATTTGAGTAAATACCTAATGGTGTTGTGCTTTGTTTTGTACTCATATAAAGTGGTATTAAATTTCTTATGAAATATTAACTTAGGAGAATAACCAAAAATATTTTTTTAGAAAACTAAAGTAGACATCTTTTCTAGTTATGAAAATAACCTATAAAGTTATTGTAATCAAAATAGAAATAGATTAATTGAAGCATGAGAACCAATAAATAGCAAGGAATGTAATATATAACAAAGGTGATTTCATTTAGTGGAAAATAATGATTTACTTTAAAATGATCCCAGAGTAGTAAACATTCATTTGGAAGAAAATGAAATAGAACTTATTCTTTAAAATTTTTTTTTAAAGCAGGATTTATTGAGATGACAGACAAGCTCCCACAGTAGGAAGGGAGCCTAGGGGGTTGCCCTATTCTTATTTTAAATAAAGTAAAGACTTAAACCTAAAAATGAATAAAATTTTTAAAATATTCATATACTTTGATGACTCTTTTTAATTAAGATAGGGATATCCAGAAAGATAAAAGAGATAAAAATATTTGCTATATAAAAATTAAGATACTAAAAGGCAAAGCTATCATAAATAAGATTTTAAAAATGAGGTTTTTACCTCATTGCAAATAGGTTTTACCTATTTGCAATACATAAGTAAGATAACAATACCTGTAACAGACCCAAAATACTTCCAAATGGATAAAATGACTATTATGTGGTTAAATAATATGCAGTTCAAAGAAGAGGAAATCCAAATGATCAATGAACAATAAAAATTGTTCAATTTATATCCAGGAAAATGCAAATTAAATGTTTATTGCATTCTAGGTGCTAGGAATTCAACCTCAAGCAAAAAAAAAAAAAAAGTCACTATTTTCATGAAGCTTAGATGTTAGACAAAAGTAGAAGATATACGAATGAAAATATGTAACCTGATGATAAGCGGTACAAAATTCAAAAATTTGAATAAATGTATGGAGGAGAATAACATAAAGTCACAAAAACAGTGGAAAGAAATGTGCAGTAGTACAATATTAAAAAGCATTTCCATCATACAGATACAAGAAATTTAAATAACCTCAAGAGCACAGTGAGATGTAGTAAAATAATTTGGATGTTATAACTTCTGAGTATCACCTTGGTTTTAATTTATTTAATTGTGAGCTTATACAATTTAAGTTTTACCAGCAATATTTTCGCAACTGGCTTGAAAAATTCCTGAAAATGTATTAATCATCTCTGTGGGTCAGAATAAGCTGATTCCAGTATACCACTAGGATGGTAGCATTCTCAATACAGGAAATGTAACTGGGTACATGGGTATAGACCAAAACAGAGTGGAAGGAAATTTTAAGAGAAGAAATATAACTATTTTTGAGTGTGTGCAAACCAGTTTTAAAGTATTCCATTTTATATTTGAAAAATCTCTATTAGTAGATTTGCCCACTAACTTTGTTACTTTGTATTCTTCGTTTGCTTTTTTCCAATCTCTCTCTCTCTCTCTCTCTGCCTCTCTCTCTCTCTCTCTCTCTCTCTCTCTCTCTCTCTCTCCACACACACACACACACACACACACACACACACACACACACACACACACACACAAATTATGGGAGTTTAGAACAAGAATTCCAAGTAGACACTTGTAGATTTTAAAAATTGTACAGAAGAATCAACATATTCCAATGAATTTTCTAAATAGAATGCCAATACCCACAAGGAGACAATCTTACCTACTCATTAGAAATATATAATAGATTTTTTAAAGAAAAGCCCCATTTCTAAGCTCAGTAAACTCATATATACATGTTTATAAACCCATATATAAATGTTTTATTTTTTTCAAACAGCATGGTAACAGAGAAAAGAATACTCAATTTATGACTAAACCTTAATTATAATTTCAAATTTGGGGTTTCCTTCTGCCCCTAAAGTTTAAAAACGTTTAAAAATAATTTAAGAAACAATATATTTTTTAAAATAAAATCCCTACCTTTTACCATTTTTCATCTCCAATAACTAGGGGATATAGATTTCAGATGTGACTAAAGCTCCTATAAATCCAAATAAGATTTATGAATCAATAATAGGCACAAACATAAATTTGAACATAGGTGTTTTCGTGTTATATAGAACAAATGTGTTCGCTTTTAACCTAGATTTTTGGTAAAATGTAGATCAGACCAAGATATACAAATTCAGATTGAATAATACAGATTTATACAACAGACACAGCAGGAATGATATGAGAATTAAATGAATAGACATTTTATTTTATATGTTTGATAAGATCTAATTATGAAATTAATTTGTTGAACATACTTGTTATTTCTATAAAATAATCTTAGAGTTTAATAAGACCATATATTATGAAAACGCTCAATTCCTTTTCAAACGATACTAAAATTTAAATTTGACTGTCTTGCTTTGGAGTCACTCTACCAATAGCTTCAGCATAACATCTTATCATAATTTAGGGAAATAAGACTGAAAGTTCAAAGGCAGCCAAAAGTAAATCCACTTTTTAACCTCATGCTTATATGGAATCTATTTTTCTTTTATTCTTATATCCACACATTTTCATCATCTTTAAACATTTAATATATCTAAAAAGGATGGAAACTTGAAGCAGTAGCCTACATTTTTATGTTTCCATTCTAATTTGTCATACATTCCAATTTGTTTTCCCCAGCTCCTTTTAGTTTTCTATTGTATTTGCTACCTATAGTGAATTTTGAAAAGTCTGACAGTTATTAAAATAAAGAATATCAAAAAATTTAGTTAGTGCCCTTATTAAAATTCAAGAAGTCATTGAGATACTAAGAAAAAAATTGGAATTGTTTCACTTCTACTCAATTTATTGAGAAGTATCAGATTTGGCTTAGGATTTATATTTTAAATAGCATTTTACATATCTATTCCATTTTTTGTGCGTATGTATAATGGCATTTTGAATCCTTTGAACCTGTCGATTTTAAAGCTGGTTTCTTTGAAAATACCCAAAGAACTAATTGCTTGGATCTGTTAAGTGTGGAACATACTACATATTTCTTATAAATGTAAAATACCACTATCAATTCTCCTCTAGAAAATTAATTTTTATATGAAACTTCAATTTTTCATTGTTCCATAAGAAAATTTTTTACAAATATTAATTTTCAAGTAAATTGATTGATGAAAGCCTCTTTTTATGGTGAACTTTTAAATAATATAAAATAAACATACATGAACATATATACATGTTAACATATATATGCACACACACACATACATCCTATACATACATATACTCATGTCTAGCATTTGAAGTTGTTTAAAATACTTCCTAATTCTTAAAAGGTTTTCATATTTTGAAAAGTATTTTTATATCCTATTTTATTCTCTGCTATTGTTAGAACTTGATACACGAGCCTCTTAAATATTGCTTTTAACTTTTTAAGAACCTTTGGTTTTTTCCAGACTTGAGTTACCTTATTATACAATTTATTGAAGGCCAATAATTATTAGGACATGTGGCAGGCATTTATCACAAGTAACATCACACTACTGGCTCTATGTACAAGCTACAATAGGGCAAATGGTACAATTAGAGGCACATTCTTTAGTGCATAACAATAGAAGCCTTAGTGACACTGCAAGATTAAGAAAAGGCTAAAACATCCTTAAAACTACTCATTACCACCAGTCAAAATGTGCATATTTGACCTTTATGGTAATCAGAAGAATCTCTGCTTATGCAGTAGGCGGCTAAATAATCGTCACTTTCGACACACAGTTTTCCTTGAAGTGACCTAAGGTTAACATGGTTGATCCTGAAGCCGACACAGGCACTGAATCAACTCATCAGCGGTCACAGTGAAAGGCCACCATCTTCATCACCTAGGTTACAATGACAGGAAAAAAAGAGCATTGCAGATTTTTCTCTGCAAGAGACAATGGAACTTAAATGTGAACTGTTCTGCATATTTTGAAGGTTACCAAATTACTTATAAACCTCTGCCTGAGGTACAGATTCACTCTGTGGTATGATAATCATGTAAGTTGCATCAAAGATAATTGCTTAGTTTATTATCTTGTTGTCTTATTATATTAAAGCCTCGTGCTAGATTCAGAAATCTCTTACTCTTGATCTCTCTTCTTCCCTATAGGTCTACTATTAACCCTACTCATTTTAATTTGAATATATTAACAGTTGCAATGAAAAATCTCAAAGGTAAATTGTTATTTCCAAGTAACATAAAATCTACACTATAACTAGAATTAATATAGCAACTCTAACATCTGAGAGAAAAATGTAAAGACCCTAAATCACGTAAGAAATTAAAATGCTTTCTCAATGCCCCTCCCTCAAATGTTACACCTGAAGACCTAGAAATCTGTAACCACAATGGTTGTAATTATTGAATAATGGGCACTTAAAATGAAACAAAACTAATTCTTTTTGTCAGCAAGCTTATCATTCTCCAGATTTCATAGTAAAACATCATATCAGGTAACTACAAGATAATTATGTCATAGATGTTATTTCCCTGATGGTATTGGAAGAGGCTAATGAACCCTGTGGAAACAGAATAATTTAATAGTCATCAAAATTAGAGCAAAGGGATAAAAACTTTTTTAAAAGGTAGCCAAAGGAATTTTTTTAAGGCGCAAAGCCCAAAGTTCCCCCAACATCCATGGCTTGGTTGGCACTTAAAAGTAGTCATTCATAATTCCCCCTAATGTATGTAATATTAATCTATGTGTACCTAGAAAATCTGGCAACTTCCTGTACTTCAAAGTCATTGCCTTTGCTATGAGACCTAGAAAGTGCTTCAGGTTTCATTATGACATGTGGAATATATAAGCAATAAGGTATGACAGGGAGTGTGGTTATCATAAGATAATCACACCCCTGGGTCATTACAAAGCAAGAGGTGCAGTGGCGCACTACTCATCCCCCCTGGGGTGTGATTACAGTACTATAGGCACACTTCATGCCATCATCTTATTGCTTTTATAAAAAAGTCTTTGTTGGGTAGAAAAACTGTATTTTTTTTTTTTTTGCTTAAAGAAGATGAAGTTGGCAGTTTATAACATTAACAGTAGTTTCAGTTAAGTTGGATAGTTTACATGTATTAATATGCTCCATTAAAATGTACAGCTGCCAAGGCCAATCAAAATTCATCAATCTAAAACAGAACCACTCTGTAGTTGTGTGTTCAAATGACTCATCCTAAGACAATTGTGTATCATTATCACAAAAAGGTCTAAGATGTATAGACAACAGTTGAACACTCTGTTTCAAAAGTTTTTTTTCCAAAGTGATAGACTCAAAAAATATTTACAGATTTGATTAAGCAAAATAGAGTGGAAAGTAATTGATAGCCAAGCATTGGACAGTATTAAGGTATTCACGACTCCTGAATTTCCCCATTTAATCCCCCCACCCAAATTCAGGTGATGACTCAATTTAAGGAGCTAGATGAGACACCAAATCTCACTGCTGTCATTCAAATTGTATCCTAAGGGCCCTACTGTGATCTTACAAATTTACAAATTCTTGTCTTATATAATATGTCTTCCATTACTTAACACAGTCCTAGGCTTTATCTTACGCTCTGCCATCTTAAGGCAAATATAACTTCTACTAATGATCCTCATATATAATCCAAACAATAGTTATATTATGACATTATATTCTTTGCATATATTTGTAAATTTATTTTCATAAAATTCTGGTGTGGAAGATAATAGGTAGATATTTTTATTCCCATTTTGTTGAAGACTAAGACAAGGCATAGTAAAAATAAGTTATATGGTTAATTCAGTTAGCCCCAATGTTATATCCTAATTCCAAGGATAAATACACTTTAAAAAGAAAATAAGAGCGTTTAGAGAAAATTAACTTGGGCAAATCTCTCAAACTCCTTTAAATTCAGTTTCCTCATCTGTGAAGTAAGACCGTGAAAGTAGACGATGTTCATAATGTATCTCAAACTTGCCATTTTGAGAATGACTTTCTTATTTACTCTTAATAACTGTTATGGAACAATTAGCTTCAGGAAATTGGCTCTATCCCCAGAGACTAAACCATAATTTAGTCAGTAGTTTGAAAACAAAAGGCATGTTGCTAATGAAAGAAGAAAATAAGTAGGAGCATAAATCACTGGAAATGAGAGCAATCTGACTTTGACATCTGTTACCACTTTACTCATTACTGTTGTTTTATCTGATTTGACAGATGAAGTGGTAACTTTTTTATTTTTACCACTCCATTATTAGAAAAGATGGTCTTCTTGAGAAAAGAATTTGGTTTAGGACAGATGTCTGTAGCAACTGCAGTCTCATGGTGAAATCTCAAATGAATTCCAGAATGATTGGTAGGAGAGCACAAATGCAATTCTGCAGTTGAAATAACTGGAGGGGGATACACTACTATTAGGTAACAATTATTATATCTGCAGCGATTGTAAGAAGCCCATGCCAATACAACATATATTCAGCATCTCTTAGTCAGCTCTTTTTATTTCCACAAAGAAAATTTAGATGTTTTCTGTTGGATTTGAAGGAAAGTATGCCCTCTATGCTAAGATCATACTTAATTATTCTCAAGAAGAAGATAATACTGTATGCACATTTTGGAGAAAGGAAATTGGGGGTCTTTTCTATGTTGGCCATTTTTGCTTCTACATAAAATGACCAGAGATAGTTATCATTGTTTGTGATCTATTTACTTTAAAAGATTCCTGTACCCTGTGGGTATCTTGGTGTAGACAATGTGGGTTTGTTGGGTAGTGCTCTTTTTTACCTGACTTCAAGGCACTGGTAAACTTCACAAGAAACTGTTCATTTTCTCATGAGCCACCACTGGCATAGAATATTCTTCTATTAATAGAAAATACAAAAAAAAACCTTCTGGAAGACCATTCATATCTACAAATAAGTGGCCCTGGGCTTGGGTTTTCCATCCACCCTCTCCATTGCTATGTTTTTCATGTCACATTGTTGTGGTTATTACTGTTATTTTTGTTTGGTTTGGTTTTTGTTTTGGATACCAGCATGACACAATACACTTACGTGTAATACCTAGTTTCCCACACCTAGTAAAAGGCTGCTTTTGCAACCTTTTGGAAGCACCTCCCAATGTCATGAACGTATCTACTGTTACACCTCTGAGTTGAAGTTCTTCCATCTCTTCACAGGGAAAGAGAAAAAAGGATAGATACAATATGCAAATCTGACACAAACACTTTTCCCTCCCTGAAGTCATAACTCCCTTTTTGTCCTCTCTAACCTGTTTTATAGTAGGAATGGGAAGGGACTACTCTACATGGTTCTGTGTGAATGCTGATACTCTACAAGACCTTTTGCTGGCATATTTTGCATTGGAGTGGATATTTCTCTGAAACTAGAAACTGAAACAAGTGAAACCTTTAATTCTCAGCTGTACACAATCTCAATTTACTCTCATGTAATCTTTTGAGTCAGTGGGTAATTTTTGGAAAAAATTTCTTCACAAGCTTTATGTTTCATGTTTCTACATAATAGAAAATAAAGCCTAAATAGTAATCAGCCTCCTATGAGCTACAAGAATATTTGGTGCTAGCTAATTAGTCATTGGGCTTCTCAGATTGAAATGAATGGATTTAAATGGATAGCCACTAAAATACTATTTTGCATGTAAAGTTGAAACAACTCTATATCTGGAAACATAAAAGCCTGACTTAGGAAAATAGAGCACTAAAGTCCCTCACCCACATTACATCCTTGTCAGTTTACATACTCAGAACTTAACCAAATTAGGCTTAAATGGTCCTATGTCACGTACATTAGCAAAAAGAAAATACTCAGAACTTTCAGGATTATTGTCCCTTTCTCTGAACAGTCTCTAATTCCTAGGGATTCAGAATACCAATATACAGCACTAGTTAGAATGGAAATTTACCAGACTCAGGTGACAAATGAAATTTCAATCTGGATATTTTTAAAAAATGTTAACACTGGAAGCTGATTTGAATGCAAGGAACACATTAGCCTCATGTACTCTTTGTAGGAATATATATCATTATATCGCCTTGAGAAACAAATTTGGCATTGTGTATTGAATTTTCTAAATTTTTAATTTCAGTTTCACAGGGTATATACATGCGTATTTGTTACATGGACATATTATGTAGCAGTTGGGATTGGATCTTAGGTGGCCCATTTCCCAGATAGTGAAAAATATGCCTCACAGGTAGTTTCTGAACCCTAAACCTCCTCCCACCTCTTCCCTTATTAGTGTCCCCAGTGTCTGTTATTTCTATCCTTGGGACTGTTTAGCCCCCACATATAAGTGAGAACATGCAGTGTTTGGTTTTCTGTTTCTGAGTCAGTTTACCTAGGATGATGATCTCCAGCTCCATCCATGTTGCTGCAAAGGACATGATTCCATTCATTTTTATGGCTGTGTAGTATTCGATGGTATATATATATATATATATATATATATATATATATATATATATATACACATACCACAATTTCATTATCCACTGATCTGTTGATCGGTAATTAGGGTAATTCCACTTCTTTGCAATTGTGAGTTGTGCTGTGATGATGAACATGCAGGCGCTGGTGTATCTACTATATAGCGACCTCTGTTCCTTAGGGTAGATACCTACAAGTGGGATTGCTGGATCAAATGGTAGATCTAGTTTTTTGTTTTTTTGTTTTTTTGTTGTTTTTTTTTTTTGAGTTGGAGTCTCACTCTGTCACCCAGACTGGAGTGCAGTGGCCGCTCCCGGCCCCCACAGCCTCGACCTGCTGGGCTCCGGCGATCCTTCCGCCTCAGCCTTCCGAGTAGCCGGAATTACAGGTGCGCGCTACCACGCCCGGCTAATTTTTGATTTATTGTAGAGATGAGGTCTCGCTGCCCAGGCGGGTCTCGAACCCGCGGGCTCAGGCAATCCACTCACCTCAGCCTCTCAAAGGCATGGGATTACAGGCTGAGCCACCGATCCCGGCTTAGATCTAGTTTTAATTATTTCGTTCTTTGAGTAATCGCCAAACCGCTTTCCTTAGAGGTTTTACTAATACCCTCTAAGCATATAATTACACTTCTTATATAAATAATTTGAAATCACAAAATAATAATTAACAAAGCCTTAAGTCTGGGTGTGGTGGCTCATTAATTTAGAGTCCCAGCCATTTGGGGCACCTAGGCGGAAAGATAACTTGAGCTCAGAAGTTTGAGACCAGCCCAAGCAACATAGCCAAGACATCATATCTATTAAAAAATTCAAAAAATTAACTGAGTATGGTGGCACAGGCCTGTAGTTCCAGCTACTCAGAAGGCTGAGGCAGAAGGATCATTTTAGTCCAGAAAGTTGAGGGAGCAGTGAGCCATGATTCTGCCACTCCACTCTAGCCAGGATGACAGAGTAAGACCCTGACTCAAACATATATAAATACATAAATTTGATTCACAGCCTATTAATATTATAAGAATTTATATTGAAATAATTTGAAATAGCATAAATGATTAATGATTCAATAATAGTAAATATATATAAAATATATGTGATTCTAAAAAGTCATAAACATCTTAAACTACATTAAGTACAAAAGTAGGATATGAAGTTGTTCATAAAGTTTGATTGCAACTGTGCAAGAAAATATACAGATCAATGATCCAATTGTTGGCAACAGTACCTTTCATATAACTACTATTGGAATTACAGATGTTAAGGTGCTGTGGTTTAAATACTTATCCCCTCCAAAACTCATGTTAAATTTTAATTGCGACTGTAACAGTATTAAGAAGTGGGACCTTTAAGAGGTGATTAGGTCACGAGGGCTCAACTCACATGGGTGGGATTGGTACTATTATAAAATGATGAGTTTGTTCCTATCTTGCTCTCTTACCCTCACCCTCTCATTTTCTACCATGTAATTATGCAGCAAGAAGCTTCTTGTCAGAGGCTAGCAAAATATACATCTGACTTTTTGCTCCCAGGCCTGAGAAAGTCACAGAATTCTATCTTATCTTCTCATAAGAACAACAAAAGAGTAAATGAGAACACTGAAAAAAATACATGAGACAAGTTTTTCAGACAACAAGCAGTCAGTGAAGGACTAAGATACCTGGAAAAATATACAAATTAGATGAGCTCTAGGACTATTCCAGCTTTCTACCTAGAGGCAACTTTCAAATTCCATTGTAGGGGAGGGAAAACCAATAGAAGTTCAGGATGGGTAAGACAGCTCAAAAATGGTAGAACATTGTACCATAGAAGATAGAGATATGCAGAGCTAGAATTCCAGGAATCTGAAAATGGATCCCCTTTGGGTCTTTGTCTGAATATCAGTCTATACATACACTGGGTGAAATTTAGCAAAACCAAGTAAAACACAAAATTTGGGAAAGAACAGATACTGGGGACCTGGAAAGCAAACAATTCACAGAGATCACACAAGGAAATTATTTGAATTCCAACAAGCCAGAGTGAAAGTATGGAATATTAAGCAAAACTGCAAGAAGATTGTAAGCTAAGTAAAGAGAAAATATTACTATAGATCTGTCCTCAGAAGACTTATAAACAAGCTTGGAAAGAATCAGATTATATGCATATATGTTAATGTGCATCCTGGACAACAACCTTGCTCTTTAAAGAAAGACAATAAAATTAGGCACCCTTCATCATAAATACACAATGTGTGGCATTTGGTTAAAAAATACATGTATAAAGGCAGGAAAATATACAAATAAGGAATAAATTTAATCACTAGAAACAGACCAAGAAAAGACTGAGATGATAGATTAAAAGAAAAAGTCATGACAACTTTTATGATGAATGTACTCAATATGCCTAAGGATTTAAGACACACATAAATGTGATGAGGAGAGAAATGTAGAATATTAAAAAGAAACAAATGAAAGTTCTAGAGATGAAAAATGCAATATCGGAAATGAATATTTTGCTGGATGCTATTAAGAGCAGAATAAATGCTACAGAAATAGTGACCAGTGAGCTTGATGGCATAGCTAAAAATAAAAAACTTTAAAAATAGACTATCTAAAGAAAATATACTGGAAAAAATATACAATGTTTTAGTGATCTATGGAATAAAACCAAGTATACTGACATATTTGTACTGAGAGTCTGAGAGGATGGTCTGGGGAAAGGAAGCAGCAGAAAAATATATTTTATGAAACAATAGATAAATGTTTTATAACCTGATTAAAATAGTAAACATAGATTCAAGAAGTTCAATAAACCTCAATCACAATGAAGACAAATTACATCAAGAAATATTACAATCACAAAAAACATAATAAAGAGAAAATATTTTAAACCAGAGAAAAAGATGCATACAATGGAATACAAATAAGAAATGCAGTAGACTTCTTGTCAGAAATTATACAATACACAATGTAATGGAACAACATCTTTAAAATGTCTAAGAAGAAACCATTGACCTAAAATTCTAAATACAAAAAAATTCAGCGCAAAAGTAAAGGTTCAATAAGGACTTTTTCAGATAAATAAAGGCAATTTTATCACCATCAGATTTGTACTTCAAGAAATATTACAGGAAGCTATTTAGGCAGAAAGAAAATGACTGTATAGAAACAGATTTATACAAAGGAAAAAAAGAACATCAGACAGAATAACTGGAAAGACAAATATAAAAGTTTCTTTTTAATTTTTTAGCTTATGTAAAATTCATTCATTGTTTACAGCAAAAATAATAATATATTTTGGGGTTTATGGAATAGGTAAAAATAAAATGTGTAACAACAGAGACACTAGGAACGGGAGATAAGTAATGGAAACATATTGTTTAAGCTTCCTGTGTTGTAAGGGAAGTGTATAAAATAATTTGAAGAAAGACTGTGACAATCTAAGATGCATTTTGTCAGTGCAAAGCAATTAATCAAAAATAATAGTACAAAGAGATACAGCTAATACAATCAAAAGATAAAATAAAAAGAAATATGTACATATTTCTTTTTTTTTTGAGTTGGAGTCTCACTCTGTCGCCCAGACTGGAGTACAGTGGCCGCTCCCGGCCACCGCAGCCTCGACCTGCTGGGCTCCAGCGATCCTTCCACCTCAACCTTCCAAGTAGCTGGAACTACACGCGCATGCTACCACAACCGGCTAATTTTTTGATTTATTGTAGAGATGAGGTCTTGCCAAGTTGCCCAGGCGGGTCTCGAACCCACGGGCTCAGGCAATTCACTAACCTCGGCCTCCCAAAGCGTGGGATTACAGGCTGAGCCGCCAAGCCTGGCCAAAAGAAATATTTTAAAATATATTTATTTAATGTAGAAGGAAATAGGACTAGGAAAAGAAAGGATAAATAAAACATAGTACTAACAGGAAAAATGACAAGTTTCTAAACTCAACAATATCTGATTATATTAAATGCAAATGCTTCCTACATTTCATCTAAAAAACAGAGATTGTTATATTGCCTAAGTATGAAAATGCTTACTATGAGATCTTTTAAAGAAACTCACTTGAAATGTAAAACACAGATAGGTAAAAATAAAGAATGTAAGAGTGCGTTATCAAATATGAATAATAAAAAAGATGCAATGTTTATATTAACACTTTCTGCCAGCTAATGTAGACTTCATAATGAATCTAAAAATTCCCAGAGATATAAGTAGATATTTTAGAGTAATAATGGGATCTATGTATAAAGAAAACAAAAAATTATTGATGTCTATATCCCAGATGACATGGTTTCAAAATATATATAGCAAAACAGAGAATTAATAGTTTTCAAAACTCCTCTTTTAGTAACTGACAGAATAAGTAAATACAAAAATCAATAAGGCTATAGATGATTTAAACACTTAATAAAATTGATCTCACTAACAGGAATATACCACTCCACCCAAAAACAAGATGTTATACTCAGTTTTCAAGTATATATAGTACCTTCACCAAGATAATAAAAGTAGTGAACCATAAAAAATTTCTCATTACATTTTAAAAGATTAAAATAATATCATTTTTTCTCTGGTCCTACTTTGCTTTATGATGATTTTTTTAAAACCATTAAACATGTTGCACCCGGCTCGGTGGCTCAGCCTGTAATCCCAGTGCTTTGGGAGGCTGAGGTGAGTGGATTGCCTGAGCCAGCGGGTTCGAGACCCACCTGGGCAACTTGGCGAGACCTCATCTCTACAATAAATCAAAAAATCAGCTGGGCGTGGTGGCGCGCACCTGTAGTTCCAGCTAATCAGAAGGCTGAGGCAGAAGGATCGCTGGAGCCCAGCAGGTCAAGGCTGTGGTGGCCAGGAGTGGCCACTGCACTCCAGTCTGGGTGACAGAGTGAGACTCCAACTCAAAAAAAAAAAGTTGCATTTTATTAAATGCTTTTTCAGAATTTATTAATATAATCATATTATTTTCTCCTTTATTCATTAAGTTACTTGCTTATTTATTCTTAATCCAATTTTGAATTTCTGGAGTAAACTCTACTTGGTCTTGATTATGTTCAAACACAGATATAGATACATAAATATATATACAAACACATAAACAAGGTTTGGCTTAGTTGAGTCTCATTATTACTTTCATCTCTATTATTTATTCCCTTTACCATCTTTAGATTTAATTTAGTATTAATTTCTAATTTCTTGAAATAAATGCTTAAATCTCTGTCTTTCATCTTTTATACTACATGTGTTTAAAGATAAAATTTTTCTGTTAGCATAGTTTTATCTGTACCTCATAAATTTTTATAAGTAGTATTTTCATCTTAATTCATTTGTAACTGTCTAATTTCTACTTTATTTCTTGGTTTAACCTTAGGTTGTATAGATGTGTGTTTTGTAACTTAAATATTGGAATTTTCTAGTTATATTTTGTTATTGGTTTCTAGCTTAACTTCAGTGTAGTTGCAAAATAAACTTGCTATATTAACACTTTGAATTTTATAGAAACTTGCTTTATGGTCTAGCATATAATCAAATTTTATAATTGATTCATATGCATTTAAAAATGTATATTATGCAGTTGTTGGACACAATATATGTGTCATTTAGGTTATATTTGTTTTTAAATCATGTTAGTCTGTCTTACCCATACTGCTTTTTGTTTTGTTTTGTTTTGATCCACATGTTCTTTTATCTGCTACTGGGGTGGTATGCTATAATCTTACATTATGATTATGAATTTGTCCATTTTTCATTTACTTCTCTCAACCTTTGTTTTATTAAAAAATTAAGGTATGTTATTGATACATATGATTTAGAATTGTTCATCTTTCTGATATACTAAATTTTATCATGAAAGAGTGTCTCTATTAATGTCACATAAATCTTTAAAATCTATCAAATAATAGTATAGTTTCACCAACTTTCTATTAAGTTGTGTTTGCATGATATATGTTTTCTTTTTAATTTTTTTTTTTTTTTTTGAGTTGGGGTCTCTGTCGCCCAGGCTGGAGTGCAGTGGCACGATCACGATTCACTGAAGCCTCAACCTCCTGTGATCAGGCACTCCTTCTGCTTCAGCCTCCTGAGTAGCTGGGACTATGGGGGCTCACCACCATGCCTGGCTAATTTTTTTTTTTTTCTGTAGCAACAAGGTCTCACTATGTAACCCAGCTTGTCTCAAATTCCTGGGCTCAAGCAATCCTCTCCCCTTGGCCTCCCAAACTTTTAGAATTACAGGCGTGAGCCAACATGCCGGTCCTTTAAATTTTAATTTCAACATTTGTGTGTCATTTATTAGGTATGTCTCTTGTAACTATTCTACAGTTGTGTTTGCTTTGCTTTGAATTTTAGTTTTATTTGTAGATCTTTTTATTGGATCATTTAGCTATGCTATATTTAATAAAATGACTCCTATATTTGGGATAACTCTATGGTGTTATCATTGTCTTTTATTTCTTCCATATATTATCTCTCTCTCTCATTTTCTTTTTTGAGATGATCATTAAATGCACAATTATTTAATACTTATTTTTTGCATTTTATTAATTAGGTAGCTATGTCTTTTAAAAATTTTTTAGTATTTACCCTAGAGAGTATAATGCACATTCTTTATTAATTGAAGGCTAAAATAAATCCATTCTTTCACCTCTTCTCAGAAAAAATAAAGGATAAAGGCTACGGAACATTTCTCTTTACCTCTTCCTGATTTCCATATTTTTGTCATGAGTTTCAATTTTTCATATGGAAAACCTTGTAAAACTTTCTTTGTTATATATCATTAAAATTTATTTTGATTTACTCACATACTGACATTTTCTTTCTTTCTTTCTTTCTTTTACAAATTATTTCTTCATTTTTTGGATTTTCTATCTGAGCCTCTTCTACCTAAAGGATTTCCACTAGTATTTCACTTAGCATAGACTTACTGACAGTAACATCTGTCTTCCTTTTTTCTTGTCACAGTGTTTCTTATTCTAACATATGATAGATTTAATGTTAATAAAAATGCCTGTATTGCATGAAATTGGATAGTCTTATAAACATATCTATTCCTAATATTTATCCAGAAAGTCATTGGATATGATCCACTTTGAGTTTCCTAGCTCAACAATTTTTAGAAATTGTTTAAGACCCAGTGTAAGTTTAAAAGGATTGACTATGAAATAATAAAACAGTAATAGAGTACTGGGAAGTAATCACCTTTATTAAGATACTATAAGCACTGCTTGGATGATTAACAAGGTTATATTTAATGATTTCTAGGCCCAATACAGAATTCAACAGCATCTGGCCAATCTAGTTAAATAACAATTCATCTCCATGCTTGTAGGTTAAAAATTGGACTTCTCCCTAAACAGTTTGTCATTTAGAATTTGGTTTTGAGTACTGTGCAAGACAATACTGAAAGAGAATTGAATAGTAAGAGTCTACAATAGCACCATATACACACAAAATAGAATCATAGAGGTCATCACTCCTATGCCTTCTAAATCAAAGACCCATGTTAATGAGTTTTAGGTTGAAGTCAGATTGCAAACTGGCATGACTCTCTCAGTATAAACTGATTAAAATAAACATCACGGATATATCAACACATAGTTAACATTTTTTGTCTTAATCTTAGGCTAATATTCTTCAAAAAGTATGGCATTTATATATTTGATATTTTATATCATTTGTATCTCTTTGTAAAAAACATTAGTCACTCATTTCTCTGGAACCTCTGAAATGTCTTTGACCATTCTTTATCTCAAATGAAATATATAAACACAGAAATATCACATAACAGAGTTGCATGAAATTAGTTGAACTTTCTAACTCCCTTGTCCTAAAGCATTTTTGCTCCTCTAATATTTTAAAGGGAATAAAAAATACACAAATGTGGCATTTTAGAAACAAGAAAAATGACAAACTGACAACTTTTTTTAAAAAAGGTTTAAAATTCACTGTGTCCATGAAAATCTTACCTGGAATTCAAATTTTAAAAATGACTATACACCACAATCTGACAGTCAAAGATTAGCAATATGTATCTGGGGAAGACTCATATGAATAAAATTTGCACAATGAGTAAAGTAAAAGGAATTTTTTCTACTTTAAATATTGAGGAGAGGACATCTGCAGTAGAAAAGGCTCTTAATAATGAGCTGTACAATGCAATCAATCGTTTTTTTTATAAGTAAATTCTTATTCCATCCACCCGGAAACTTGGTCAATGCCAAGCATCCTTGGCAGCAGGGATAGAATCTAGGTGTGGTAACAACATGGACTTCTCTGCAGAGAGGCAGATCTACCTCACCTGCAATCCCACAATAACAAAGACAAAGATTTACACCATTCTTGAGGGTAAGGAAAACAGCTGGGTCACCAGGTGACAGGCTGAGTTGGGATCCTTTATTCAAACAGAGGGTAGACATTTGTTCTATTCTATGATTTCAGCTCTTTCTTTTTCTTTTTTTTTTTTTTTTTGGAGTTGGAGTCTCACTCTGTCGCCCAGACTGGAGTGCAGTGGCCGCTCTCGACCACCGCAGCCTCCACCTACTGTGCTCCAAGCGATCCTTCCGCCTCAGCCTTCCAAGTAGCTGGAACTACAGGCGCGCGCTACCACGCCCGGCTAATTTTTGATTTATTGTAGAGATGAGGTCTCACCAAGTTGCCCAGGCAGGTCTCGAACCCGCGGGCTCAGGCAATCCACTCACCTCAGCGCTGGGATTACAGGTTGAGCCAACGAGCCTGGTTGATTTCATCTCTTTCGTAGGTCAGTATCATTAGTTCCTTCCCTGCACTTTCAGGCTTTAGGATGGAAATGGTTTCTGATTGTTATCATTTCCTTTAACCCTTTCCAAAGCTCTGTAATCAGTGCCTTCATTTAACTCTCTAGTTAAATCCCTTTGAGCATGCTAATCGTTCCTGCCTTAGGCTCCTAGGCTCCTGCAGAGAGCAGTTAGAATTAGACCTGAGGTCATGATTGTAACTTCTCTAGGTAGTGAACATGCAATAAAATGAGAAATAACATGAGAAAAGAGGCCTAGGAAGCAGGAAGAAGACACAATCACACATTGCTGGAAAAAATCACAGTGATGGAAGGAAAAATTAGGAAAGAACGAAATAACAAGGCCAAGGGAATCATTTCAGAAAGACATGTGTGCCCAACAATGCCACAGAGCAGAATGCACAGAGGTAAAGAAAAATGAATAGGAAGATTTCTTCTTCTCACTCCACATCAGTGCCATGGCCACTCGGGCAGAAACATGGGTCCAAACAGAGAAGAGACAAGTTGCAGGAGTGGTTTCGTGAATGCAAAGTTAAAAAAAGTTATATTTACATTGTACTGTAGTTAAGTGTGTCATAGCATCATATCGATAAAAAAGTACATGCTTTAATTAAAAGATACATTGTCACTAAAAAATGCTATCAATCATCTGAGCCTACAGCAAGTTGCCATCTTTTGGCTGGTGGAGGCTCTTGCCTCCATGTTGATGGCTGCTGGCTGATCAGGGTAGTGGTTGCTGAAGGTTGGGGTGGCTGTGGCAATTTCTTAAAATAGACAACAAAGAAGTTTGCTACATCAATTGACTTTTTGTTTCATGAAAGACTTCTCTGTAGTATGAGATGTTGTTTGATAGCATTTTACCCACTGTAGAAATTCTTTCAAAATTTGGGTTAATCCTCTCAAATCCTGCCACTGTTTTATCAACTATATTTGTAACATTTTAAATTATTTGTTCTCATCTCAACAATGTTCAAAGCGTCTTCACCAGGAGCAGATTCCATCTCAGAAATCACCTTCTTTGCTCATCCATAAGAAGAAACTTCTCATTCATTAACATTTTATGATGAGATTGTAACAATTTAGACACAACCTGAGGCTTCCCTTCTAATTCTATTTTTTTTTTTTTTGCTATTTCTATCACATCTGCAATTACTTCCTCCACTGAAGTCTTGAACACGCCAAAGTCATTCATGAGGGTTGCAAACAACCCCTTCTAAACTCCTGTTCGTATTGATATTTTGATCTCCACTCAGGAATCATAAATGTTTGTAATGACATCTAGAATGATGAATTATTTCTGGATGTTCTCAATTGACATTATCCAGATCATAGTAATCATTATCTATGGTAGCTGTAGCCTTACAAAATGTATTTCTTAAATAATAAGACTTGAAAGTCAAAATTACTCCTTGATTCACGGGCTGCAGAATGGATATTTTGTTAGTGGGTATGAAAACATTAATCTTGTTGCACACCTTGATCAGAGCCCTTGGATGACTCTGTTAATACTCAGGAAGAAATAATATGTTTTAAAAAATCTTTGTGTTTTCCTGAACAGCAAATCTTAATAGCAGGCTTCAAATATTTAGTAGACCATGATATAAACCATATGCTGTTTAGGCTTTGCTATTCCATTTATATGGCATAGACAGAGTAGATTTAGCAAAATTCTTAAGAGTACTATGATTTTTGGAATGATTTGATAAACATTGGCTTCAATGTAAAGTCACCAACTGTATCAGTCTCTAACAAGAGAATCAGCCTGTCCTTTGAAGCTCTGAAACCAGGCATTCATTGATTTCTCCTCTCTAGCTATGAAAGCCCTAGATGCCATCTTCTTCCAGTAGAAGGCTGTTTCATTTACTCTGAAAATTTGTTGTTTATTGTATCTACCTTCACCAATGATTCTAGGAGGATCGTCTGTATAGCTTGCTGTAGCTTCTACATCAGCACTTACCACCTCACCTTTTATGTTATAGAAATTGCTTCTTTCCTTAAACCTCATGAACCAACCTCTGCTAGTTTCTGACTTTTCTCACCTCTCTCAGCCTTCATAATTGAGAGAGTTAGGGTCTTTCTCTAGATTAGGCTTTGGTTTAAGGGAATGGGTTTGATCTTCTATCTAGACAATAAAACATTCTCCATGTTAGCCATATAGTGTTTTACTTCCTTATCATTTGTGTGTTCACTGGAGTAGCACTTTCAACACCTATTTTTTTTTTTTTTTTTGAGTCGGAGTCTCACTCTGTCACCCAGACTGGAGTGCAGTGGCCGCTTCCGGCCACCGCAGCCTCAACCTGCTGGGCTCCGGCGATCCTTCCGCCTCAGCCTTCCGAGTAGCCAGAATTACAGGCATGCACTACCACACCCAGCTGATTTTTTGATTTATTGTAGAGATGAGGTCTCGCTGCCCAGGCGGGTCTCGAACCCGCGGGCTCAGGCAATCCACTCACCTCAGCCTCCCAAAGGCAGGGGATTACAGGCTGAGCCCCCGAGCCCGGCTCAACACCTATTTTTTTATTCACAACCTGGCTAACCATTTGGCACAAGAGGCCTAGCTTTTAGACTATCTCAGCTTTCAACATCTTCTTCACTAAGCTGAATTATTTTGATTTAAAGTAAAAGATGCATGACGCTTCCTTTTACTTGAATACTTAGAGGCCATTGTAGGGTTATTAATTGACCAAATTTTAGTATTATTCTATCTCAGGGAATAGAGAGACTAAAAGGGAAAGAGAGAGATGCGGAAATGGTCAGTTGGTAAATTAGTAAAAATACAACATTTATCAATTACATTTGCCATCCATAAGAGTTCAGTTGGTGGTGCTCCAGAGTAGTTACAATAGTACTATCAAAGATCACCGATCACAAATCACCATAACAGACATATATCTGCATATCTTTTTCAGTGAAATGTCTGTTCATGTCTATTGCCCATTCTAATTAGATGGTTGTTTTTTTGAGTTGAGTGCTCTAAATATGTCCTTAACTATATAAGACCTTATATAATATATAAGTCTAAATATAAGTCCTTAACTAGATAAGTAGTTTGCAAATATTTATTTTTCTCAGTCTGTAGCTGTCTTTCATCTTCTTAACAGAGTCTTTCATAGATCAAAGTTTTCATATTTTGGTCAAGTCCAATCTATTAGTTTTTCATGTAATAGATTATGCTTTTGGTATCAAGTCTGGGACCTCTTTGCCTAGTCCTAGATTCTGAAGATTGCCTCTTATTTTTTTCCCTAAAATAATTTAAGTCTGTAGTCCATTTTGAGCTATTTTTTGTATACAGTGTGAGGGTTAGTTCAAGTGTTTTTTGTTTGTTTTTATTTGTTTGGGTTTTTGTATTGATTGTTTTTTGCCTGGGATATCCAAATTGTCCCAACATCATTGATGAAAGACCACGCTTGCTACATTGAATTGCTTTTGTACCTTTATCAAAAGTCAGTTTGCCAAACATGTGTGGGGATATTTCTATTTTCATGCCAATATCACACCGTATTGATTTCTATAGATACACAAGTCTTGAAATGGGTAGACTGATTCCTCCAACCTCTTCTTCTGGCCTTAACTATTCTAGTTCCTTTGCTTTTTCATACAAATTTTGGAATGATCTTTTTTATATCTAAAAAATCTTGCTTATATTTGATAGGAATTATGTTAAACCTGTATATCAGTTTGGAGAGATTTATATCTTTACTATATTTAAAAACCTACTTTACAGCCGGGCTCAGTGGCTCAGCCTGTAATCCCGCGCCTTTGGGAGGCTGAGGTGAGTGGATTGCCTGAGCCCGCGGGTTCGAGGCCCACCTGGGCAGCGAGACCTCATCTCTACAATAAATCAAAAAATCAGCCGGGTGTGGTAGCGCATGCCTGTAATTCCGGCTACTTGGAAGGCTGAGGTGGAAGGATCGCCGGAGCCCAGCAGGTCAAGGCTGCGGTGGCCGGGAGCGGCCACTGCACTCCAGTCTGGGCGACAGAGTGAGACTCCAACTCAAAAAACAAAAAACAAAAAAAAACCTACTTTACACATAACACTAGAAAATCCTGTGAGTCTGCATAATCATTCAGGATGTGACTTTACTTTTATAATACGGTAAACTCAAAATCTAATCGGCAATGACATACTCAAATAAAAAGAAAATGAGATAGGAGCTAATTGGTAACATGCCTGTATATTTCAAGATGCTTATTAGAGAAATTTAGGAGTTCTCTAACATTTCATTTAGGAACTCATTTCTCTTTGGTTTCATTGCCTTCTCCCGATGAACATGCCAGAGTGTTTTCTGCCATAGGACATTTGTATTTATTAATCCCTGGAAAACTCGACTCCCAGTCTCTGTGTGACTGGCTCTTCTTGCATTCAGTTCTCAGTTCAAATGACACTTCTTCAATGGGGTCCTCCCTGATTACCTAATCTAAGTAAGCCCACCACTCACCGTAACATCAACTCATTTTATTTTCTTCATAGAACTTACCATTATCTTTATTTTTATTGTGCCTTCTGTCCTCAAAAATAGAACCTAATCTCTTTGAGAGCAGAAACCATGTTGTTTCTGTTCTCCACTGGGTTCCCTCTGCCTAGCACAGAGCCTGATACACGGTGGGTGCTAAATATGTTTTTATTGAATGGATGAATGAGTACAGTTTGTTTAAGGCAAAGAAGACAGAAGGCAATTTGAAGAGAGTATGGCTTAATCAAAAGCTTGAAAGCAAGAATAATGTGTTGAGCTCCAGTGAGCAAAGGAGTATATGAAGGAAAAGAGTTTTTAATGGGAACATTGTGCTTGATTGTGGAGGGCTTTGAACCTCTAGAGTAGGTGATTTTACTTTAGCCTGGAGGTAATGGGAAAGCTTTTAACACGGTTGACATAATAACATACTATTTTAAGAAAATTAAGAGGGAATAATACAACAAATTAGGGTGAGGGTTGGGGAGCACACGTAGAAGCAGGATACCAGTTGGGAATATTAATTGTGATAATATTACTGTGATGTGAGAAGGCCTAGAAGGTGGTGGTGTCAGTCATCGTGGAAAGAAAGCTCAGCTTGGAGAAAACTTGAAAAGTTTAGCCTGTTCAGCTAGGCCTGCTTATCTCTCTCATCATTTAAAAACAATAGGGCTAATGAATCTGGGAGGTAATTTTCTAACTCATCCGTGTCACTTTTCTTTCAATTTTGTTTGCAAATATGTTCCTCCTGTATTGAGAAGTTTTCACAGGTGGAATCATTCTACCTGATTGTTAGTAAGTCTGATTTCTTCCTGCATAATTGTATACAAAATCATTTTCATGTTAATAAAATTTTTTCCTCACTTTCAAACTAGAGATCTTATTTGTTGAATTGACCTAGAAAAGGCTATTTATTTGAAATGGAAGCAAATCATGTGAACTTTATTTACTTCTAGGCACTGCACTGTGTCATACTGAGAATGTTTTATACTTTTAGGCCTTATTCTATTTTCGTGTATCATTTGATTTAAAATGGGAAATACTGCTCCCTGGGGTCCCTGATCTATCTAAGGAGGTTTTGTGCTTCATTGTTCGTTTTGCTCAATGTGTGCTCCTGCAGTTGTATATGGCAGTCTTATAAAGTGGGGTCAGCTTGGGATAGCAACAAAGGACTTTTCTTGTGAAGGGCTGCTTCTAGCTCATCTGTTTTACTCAACGCCCCAAACAAAAATTCCAAAACCATCCACTGGCATCAGGATTTCTAGGCCAGTCTTTTTGCTGTGGATAATTGCCATGATTTTCAAGGACTGTTCTATATTCTTTTCAGTCAATTCTTAAACCTGGCAGAATACAGCTCTTTGATACCGACTACCAAGAATCAGTTGCTGTAGGAAATCCAAATAGTCCTGACATTTCTACTTACCAGGTTTCACTTACAGTTCATTTCAGAGTGTGACAATTAGAAGAAACAAGGAAGGGCTTTGTTTTGTTTTTCCAGACTCATTTCAAGGAACACTACACACAGCCTGCCTACATGGTTGTTTGGTTAAAGAAAATGTTTCCACTCATATTACAGCTGCATTGTAATGGAAAATTGCTCCTGGTGCCAAACCCACTAAGAAAGTTAACATCACCAAAGAAGACCTCTGCACTTGACTACTGTACGTTACTTACAATAGTTCAGCCACAAGTTATAAAGTGGAACAGGCCTCCAGAAGCAGGACTGAAGCCGTCAACATCAATTTATCACCACTCTCTGCTGATAAGCAGCAACATCTTTCTGAAATGTAAGGTAAATAGTTTCATAGGGAAACAAAGCAATGAAATCCTTTCAGAATTTGACTCCCTGGCCTCAGATTTGCACCTTTGCACTGAGGTTTGTTCTATAGAGTATTTGTGATGGTTATTACAGATGACTTGGAAGGTTAAAAAGACCAACAGAGACACTGTAGCTTCTAGGGCTGTTTTGACATTCCTTACCAGAGTTTTCCATAAAGTAGTATTAGAGATAGTATGACTTCTATGTATTATTGTTAGTTAAATTACAGTATACCTCTCATTCAATTTCAGTGGAGAAATCGAAAAACTTCTCACAGACAAGGAAATTACAATGTAGGGACTTGCATGTTAAAAACCAATGCAAGAAATGAATGATTAATCTTCAGTATGCATGAAAGACACCATATTATTAGTTTAACACATAAATAACAGAAATGAATTATCTTGTATTTTTATGTAGCTTTATCTGGATATATCAGCCCCTGGGATCATATTTATGAGTTCATGGGCATAATGCAATTATAAAATATTCATTATGGTTTCATTGTACAAAAGTGCTGAAATTACCTCCATATCCAAAGTTTAAGGTAAAGCTCCCAGTTCAATAAAAGGGTTTTGCCTTTTCCTTTTAGAGGGATTTACAGTACTCATCAATGAGTATAGTTCACATTAGCATCTAGTGACATTGCTTTGTCTGTATATATTTCTAGCTGTCAACAGAATGTCTGGAGGCAATTGCATCCTGATTCTATAGCTATTTTCTATTCTTTTATAATACACTATGGTCTAATTTTCCATCAGCAAAGCATGAAATCATGTAAGAATGCCACATAACCAGCATGTGCAAACAAGTCGCGATTTTTCTACACATAAAAATGCTTCATAAAATAACAGATAAATTAAATCTTGTTATTCAAGTAGAGAGCTTAGAATTCAAGACCTTTTATAAAAAAATTAGAGGTTTTTTTTTGCACAGAGTTGACACTGTCATGTAATTCAAGTAAATTTGTTCACCACCTTACATGTTAATATGTGTGACCATTTCATTTTTCTTTGATTTACAGTGGAACTGTTTTATATCAGGAATGTTTTATGGTTACAGATAACAGGCACGTTAACTTCATTAAGACCAGTATTTAGCAATTATCAAATTAACAAAGTGATGACTGGAGGATATGACTTGTATCCAACTATATTAGCTGTAGCACTCATTCAACACCGTGCAGTGAAAGGACATAGGAACCAAGTATTCGTCTTTATTTATTCATATTTTGGGTACAGTGGGACATGCAGTCAAAGTAAACATGAATCCTCAAAAATGACATTATAAAATATACTAAATGATGCATTCAAGATTTCCCTTCCCTCTCTGGAACATATCTAAGTTTGACAAACTGTTTGAAATTATCAATTCAATGATGCCCTTAAAAGGGTTAGCTTTGGCGTATATTTAAAATACATTCAAGACATATGTCTCTTCTGCTGCCTGAACTACAGAAAGCTCGGTTTAACATCAGTGAGATGATTGAAACTGCTTAAATTATCATTCTCTATATGCATCTCATATTTCTACAACTTCAGGGTATTTTTAAACATTCTTTCTACATAATGTACAATTTACTTAGCACGTGGCATTCATATGTCTAGCTGTAAAATAACTTGTTGTAATTTAAGCAAACATGTTTTAAATAAAAGGTAGCTAAGGCTTCTAATCTCTGATGTATTGAGTGCAATGAAAGCTTCCATAAAAATGGATTTCCCAGGCAGCCAAAGACCACAAACATTCCCCCTAAGAAATATATTAATATATGATTTACCCTCATACATTTCAATAAATCTGAGTGACCAATTTCACCAATGATGAGATGCAACTGATAAATTAGACTAGAAACAAAAAATTGGGGAAGGTGCATTTTTTTTCTACAAAATCCTTTTTGTTTACTTTTGATTTTCAAACATCAGCATCAATGTAACAGTAATGTTTCAGCTGCTTTTTTGTAAAAAATAGATTTAATGAATTGTAGTTGACATACACTACACTGCATATGTTTAAAGGGCACAATTTGATATGTTTAATATATGTACACATTGGCAAAACCATCTTCATGGATTCATCATTTTCAAAAGTTTCATTGTACCCTTTTATAATTCCTTTCTGCCTGTTCTCCCTGCAGCCCCTACTTTGTCCCCAAGGGTCCCAGTAGCAATATGTCTCACAAACATGTCTTTAAAGACAGATGAAGACCGCCTCGGTGGCTCAGCCTATAATCCCAGCACTTTGGGAGGCCGAGGCGAGTGGATTGCCTGAGCCTATGGGATCAAGACCAGCCCACGCAACTTGGCAAGACCTCGTCTCTACAATAAATAAGATATTAGCTACTTGGAAGGTTGAGGTGGAAGGATCGCTGAAGTCCAGCAGGTTGAGCTGGGCTTGCCGTCAAAGTGCCACAGCATTCCAGCCTGGGCAACAGAGTGAGACTCCAAATCAAAAAAAAAAAGACAGATGAAAAAATGGCATAAAGAAAATGGGCTGCATAGATATCAGTTTTCTGAAAAATGCTAGTGTGTATTTTCTAGAATTTTATATAAACGGGATCATATAGAACATATAGTTTCTGTGACTGATTTTTTTTCTCATTATATTATTATTTAGAGATTTATTCATGTTGTAGCATACAAGTATATCAATAGTTCATTCCTGTTATTGCTCTATAGGGTTCCATTTTATGGATGTGCCATGGTCTGTTCATCCATTCACCTGTTGATGGACAGTGTGTTGTTTCTAACCTAGGGCTGCTAAATAAAACTGCTATGAGCGCTCATGCATAAGTCTTTGTCAGACGTGTGCTTTCATTTCCTTAAGGTAATTGCCTAAATATGGAACAGCTGGATCATGCAGATGTATGTTTCGCTTTTTAAAAATGTCAACATATTTTCCAAAGCTGTCAAACCATTTTACATTGCTCCAAAAAGTGTGTGTGAGAGATTTAGCTCCTCTACATCCTCATCAATACTTGGTATGGTCAGTCTTTTTTTAATTTTGTTATTCTATTGCGTGTATAGTGTTAACCCCCTCTGGTTTTAATTGGCATTTTTTAGTGATTAATTCTGATAGGCACTTTTTCATCTGCTTACTTGCCATCCATTTACATTTTTTGTTAAAATATTTGTTCCAAAGTTGTTCTCATTTTTATGTGGCTGTTTTCTTATTACTGAAGTTTAGAAGTCCTTCGTTTATTCTGGAGGCAAGTAATATTTATCAGAGGTATGCCTTGTTAATATTTTCCCAGTATGTGGTAATAAAGCAAACTGTAATCCAAAACAGTCTCTGATGTAACTTGGGTGTGTTTTTGAATACTTAGTCTTTGGCAGGAGAGTAAATTCAACTTTCAATTCAAGGAACTCTATAATTGAGCCAAAAGACACTTCCTGCCACCTACATATCCTGGAAAGAGACCTCAAATGGCAGATAATTATTTCTTCATCTTTAATTTTTAAATTGGTCAATACCATGCTCAGATGGAATAAGTTATTAAAATTCCTTTTATTTTACCACCAAATTTTGTAAACATCTCTATTAAAAGCTGCCACATAGTTGTAAGTGCTTATTTCCACATTGATAGCACCACTATTCTTGAGTTTCTTGGGACAGTTCCTATTCTTCTTATAACTTCAAGTCTCTATGATAGGACACATGCTAGCACTAGTGGGTACTCAGCAAATATTTAATGAGTAAATTAAAAGGTTCTCATCTGTATCAGTGTACATGGCAAAAATTGACTGAAATTCAAATTCCTATTTCTCCCTCCAAGTTGTACTAGTGGTATCTGTCCCAGTCACTGAGCAATAATCCATGAGTCATCTAGAGTCCAAAAATGACTGTTGCCATGATCTTCACTAAATAAAGACAATTATGTCCAGCTCTTTAATAAGTACTGAAACAGAAAACAAAGTGTTGCAAGTGCTTTTGTATCCTGAATGCCAGAATTAGGCTGGTTTAGATCAAGATTATTCCCTGTGGAGAAAAGTAAGCCTCTGAAGATTATAAAAATTGTTTTTCATAATGTCTAAGAATTCCGGCTGCCATATTCTCTTACAACCATATTGTCTTGACGCTAGTGCTTTCAATCTTACATTTTTATTGCAAAATTGGTTCTCCTGAATAGACATTAAAGCAAATGTCCAGTAGCTGAATTTTTAACCAAGGCAAGATGAAGTGAATTGACTGCTATGCTCCCTCCTGAACCTACAGTGCCTATCCTGTGCCCACAATCCTCTTGGAGTAGCAGACGCTGGGAGATGACTGTCAGAGATCTATTAAGCCAAAGGCCTCCCAAGTAAGACTCAAAGATGGCATAATACAGTAGTTAGATGTACAGGTTTTCAAACAAATGAAAGTGCTATTGTGATAATAATATTGGAAGTATTATTGAATTAAAGTCACTTTTTGTGACCATGTGTGTTCTTCAAACAATGCAAATTGAAAACTACTACCTAAGGTAAGCCCTAAATTATTTTCCCTTTAAAATAATTCTTTGTCCTAAAAATCGTTAAAAATCACAAATGAACTCATTTGAAACACCGTTTTTTAGACTTTATTATCTGTGAAATTGTCTCAAGACTTCAGAAAATACCAAATAAATGCAGTGTGCGAAAAGTGACTTTGGTTGGAAACAGATTATATACTGACCATTGCTAACTGAGCCCTTGTTAATTTGACATACTGTGAGATACAGATATCTTACGGCTGAAGAAAAAAAACACTTAAAGAAGGGGATTAGAAAAAAATGAATTTAAGCATTTTAAAGAGCTACTACATTGATTCATTAATTAATGAAATAATCAAAATACATATTGATCTAAAATATTGATTTACAAGCCTTTTGTAGGCCTTGAATACTAAAACTAAAACCTTACATGTTTGAAGTTATGCTTTTTCTCATTTATTTCTAAAAATGTTAAGATATATTGCCCTTCTTTTGCTACATATGGAGAAATGTGTCAAAGAAAGAATATGCTCAAGAATAATTGTAAAACCATAGATTTTAAAGTTGTCAAGAATTTTAAATTATTCTAAAAAAAGGGCAGAACATTTCATGAATAGAACAAAGCTGAAACCATTGATAATATCCAACAAAGTTTCCTTCATAAGTTTTGAGACAATTCCATCAAAAATTTAGATGAATAATATAAATAACAAACACATAGATTAAAAATAAAAGCCTACACTATGGTGGAAACTATGTAAGAACTGAAAAAGTATACTCTACAGATATGCATAGTATATAATGACAGCATGACATCAGAATAAGTTGTGTTCATATCATCAGGTTTTTCAAGGAATTTTTTTTTTTTTTTTTGAGTCAGGGTCTCACTCTGTCACCCAGGATGAAGTGCAGTGGCATGCTCACTGCTCACTGCAACCTTGACCTCCTGGGCTCAGGTGATCCTTCTCTTTCAGCTTCCTCAGTAGCTGGGACTACAGGCACACATCACCATGTCTGGCTAATTTTTTGCGTTGTTGTAGAAATGGAGTCTTGTGTTGCCTAGACTTGTTTCAGACTCCTGGGTTCAAGTAATCCTCCAGCCTTGACCTCCCAAAGTGCTGGGATTGTAGGCATGAGCTACCATGCCCAGCCTGTATTAGTCAGCAAAGGCAAAGCCAAGATATATTTTCAAGTCAGATTACTGTATGACAAAATTACTTGAATCAGATAACAGAAACGGAGAGAGAGAGAGAGAGAATGACAGAAAGAACTGAAAGTGATAAGAAAGCAGGAAGAAGGTATAAACTCAAATTTAAATGTATTTTTAAAACTTTACAATCATGTCATTAAAATAAGTCTAAAATCATTTCACTCACTCTGTTTTTTAAATTTTTTTTTTTTTTTTTTTTTGAGTTGGAGTCTCACTCTGTCGCCCAGACTGGAGTGCAGTGGCCGCTCCCGGCCACCGCAGCCTCGCCTGCTGGGCTCCAGTTATCCTTCTGCCTCAGCCTTCCAAGTAGCCGGAATTACAGGCATGCGCTACCACGCTCAGCTGATTTTTTGATTTGTTGTAGAGATGAGGTCTCACTGCCCAGGCGGGTCTCGAACCCACGGACTCAGGCAATCCACTCACCTTAGCCTCCCAAAGGCGCGGGATTACAGGCTGAGCCACCGAGCCCGGCTTGTTTTTTTAAATTTTTAAACGCACAAAGCTGTCTAATTTTCAGTCTCTAAGTTGTAGCACTTTCATGAATTCCAAATTTTTTCTTCCATTCAGAGAAGCATAGATCAAAAAGTTGTATCCCTGCAGCCTAAAGTGAGAGAGAGATCATCGAAGGCACTAAATGAACTCATTCAATGGAAAACAAGTTGAGTGTCAACAACGCCATCACATCACTTCATTCGGAAAAAGAAAGGAAAAAAAACAATGAGTCCTTAGAGACTGCTCCTTTGGCTCTGCATTTGCTGTGCAATGCATGCCAGCAAGCCAAAACTTAAAGAGATGGCAACCACAGACATCATAAGACCATTGAACGCCTGAGGGAGACATGTCCCGCCAGGAGGCTGGATGGCTGTAGGATTATCATAATACTGAAATCCTTGTGTAGATCAAGTTCTTTCTGTAAATGAACCCCAATCCATGAAAAAAGGGGTGCTTGGTCTCAAAGCAGAAACTCTACTCATTCTCTCATATACACAGAAGGAGGAGCTACTATACAGCTGGCCCTGTGTTGGCTTTGGAAACAAAAAGAGTATTGGACACAATCCCTGCTCACCAAGGACTCTAGTCTGCTCCAGTGAACCATCAGATCCCTGGGTATATCTTTATTGGCAAAGAACTGAAATCTCTCAGAAGATTCCATTTTTCTCCCTCTGTTTCCTCTCTATACTCTAAACACAAAGACAGAGCCTTCCATCTATTCCTTGTGACTCAGGAAGAGTGATCTCATGATGGCATTACATGGAGAAAAATACAACCATTCTTGTTAGTTTGCCATTGGGTAACAGAGGCAAGTCTTTCTTCTTGCTGTGATTAATATTTTTTGTTTTCACAAAAGATCTTATCCTACAACACTGTTACTTTTCAGAAGTAAACTTTCATGGTGGGAAATGAAGAACACTAACGTTCCTGTAATGATGAGGCCTGATTCATGGTAGTCCACTGACACACTGCTAAATATTCGTCTATTGTTCTCCTGATACGAAGTCGTTGGCAAATGAGAAACAATTGTACTTTCAAAAACTCCAATATAAGAAATTCAAAATGTCCCTGTGTAAGTTCTCCAATTCTACCCTAGGTGGGAGATTTCTGATTATCTTCAAATTCTTATGTTTTAGTTAAGGGCTTTTCCTTCTGATTATATGCCTTTCAAACAACAAATCACTTTCTGTAATTTATCATGTCTTTAAAAGCAATAATATTTATTGTGTCTACATAAAACATAATATTTACTGTGTCCCAGGCAAATGCAATGATAATTAATATCTCTTTACAATACTAAATAATATTCAGTGAGTATCTCAGAATTTAAGAATATTATTTTACCCATTGAGTATTTCAATTTTAGAGGAGATGGATGTAGCCTTTCTATTAAAAAAAAAAAAAAGAAGAACCCAACATTTTGAATGCCTAGGTAGCTTCTGTAATTTCTAGAAGATATTTTTTGGAATTGAAATGCAATACCTAATATTTGTGAATGTGATGGTAACTGTAATTTTTTTTAAAAGTCACCCTACAGATTCAAAAATAATATTGCAAAATGAGTTTATTTTTAACCACCTGGTAAACTTGCAGAAATTACCAAACCAACCAGGGTCCTAAAGTTTAAGAAATTCATTCAAAATATAATTCATGTGACTTAAAAGTACACTCTTTAAAGTAAATTGTGGTGGGGATAATTCTGGTAAAAATTTAACATTTATCATATAAACTATTATTTTTGGAAAGCAAAAGGACTATTATAAGTATAAATAGTTTCCAGGAAAAAAACTGTTTCCTCATATAGCTATCTTTTAAAAGCTAACTTAATGACTACTTTGCAAAGTTGATTGCTATCTTCATTCCCAAGAAAGTGTCTGATATTTTATCAATATCACAGTATTTTAAAGGAACATAGGAAGTAGCAGTATACCACTTCCAAGAGTTTTTATTAAACAGAGAATTAAAGTGACAATTAACATATCAACAACATAAACAGATATTCTTATCACATTGTGTCCAGTCAAACTATTCTAAATGTTTATAAATTATTGGTTCAGAGTAGACGTATACATTTTTTCATAACTTACCATTTTTGAATACTATGCGCTTTTCCTCCTAATGTTCTAAAATCTTATGGCAGGATTTTTATTATATGCAAATTAGCAGCATTTGATTAGGTCCTGAGGCGGCTTCACCTGGGTGTTCAGAGAAATAGCAATGGAAAGTGAGGAAGAATATTTCATCACTGAAGTGTGTTTTCCCTTGGGGGACACCACCATTTGATTTTGACATTTATT
This sequence comes from Cephalopachus bancanus, assembly GCA_027257055.1. Taxonomy (NCBI): domain Eukaryota; kingdom Metazoa; phylum Chordata; class Mammalia; order Primates; family Tarsiidae; genus Cephalopachus; species Cephalopachus bancanus. The sequence continues at coordinate 3,974,293 of JAPVLO010000073.1, forward strand.
TGTCCTGTGCTATAAAGGACAAAACTACAATTACACATTTTTTTAATACTGCACAGTGGGCACTGTGTCAGGAAAAATTAAATCAAAGATAGTGTGTTTGCATACAAACAAGCTCCAAAACCAAACTTATTAAACAAATCCCTGGTTAAAATCATAGTGCATTAAAAATGCTATTTGGCTAATGCTTAATGTTGAATGTATATAAAAAGCATTCATGAGAAACTTAAAACTGAAGAAATAGAATTGCATCTATATAGCTGTATAGTGTTCTGTTGACTCTCTGTAACAAAATACATTTAAAATATGGATTCAATACTTAACTAGTAAGTTCTTACTTGCCCTGTATCATTTTTAAAATCCTGAAACAAAATTGTTCCAATAGTTTATTTAGTTACCATAACAATGAATAAATATTTGCTAAATCCTTATCACTTACTTTTGTCTTTCGAAAAAAAAACTTCAACCCCACGAGTAGTTGAATTCACCTTTTCACAAATGAACTTGATGTATTAAAAAAATTTGAAAGTTATTTCATTTGTTCATTTATCACAATACCAGTACCTTTTCAAATAATTACCTTGAATAAGAAATACAAGGAGAGTCAATGACAGATAGATAGAACTTTTCTTAGGGTTAGAGTTAGCTCCTATTCTCTAATTATTCTTAGGTCTAGCAATTATAAACAACTTAAGAAAGAACAACAAATATCAACTTTCCCAGAAATATTCTAAAATTTGAGTCATTCCAAAAATTCATGCTTCTTTCTAAAGTATCCCTTAACCAGAGAAAATAGTCACAATGTACCTTGCTGTTTTGACAGCCAAATGAAACTGAAATTACCAAGGTACCAAACATTCTAGAATTGATATATTTGTGTGAATTTTAGGGAAAAGTAACTTTCTCTTTTATGTTTTATCTATCTGTATTATGTAGTTTTCTAAATGTCATAAATTTAAACATAAATAATAATTGTGTATCTGGCATGTAAAAAGATGGCTATGATGTCAGTAGTGCCAAAGAGAAAGTTAAAACAGTAGTATGTACTACTAGTGAAAAGTGAAATGAAATAGAATACTCTCTAATTAAGGCAATCTTAAGTCATGAATGATGTAGCTATCATAAATTATTAAGGATGGTCCCAGTAATTTAACTAAAAATAATCCTCTTACTATATTCCCAAAAGCCAAGTGATCTAATAATTTAAAGGTTTGAAATTTTTCCTTTACTTAGAAGGAAAGCAAAATTAAATTATCTTTTTAAGACCAAATGTTAAACCATAAACTCATTTTTATCCCTAAAAGTATCCCTTGTTTAGTTTTAATTAGAAATATTTGTAACAAAATTTGAAATCATTCATTTGATTAAAAGACACATTTTACTTAATGAATTAAATAGGAAACCAGAGTTTCCTTCTTTCCTTCATTTGATTTTTTTCCCCTTTTAATGGAGTGGGCCAATTCACGATGACTTTTCTAGAATGACTCTGAAGAAGGAACTGAGGAATAATTAAAGGATAACTGGTCAAGCTCTTTATATATCAATGTATAAATGGATGATCAGAGCTTTCTTACATCAATTAATGGAACCAAAATACAACTATCGCAACACTACTGCTCTGAGACAGAGCTGGCTCTCTTTCTTTTTCTACAAAAGCATTTTGCTACTGTTATTTTTAGAGCTTGACAATATGTTTAATCAGTTTAGAAATTAAAGCTGCTGAGCAGGTTGTAGTGGCTCACATCTATAATCTCAGCACTTTGGGGGCCAAGGTTGGAAAATTACTTGAGACCAGGAGTTTAAGACTAGCCTGGGCAACATAGCAAGATCCACTCCTCTGTACAAAAAATCAAAAAAAAAAAAAAAAAAAAAAAAAATGAGACCATGCCTGTGGTCCTAGCTGCACAGAAGACTGAGATATGAGGATTGGTTGAGCTCTGGAGTTTGAGGCTGAAGTGAGCTATGAATGCAACACTGCACTGGAGCCTAGGTGACAGAGTGAGGCTTTGTCTCTTAAAACATTTTTTATTTCTATTAAGGAAGCCAAAGAGTAAGTAGTCAATGATAGAACAATGCGACAAGGATCAAATGAGACCTTGACTATGATGGAGCTTTATGACTAGGCAAGTACGATACCAATGTAAGATGTTTTTATTATAAGTTTAAAGGATCTAAAAGATGTTGAGGAGAGGTTGCAAGTCAAGAAAAAGTCACATCCATTCCACCCAAGCTAGTGAACATGCATAATTTGAATTTTATCTCCCTATGTAGCTGTGAAGTGCTTATGGAACATCTCATACCCCTCACAGTGATTTCCAGCATGTACTTCAGTGATAACCAATCCATGGCCCAGGGCCATTCAGCAATTCAGAACATCATGCTTATGAAATCTTTGAGATAAACTTAAAGAAAAAATTAGTAATTGTCATCAAAAATTGTATTGATGGTGTGACTAGAATTTTGGCAATATCTTATCCTTTGGAAAACTGAGAAATACTACAATGTAGAGAAGTGCATGTTGGCAATTTAACAAACAAGCATTATAGGTAAAAAGTAAGTGAATCCACCTTCAATATTGGAAAGAAAACGTGACTGTAGCCCTTTTCTCAACACTGCCTTTTCTCACTTGGGCATTTTGCCTTTGATCAGATTTGCCACTGTTGACATGGGAGGTACTCACTAAATTCTGGCAGAAGAAAATTGATCAAGCACACAAATGCCCTTTATTCCTGTTCAGGTGCTATTTAATGTGTTTACTCAGGAGTCAGACAATTTCCTTAAGGAAATCATGCACATTCCTTACTAATCCTGGTTCTAGCCCAAGTTAGATCTGAGCATGTGGCTCAGACCTGCAGAGGGAAAAATCGCTGTAGCAATGGCCCCGTGTAAATATGAAGTGACTCCAGACCCAGTAAGACAGGTACCGTGGCACCAACCACAGAGGCTTCTAGCCAAGTCCCAGGTAGGGGATATGTCTGTAGTTATGTTTGGTGTTATTCCTAATCACAACTCTAGAATACCAGATATCCCATCTGCATGCCCACCTAGAGACTGAGGAAAGAATCAGGACACTTTGTTAAAAATGCACAACTCACTGAAAGCCAAGTAAATTGTCTTAAAAAGCTTACAATAATTTACCTTTTCTTTAAAAAAAATCTACTGTTCAAGAAAATCATTTCTGGGAGGAATTTACAAATAGTTTCTCAACCATTCCATTCACTAGTTCTACTCTGTCTCAAGGAAATGTAATCCATAAATTATAACAAAAGCTATGTTTTCTAAGATAACTAACACTTTTAGTGATGGTAGAATGTTTTCTTTTCAGATTAAATACTGAGCACAGAAGTGCCAAGGGTCTTTTCTTCCATGTTTTTCTTGTGTGACAACATATAATACAGACATGCACAGAAAATGAAGAAAATTGGTTAATCATGTTTAAAATATTAAACATGAATGGCTCTTCCCTCTTTAAATCTTTAATAATAAAAACAGACTAAATATACCAATTATTGGTTAGATCTGAAAGGCAGTATGATTAAAAGATTGAAAGAATGTTTGGTGCCGCAAATGGAACTTGTAAAAGAAAAAAGAAAAATTTAGTACAAGTTTATTAAATATTTGCAGAGCTCCAATAATATGGTAAACATTGTGAAGCGTTTACATGTGGTTCTTCTCCTTGCTTTTTTTTCTTTCATTTTTAACTATTTTAGTTTTTCGTTAACAGATCTGGCTGGCTTCTGCTGCTTTGAAAAAGAATTTAAAGCCCATAAATTTCACAAATCCTAAGCAAGAAGCGTATATTAGTTCTTCAAAGCATATTGATATTTTTTTAACCACGGATTTTAGCTTTCATGTGATAAAACTTTTAGTGATTTTCTTACCATGTCTTGTTAAGGCTTAAGTTCCTCATTTACATATTTGATGTCTCTCAGGAGACAGACAAGCTTCAAGTTAATTATCTATGTAGCTGTAAGAACTCTTGTTTCCTGGTTAAGAACTCTTCAAAAGAAAACTAATAGTTATTAAATGTTACACTGAGTCACTAAAAGTAATCAGGATACACAATGAGAGGCACTAAACAGACACTTAAATTTAATAAAAACCTCAACTTTTTGGAAGATAAATGAAATAGAAATCAATTAAATCTTGCATTAATTTTCAGGGAAAACAGCCAGCAGAAACCAAAGCTAAAATCTCAGCTCTAGAAAGTGATTAGGCACTGCTGGAGGCTTAAAGAAATTATTGTAAAATTCTGGAAATAGACTTAATGAACTCACATTTGTAATAGAGTTGAAACTAAAGAAATGTTATGTCAAAAATAATCCAGCATCTTCTTCACTGAATGTGTGTTAGCATGCAGGTGTGTGTGTGTGTGTGTGTGTGTGTGTGTGTGTGTGTGTGCGCGCGCGTGCACGCACGCGCGCATGTGTGTGTGTGTTTAGGCATATATAATACATGATATATAATACATGTGCATATTGTTTTGTTTGTAGACAAACATAAGCATTGTTTCATATAATGACAAGATAATAAATGTGGAAAGAAATTATAATCATTGAATATGAAAAACTATTAAAGATCAGTACCATGGAATGTTAAGAAAGAGAAGAAAGAAGGACAGCCATAAGACAGACTCGAGTTGGGTTGGGAAATTGGAACTACAGCTATCAGGTGAGTTAATTAATCTGGGTATCGTTCAGTAAATGAAAGTGTGCCATCTATTTCACAAGGGCCCATTGTGTCTTGCATGTGAAACAAATTTACCCCGTTTGATTAAGGATTACTGATTGCCTCCAATTTATTATATGTATCCTATAATTAAGTCACAATGAGTTCGAATGAAATGGGGATGGTCTCTTCCACAAAGAAGACAACAAGCTCATTCTAGGAAGACCTTGGGGGTCATTCAAGAAGCAATTAAATGTTCTCCAGGGTGCATTGAAAGGAAAGAGCTTGGGATGAACGGCCTCTCTTTATATTCATCCTTTGCAATATTTTCCTGCTCTTATGGAGACAGATGAAACCATGTCATAAAATAACACAAGACACTGTCAGCAAGGAAAACGATGCTGTCTGCTCTTATATGCTAAAGAAAATGTTGCTGATAAAACTATACTACACAGTTGGTAAAGAGGAGCATGAACCAAAGTGATAAGCTTTGTCTGAATTCATTTAAAGAGGGGAATGGCTAAACAAATCTATGGGCTTTGGAAGATCTTTAAGAATTATGCTTCGTTCTTTTGTGTGCAAATAGCAAATATCTAGAATAAATGCTCTTTGGCAAGTGAAATGAAAAGAACCAAGATCAGTAACTGTGTTTTGCTCACCGACATATTTCTCATAGTTTTTAAAATACATTTATAAGGGTACTATAAGAGAAAAGATACACTAGTCACTTATTGAAAATGGCAAGGAAGACTTTATTTAATATTGTTGTAATAGGAGAGAGAGATTGAACTGAACTCCATTAAAACCAGACGTGAGAGGGCTTTTAAGCACTGGGGTGAATTAGGAGGAAAGCACTAGAGGACTTTAAAACATAGGTTTGTGGTCTGCTAGGGGAGGGAGGAACATGCCTCATCAACACGGGTACATGCATGATCAATGTTTGTATACCTATCCCTGAATTGTACCCCACATCTTTATAATAATAAATAAATAAATTTTAAAAAATAAATAAAATGTAGGTTTGTGAATGTGATTTTGCCATCTGTTTGCTAATCCACATTTTTGGAATTTAGGCTCCATTTTCTCAAATGCTTTATCTGCATCTAAGGATATAATCACGTGGTTCTTGGTTTTACATGTGCTGGTTTTACATGTGCTTGATGTGCTGAATTATGTTTATGGTCTTGCGAATGTTGGGCAGCCCTGCATCCCAGGAATGAAGCTCACTTGGTCATGGTGGATGATTCTTGAGATGTGTTGTTGGATCCAGTTTGCTAGAATCTTGTATAGAATTTTTGCATCTATGTTCATCAAGGAAATTGGCCTGTAATTCTCTTTCCGTGTTAAGTCTTTTCTAGGTTTGGGTATTAGTATTTTGTTGGCATCATAAAATGAGTTGGGGAGCATTCCATCTTTCTTGATTGCCTGGAATACTTTCACTAAGATTGGTATAAGTTCCTTCTTGTATGTCTTGAAAAGTTCAGCTGTGAAGCTAACAGGTCCAGGAATTTTTTGGTAGGTAGATTTCTTATGACTGAGTCAATTTCCTGAGTTGTTATTGGTCTGTTTAGAGTATCAATTTCTTCTTGTGTCCATCTCAGCTGTATGATGTCAGGAAGTGATCCATTTCCTCTAGGGTTTCTAGTTTATTTGCATACAGGGTTTTTTTTTTTTGAGTTGGAGTCTCACTCTGTCGCCCAGACTGGAGTGCAGTGGCTGCTCCTGGCCACCGCGGCCTCAACCTGCTGGGCTCCGGCAATCCTTCCACCTCAGCCTTCCAAGTAGCTGGAACTACAGGCGCGCGCTACCACGCCCGGCTAATTTTTTTTATTTATTGTAGAGATGAGGTCTCGCCAAGTTGCCGAGGTGGGTATCGAACCCACGGGCTAAGGCAATCCACTCACTTCAGCCTCCCAAAGGCGCGGGATTACAGGCTGAGCCACCGAGCCCGGCTGCATACAGGTTTTTATAGTAATCTCTGATAATCACGAATATCTTCAGAGTCAGTTGTGACTTTGCTTTTTGCATTTCTAACTGTATTGATTTGGTCTCTCTCTCTCTCTCTCCCCCCCCCCATCAGTCAATCTGGCCAGGAGACCCTTAATCTTATTCATTCTTTCAAAGATTCAACTTTTGGTCTTATCAGTCCCTTCTATATTTTTTTTCTATGTCCTGTAACTTTGATTTTATCTTGGTGATCTGAATTCTCCTGATTTTTAGGTGATCTTGTCTTTCCAGCTTCAGATGTAAAGTTAGCCTATCTACTTGTGACCTTTCTGTTTTCTTGATTTGTGTATGCAATGCTATGAATTTTCTTCTTAACACTGCCTTTGTGGCATCCCAGAGATTCTGATATGTCTCTGTTTCTGTTTGTTTCCATGAACATTTTTATTTCTGTCTTGATTTCCATGTTGACCCAGAAGTCGTTCAACAGCATGTTGTTTAGAGTTCGTATCTTTATGTATTTTGGAGGAATCTTGTTGGTGATAATATTTATTTTTTATTCCACTGAGATCTGAGAAGATGCATGATATTATTTCAATTTTTGAAATTTGCTCATGCTTTATTTATGACCAAGGATGTGATCGATCTTGTAGTATGTTACATGTGCTGATGAGTAGAAAGTGCCCTTTGTAATTGTTCTGTAGATGTATATCAAATTTATTTTGTCGAGTGTTGAGTTCAAGTTTCAGATCTCTTTGTTGGTTTTTGCCTCTATTATTATTTTATTTTTATTTTAAAGATGTGGGGTACAATTCAGGGTTAGATATACAAATGTCCATTATGCATTGTTGATAAGGTGTGCCCTCCCTCCCTGGCAGTTTCCCTCAAATGCCAATCCCACCCCACTCCCCTGGCAGTGTCCCACTACTGCCAATCCCTTTCTTACAGTATTATGATGATTGTTCAAGGTCCACTTATGAGTGAGAACATATGGTACTCTGTTCTTTGTTTCTGTGATAGATCACTGAGTATGATAGACTCTAAATCTATCCAAGTTGCTGTGAAGTCCAGATGTCTGTCCTTCTTTATGACAGCATAATATTCCATTGTATATATGTACCACATTTTTTTTTCCAGTCCAGCTTTGATGGGCAGCATAGTTGGTTTCACATTTTTGCTATTGTGAACAGAGCTACAACAAACATGCATGTGCAGGTATCTTTTTTGTAGAATGATTTGAGTTACTCTGGGTATATTCACAATAGGGGGATTGCTGGGTTATATGGAAAGTCAATTCCTAGTTCTTTCAGAAATCACCACACTGTCTTCCAAAGAGGTTGCACTAGTTTGCATTCCCATCAGCAGTATAGACGTGGTCTTTTTTCTCTGTATCCTCACCAGCATCTGTTATTGTTTGTTTTATTATTTATGGCCATTCTTACTGGGGTTAGGTGGTATCTCAATGTGGTTTTGACTTGCATTTCTCTGATGATGAGTGAAGCTGAACACTTTTTCATCTGTTGGCTGCCAGTATATCTTCTTTGGAGAAGTGCCTATTCATGTCTTTTACCCACTTTTTAATGGGACTGTTTTTTTTTTTTTTTTTCTTTTCGGTGCATTTGAGTTCCTTGTAGATCCTAGATGTTAGGCAATTGTCAGATATTCAGTTGGCAAATATTTTCCCCATTCTGTGGGCTGTCTCCCTGCTCTCTTGATGGCTTATTTTGGTTTGCATAAGTTCATCAGTTTGATGAGGTCTCACTTGTCTATCTTATCTCTTACGGGCATTTGGAGTGTTGATCAGGAATTAGTTGTAAGCTAGACAAGCGGGGCCTTGATGATTTATCTAAAGCTATTAGTAGGTGTATTTAGGTCTCCTTCTATGATTGTGTGAGACTCAATACCTTCTTTTAATTTGCTTAGTAGTTGTCTTAAATGGAACCTCATCAAACTGAAAAGCTTTTATACAACACAAGAAGCCATCAAGAAAGTAGGAAGGTAACACACAGAATGGAAAAAAATATTCTAATTATTTACCAGACAAAAGTCTAATGCTCAGGATCTATGATGAACTCAAATGAAATTTAAAAAAATTATTAGAAGGTGGGCCAAAGACATGAAATAGACACTTTTCAAAAGAAGATATATAAGCAGCAACATATACATTAAAAAAAATCAGCCTCACTAATCTTCAGAAAAATGCAAATCAAAACTACAATGATATACCACCTAAATCCAGTAAGGATAGTCAACATTAACACAACTTTAAAACACAGCAAATGCTGTTGAGAGTACAAGAAAAGGGAATGCTTCCACACTGTTGGTGGGAGTGCAGGCTAATTTGACCTCTATGGAAAACAGTATGGTAATTCCTGAAAGAACATAAAATTGACTTGCCATATGACCCAGTAATTCCTCTCCTGGGAATGATATCTGGAATCATTCTACCAAAAAGACACCTGTACATGTATGTTTAGTGCAAAATTCACAATAGCAAAACCACAAAACAAATCCAACTGCCCATCAAAAGTGGATTGGATTTTTTAAAAATGTGGTATATATACACAATGGAGTATTATACAGTCATAAAGAAGAACAAAATCATGGGTTTCAGAGCAAATTGGATGGCATTGGAGACCATTCATTTGTCACTGAAACAAAGAACTGAATACTGCATGTTCTCACTCATAAGTGGGACATGAGCATTAATCATATTAGCACAAGAAAGGGGTTGACAGTCGCTGAATACTGCCAGGGGATGGGGGTGGGGGGAGGCACATAGCAACACAAAGGGTACCTGGTCCTAAATCAGGGGACATGAGGACCAGTTGGAGACCCAAACTTCACCCCATGTAGCCTACTTGTGTAGCTAATCCTGACTTGTTCCCCACATCTCTAAAATAATTTTGTTTTAAAAAAAGAAGCTAGGCCCCCACCCTCCCACAGAGACAGAGAGTTAGGGACATCGTCTTTCTTGATAATTTTGTTTCTTTAGGAAGATTTACATTTCAAAGGGGTAGAGAAAGTATTTAAAATTGCAAGTTTATTTTTATTTTTATTTTTTTATTTGAGTTGGAGTCTCACTCTGTCACCCAGTCTGGAGTGCAGTGGCCGCTACTGGCCACCGCAGCCTCAACCCACTGGGCTCTGGCAATCCTTCCGCTTCAGCCTTCCAAGTAGCTGGAACTACAAGCATGCGCTACCATGCCCGGCTAATTTTTTTTGATTTATTGTAGAGATGAGGTCTCGCTTGCCCAAGCGGGTCTCGAACCCGCGGTCTCAGGTAATCCACTCACCTCGGCCTCCTAAAGTGCTGGGATTACAGGCTGAGCCACCGAGCCCGGCCACAAGTTTATTTTTTGTTTGTGTTTTTGTTTGTGTTTTAAGTAAATGCTCTAATTAGAGGAAGGTCAAATGCCATAGTCAAGAAGAAACCTGTCTAAAGTTTAGTCAGGTTTTACGCTGTCAGTACACTATTCTGAAATTAGTGTAGCTTCACACAGAGATGATGCATCCCCACTTAAACTATCCCCTTAATAAATGCCTTAATAAATGCATCTCTTTGGGAAACACATGTCCTAAAATATGCCAGTCCGCAAAAGGCTAAAATGAAAATTTTAAGTACTGACGTAACTAAAATATAATAATTAGAAGATTAGTTTTTGCACATTAAAATCAGTTAATTTTGTTTTCACATAAATCAAATGGGAAAACCTTATCAACTAATATGTGACCCAGGAATTATTCACAAAGACTTCTCTGTTTTCAGCATAGTCCCAGAATAAGCACATTTGTACATAGAAGCCACATGTTTATTCATAATGGAAAAATAAATATCAAAAGGAATCAAAAGAGCTCAGCCCAAATCTCAACCACATAAGTCATTTGCTCCATAAGCTTAGGAACATCTTTTAACCTCGCTGAGTTTTATATTTGTTATCTTTAAAGAGGAGCAGAACCTGTCTTGCTTACCTCACTGTAGATGAGACAATAGTGGAAAAACATAAAGTCAAAAGTTATACCAGACACACAAACATAGGTCAAGTCAGGATGGACCTAAAATTATATTTAGGAATTTGTCCTGAAACCTAAAAGCAATAAGAAGCCATGGACGGATTTCTAAGCAAGACAGTGGCGTGGTATAATTTTCAAATGAAAAAATCACTTTACCGACAATGTGGAGAATGGGTTGGTATAGCACAATACCAGAGACAACAGAAAGTGTTGATCTTGGGGGCAGTTCCAGGGGTGGTAGCTACTGGGGTTTAGACAAACTGGAGGCTTTCTATAAGACAAAGAATACAAAATTATAAAACCAGGGCATATGTTAAGGCATGTGGAAATGCAGTACCCTAAAGCTAACGCTTCATTAGCTTAGGAATAAATTGGCTTCTGAGGAGGCTGTTGAAATGCCATTTTAACCTGACAATGGTAAACTGATCCAGAGTAGTTAAAGTGGTGATGAGGAGACTGGGCAGATTCAAGAGATGGTAAAGAGGTACAATCAGTAGGACATGATGCCAGATTGTGTCAAGATATAGAGGAGAAGGGTTCTGGGCTGAGTCAGATGTGTAGGTGACAGCATGAGCCTTAATCAAGAGAAAACTCCTCTTCTTTTACAACAGAGAGAAAGAAGGAAAACTTGAGTGTGTGGATTCTGTTGGCAAGTTGAAGGGTTCCCACATCTGATGGTGAAGCTGATGGGAAATGCAGTATAAGAAGACACTATTTCAAGAAAGAGGAGGAAGGCAGAAATATCAGTGCTGTGCCGAAGACAAGGAAGTTGGGGGCTTAAAAATGTCTTTTGGAATGAACACCCACAGCTTTGTAAAAGAGCTGATTCATAGAGAGGTAAGAGTGAAAGAAAGAGTGTGGATGGGGATGTGAGTAAAGCCTCCAGCAAGTGTAGGCAACTCTTTGGAGAATTCTGCTCGTGAGAGAAAGAAGGAAGGAACCATAGTTAAAGAGGAGAATGGGGTTGAGGAGGACAAAGAACTGATGATAACTAGGTGAAGAGGTTGAAGATACATAAAAGATGACTAATCTTCACAGCCATATACAAAACTGGGACCCAAAACACAATGGGAAAGGCAATCCTCAAGTAAAAGGTGTGAATTTTCTGATACAACAGAAGAGAAAGAGGAAATGATAGTGTTCGTACAGTTAAATTAGTAAGGAAGGGAAATTTAATGAGTTCCTATTCATTGTTTGTTTTTTGGTTTTTTTTTTTTGGTTTTCTCTCTGTGAACCTAGAGTCAAAATCACCTGCTGAAAATGAGAACATGGAATGGGATGGAGTGGGAGAGTCTGGGGGCCTAGAAGTCAGAGAGTAATAAAGAAGATCTGAAATCACATCGTGGGAAGCAGAGGAAAAGCTAAAGGAGGACACCAGAAGAAATGCCAAGGAACGTTGATGACAATTGAAGTTGGAAACTGGGAATACGGCGGCAATAATCCATGCAATTGTATGTCTATATGTGTGTGTTTCCAGCAGTTCATCAATTGATAGTTATTAAGAAGAAAGAACATAGCTGGATTGAGCCAGGGTTGAATAAGACAGAAGGACAATGGCTTAAAAGTTCTGAAGATACAGACATATTAAAATAATGGAGACCGGGCTCAGTTGCTCAGCCTGTAATCCCAGCGCTTTGGGAGGCCGAGGTGAGTGGATTGCCTGAGTCCGCGGGTTCAAGACCCGCCTGGGCAACTTGGCGAGACCTCATCTCTACAATAAATCCAAAATTAGCCGGGCACGGTAGTGCGCACCTGTCGTTCCAGCTACTTGGAAGGCTGAGGCTGAAGGATCGCCGGAGCCTAGCAGCTCGAGGCTGCAGTGGCCGGGAGCATGCCACTACACTCCAGTCTGAGTGACAGAGTGAGACTCCAACTCAAAAATAAAAATAAAATAAGATAAAATAAAATAATGGGCTGATTCATCCAATCAGAATAAGAAAAAACAGAAAGGCAAGTGTAGACTGACATATGGGAAAGAACAGTAAAAAGATGAGATATCCCTAAGAGAGTAAAGACAAGAATAGAGTTTGTAACTTGGTGAAGAGTTGAAAGACAGAAACTTGCTATCAAAAAAAGGGGGGGGGGCTGTTTTAATGTATTATTCAGAGGAGGAACCATTGTAAATTCCAAGAGTGTGATCCCAGAGGTATCTGGAATACACTGGATATGAGGGTCACTAAAAGAAAGACAAAGAGGAAACATGCTAAACACTAATGTATTATAAGACAAATGTGGAAACAAGTCATTCTGGATGATGGAAGGAGTTGAATTGGAAGGGAAAATAGTAAATCAGCTGTAAACACCTGAATGACTGGAAGTACATAAGGTGGTTAAAGCAAATAAAGAGCTTCAAAGGACTGAGGGTTTTGATTTTTCTGTGGAAAATTTTTCTGTGGAAGAGACACTGGGGATGGTGCTAACCCTACCCTAGGTCCTTTGGCATGTGAGAGAATGTAAAATCTCACTCAAATCAGCAGTCGTGAAACTTCCACCTTTGGAGATTGCTAAGTATCTAGGACAACCAGGAAGGAAAAGGAACATTCCACAAAGAATTTGAGGATGCAGGAGTAACAAGATTCAGATGGTGCAGTGAAATGCTCAGGAAAGAAGTACAGTGGAAACAGGAGTCAGGTAATGTGAAACACACAGCACTGTGAGAATGAGTAAAAATTTCTATTTGAGTATCCAGTGATAGCAGGGATGCAAGGGATAGTAGGTTTCTTTGTCCCCCAATACAAAATCCCCATGGATTGCCAGACAGTGGGCTAATCCCAAAGATATTCAGATCATTTCCAGTAGAAGGAAAAACAGAAAGTAAATAATCAGATAAACAAATTGGGTTTCTAGAAAAAGATGACAAGAAATCAAAAACAGATTTTATGAGTTCACAGCCTTGTTTAGGAAGATTCCTGGTTGTCATCTATATGCAGTCTTCTTTAATTCTTTTAGAGGATCAAATAATAAACAGAATGTGTGTGCATTTGTCTGTGATGTGTGTACATTTTTAAAAATTAGACTTTTCATGGGTTAGATCTAAAATAGATGACAAGAAATATCCATTCATTTGGCCACATTGATCACATAAGCTCTTGTCTTCAACATCTTTTCTCTATCTACAACCTCTTACACAAACTCATCTATACCAGTCACCGTGGTCTGTCCTCTTTTTCCAGAACATTCTATTCACTTGTGTACCTCTCTTTCTTTGTTCCTGGTCTAGACTATTCTTTATTGTCTCTCTGTCTCAGTTCTACCTTCCCTCAGGATTCGCCTCTTATGCTCAGACATCCATTAACCCTTCTCTGAAGACCAGCCCTTGAAGATTTTTTAAAACTCCTATAAAATGTGAATGATTTACACAGATAAATGTAATGATCTACACAGATGCTCCTTTGTCATTTTACCTCACTTTCAATATACATGTCCCGCCTTTCCAAACAGAAAAGGCAGTTACATTATCCTATACCCATTTGCATCCTTGGTCCAAAACCTAGTGTGTTCCCATTTCAGGGTTGCAATATGACAACTATGTTGTAAGGGGATCTATGTATGTACCCTGGGCTGGAAAGAACATCTTAATGAAAAGAGTGCATCTCCAGGAGAAATTCGGGTTTCATAAAAAGTCAGTGAACTATTTAGGAACAGAATGGCATTTTTATACTCTTTAAATTGTACAAGTTAGTTATAGAGCCAGCCCTGGCAGGCAGGGGTTTAAACATTGAAAAATGCATATTTATAAACATGAGGATAGTTATAAGATATTTTGAAAATGTAATTTTGAAAGAGTCTTGCTCACAGTAACCTACTTGAGAAAATAATCAAGCGAGTATTGGAGGATTCTATTGAATGATGCCATTAATATTTACTAAGTTAATGAATTCTGAAGACTCAATCCTAATAACTGCATAAAAGTTGCTTTTCATCCCAGGATGTCCTTTGAACAGCTGCCTCACATCTGATCACACATCTGTGCTTATGAAAAGAAAAAAATAAAAGGGAAGATAAGTAAAGAGGCCACCTGCCTGAGCCAGTCTGGACATGAGCACTCTGCGCTGAGCAGCTGCTGCAGAGTTTCTTCCTCACAGCTGGAAAATGACTGCAGATTAAGGGGGTGATCACACAGCTAGCTCAGGAGGTTGCAGTGTCAGTACCCTCTAGTCCTCTCCCAGGTCTCGCTTACTTATCTCTGGCTACATCAGGAATGGCAGGTGCATGAAAGAGCCAAACTCCCCAGAAGACAATGATGAAATCAACTGTGAAAGTTTTCCAAATATGTATAAATTCTCTGTCCTTTTCTTCAGAGGATAGACTAATACCCCCAGTAAACACTCTTCCAAGACCTCACTTTTAAGATGAGATGTAGGATCAAAAAAATAAATAAAATATAAAATTAAAATCCAATACATTTTGTAGTGAGTTCATATCTAAAACTGGGAAATAGGTTGTTTCCTCTGGGGCCATATCCTCTGAGTTTTTTGACACAAATTTCAGGCAATAGAAAATAAATGGGGACTAATAGAGCTCGATTTATAAATTAGGTTAATTTAAGAATTTGAGGAGACAACAACCCTGCAAAAAAAATCAAAATGTAGAGCAAAAAATATGTTCAGAGTTTCCACGAAGTCATAACTTGAGGCTACAGCAACTCTAACATGTTTAGTTGTGTTATTATTTGAAAGTCACAAAACGAAAGGGGGATAGAAAGAAATGGAAAATATTTAAGAAGAAAAATGCTCTTTACACAACAGGGAATCCACTTAAATTCCTGCTACATAATGGGATTTCTATTACCCATGCAAATACAAACATTTGCCTCTGCTCCAAGGCTACCTGTTTGAATGCACTAAACACCATTTTCTGCTTCCAGGCTGCTTGCATAGAATCAGATCAAGAATTATAAACACTTATAATTGTATCCTTCCTATTATAAAAAAAATGTACATTTTTCAAAAATCTCTTTTATCTTTCAGTCTTAAAAATTTAAATTCAAGTTAAACATGAAAAACTAGTGTACTTTCAGGATATGCTTTCTACCCAAATGCTGAAGTTGGTTTACCAGATCATGGAGGTATTCAGATCAGATACTCTGAGGAAAGAATATAGCAGTAGTCTGTGATGTTCAATAAAATGTTGTTTTCATGTAAAAATCAATGGAGGAAATATAAAGTGAATAATAATTATTGGTAAAAAATCTTTGTAACTTTGAAATGAGAAGAAACTTCTTAATCAAGACTTAAGGTCAGTAAGGTAAAAACTAAACCAAAACTTAGGATTTCTGTTGATCAGAGTTACCACAGATTAATGGTTGACAGGTCAGGAAGGTTGAAGATTTCAAAACCAAAAATTAACTCAAGGTTAATATTTATACTCTAAAAGAAACTCTTACAAAAATTCAATAAGTAGACTGGAAACCTGATAGAAAAAAGTGAGCAAAAGCAGGAAAAGGATGTATACATGAAAATACAAACAGCTAAAAAATAATGAAGATATACTCAATCTGACTAATTACAAGAAAAATGCAAATTAAAATAACACTTCATATCCATCAGAGTCACAAAAATTAGAAAGTTGGGTAATATCAAAAGTCAGACAAAATGTAGAAATAGAACTAATATAGTCATTTTGGAGAACAATCTGGCAATACTTAGTGAAAATTGGAGTGATGTAACCAATAACCCAACAATCTGTCTCCAGAGTATCTCCCCAAAGAATCTCTCTCACAATTGCTAAAAGGGACATAACTAAAATACAGTGAGTGCATACTATAAAATATTGTGCCTTGCTCAGAAGCAGTGAACTAGAAATGCAAATAGTAAACAGTTAAATCTTAAAAGTATAGTGTTACATAAAAGACAAAAAGAAATGAGATCTAAAGTATACCATTTATGCAAGTTAAAAATGCATAAATACATAAAAACACAACGTATAAAAGAGAAAAAAATGAAATCTATGGGAACAAACAAGTTGCTTTTAAATATTCCCATACTTAAATATTATAAATTATAATTAATGCTAAGTTTACATTTAATCTTAAGTCAATATAGTAATTATTATGTTGACTGATGTTTCCTACTTTATAGCTGAGTATGGAGGGGTAAACTATAACAGGTCACAGAGCACATTGTGTCTCAAGGAAAAAGTTACAGCTCTGAAGACCAGAATTTCTTAGGTCTCACCCTTCTCAATTCTTCTGCAGGAAGACAAAAGCTAGAGGTGTTCTAAGTGATGGACAGGATGCTAAATATTGAATAGAAGTGGTTACTCCTATGTTTTGACAAAATGCATCACTCTGAAATTTTCTGAATAAAGTTAGTATAACTTACTAAATACCCAACGTTAATAAACTCTATAAAATGGGAGTTAAATCACTTTCTCTAACAAAATTTTTTTTTTGCCTAATGGCTAATGATAGAAGCAATTTTTATTAAAATTTATTAAAATAAACCAACAGTCTATTCTGTAAGTATACGTGCCATAAAGTAGAAAGCTGAAATGCAATGAAGAAAACTAAATACATAAAGGCATAAGAGAGCACATACAAGGAAAGCATTTAAGTAAGTGCAGTATAATCCTGTAGTGCATATAATGTTGACTACAATGTGATAAACTCCTACAAATCCATCAGCTACATAGAAATAAAGCTCCTTTGATGATTCTATCCCATACTTTATGTAAATTCCAAAGAGGTATTTGAGTTTAAGAAAGAAGTCGGAGGTAATATTCAAATTCATTCATATAAAGTGAGGTAAAAGTTGTCATACATTTGGAAAATAAGAAGTACAATAAAATTTAATAAGAAATTTCCCTTGAACATTGGTGCTTAATGTAAATTAAATTAAAATTTTAATTATAAGAGGAAGAGACAGTAGAAGAAGATGTCATTAAAGATTCTGAAGAGGATTCAAGATATTTTAAGGGTTGATGCCACTGCTTCCAAAAATTGTCTAATTTCACTACAAAAGGTAAAACTTTCATTTTATTTAATGAAGACATATCATTAGCTCTATTCTTGTACTCGCTTGACTTGACCGAGATCATATGGGATTCCCAACTAACAAAAGGAAGAGAGAATAGAAGCAAGAAAGATGAGGCTTTCTGGTGGCAATAACTGAAGTAAATCCAAAGAAAAAATAAAGAGATTGAACATTCTCAAGAAGTGAAGTATCATGTCCCTGAGTCTAAGGGTCTTGAGTCAAACCTGTCCTCCCTACCTAGTTTACTGGTGGTTAGAACCTGAGCGAGTCATCTAATCTCCTATGCCTAATCCTGCAGTAGCTGTTTCTAAAAGATGAGAATAAAATCGAGAGAGAATTTCCTTTCTTTGTTCTTTTCTGTACTGCTATATTTTTTCATACAGTGATGGCAGGTCATTTTTACATCAACATATGTATAAAATAAATTTATTTACTTTAAATAAATAAAAATAATCAAGACTAGGCAATAAGCAATTAGAACTTAATTACATTATAAAATATTTGGTGAGTATATAGAATTGATTTGGAGGAGAGGTCTTTTAGAAACTAGATTGTAGTTAGCGTGGTTCTTTTGTTGGTCACGATTATTGCATGGGGAAGGAAATCATAGGTGAGTAGTTTGTGCATTGTACAAAGACTCTCAGCAAAGGGAATAGGGGAGTCAGAGCCAGCCCTGATTCCCTGGTCAAACTGTACAGATTCTTCGAGAGTGCTCCATTTTTTAATTTATTCAAAGGCATCACAGAGTGTGAGATATATAGTGTAACGTATAGTGCGGTGGTTCTGTTTCCCACCTAAACTCCAGAAGAGAGTTTTTAAATCCTCTCTTTTTCCTAAAGAACTAGGAACTCTTAGCCAGAAAAATATCCTCCTTTGCAAAAGAGCAGGCATTACATCTAGGGATTCTTTTCTACTGTAGGTACTCTGGGGAAAAAATGACATAAGTTTGCCTAGGCCTATGGATGCCCCAGCACATCACATCAGTATTACCTTGGTCTCAGCTTCACTGTTTGCATTGAGATGTATCTTAGGCTCCAACTCTGGAAGAGAATCAGTAACTTCCTCCAACCACTGGAAGATGCTACTCTGACAATGAGCTACTCCAAACTTCTTCTTGGTCAGAAGAAGAATGACTCTAAGCTCAGCAGTCCTTTGGGTCTACATAAAATAAATAATAAAGTTTCACTATGTCCTATCCTAGAGATGTAGAACTATGTATTTTTATGTTATCGTTATATTATATGTAATATTTAGATAACTCTACCAAGTGTAGTACACAAAATTATTTAAAACAGAATATTTAATCAATTCAATATCCCATTCCTCACATAATCTTAATAGAACATTGGTATTATATTATATAGAATGCAGGGTCTTAGCTAAAATATTGATATTATATTATATTATATTATATTATATTATATTACATCAGTATTATATTTGAAAGAACATTGGATTTTTAAATTTTCTTTATTTATTTTCCTGAACACTTCTGGTCATTGAGAACTTACTTTGCTCAAAATAATTCTTCTCAGATATGCTCATAGTATGAAATACTACAGATGACTAAATAATGCATAGCACCATGATTAACAGTAGCAGATGCTTTGGACCCAGAGAAACATATGTACATAATAGTCTGGAAACTTAATTGACTTAAATAAGCAAGTGAATTAACTTTTGTAAGCCTTAGTTTATTTTTCTCTAAAATGGAAGACATGAACCCTAGTGCCTGTCAAACATACTCTTTGAAATAGGCCTTGTCACAGTTTGTAGCTGTTTTGCTTCTAGAAGCAGATATATGACCAGGGGCAAAGGTGATTATGAAGGGTACGTGGTTATAAAGGATACTGGCAGAAGTGGGAACAGTGGTGGAACCAAAAATTGTTTTTGATCCTTAATAGTTTGAAGAATAGGTCATTCAGTAAATTGATTTGTTAGCAAATTAGCTTTAGGCAAATTGATCATTTGGCAAATTGGCTTTCAGCAAAAGAGTTGTCAGCTAATTGGCTTTCTGTGAATTATTTTATGTAAATTGGTCTGTTTCCTTTCTAAAGTAATGTTCTAAATTAGTGGACATCTCTTTTTCACAAAAGGAATATTCAGTAGCCTCAAAAAGGTTGAGACAATAAAAATAATACATGTCAATAGTGACAGCTCTCTATGACTTTCACAAAAGAAGTAAGAGATATATCTGTTTCCTTTCATTATTAGTAACAAATTTTGAGAGGAATATTCTCTCCCCTATACCTGAATGCTTGATCTTAATGGAAAATTACACCAGGTGTGGATTTCTTTCCCCACGATTAAAGGTATAAAAGTATGTCCCCTGAATATCCTTTTTTCCCAAAGTAGCACGGATGCCACAACATGGGTAAGCTGGGTCATAGCATGACTATTCTGTATATTTAGGCCACCTTCCTACTCAGTATTAACTCAATGCTACCATCAAATGAATCATGTTACTATCTAGAGAAATTATTAAGATGGTCAAAATAAAATATTTTTTCCATTTCTCCCCAACGGAAATAGTCAGTAAATGTCTGTTTTTATTCATTTGTTTTTCTCCTATTGTGTTGCCAAACTATCTGTTTTAAGCAATTAATCAATTTCTGAGGTTAAATTAATTGGGGGAGATTGAGGAGGGAATCAATCTTTGGGTAAATAAATATCCAGATTCTATTGTAGCAAATTTGGGTTTTGGTTTCTGAAAGGATGTTATAGATCGCTTTTTTCTCATCCTATCCCCTCTTCTTCTGGTCCCAAATCCTCTCCCATGTGTTTGGAACTGATCTCCTACAGTGGTTGTCCCAAGGCATGAGCCCATGACATAAACAAAATCAACCATTCTGTCCTAGAATGAATAAAAGGATGCTGAAGCAAATAAGCTCTTCTCACCAGCATAGTTGGGAGGGAGTATAGAGAATACCACTAAACAGAGAGCTGCAGAGATGGAAGTCCAACCAAACAAGGTTAGAGCAGGTAGTGTTGAATCTTTGGTTCCAGTAATTTCTGAATGAATATTCAGAAATATTTTTCTGAAATTCTTTGAAAGAACTATCTCAGTATCCTTCCCAGTTAAGTAAGACAATCAGTTTCCTCTTTCTTAATCAGCTTGAGTGTGCACAAACTACAGTCAAAAATACATTATTAATTTATAGTATCCTTATATAAAAGGCCAGCACTCACCCTGTCCCCCCCACCAAAACTGGTAGAAACCTGATCTCAGCAAACCCCCTATCTATTATGAGGCAGAGTGTTGAGGAAGCACCCTCACCAGAGAGGACAGTGCCTCAGAAAAGGGAGAAAGTTGGTACAAAGTGTCAAGGTCCCATGGTTTGGAATGGACCAGAAATGACTATGTTGCATAGCTATACAAACACCTGTCAAGATTTTTAGCTGATCATTCTTGACGCAGGCAAAAAAATAAAATAAAAAATCCCCCTCACTGAGGCTAAATCGATCAACTTTGTTTCAGCAGATAGCAAGGAATATGGGTGTACCTCTGCAGTATAGAAATGAAGGGGTTTCTTATGGCTCAATAGTACACAGCGTGTACCCTCGTCTACACAAGTGCTCTGTTTGTGTGATTTTGAAAGGTAGAGGTGAGACTATTAAATAGTTCTCCCATGGAGGTTGCAAGCCAAGGGCCTGCTTCTACAGAAAGGTGAGATCTCTCCTGAGGGATTGGTCTGTTAATCAATCACTGAGAGGAGAGGTAAGTCGTTAGACAAGAAGTACGAAAGCATAAAGAGACAACTCTGTTTCTGCCTCTAGATCATTCTGTTGACTTTGAGCATTCGAAATGTTTGTAAGGGGTGTTTCCAAGGGGCAGTGGTCAAATATGTCTTCTGTCATTTAAGTACAGGCATGTAGGAACCCAGAAGAGAGCTGTGGTATCCCTTTAGTAAAATACAAGCTGAAATGATGCTCTGCCCCAGAAGCCAAATAGTCCGGTTTATACCACTTTGCTAAATTTATTTCTATTTTGTGTCCATTTAATAAAGTTCTGACTGCCTGATTTCAACTGCACAGCAGATTATAAAGAAAAAGATTACATGTCCACAACTGGATCAGAATGGAATAGCCAGAATACCACATCCACTTTTCAGGACAAAATTAGAATCAAAGTTAGTGTTATGAGTATAGTAGGAGTAAACATGGAAAAATCAACCAAAAGAAGACCATAAACCCCAACTGCCACTATTCAATAACTGATTCCACTTTCTTATACCAACCTTGAAAAATTTTAGCCTTCTTTTATGTAAAAGAAAAAAGTCTGACTAATTATTGAGGCATAATATCATACAAGTTTTCAATTATAGAAAGTTTTTAGACAGAACCATAGAGCACTATAATTCAATACATTTCCAGTTTATTTGGCTATACACAGTGGCATGACTTAAGAAACAACTCCATTACTGTTTGTTAGTCTATAAAAAACTAAGAAAAATAATGGCTAAAATTTTGTCTAAAACATTATAATTATTTTAAATATTGTAAAATAACAAATAAAAAGCTTCTTAATGAGTTCATTATGTTTGGGGGCATGTTAAATGTTATTTTTCAATTATATGATTAGGATTTAAAAAATCAGGTTTCAATGCAGTTATTCCATTATTATAAATGAGGGCTAGAGTTACCATTGGCTTTGGCTAAGGTCTCTTCAAAAAATAATCTTCTAATGCATTATAAATTACCGTAAATTCCTCTATAATTAATACTTGAGAATACAAAATGGTATGCATTTATTATGTTTAAGTAAATTATGGTATATCATATGTAAATTCCTCTTTCTGTTATTGTTTTTGAAAGGGAAGAAAAATAGCTGAAGTCTTGCTACACTGAATATTTAACTCTACCTGCTATACAAACATGCACAGATTTTTTTTTTAATGAAATGAAAACAAAATAGGCATTTTCTGGTCTAATGAGCTATTTCCCTCAAAATAAATTCTCCAAATGGAAGTATTACATGGCTCATGCTAAGCTTAACAATAATGCTTTATGTATTTTCACAGGCATTGCAATGTCCTACTAATATATGAATTTTGAGAGCCAAACATACAGCTGCAACAAATGTTCTTATAACTGCATTCTTCGTTTCTAATCAGAGCAAGATCCAGGAGCCCTTAAAACAAGCAACATGAATAAAGGATGGAGGGAAAAGAGGAATTCAGCTACAACTAAGTCACCCACTGCTGGAAATAACAGATAATTTCAGAAGGGATTTATTATCTGTTATATAATGCTCCAAGTTTAGTTATGTCAGTGAGTTAGGAGGCTTTTCAGGTGGATTTTGTTTAGGTGGCTCACAAACTATCCTGCCCAAATTATAGAATGTCATCACAAAGGCAGTGAAAGATGGTGCTGAATGAAGTGGTATTGTTGACCTGACTGACTACCCAACCCTACCAATCTCCCAGTGTTGTTGTAAGGATCAAAGGAGGCAACACATATTTAAACACTTAGTAAACATTCCAGAAACAGCATCCAAAATAGGGTCAATTAGAAATTAGGATAGTGTTGGGTGAGTAGTCACTGAAGGGGCATACAAAATCTTCTGAGATGTTCTAAACATGTTATTTCTTAATCCTGATGCAGATTAATGGTTGTTTGGTTTGTAAAAATTGAGGGAATTGTGCATAAATATGTGTTTACTTTATGTATATTACTCTTCAATAAAAAAAATTAAACATGAGCCGGGCTCAGTGGCTCAGCCTGTAATCCCACGCTTTGAGAGGCTGAGGTGAGTGGATTGCCTGAGCCCGTGGATTCGAGACCTGCCTGGGCAACTTGGCGAGACCTCATCTCTACAACAAATAAAACAATCAGCCGGGTGTGGTAGCGCATGCCTGTAATTCCGGCTACTCGGAAGGCTGAGGTGGAAGGATCGCCGGAGCCCAGCAGGTGGAGGCTGTGGTGGCCGGGAGAGGCCACTGCACTCCAGTTTGGGCAACAGAGTGAGACTCCAACTCAAAAAAAAAAAAAATTAAACATGAATATCGGTATGAAAAGATGTTGTCCTTCTATTGCGGTTAATCAAGACATGTAAATGAATATGCAGGATTGGTAAATCTCCTTTGAATAGATGAGCCAATGTCTCAACTAAATGAACACTACAGCTCAGCTCCATCACCTGTAGTCATGTGTGACTCATGTGCCCTGTGATGTCAGACTTTTCAGAAAAGAGTCAAAGTTAGATTGTGCACAGTGGGCACTCAGGGCCAAGACTGTTCTTGACCTCTGTGTCCTCAGTTCACAAATCAATCCCAGGGAACAGGCATCAAGTGTGAAGTGGCAGAAAGGGGGAGTCATAAGCACATACACACACTGATCAGTTATACAGTCAATGAACTTCATGAAGACCATCTGCCTAATCTCTCTGGCAATCGTTCTGACAATATTATGACAGATAGTAAACCTTTCACCTGGGCTTATGGGATACCACTGGATAAGAAGACATAATAAGTGACACTAGATGACACCCATCCTGTCCACAAAAAAGTGCATTTTTAAGTTTCTTTTCTTCTGAATTTTATATCATTACAAAAATCATGCTAAAAGATATTGTGCAAAAAATATTGTAAAGTGTGACATCATTGACCCAACAGTCTCTTTATTCTAATAGGATGTAAATGTGACACGTGAGATGATAAGGATGTGATACTGAGAAAGGAAAGAGAAAGAAAGTAGAGGAAGAAAGAGAGAAAAGAGGAAGGAAGAAAGGAAGGAAAGAGAGAAAGGAGGAAGGGAGGGAAGGAGAGGGACAGAAGGAGGAGGGAGGGAGGGAAGGAAGAGGGAGGGAGGGAAGAAGGGAATGAAGAAAGGAGAGAGAGAAAGGAGGGAGGAAGGAGGGAGGGAGGGGAGGAAGGAGGGAAGGAAGGAGAGAAGGAAAAAAAGCTGACCCTAAATAAGTCTACACAGAGCTTGTATGTCGCATAGGGGATCAGAGAAATTCTAGACCTTCACACAGGGTCTTGGAAGCATGCTTGAAAAAAAACCCACCTCTTGTGGAGATAAGGACAAGATATCACAGTCCTCTTTTATTTGTGAGGGTTATGTTCTAAGATCCTTCAATGGATTCCTCAAGCTCAGGAAAATATCAAACTCTACATATACTATCTTTTTGCCTATACATACACATGATAAAGTCAGTAAATGTACAAATTAGGCACAGTAATAGATTAACAACAACAGAACTCATGATAAGCTAGAACAATTACAACAATAAACTTTAATAAAAGCATGTGAATCTGGTCTCTCTGTCTCAAAGTATCTTATTGTACTGTACTCACCTCTTGGACCACCTTGACCACAGATAACTAAAACCGTGGAAAGTAAACTGCAGATAGTGAGGGGACCACTGTATTTTCTGTAGATGTTGATATCAGTTGCACCTTTTCCTGCCCTAAACGCCACCCATGTCCTCTGTATGCTTTGCTCAATATAATGGAGCTTTCTGCTCTGTTAGATTCATTTCCATAAAAACGTTTAGTAGCAAGCAGTAATTCCGATGTTTTATTTGTTTAAGGTGTGAGAATTTGAACTTTTAAACTATTAAAATAATCTTTTGAAGATAGGTCTAGATTTTAAGAAAAAGGAGCCCATGAAGGCCAAATAAAATAAACTTACTTTGTTGATCTTCATTACTGTTCTCTGAGAAGATGTAAATGTTCCAGGCTCCCTTCTCAAGTGACACATTTTTCCTCTTCTCTGCCCTTAATAAAGTGGTCAATGGTTGAAGAGGATTGTGGAGAAGCCAGTCAAGTGACCTTCTTTCTCTTCTTTTAAGACTAAAGTGACCCTTACTTTATTTCACTAATATATATACCTACTGTTGAATAAAAACATATTAACTATTTATGCCAATAGCAAATATTAATATTTATGGCATCTTCCAAATCACAGCAACTAGTTTACCCTAAAAACATGTTTTATTTACGGAAAATCTTGCATTTTCCTCTGCCTCACCTGGAACACATTTTTTAAATGGATTTATTTGAATTAGTATATTTATTTTATTCTCAAGTAATGTATGGTAGAGAGTTAAACATGGGAGAAATTAGGCATATTGCACAGATTTTTGATGTATAGCCTTTTTTATTCTAGGGAAGTACCCACCAGACACGGTTTTGCTATTTCCTGAAAGGAGCTGACTCTCAAGTGGTTCTGCTCAGCAGTATTTTTTTCCCAGCTCAAAAGAGAGGATTTCCTGAGGGAAGGGTGGATGAAAGTCCCTCCCATGCTGTAAGAACAGTAAAAGAAGTCTGTGTCGGTCATTGGAGCCTGGGCAAATATCAAGCAGGTATTTGGCCGTGAAAGAACCAAAGTAGTTAAGCATGTGAAGAAGTATCCACCATAGGATCCTGTCTGGAACAAAAGCAGACAAAAAAAAAAAAATAGCACAGGGGAAAAAAAAGACCAGTGGAAAATAGTGGAATGTGTGTATAAGCATTTTCAGGAAAGACAGTCAACCCCAGTATTAGTAAGCAAATTTTTAGTTATTGCTGAAGGAAGTCTTTAAGCCTCTGAAACATGCAAAGCAACACAGACTGAACCATACCTGAGAGCAGTAGCAACTAAGCTAGAAGGAACAGCAAAGCACAGAGCACTTTGGAAGGCAAACCACAAACAAAAGGAAGTTGAAAGTAGACTGAGATGCACACCAAACACAGTTAGTAAAACGTTGTAAACATCCTGGTGAGAAGATACCGATTTTAACAAAAAGAATAATTTTTACATTTACTTTTTACAGTCATCGTATTTCCCAAAAGGACTTGAGGTGTAATTTTTTTTTTTTTTTTAGTCAGGGTCTAATGATATTACCCAGACATGATCATGGCTCACTGCAGCCTCAACCTCCTAGGCTCAGGTGATTCTCCCACCTCAGCTTTCCAAGTAGCTGGGACTACAGGCATACACCAACATGCCCAACTAATATTTTTTTTCTTCTTCTTCTTTTTTGATAGAGACAAGGTCTCATTATGTTGCTCAGGCTGGTCTCAGTCTCCTGGACTCAAGCCATCCTCCCACCTTGGCCTCCCAAAGTGCTGGGATTCAGATATGAGTCTCTGCACCCAGCCAGAAAAATCTCAGAAATTGTTTGAAGGCAATGTTTCTACACTGAATAGACTCACTGAACATTATGATTCTGGATGAAACAGGAATAAATAAATAAACAGGAATAGATGAAGATAGGTAGTCATGTGCAATAGGTATCAGACAATGATGCAAAAAAATTCTGGCTAAATATCTTGACTTTGTCAATAACAAGTTGTGTGACAATGAATTCATCACTATTTCAGACCTTGTTTCCTCACTATTAAACAAGATGTGGCAAATGTACTAAACGGAAAAAACAAACAGTCCCATTACAAAGTGGGCAAAAGATATGAATAGACGTTTCTCCAAAGAAGACATACGAACTGCCAACAGATACATGAAAAAATGTTCAGCCTCATTAGTCATCAAAGAAATGCAAATTAAAACCACACAGATACACCTAACTCCAGTCAGGATGGTCATCAACAATAACTCAGAAAACAACAGATTCTGGAGAGAATGCAGTGAAAAGAACACTTCTACCCTTTTGATGGGAGTGTAAACTAATACAACCTTTGAGGCAAACAGTTTGGCAATTTCTGAAAGATCTAAAAATCGACCGTCCATATGACCCCGCAATCCCCCCTGCTGGGAATATACTTGAAGGAACTCAAATCACTATATGAAAAAGATACCTGCACATGCATGTTTGTTGCAGCGTTATTCACAATAGCAAAAACATGGAACCAACCGTGCTGCCCATTGAAAGAGGGCTGGATTAAAAAAATGTGGTATATATACCTGATGGAATATTACACAACCATAAAGAAGGGCAAAATTATGAACTTTGCAGCAACCTGGATGGACTTAGAGTCTATAATACTGAGTGGTCTATCACAGAAACAGAAAACTGAGTACCACATGTTCTCACTCATAAGCGGACCTTGAACAATTATCATAATACTACGATTGACAGTTGTGGGAAACTGCCAGGGAAATGGGAGAGGGGTGCGGTGGGATTGGCAGTAGTGGGAAACTGTCAGGGGCAGAGAGCACACCTCATCAACAAGGTTACCTGCATAATTAAAATTTGTACATCTAACCCTGAATTGTTCCCCACATCCTTAAAATTTAAAATGTTAAAAATTAAAAAAAAAAAAAAGATGTGGGAATGTTGCCTGCACTGTCTGTCCCACAGTTGTATTTTAGATTTAAAAAAGAAAATATGCAATAAAACATAGAGTAGTATACAAAAGTTATTAGTGCCCATTGACACAAAAGCTATATAACTAGTACATGGTTTTTTTAGTATCCCATCCTAACTCAATCCTTGCTTTGTAGCTTATTGGGCATATATTGTTACCAGGCATATTCTGTGCTCCTTACATGTACTGACTTAACTTCATTTCTTTCCAGCAATTTCTTAAGATGTATGGTATTACTATGTACCCTGTACAGAAGGAAAAACTGAGATAGAGAAATGATAGATAATAGATAATTTGACTACAGTTAGTAGTTAATAGAACCGGGGCGGGAACTCATTTTGGCTCTGTATCTGTCTCAACTAACCACAAATACATGCTGTTTATAATTTTGTAGATGCTCAGTGAATGCGTACGTAGTATAACATAGGCAAATTATGCCTATCAGACCTTCTTCTAGCCAACGTTTGCAATGGTTATGAAGCCAACTGATGTTGAGGTTGTCATCTATAGTATATTAACCATCAAATCTATAAGCCATAAGTGTTTTCCTAGCATTATTTTCTTATACACAGTTTTGATAAGGAAATACATTTAATTTCAATAAGAGGACAGAAGCAAGATTTATTTATTTATTTTATTTATTTATTTTTTGAGTTGGAGTCTCACTCTGTCACCTGGACTGGAGTGCAGTAGCACGCTCCCGGCCACCGCAGCCTCGACCTGTTAGGCTCCTGCAATCCTTCTGCCTTAGCCTTCCAAGTAGCTGTAACTACAGGCATGTGCTACCACTCCCGGCTAATTTTTTTGATTTATTGTAGAGATGAGGTCTCGCCAAGTTGCCCAGGCAGGTCTCAAACCCGTGGGCTCAGGCAATTCACTCACTTCAGCCTCCCAAAGCGTGGGATTACAGGCTGAGCCACAGAGCCTGGCTGATTTATTTTGTTACATGGCAGAAAGTAATGGAAAGGAAATCAGGTGCTGCTCCAAGGGAACCTAGATTACTTCTCAGAGCTCAGCCCACCACTCAGAAGAGTACTTAATAACACACGTGATACTAGACATCAAAACAGAAAGATGAGCAATGGAGGGCTCAGGATAACTGATAATCAGATAACGTCACAGGCTAACTGACTAGAAAGACATGTAAACAAGTAATTATAACACAGTGAAAGTCTTACCACGACAGAAATGGGCAATGGGAACACTGAAGGGAAAGCTAGTATGTGCAGCCTGAGGGGTGTGGCTAGCAAATACTTCACAGAGAACACTGCCCCTGAGCTGGACTCTAAAAGATGACCCTTAGGCTGAATAATCCTAGCACTTTGGAAGGCCAAGGTGAGAGGATTGCCTAAACCCACAGGTTCGAGACCAGCCTGGGCAACTTGGCGAGACCTCGTCTCTACAAGAAATCAAAAAATGAGACAGGCATGGTGCTGCATGCCTGTAGTTCCTGTTACTTGGAAGGTTGAGGCAGAAGGATCACCTGACCCCAGCAGGTTGAGGCTGTGGTGGCTGTGAGAGTGCAACTGCACTCCAGCCTGGGCACAAAGTGAGACTCTGACTCAAAAAAAAAAAGATAAAACTTGACAGGTGGAGAGCAAGGAGAATGATATAAGAGGCAGAGATCATTTCATGAACAATAGTGTAGAAGCATCAAGGTTGATCACGTTTGGAAAATACTAGGCAGTGGGAGAAAGTGTTCCATGGGTGTTCCTTTTCTGCATGTTTTGGTAGTTAATGCGGTTTAGATAGGTTTCATGAAGGTGAAGAAAAGCTAATGTGACATTATGCATGCAGTCACTTGGGCCAATTCAATGTTTGTGTTTCTTTTACATCTGAATGTGCAGCAGGAATTGGTGTGCCATATGCTTGTACGTTTTCATACCAACAGTGTCAGGGGAGAATCTTGTGACTGCAAAGAGTAACATGTAGAGAAGTTCTGGTGTCTTTGTAGTCCCACAAATCTCCTAATTCCTTTGAGCTAAAGTATCTGTGGCCAATGATTTAGCCAAGGGGAGCCTCTGGCAAATGGTGGCAACCTCCACCATACATCACCTTCCTGACATGACTAGCAGGTACATCCTGATGAACGTATCATGTCATACTTAATTTTATATTCTTACCAAAATGGAACACCTGACCCAAGAAGGCCTAGTAACTGTCTAATCTGATATTCTCATTTTACAGTGAGTCAACTTGGAATCAATAACTAGCAAAATAAAAAAAAATGTAATAATTCTTTCTTGTCAAATGGAGCTGATATAGCCAGGAACAGAGCCAATCTGGTCACGGTATCTCAGCTTTATATGAAGCAGTGGTAACTTGTCCTATGAGGGAGATTTCTTCTTCACTTGTACACTGGAAGTAAGGCTTCCAACTCGGTGGGGCCCCCAATTCATAGAGATCACCCTAAATGTCTGGATCTGGTTTACTAACAGTTTGGTTAAACTGAATCTTTATATTGTCCACTGCACTGCTGCAGCTGTTCACTTCAGTACCAGCTACAGCACAACCAAAATAGATTTGGTTTTTCTGCTCAATGGGCAGTACTCAAAGCTCTGGCCCATACTCTCCTTGATGAATCTTGGTATATTTTTACTAATTCCTGGGCTGTTGCCAATAGTCTAGTTATTTGATCTGCCCTTTGAAAAACCACAGGTTAGCAGATTAAAGACACTCCTTCTCTTCATAATTTTGAACTATATAAACAAATAGTGGCTTTTGATCAAACTGTCTGGGTGACTCACGTAGATGCCTACAGTAAGTGCCAGTTCTCTGATGAGATCGACTGGAATCAAGCAGCTGATAAAGCCTGAACCACTCAGATGGCTGTGACTGCTGCCTGAATCTATTATCTTAATGGACATGGAAGCGCATCTACAATTACAAGTCAAGCACAAAGGAAAGCACTTGCTGATGCTCCTACTGCATGCCAGACTTGTGACTCCCGCCAAAAGTTGACAGTTTATCTCATAGTGAGAGAGTACATATTGCAAGGGGCATTATTACCTCTCCCTCCTAGCAGATTAACTACACATTTGACCACCCTCTGGGGGCTATTGGCAGTACCTCTCCCCTCTGACACAGGTTACAGTGTTAATATGCTTATCAGGTCAGCTGATTCTGACTGTACCATTACGGCCCTTCAAATTGTGTCATATATATGGCTTTTCAAGCAATTTACATGATGACAGTGTTTCACCTTTTATTGAAAAAGCCATTCCAAAATGGACTTATATTCCAGAGAGTCAAGAGACTTTCCATGCATTCTCAGGTATCTGCTATCACTGAGCATTAGAAACGCTTTCACAGAAATCAAATCAAAAGATATTCCTGATTTTACCTTTCTTACTTCCCCCTCGTCCACAATGTTAGTAAGACAGTTTGATCACTAAAAGCAATCATCTTCAAAAAGGGATCTTTTCCTCTCACCTGCTTCATGGGAAATGAGCAGGTAAAAAAAGCTGGGGAGTTATGTATATATATATTGAAAAATTGGCGTTCTGATCATTCCTGGACATGATGTAATTTCTTTCTCCTAACTAAGTCCAGACAAGGCCGGATTGCTATCCTCTCCGGTAATCAGCCTGCTTGAAAGGGAGGCTGGGGGCTCAAACTTAATTGTGGTCAGTTCCTTGGATTCTTGTACTAGATTTGTATGGCCTTAGATGATAAGGATAATTAATATTTGCATAAGTACAGCTGTTAGCCAAGTCTCCTATAGTAGCCTACTCAGGCAAAAGTGGGCAACATAACATGTCTCTTTGAGTTTTGTAAAAATGCACTGGTCCCTTTTATACTTGATATATTTGATACTTCCAGATGAAAGATCTGGATGCAAATAGAAGATGATTGGGAAACAAATGGCACAAAAGCAATGTGAGTGGGAAATGCTAACTTTGTGGCAGTGGAGGGAGAGCAACAGCTTTGGCCCTTGGGTGGGGAATGAATGAAACTCTTAGAGGAGAGGTAGGGACATTATGATCTGTTGTCAGAGCTACTCTGGAGGTTTCCTCTTACACCAAAATATATGGGTGCAAGTCTCCCAATCTGTAGCAACACCTTATGTTTAAATGACTGCCTGGGTCTGCCATGCCTTCCCGACTGCTATTACCATGATTTAAACATCATTATCTCACCCCCCCAGAGAACTCCATCAGAAAGAGTGTGGGAAGTCCCAGCTCCTGAAGCTCACACACAAATCACCTTTCAATACCCCCATTTACCTAGCCAAGACTTTATCACTTCATGGGACAGATGAATGTCACCAGGAAGGTGACAAAGTAAAATAGAACAAATTAGACCGACTTCCTCAGGCTCTCCCTCAAAATACAAAGACTAGTCTCAACCATATGAACTGAACTGGTAGAACTAATACAGACTAGCAGACCTGGAGACTACAGCAACCTGTATCTTCCTACTGATGTAGGTCCCACTTGGGAAGCAAAATAATTATAAATAGCATTCTCTCCAAAGGACACTGTGATACCTTCAGGAGTGGGCTTCTTGTGTGAAAACTAGCCCTTAACTTCCTTCCTAAATACCATGATGTATTCCTTAGAAGAATTCGTAAAAGACATTCAAGTGTTGAAGGAAATACCACCGGTGGATCAAAAAACTCTCAGATGACCGTGGAAAGCTCTCCAAAGCTAGACTACTCAGGGATACTTCCAGGAGGAATAACTGTTTTACACCATGTGAACAGTTATCCGTAGGATGGAAGTCTTCTAATTACAAAAGGTGGCATAGAACTTGTCTCTGAGTTTAGCTGAAGTGATCAGTGACACCACTAGAATTGCCGATGGAGTGGAAAACTTGCTATGTGCAAAGACAGTATAGGAACAAGGTGTAGATATTAAGGGGACACAGGTCTTTGTCGGTCCCTAAAGTATCTGCCAGTCCTGGGAGTAAGGGATCTGGTGGTTTTTGTTCTGTACTATCTTTTGAAGGATGGTTGCTTAGCAAGCAGCCTTGGAAGATAGTGATGGTATCTTCCTCCAGGCATACGTACTGACCAGTAAGATAAAAATAATACTTACTGTCCAGAGCAAAAACTGGCATGCCTACTGTCTGTTATAAAATACTAAATGCCCTAAGTTTGGGTTTTCTCTTGTAATGCAAACCATGGCGTGCACAGGTGACATCTACCACCTAAATTGCTTACCCAAGCCCTTCTTCATAGTTTTCCTCCAGTCTTGTTATTTTCTGATTTCCCATTCAGACTTGACAGTTGGCTCTACCTTCATGGTTCCTTACTCAGTGTCTTTGAATGTCTCCTTCATGCTGTGAGTCCCTGAACATGCCCTGTTGAGTTTACGCCAGAACTCTTCTCTCTCACCACACTTTGGGAAGACGCTTCTGAATCTGATTTCTCTCACTTAGAACGAAATACAGTCCCCAGGAGGTAAAAATAGTAACATTTAGACTGAGAAACTGGAAGGTGTTTTGATCCCTATTTTCTTTTTAGGCCTTTTGTTTTCCCTTTGAATGGGGAATATTAGAATGGAGATAGTAACAAATTCTGTGGCAAATTTTCTTGCAAAGGTAAGTGATGGCTATGAAAAAGACCTACTTCACATTAAGCTCCTGATGTGGCTTCATATAGCCCACAATTTAGATCTAGGTTAGGCAGGATTGTCTAGAGCAAAGAGTTGTTTGTGAGAACTACGTCCCTAGTCACTTTGGGGATATAGTCTATGTTGTGATTAAAATTAAACCTTGGGTTCAGGCAGTCCAGCGTTCCATTAATAGCTCTGTCATTTACAAGTTGTGTAACCTTGGGCAAATTACTTAATCTCCTTAAGCCTCAATTTCCTAATCTATAAAGAAGAAATGATAAAGATGCCCATGTCAGGAGTCACTAAATAAACTATGTAAAACATAATAGCTGGCAGTTGTACTTACTCAATAAATGTTTGCTATTCCACTATGTCTTCTGTACAAGTAGAAAGCAAAGTCTGGATTTGAACCCATATTTTTGACTTAATGTTTGTATAAAAATGGCCAATATGAAGTGATCTTAACGAAAACATGATTTGTTTGTATGACTATTGTAAGCACAGAATGTCATAATAGATGTGAAAGCACATTCGAATTGCTATATAAATATGACATTATTATTAAGCACAAAAGTAAACAAATAGTAGATGTGGTTATTAATCTCAGACCAAAAGATTCTATTATCCAAAGCACTTTTAGAATATGTAGTTATGTAATATAAAGTAAAAAAAGATTACTTGGAAAGTGTTCGGGAAATTAGGCATCTTTAAAAGCTTTCATTTTAATAATCATCCTTGGATAACAAATCATAAAAAGATTTCATAGCTGTCTCACGCTCAGAAAATGTTCTCATTCACAGTGTAATTTTTAACAATGTATGTTATTTACAGATACTTAGATTTTAATCTAATTTTGGAATATTAATGTTTAAAAGGAATATTACAAGGACCCTAAGAAATAACTATCGAGCAGATAGTAACAAAGTACCTGTAATAAAAGTCATATAAACTTCTTCAGTACAAATTGGCTTCATATTTTATATACTTTACAGGCAGTAAATGCTCTATTTTATCATGTAAATTCATTTCTGGATACTCCATATAAATCAGAGTTCTGATACAATATATCAAAACATTCTGTCCCATAAATACTTTTTGAGGCATGCTTTGTTGACCTTACCCTCATATGTGTTTCTCAAACACATTCACAAGACTTACATTGTAAAATAAATATTTATGGGCTCTTGTCAAAATTTAGGTAGCGGTGGGCAAAATATTTTAGAGGTGTTGGAATTTTTTCTCATAATCTATATCCATATAAAATCATGAAATAATTGAATCAAACCTTCCACAAGCAAATATATTTTTCCCCAGTCTCTTTGCCATTTGATTTCTTCTCAGTGGTTTGAAAACTTTTTCAGTAACTCGAGTGTGATGGTGACTATACCAGAAGAGTATATTGTTTATGTGTTGTAGGGACAAAAGAATTGTGAAAGCAGATACTGGAACAAGTCATGATCACCAGTTTATCCTTTAAAAGCGATATTCTTTAAATATCTCTTCTCCATGTAGTTAGGGTAAAGGCTGGAAATTTCATGATGAAAAGAGGAAAGGGCCCATTGTTCTGGATGGTTAGATTAATATGGAGATTAGCACCTCCTCTTAGTCTTGGTTAAGTAGGTTAGTCCCATAGATGCATAGTAAAACCAAAGCCCCGGAAAGAACCAACCACACCAGCACCTATAAGAGGCCACCATATTTTATTACATTCTTCAACTACAACACAATATTTTTTCTGTCTCATAGAATATTCTTCCTAAGAAAAAAATAAAATATTTTGATGCCTTAATCATGATTTGATACTCTTTAAAGATTAGTACTCTAGTCTTGCTGACTAACTCCTCATTCAGTCTGTTCTTGATACTAAGAATTTAATGATGATACACGATGTTTCCTATTCAAGGAGATAACATATAGTGATTTCTTTTTGAAGATTAAATTATATAAAATTTAGCAGTGATTTTTTTTTTTCTTTTTGGGTTGGTATCTCACTCCGTCGCCCAGGCTGGGGTGCAGTGACATGCTCACGGCCACCCCAGCGTCGACCTGTTGGGCTTCCTTCCCCTCAGCCTTTCAAGTAGCCAGAACTACAGGCGCGTGCTACCACACCTGGTTAATTTTTGATTTATTGTAGAGATGAGGTCTCGCCAAGTTGTCCAGGCTGTTCTCAAACCCGTGAGCTCAAGCAATCCCCTCACCTGGGCCTCCCAAAGTGCTGGGATTATAGGATTAAGCCACCATGCCTGACCGAATGTTTTAACTTTACTTCAGTAGTTTCTTGAATGTTTTCCTCATTTCCAATTTTCTGAATTATGAGGTATTTTTTTTCCTAATCCTCATCAATTTTATTCTTCACATAATATCCATCGTCTTTCTCTTTTAAAGCCAATAAATAAAAATTACATAAATGCTGAATCATCAAAATTTCTCTTGCCTTTAAAGTCCCTCATTTCTAGATAAAATTGTAGCACATACTTAGTCCATTTTTTTTTCATTACAAAAAACACAGGACATCTTACACTCACTGCCTCAACACATCCATGAAAACTGACAAAAATATTTCTTTATCACAGGAGATATGGAGAGATCATTTTTGGTGCCTATAAACCTTGCTCTCTTTTTTTGGTGCATATTATAATGACCAATTTCTATACAATTAAATATCTAATCACCATTAGTGTCAACTATACTGAGTTTGAGTCTTTTATGTCAGACACACTAGGTGGAAGTAGTCTGGCCAAAAAACAAGAAAGTCTATACCATGCTTCCATGGAATATAGATATGACAGAGAGAATTGATCATATATTGTCATCCCATAAAGGCAATTTAAGAATCTTTAAGCCTTTTTGTACATCTTCAGATTTCTTGATGGTTTTCTTTTAATTTTTTGCTTTATCATTTCTATTCATTTTCAAGTATTTGGTGTCTCATTCATTTCATATATATTACCGACATTTCTATATATGTTTGTTATCTTGGAAGCCTCCTAAAAGGAATTATACTCTATCTAATATTTTAAAAATCAACATAATTAATTTATGCAAACCATCAGGTTTGGTACATTCATATTGTTCCAACAGTTATTCTATGACTTAGCCAGCTTGAACTGCCTAATAAACTACTATAAACTGTGTGGTGTAAACAACATAAATTTATTTCTTGAAGTTCTGGAGGCTGGAAATTCGAGATCAGGATGCCTGTATGGTTGGGTTCTGATAAAGGTTCCCTTTCTGACTTACAGATGACTGCCTTCTCCCTGTGTCCTCAAATGGTGACGAGAGAGACACAGTGAACAACACATTCCTAGTGTCTCTTCTTACAAGGACCTCACCCTCATGATCTCATCTAAACTTAATTACCTCCCAAAGACCCTATCACCAAATCCTCACTTTGTGAATTAGCGCTTTAACATATGAATTTAGGAGGATACGATTCAATCTATAGCATTCTACAACTATTTAGCATTAAGACTTAAATAATTTTTAATGGTACACAAAACCAAGAGAAGACATAAATAGTGGAAGATTAGTTGGAAATTGAAACAACAATTTTGGGGGAAAAAACATGAAAGATTGTAGAATTGCTATTTATTGGGACCAAAATCACCAACCTTTACAAAATCATATATTGTGGATATTATTTTTTTGTAATAATCATTTCTTCTACCAAATCTTAAATCCAATCAAATTGCCTTTGATTGCACTTTTCTTGAACACACTTATTTTTACAAAATTATTTTTAGTCAAATCATTTGTTGCAATTTTTTTGTTGCTGACATTGTCTACATGGATTGATGCCAAGTGAAACGGGGAATTGAGATGTACTTCTATGAAATTGTGGCTTTGGTGGCCTGAATTTTTTCTCTGGCTAAAATATGGTAAATAATGCCTTTGTAGCAATTAAATTTGAAGTGACTTCACTGGGCCTATAGTATATACTTAACAAACACTTGTTGATTGATTGATTAACATAGTCAAGAAGGCATAGAATTAAATTAAAATGATACTGCTTCCAGTCGTTGACAACATCTTTGTTATATCTTGCAAGAAATATTGGCACTGTATTCAGCAAAGACAGCATGCAGCAGCCCCAACACACCCAAAATAAGTCAACGGATTCAAGAAGTTCTAGGTGTTCTCACTCTGATCAGACTTATCAATAGGAGGCTGACAATAACATTACTGCTATTTACATATTGGTACCACTTTGGCATGGATTTGCATAATGTATTGAGGCTTTATGCTCTAGAGAGTTGCATTGTAACATATTGGTGCTTAATGAACTCTGAAAAAATTGATTTTCCACAGAGTAAATTAAGGAATGCATTATAGCTGTTAAAGCAATCTTAAGGGAAATCCGAAGCTTCCACTGCAGCACCATGCTTAGTAAGTAATAAATTACATGTTATAGTTATTTGCCTTAATTCATGCTAATTTTGTCCAATTAATGTATCACAGTAATTCAGAAGCCTGTCACAGGAGAGCTAATTATTTATTGGATTTTTGTGTTCAGCTCCCTAGGAGTCTACTAGCAAACAAACTTGCGACTGTCTTTCTCTTAGGTCCACAGTGACATTCTTATGTCTTACTGTTAGGAAGTACAATTTTTGCTTCTGTTTCAAGTTTTTTAAATGAATGTTGGGGAACCTAAGTCAGATTCTTGTTTTTTGATTGATGAAATAGTTTGACAGCCTGCTACTCTGTTAGGACAAGACCTACTTTCTTCTCCATCAAACGATTTCATTGTATGAGTCTGTAGATTTCAAAGCTCTTATTAAGAAAAGATACATTAAAAATTTTACACATTCAAAGCTGCTATTTATTATGGGTGTTTCTTTCTGTACACCCAAAGTGAATTGAAAAAGTAAAGCTATTGTCTGGATAATTCACACCAGAAATCCCTACTTAATGCCTCAAATTATCTATATTTTTTAGAATATTCCAACAGATTGTTTAGATACTTGTATTCTTCATCTCACTCTATTCAATCTTTGTTCTAAATCTTAAAAAGCCACATGCAGTGTCCTAAAAGTATTGTTTGGAAAAATTTTGAATCTAACTCACAATGACGATTGATATCAGCTTTGCAAAAACAGATTTTTATTTTACTGTTGTGCACTTTTTAATTCACAGCCCCCAATGAATTATTTATGAGACTAATTTGTGCTATTGCTACCTATAAATAATGTGGCAGTTGCTAAATAATTTGCACACCATGATAAGATGCAGACATCAGAGTCAAAGAGGCAGTGTTTCACCAGCTGAGAAATGTTCACTATCTTCTGGAATCCTGACAGAGCCATGCGTTTGCAGACAGTTATTTGTAGAGGGTAAGAAGCATTTGATCTTCTGCTTTGCTCCCTCCTATGTGTATCAGGAGAGCACTTGTCTGCTGATTACCATCTTCCAGTCAAATAAAAAAGAGGTGATATCTCTTTAAATCCATCCTGCAGTGTTGTTTACCAGCAAGTCCTATCGCTGTGATCCAAGCTGACAGTCAGGAAAGCTCACCACTGCTTGTGTCACACACATAAAAAGGAAAACTTGGCTTTCATAACCCTCTTTAATTTGAGGGGGGGAGATGACATCTTTTTACTCAGCCACTTTCTATAGCCTGTTTGCCCATAACCAATTGAGTGTCTGAAAATCAGCAAGCATCTCCAAGCTGTGTACAGTTTTACACCTTTATATAGATTACTTCAAAGGCAGCAGCCACCTATTGTATAGTGTTATTTTATTTTATTCTCAATTATTTTTATTACCCATTCAAAACTGGAAATAAAAGTTCTTTTCTTATCAATTGTTTCTCTTCCCCATTTGCCATTTAAGTCTCAGTCACTTCTTTCTGCTTTGTTTGTTCATGAGTTTTTTGTTTTGTTTTGTTTTTTAGCTATAATTTATAAAGTTAAAATAAACATGTCATTTCCTGGTTCTTTTCCTCACAGGACAGTGGTATTATGAATGACATTATTTTGTGGAACAATAAATTTGCAACCATAGTGAATGAATTTGCTTCAGCCTTTGTTAACTTTGACAAGTTAAGATACATAAAATAAAGTAAAATAAAATAAGATACCTGATTTATCTCTGAATAGAAGTCCTCCAAGGTAAATGCAGATGTAGAACATCTTGTGCTGGTTATTTCATATGCATTGCTATTCTTTCTAAGGTCTAAACTTCCCCAACATACACCATCCTACTGCTCAGCATTGAGGCTCTGCCTTCTGTTAAGTGTCTTTTTTTAAATTAAGCATGTAAAATTTGCCCTTCTGATTAATTTTTTGCATACATTTTAAAACAATT
This sequence comes from Cephalopachus bancanus, assembly GCA_027257055.1. Lineage (NCBI taxonomy): Eukaryota > Metazoa > Chordata > Mammalia > Primates > Tarsiidae > Cephalopachus > Cephalopachus bancanus. Next base: position 4,014,001 of record JAPVLO010000073.1, read on the forward strand.
TTTACTGGACTGTGGGACTAAAATCCTGAGTCCTGACTAAACGCTGAAATAGCAACCTCATCCACTATGTGTATTTTAGATTAGATTAGTTTTTTTTCTGGATTTCTAAACACCCTAGAACATCAGCAAGCGAGGCTGGGCCAGGTCATAAAGTCTGTGTTTTCTTGATCCTTGAGAGCACAAAGCCTGGCATGCAGGAACTTCTCACTATGGGTCTCTTCAACTTAGATAAGAAGTATCTGTCCTGTGTGTGCAGGGTTCCCTTCCTTCTCAGTGTTCGGACTTAACTTCACTGGAGTTGCTTGGGAGTCAGTCACTCCGAGGCCTGTTTTGAAGGCAAGGCATGACTGGAGGCTGACTGAACAGTAATGGTCTTGGACTTCGGATGATGGCAGGACTTTCCTAGGCCTGACCTACTTCACCTTTAAAACATGATCATTCAGAGCAGGTGTTTACTGAACTTCCAGGTGTAATGTTTTGTTTTTCTCTAAAAGCACAAGTGTTAATAGGCCTTAATGGATAATACTAGAATTCTTTCCATCCTACAGAGTCAGACCCAGGCCCAAGAAATGTTAACAAAAGTTCTGAGGGGGTATTTTTCTCCTTTACTCCTCTTAAATATGAAAAAAAAGAAACTATTATCAAAGTTGTTTTGCTTTGTTTTGTTTTGACACATTTAACTAAGTCTTGTTCTTCCTTTGATGTATGCAAGGTGCTGAGTTTTCGTCTGTTCCATTTTTAGTAGCATTTGGGGATCTAGAATTTCAAGAGTTTTGTGCTCCAAAGTTGAAAACAATAGCAACAAAAATTCTTGTCCACCTCCACCCAACAGATCTAAGAACTCTGTACCTCAAGGAGGTTGGGCAAGTTGAGCCATCTCCAAACTCAGCATCCTTCATGAGGAATCCTGGACAACAGCACAGCATGAAACTTTCTCTTTTTCTACTCCCCTCGCCCCTTCCTCCTTTTTTTTTTTTTTTTTTGTGGAGACAATGTCTTTCTATGTTACTGAGGTTGGGGTGCCTATGATTATTCACAGGCACAATCATAGCCCACTACAGCCTCAAACTCTTGGACTCAAGAGATCCCACCACCTTAGCTTCCTGAGGACCTAGGACTACAGGTGTGCACCATCACACCTGAATTATTGATATATAGATAGAGTATGGTTCACACACACTCTGCAAAAAACAATCAATTATTGAATGTTCTCAGCACAAAGAAATCATAAATATTTTATATAATGTATATTCTAATTACCCCGGTCTGATCAGTCTAAAATTATGTGTATCACAACATCACTATGTACATGGCCAGGCACAGTGGTTCACAACTGTAATCCTAGCACTTTGTAGGCAGAGACGAGGCGATTACCTCAGTCCAAGGATTCGAGACCAGCCTGGGCAACTTGGTGAGACCTTGTCTCTACAATATAGCAAGAAAAATTTTCCAGACGTAGTGGTTCAGGCCAGTAGTTCCAGCTATGTGGAAGGCCGAGTCAAAAAGATCACCTAAGCCCAGAAGGTCGAGGCTGCGGTGACACTAGGTAATTCTAATTAATAACCAGGCAGAGGTTGTGAAAGACTTTAGTAATTTTGACCTTATGTTTTGACTCTTTAAATGGTCAGGGACACATAAAACTTTAACTGAGAATTTTAATCTTTTTTACTTAGAGAAAAAAATTAAATATTTTTTTGTGTATGAGAATCCTAATTAACATTTCTCACTTCATAGTACTCCTGTCAACTACCTATATATAAGATCAGGATGGAGAAGATGCTTTTGTATGATTATTTGTTGCCCACTTTCCCCTTCCTGAGAATGTCTTAGAAGCATATAATGTTAGCAGTTTCAGGTAAACAGGAAGAGTTATTAATCATTTACATATAATTTTTTTTACTACTAAGAAATGAATGACTAATGCACTCTATTTCCTATGGTATAAAATGCAGATACTTTTAGGTGACACTGGACAATTGGTGGGTTAGGATATCAATATTATCCCATGACTCCTTCTTGGATGGCCAACAGGCACCTCTTCAATAGAATATAAAAAGAGTGTTAAAAGCTCAGTAAAACAAAACAAACAATTTTAAGAAATACTACATAGCCCAGCAAAAATTTATCTATTTATATTTTAATTAAGATATGGAATATGGAATATGAAGGATCCATACTCTCCGATGTGCTAAAGCGACCATAGTAAATGAGACAGCCAAGTCTCATGCTCTCATGGAACTTACAATCTAGTAGGAGTGATGAACAAAGAGAAAAAAGTGAAGAAAGAGAGAAAAAATGTCAGGTGGGCCCTATGCTGAAATTTAAAGAGATGCTATGAAGGAAGTTCTAGACGGTTTTTAAATTTGTGCTGTCAGGAATGCTTCTTGGTAGAAGTGACACTTCAGGAGAGGTCTGAATGGCAGGAAGGAACACCAGTCATTCATGAGATGATCAGGACTCAGCGCATTCTAGAAAAAGTTAGAGCAAAGAGATGAAAACCAATAAATAAATAAACAAGCAAACAAATTCTGAAAGAAGAACTAGTACATAGTCTACACAAAAAATCATAACTATCCTAATGTCTCCTAGAAATTAATAGGTCACATTTACTAACAAAGTTTTCATGGCTAGTATAAGCACCATGTTATAACGAACCATCATTGATGGTGTCCAACCTCAACAAGTCTTGTTTATCTTAACCTGTTGACTCTCAGACGCTCGTAGGATCCAAACTCTTGGCTCTGTGCCTCAGTTTTGCAACTACCCTTATCCCACCACTAGTCCTTTCTGTCTTCTCTCTGGGCAGCTTGAGACTCAATTTCCCTGCTTAGATTTTAGCTTTGTTCATGACCCAAGACTGATTTAGCAAATCCTTTGCTTAAGCCTCGGCCCTGACTACAATTCTCCTAAACCTCTGACTGACATTCTAAAGCAGTCCACCTATTCCTTCACCCTATCCCTACCTTCCTTTTGCTGCAAAGAGAGGCAAATAAATATATATTAAAAATCTAAAGCGATTCTGTAGTGATGACTGGGCTGCCATAAACACAATTCTTCTTGAAGCATGTATACAGCCCACAATAATTTATCTGTAGTAATGTTCTCTGCAGCAAGGAATGGCAGGAATAAAGAGTAAGGATGCATAAACTGAATGATGTGTTGTCAGTCACTTGGTTTTGTTTGTACTGAATGTTTATTAGGTATAGCCTAATCATAACCATCAAGAATGAGCTCATAAATTGAGAAGAATTTTTGCTTCTGCTCTGAAGAAGTTCCTGTTTTATTAAATGTCAAAATCATACTGAAAAAAAAGGTCCCACTTTCAGGTACAGGGAAGGTATTAGGCTGCATCAATCCATATTGTCCAACTTATAGAGTTCCACTGAACTGCTCAACCAGCTGTCTGCACATCAGGCCTGTTTACACTATCACCCTTGAAGCTGAAATACAGGCTCACATCAACTGCCTTGTAGTGACAAAGGACAAATGACATTTTGATAATAAACATAACCCACATCTGAAGTCCATGATTTTAGCATGTAAGGGTTAGGCCTATGTAAATTTTTATAGTTCTATGAGCATGTGTTTTCATTTTATGAAGTTCAATGAGTTTGCCAACATCAGGACTAACACTAAATTCCAGATTCTTTTAAAAAGACAGTTGTCAACATGGCACAAATTGGCACTTTCCACACAAAAGTGCTATTTATTTAAACTGCTTCCTTCTGGTATAGAGCACTGAGCACTGGAGTTGGAGTACTGTATTTGATAACGACTTCCAAATTTTTTCTCCTTTACAGATCTTGCTCCTGATCTCAGGGCTTATATGTTACTCTACTTATATCTGATTACTCCTTTAGTACCTCATAAATTGCTTATATTTTTTAAAAAGTAGCTGATATTTCTCATTTCTGTGCACACATACTTACCCAGACATATGCTACTTTTGTTTATTGTAGCTACTGAACGTGCCACAGCATCTTCACACTTGATGTTCCCTCTGCCTAGAATACTTTTCTCCCAGATTTCTCCACAACCCCGTCTCTCATCTCCTTTCTTCTCTCATCTCTTCTAAGTGAGGCCTTTTCTAGTCATCTGTCTTAAAATGTAATCCACTCGTGGAATTCTCTATCCCCCTTGCCTCCTCTGTTTTTTTTTCAGTGCCCCTTAAAACTATCTGACATACTGTACATTTAATGCAAATACCTATAATAAATACATAATTGTTTAGGCAAATAAATATCACTTATTTTTACCAAACAATTCCCCTTCAGAAAGGGAGTAAATTTTTATCTGAGTGATATTAAGCAAATTAAATTATCTCAGCCCTGGAGTCGTTATCTGCAAAATTCTAACAATAATAACTGTACCTACCTCATTGGATGGTATGAACATAAAATAGGTTGTACAGTGTATGTAAAACACTTATACAATGTTCATACCTTGCATGTAGTCCAGTACATGTCAACTAGTTCGCTTCATTTCCTTCATCTATAAAATGGAGACAGCAATACCACCTACCTGCAGTGGGTTGAATGGTGGCCCCCAAAAGATATGTATATAACCTAATCTTGAAAACCAGTGGGTGTTATTTTAATTGAGAACAGGATCTCTGCAGATATAATAAGGCTGAAAATCTTGAGATGAGGAGGTCTCTCTGAAATATCTTAGTGGCCCGCAAATACAATGACAAATGTCCTTATGAGAGAGATAGAGGAGGCACAGGAGAGGAGGTGGCAATGTGACCGTGCAGACAGAGATTAGAATGATATAGCCACAAGTGAAGGAATCCTCACAGCCACCAGAAACTAGAAGAGGCAAAGGAAGAATTCTCCCTATAAGTCCCCAGAAGTAGCCTGTCTTTGCTAGAGTTTGAACTTCTAGAACTGTGAAAGAATACATTACTGTCATCTTAAGTCTCCAAGTTTGTGGTTATAGCAGGCCTAGGAAACGAACACTGTTTCATGTAATAGTGAAATCATTGTGAGATTGAATAAGTTAATGTATGCTAAGCTCTTAGCGCCTGTAAATAATGCATTAAATGAAGATTAATTGTTTTTGTTGTTGTTATTACCAGCCACATTCTAACTCTATCATAAACTTAGAGTCACACATCCTCTGACTTTGAAGACATTGTGAAATGAAGTAAAGAAAGCCCCTATGCTTGATTTCTTCAGTCTAAACTTTAAGCCAATTTGTTTTGCTTCCATTTGTCTACAATAATTCCTTTAGGAAAGCTATTGCTCTGTTGCTAATTTTAACTGTATTTGCTGTTAAGTGCTCTAGGATTGTAGAACAAAGGGCACTATAGCAATGTGAGAATGTATTGTTCTCTGTTATATTCCAAAGGGATGCGTTAATGATGGTGTTTTAAGCTAAACTCATAATTTTTAGGGTTTTGTTGTTTTCAATTTCCAATGTAGCTTCTCTTTTAAAATAACTGATTTTTGTCTTCAAATTTGAATTTAGTTCAATACAGTTATATTTTGGAAGCATTCCTTTAAACCTTCTCTCATGTTACATCTGGATGATAAATAAAAAGCAAGATTGTCATCCACTTAACACTATCAGTGCAATGGCAGAGTCAGATGACATTAGATTTGAGTATATTTCCAGGAAGCATACTGAGGATGACAGCGCTCTACAATTTTTAAAAAATAATTTAGATTATCCTTATATAAATCACCATTTTACCTAGTCAGTTCAGAACTTTGACTTGCCATTTTAGCTAAATATCCAATTAATTCACTAAAAAGAATAAATTGTTTGACTGACAGATCAGGCAATTCAGCCACAGTGGTTGAACTGCAGGTGCAGACGCACCTAGAGAAAAGTGCCAGGGCAAGCATATGCCTGGTCCTCCAGTCATGAGGCACTGATGTTCTTTCTCCATCCAATAAACTTAGATCTGGGGGAAAATAGAAGGAGGGGGAGAGACAGAGCAAATCACTGACCTCCACATTCCCAAGAGGCCACGATTACGGTAAAAGAGAAAATCAATCAGGGTGTTTCTCTGTTTCTATTTCCTTATTAGAAAAGGACCACACAGAGTGAGCATCAGTAACAAAATACAACTGTAAAAACAAGATTTTGGCAGGAAAAAGAGGTGTGAGGAGGAAGGTGAGAAGGGCATATTTGAAAGTATTCCACCTCATTTTCCCTGGGAATAGTTGGTGAGCCAATAACATAAATCAAAAAATATACTTAAAAACATTCATTATCTTTGAAGATCATTTATTACAAATGTACAAGGTCAGCTTGATGTTCTATAAAAGAACAATGTGTAGTAAGTGTGCTTAAGCTATTAAGCAATGAAATAACTTATTTAGTCTTTTTTCATAAAAAAGAAAAAAATACTATTGAGCAATATATTTCAAAACCCATTTGAGTAAATAAAATTCCAGAAGGCTGTTGTCCTTATTTGAGTGCTTTAGAGCCAAAAATAGAAGAATAACACAATCTATGAATACACCATTAAACTTTATTTAGAAAACAATTTTTTTAATTGCAGTAGCATTCTCCCAACAACGTAGAATTTTCCACATATCTATACAAATACAGGGTACTATAAGTGTATGCTAAAATGGATGGAAAATAATTGATCTTTTATCAGTACATTCCAGTGTTTTGTTTCATAATCATATTGATACAGAATTCAATGAAAGTAATGGTGGTGAATACCTATATGACATGGGCAAAATATTGCTTCTAAAGTAGTAAATGAAAACTTCTAAAATATCAGATTTCAGATGAAAGGCATATCTATGAGAAAAGGTAAACATTAACTTTGGAAGAACAAATGAAATGTTTCTTAACCGGTTTGGCAAGATGAGTGGAAAGTATTTCTCATACACATTTTCCCCTCTGAACAAGGGATAATTTGTGAGGCACAAATTAGTGTAGGAAAAACAAGTTGGGATAGATTGTAAGCAACAGTTTAGTGAACAAACTGCCCACAAATTCCCAGAAACTGTTAAGCCCTGAGAAGAAATGTCACTAAATATATGGTAGTGATTACCTTAAAAACCTCACTTAACTCAGAAACATGCAGTTTATTATCCCTAATGTTATTTTGCTGAGTATTTTTGCATGTGTACAAGATTTGCCCAGAGCCTGGAGACTGTAATCTTCTCTCCGTAAAATACATAGTTTATCAGTGTGTGTGATTTTTTTACAAAATTGGTTAGCAGTCATAATTCAGACAGACACATTTAAAATGTCAGAAAGTTCCAATTATTGAGCAGACTGAATTGATAATAGGAACTTAAACAGTTATCATATGCCCGGCATTCGGCTAGACAGAAATATTGAGAACTCTGACATGGATACTGCTCTCAAGATGTTTACTCATTTCATTGAAAAATCAAAAATAACACATGAGAACTAAGTAATAAATGGGTATGTGTCACATGTAAGTGTCACGGTAGTTCAAAAAAGAAAGAATAGTTAAAGGTGACATTAGGACATTAGGATTAACCATGTCCATGATTTTCAAGAGAGGGAGAGTATATATATATATATATATATATATATATATATATATGTATAATTTAATTTATATATATATTTTATATATATATATAATTTAATATATATATATTAAACTGGAGAGGAATGTTGTTACTTGAAAAAATGCATATTCAATATTACAAGAATTTTATATTTTTTTACAAAGACCAAACGAATAATTTTTGTTTTTATATGCACATTAAGGAAAGCAAAGATTTACAAATCCCCAGCTGGTAGGATTAGTAAAAACCATGGTTCTTAATGGAGTAAAGGAATTAAGGCACATACCAGAATCTCTGGGAGCAGGAAAACTAATGCTTTTCTTTTCTTTTCTTTTTTGAGTTGGAGTTTCACTCCATTGCCCAGACTGGAGTGCAGTGGCCGCTCCCGGCCACGGCAGCCTCGACCTGCTGGGTTCTGGTAATCCTTCCGCCTCAGCCTTCCAAGTAGCTGGAACGACAGGCGCGCACTACCACGCCCGGCTAACTTTTGATTTATTGTAGAGAGGAGGTCTCGCCAAGTTGCCCTGGCGGGTTCGACCCCGCAGGCTCAGGTAATTCACTCACCTCAGCCTCCCAAAGTGCTGGGATTACAGGCTGAGCCACCAAGCCTGACTGAACTAATGGTTTTCATAGTTGACAAACACTGAAGGAGAGCTAAGGGACTGGGAATTTACCCTAGGGAGCAATGAGGAATATGAGGAGGAAGTGGGAAAGGTCTTGAGAAGGAATGAATAAAGTAAGGATATAGGAGTGGAGGGGGGTATCAGTGGATATGGACAAAGTACCAAGCAAGGGGACTAGACTTGCTCTTACACAACAAAAAGCCATCTTTACTCTGAAGCAAAAGAGTGTTAAGACGAGTAGTGTTTAGGAAAGTTAGTCTAGCTAATATTGATATATAGGGTGGAAAAGAAAGATCAAGATAGAAGAAAATGTAAGAAGATAGATGAGTTAGAAATATATTAGAAAAATGCAGCCATGAGCCAGGGTTGGGGATAAGTGAGGTTAGTAGACTATCTTCAGCCCCTAAGGAAAAGGAAAGCTGTGACCTCAAGTCTGATTATTATAACCATGGCTACTCTCCCAACCTTCCCTTTCCAGAGCAAGTGCAGGGAGGCATGCTCTTCTCACACATTAATGGGCAGTTAATTGGAAAACACAGCCATTAGTTTAGGGTGGAATCCAATTTCAAAGGCTCAGTGTATCCCATGCCTTGGTATAATTTCTCCCTCTGGGTTTGTAATCTCCTGGTTTTACATTTCTAAAAATAGTACTAAATTATAAAAACAAGACTCAATTTCTTCTTCTATTATGTATATGACAGTCAGGTAAATTGTAAATTCAAGAATGGTTAAATGAAGTGTTTTTGCACACAGGTATAAAGAATACAAATGATTAAATGTTGTGTTGTTGTTGTTTACACTCATGTGCCTCTTTCAGCATATGGTCTTCCTTGGCTGCTAGTGAAGTGAGGGTTATACTTCAGAATCAGAAGTCAAGTGGTGTCGAATTGTTCCTTCCCAATTGTGGGTTCCCATTTTTCCTCTGTGGCTCTGAAAGTTGTCCAAAAATCTATGTTGCCTGGCATCTAGAAAAGCTAGCAATTTTAAAGCCAAAATTGTCTACTTGCAGAGGACATAAGGTGATGTGAGAATTTTTTTATGACTGACCAGCTCATAGATTGAGTTAGTTGCTGCACCCTGTGGAGTTGGAATGAGAGAACTAGTTAGAACTTTAAAATGTGTGGTTTCTCTCTCACTCTGTTCTTTACAGTATTCTTAATCAAACTCAGATCTCTTGTCCTAAGTTATTTTTACCTTGGCATGGTGAGGTGTGATTTTAAGTACCAGTAATATGATTGTTTCCACAATACTGTGACATTTATTTTCTTTAAAAAAAAATGTGAGCCACCCCAAGGACTCTGAACTGTCAGAGTCATTTTTAGTGGTGTCAGAAAAGCCACTGCCACTTTTGACAAAGAAGACAAGTCTACAAATATAATCACCATTGCTGCCCAGGTCACCAGAGAATATGGTAGTGTTTGGAAGAGCTAGAAGTAAATTATTTAGTGCTTAATGTGCCCTTGTGTCCAACATGCCACCACCTGAATAATGTGGTTTAACCCTATAGAAAGCAGCAAGACAATTAGAGAAGAAACACAGTTTCCGACTTCCAATGATATTGTTGGATTTCAATGTAGAGTTTCAGTTTGATTCTGATGTTTTGAAGAAAGCAATGAAAAATAGGAAAAAATAGAAGATAAAGAAAAAGAGGAAGAACAAAGAAGAGGATGTGAGGTGTGGTGACATTATCTGCTGATGTGTTTAACAATTTAATTTCCACACCCCTCAAATTAAGACAATACCAGAAAAAAGTCAATCCTACAGATAAAGTACTTTGATGTAACAACCACTTTAATAAACTGATAGAATTGACCTTTACTTACAACTAACAGATCATATGTAATGCATAAGACTGGGAGCAGAGGAGAAATGGCTTAAAATAAATATTCTTCCCAAGAACTTGAGTAAAATAATATGAGGAATAATAGTCAAGGCTAAGTAGCAACAAGAGAGGGGAATTGTGACCCTTTGAAAATAATAACTAATACCAGTGTTTGGAAAGATACCAGAGAAAGACTATAAAAAGGTCAGTTCATATGGGTGGGGAATGGCCACAACCTTTTCGAAGGTCAAGTTCTCATCAGAGTGCTAAGGGCATGGGGACAGGTCTCTTTGTGTGTACACCTTGGCATCTGCTCTGGAGTATGGCAAAATTGTTCCTTCTTCATTTACTTTGTCACTACCCCAGAGGTAGCACCACTTAAAGATAGGAGGAAAGAGATAGGAGAGAAGTAGAAGGGGGTGAAAAAGGTCTGAGAACCAGACAACAGTCCCCTCTGCACAGCTCCTGCCTGCTCTGAGAAAAAGAGAGATGAGCCTTGCATTGATAGGAAATTTAAATTTTAAATATAAAGGACTAATTATTGAACATAAGAATTAGGCTATTCTAATTACCAAAAATTGCATACACATTATGAAATCTGAGTAAGATGGTGTTGGGAAGAAAAGAGATATAGAACAGTTGAGATTTATTTTTTTTAATTGTTTATATTTACTTATACTCTTCACTAAAGCAGTTGTATATCCTTGCTAGTGAGCGGAGAGTCATTTTTCTTACAGCTTCCTTATCAATTAACATGATGTTCTGTGTTTGGTACCTATCTGATGCTGATGTTTCACACAGATAAATCACTGGACCCGTTCCTGAAACATACCCTTCGAGTCTACACTTCCCACAGCTACATCCCTTGACTAGATTCTTTAAACAGTTTTATTGAGATATAATTTATATGCTACCCAGTGTATGTAGTATATAACTCAGTGTTTCTTAGCATAATACAGTTGTGTAACCATCAGGGCAACCAATTTTATAACATTCTTATCACTCCAAAAAGAAACCCCACACTTCTTAGTCATAATTTCCCATCTCACACTCCAACCCCACGAGGCCTAAGTAACCAGAATCTACTTTCTATATCTTTAGATGTCTCTATTCTGAGCATTTTATATGCAGTAGTGTGCCACACACCAGCATATACGACACGGCAGACCACATATATGACAAGGTCCAATAAGACTATAATGGAGCTGAAAAAGTCCTGTTGCCTGGTGACATCTTAGCCATCACAATGTCATAGTGTAACACATTATTCATTTGTTTGTGATGATACTGTTGTAAACAAACCTACTATGCTTTCAGTCATATACAATTATGGCATATACAATTATATACAATATATAATGCTTGATAATGATAAGCAAGTGTTGCTGCTTTATATATTTCCTATACTGTAATTTTTGTTTTTATTTTAGAGTTTACTTCTTTTACTTATATATATTTTTTAGCAGTCAATAGTAAAACAGCCTGAGGCAGGTCCTTCAGGAGACATTCCAGAAGAAGGCATTGTTATCATAGAAGATGACAGCTTCATGCGTGTTTATTGTCCCTGAAGATGCTCCAGTGGGACAAGATGTGGAGGTGGAAGACAGTGATATTAATGATCTTGACCTTGGGTAGGCCTAAGCTAATGTGGATGTTTGTGTCTTCGTCTCTAACAAACACATTTAAAAAGTAAAATCTAAATAAAAACATTTAAAACTGGAAAAAAAGGATATAGAATAAGGATATAAAAATTATTTGTGTGCAGCTATATAATGTGTATTTTAAACTAAGTGTTATTATAGGAGTATAAAAGTTTTTTAAAAATTAAAATCTCATTAAGTAAAAAAGTTATAGTAAGCTAAGATTAATTTATTATTGAATATGTGTACAGTGTTTTCAAGTTCTACAGCAGTGTGCAGTAATGTCTTAGGCCTTCACATTAATTCACCACTCACTCACTGACTTACCCACAGCACTTCCAGTCCTGCAAACTTCATTTATGGTAAGTGTACTATTTTTTTTTTGCAATCTTTTATACTGGATTTTTTGTTTTGTTTTGAGTTGGAGTCTCAATCTTGTCACCCAGGCTGGAGTGCGGTGGCATACTCACGGCAACCTTGACCTGCTGGGCTTATGTGATCCTTCTGCCTCAGCCTTCCAAGTAGCAGGAACGATAGATGCATGCCACCATGCCTGGCTAGTTTTTGAGACTTATTGTAGAGACTAGATCTCACCAAGTTGCCCAGGTGGGTCGCAAACCCCGGGACTCAGACAATCCTCTCGCCTAAGCCTCCCAGAGTGCTGGGATTACAGGCTGAGTCACCACGCCGGGCCTAGACTTTTTTCTACTGTACTTTTTCTATGTTTAGATATGCACCATTGTGTTGCCTGCAGTATTTGGTACTGTAACATGATGTGCAGTTTGTAGACTAAGAGAAATAGGCCAAACCATATATCCAACGTGGGTGTAGTAGGCTATATCATCTAGGTGTGTGTAAGTATACTCCATGATACTTGCACAAGCACAAAATGGCCAAATGATGCACTTTTTAGGACATGTCCCTGTTGTTAAGCAATGCATGACTGCATATGGGATCATGCAATGTGTGGCCCTATGTGACTGGCTTTTTCTTTAGCATAATTTTTGAAGAGTCATTCATGCTGTAACATGAATCAGAATGTCATTCTTTTTATTACCAACTGATATTGTGTTGCTGGGATATGACACATTTTGTTTATCCATTTGAATTGTATCTACTTTTAGGTGTTATGAGTAATGCTACCACAAACATTTGCATACAAGTTTTGTGTGTTTAAGTGTTTTCATTTCTCACAGGTGTATACCTAGGAGAAAAATTGATGGGCTGTGATCACTTTATTTAACCTTTTAAAAGAAGTACCAGACTGTTTTCCAGGGCAACCTTGCTGTTTCTCAGTGTATGGGAGTTCCAATTTCTTTGCATCTTCACCAACATTTCCTATTATTTTCATTTTTATCATAGTCATTCCAGTTCATGTAAGTGGTATCTCATGGTAGTTTTCATTTTCAAGTCTATGATGATTAATTACGTGAGCGTCTTTTCATGTGCCTGTTGGCCATTTGTATCTCTTCTTTGGAGAAATGTCTCATTAGGTAGGCCTTTTGTCCCTATTTTAATTCTGTAGTTTTATTTTCACTTTTTTTGATGGTCTCATTTATCTCATTTGGCTATTTACCTGTTATCATTGCTTGTACTTTTATTGTCATATCTAAGAAACTATTGCCTAATCCAAAATCATAGAGACTTACACCATATTTTCTTATAAGAGTTTAATAAAGCTAGCTCTTAAATGTAGGTCTGGACCCATTTTGAATTAATTTTTATAGATGATGTGATGCTGGGGGTCAGCATCCTTAGCCCCCGCATTGTCTGAAGGTCAATTGTATAGCTCTATTCCCAGCTCCTCTCAGGCTTTAAACCTACATTTCTAATTTCCTGCTAGCATCTCCACATCAATGTTCCAGCACTATTACGAACTCAAATATACAAAACTTTGTATATTGGTTTCGACTCCAGTGTTCTGTTTTCTAGTTAAGGGAATCATCCTCCCACTAATCAATAGGCCTAATACTTCAAAGTCATTTCTGACACTCTTTGCTCTCTTGTCTCTTGATGTTTTGTTGTCATTGTTGTCATTGTTGTCATTGTTTTGTTTTGTTGTCATTGTTGTCATTTTGTTGTCATTTTGTTGTCATTGTTTCTTTGATCAGTGAATAAAATAGAATGACTTTCCTGGGAATTTGAATCTTAAGAAAAGACTGCATTTGTTTGCTTGAGCTGCGATAACAAATACCACAGATGGATTGTCTTAAACAACAGAAATTCATTGTCTCCCAGTTCTGAAGACTGAAAGTCTAAAATCAAGGCAAAGGCAGTGTTAGTAGCTTCTTTTGAGGGTTGTGAGGGAAAAATGTGTTTGATTCCTGTCTTGTAGCTTCTGGTGATTTTCTGTCAATCTTTGGTATTTCTTGGCTTCTGCTGTAACACCTACATTCATTTTCTACATTCATCTTCAACTGGCAGTGTGTGTGTGTGTGTGTGTGTGTGTGTGTGTGTGTGTGTGTGTGTGTGTCTATATATCCAAATTTCCCCTGTATATAAGAATACTGACCATATTGGATTAGTGGTCCACCCTACCCCAATATGACCTCATCTTTACTAATTATAGTTGCAATGATCCTATTTCCAAATAAACTCACATTCTGGGGTTCTAGGGGTTAGAACTTCAGCATATGAATTTTGAAGAGAAAAAATTTAACCCATAACAAAGACATCAAAGTCAAAGGGAAGCTATAAAATCTTAGTAGACAATCTCCACTTTCCTGCTGCTGAAAACCCCAGAACTTACCTGATTAGTTCACTTCCGAAAAGTGTTCATTATTCACTTCATTATTTTCACAGGTTGAAGTTCCCCAGGAAACAGACTCTGAGACTAAGATCTGCATGTGAGAAGCTTATTGAGGAATTGCAAAGGTTTTTCATGTATGGGTATTTAAAGGACTCATACACTCCAGAGAACATACTTATAGGAGACTTTTTTATAAAGGCAAAAGACTCAGTGACATAAAAGAAAGTAAGTACAGGCAAGCTCTGAGGTCAGAAAGACATCCAGATGCTAGCTCCCAAGAGCCCTTATATGCACAAGGACTGTGCTTCATATCTAATTTGAACCAAGATCTATGTGAGAAATCTTGGCTTTGACAGAGCTCAAAGCAGAAGTGCCAAAAAAATTTGTATGCCTCTCTGGTCATGCTGTCAAACCAGGCTGTTGAACCAGGTACAACATTTGGAACCCATCAGTTAAAATATATATATAAAACTGACCTTGGGGTTTGGCAGGAAATTTCAGACTTTTAATAGAATGTGATCAGTTCAGTAGCCCAGCCCCAATCTTGGCCAAGAATTAGTTAGACATCCAATTATCACTAGATGTAAAGACAGCTTTTCTGGTAAAACTATAAATAAACTTCATCCTCTACAAGATTGTTCTTGGGATTAAAACTACCTGTAAAGGGGTAGAATGGAGCAGACTAGGAAGAAGGAGAAATTGGGCTGTAATGCAGTTGGAACAGACCCTTTAGCCAATACTATGGAGAACACTCAAGTGAGAATGGTTCATCAGATGTGTCCCAAGTTGAGGCAAGGAGTCAAAGAGGAAAAGCTATATGATTCTACCATAAAGCTGTCATGGAATGGAAACCCAACATGGCTAAAGAGAGTGACCCTAATCAAGGTTACACTCCTGGGAAGTCAGCTCTCTTTAGTCAAGTTCAATTTCCAGACCCTCTCTGGAAATTGAACTTGAGTCAGTTGAGGGCTATCATCTTCCAACAGTCCTTGAAGCTGAGGAATGAGGACCTCATTACTGGATGGCCAAGGGTCAAAGTATTAAAAATATACATCTCTTTCCTCCATTTTACATACTAATTCAATGTCCTCCCAAGTGCCTTTTTCACTTAAATTTTTAGAGTTGATTTGCATTGCTTACCATCACTGGAATGTACATAATATAATACCTATATAATATCAGTTCCCAATTTTTTAGGTCTCTTTATTTTGGTTCTCTTTAGTGACACAATTGTCATAAATTGTGTTGCCAATCTCTAGTAATACACCCTATTACAAGTGAATTTCTATTTATCTTTATACTCTAAATTTTGTCTGCCACATTGTTTGGTAAAATCTGGCCCTCTGGTGAGCAGAATGAGGGTCCTCGCAAGGCTACATAGGTCATACATGCAACATGAGAGTAATATTTGAGATAGCCGGGCTTGGTGGCTCAGCCTGTAATCCCACGCCTTTGGGAAGCTGAGGTGAGTGGATTGCCTGAGCCCGCGGGTTCAAGACACGCCTGGGCAGGTGAGACCTCATCTCACACTAAAATAAAAAAAAAAAATTAGCCAGGCGTGGTAGTGCACGCCTGTAATTCCGGCTACTCGAAAGGCTGAGGCAGAAGGATCACCGGAGCCCAGCAGGTCGAGGCTGCGGTGGCCAGGAATGGCCACTGAACTCCAGTCTGGGTGACAGAGTGAGACTCCAACTCAAAAAAATATATATATATATATTTGAGATAAACTTGTTTAAAAATGAAGAGAAAAAATAAGGAAACAACTACCTGAAGAGGCCTACTCCAGAAATATAGATAGTTATAAAAGTCTTAAAGACCCTGAAACATAAAAACATATGCCAGTCTTAAGAAAGCAGTCAGCATCATAGGTGCCTGATGAGACAGCATGTTTCCAGCAGATTTATAGAGTTCAGCAACAAAGGAAACCAGGTGCACAGTACTCCAAACCTCAGGCAGATGACCAGTCAGGCAACAAGCAACATTTGTGTTCAGTGGCGACTGGTGTCAGTCTGGGTTGGTGCAAGAGCAGAAGACTGTTGAGTTTACGGAAGGGTGTCAGTCTCTTAGTCTGAGGTATAGGGCAGCATTCTGGCACTGAACATAAATGATAACTGGATCAAACTTAAGAGTAAAGGTCAAGACAAAAACTCAGCGTTAATGGATTAAGTCAGCATGGCTGAACTGGAAAGAACTATGCCTTGGAAGTGACTGAGATTGAAGGACCTAGAGCCTGGATATTGGCAGTGAGGGAGATGCAGGAACGATGTAAAACTTTAGGGTTTGCCCAGGACAGTTCTGATTTTCCCTACTATTCCAGAGTCTCATTCGGTTAGCATTTGTACTAGACAAAATGTCCAAGTTTAGATGACATATTATGTTGTCACTCTACTAGACACATAACCTGGAAAATGGGAAGGCCAATTAATTAAGGAGGTTTAATTTTTACCTGCCTCTTGCAGTATAAGCTTAGGAACTACAGTTGAGAAACAGCAAGCAAAGGTGCATAGACTAGCTGAATGAGGCAACAAAGGAAAAAGTGATCAAAGACCACCTACCTAGGCAGAGAAGTAAATACACTCTGATATTCAACTATAGCTTTCTTTCTTTGTGGGGGTCTTTTAAAAAAACAATACTAATGCCTTAGTTAATTATATAATGCCTCCCGCACAGCTCTGCAATTTCTTTCTACACTTTAACTTTTTTTGTTTTCTCGTTGTCAGGTGACCCTGTTGTTTCCCAAATGAATCAGTGGGATTTGGCTTGGATTAATTTAATTGAAACAACTGCTATCGCAATTAAAAAAAGAGTTTCCAGTTAATACAATGGAAATGATTGTGTGACTGCGATGTGAAGAAAACATGCAATTGCATATAACTAAATCTCTACTAAGACACAACTATATAACTCCAGTAAAATTATGCATTTTACTAATTTGCTTTAATTCAAGTGAATTCTATAGCTTAAATTTAACATCCCACTCCTGGGAAGCCAAATTCTTTAGAGATTGAATATCTTAAATCCTTAGGCCTAGATAGAGCCTTTAATTGAAAAATAATCTTATTCTTTCTTTCTGTGTTAAGGGGTAAAAAATTAAAATCACTGTACTTTTTTTCCCCTTCCAATCCTAAGAGAGGTTTCCCCATTCATGACATAATTGAAAGTTTTTAAACCTAAAACACCTTTAAAGCAGGAACAAATCAAGACTAAATAGAATCCCTCTCTAAGTTTTTTGGAGAACAGGTTCCATGAAGCTCTCAGAGGGCTCAAAGTAGGACAGGGTAGGAAGAAATGAGGCTAGAAATAAGGGCAGGGTACCAATGGGGAAAAGAGGCTTAGCAAATAATTGCCTAAGAAAATATTCACCAAAAGCTGGAAACCTTATAACTGGGATGGCCACCAACATTAAGTTAGAATATATTTCAGTTGGCATGTAAATACATGACTAAAAAGAAATAAATTTTCTAAAGCATTGTTTCCTACATTTAATTAGTTTCCAAAGAGTACTGTGGTTAAGAGTACAAGCTTGAAAATCAGTCTACCTGGACCCAGCTCTTAGCTCAATCTCCCACAAGATATGTAACCCCAGGTACATTATATAATCTTTAACTCTTAGTTTCACCACCCTTAAAATGGGGCTGACCATAACATTATGTCAGAGAGTCATGAGAATGTGTCCAATTAAGGTAGGCTCTAAAAATACTTAAAATAATTTTCTCTTATCTCTCTTTTCATTTTTCCAACCAAAGTCAGAAGAAATTTTAATGACTTCTCATCTGGGAACTGGATACTTAAGATTTCCCAATGGCTAAGATGGTCTTGTTCATTCAGGTTTCTCTATGTAATCATCTCCAGAACTGCTTTTCAACTCTCCTTGTTCAAATAATTGTTGACTTTTGCACATATGGGGATATTTATCCAAATAGTTTGGGCAACAAATTTGCTTTGGAAGACTGGTGCTTCTGTTTCTAATGTGGTTTTAGAATCCAAAGCCTGTTCTTCATCCCGAGGCATAGTCACATACCCATAGCATGCAACAAATAAAATAATCAAAACCATCTGTAAAGTATACTGAAGATAAAGTGATAGAAGAATAGATGTTCGAGACCCGCCTGGGCAGCGAGACCTCATCTCTACAATAAATCAAAAAATCAGCCGGGCGTGGTAGCGCGTGCCTGTAATTCCGGCTACTTGGAAGGCTGAGGCGGAAGGATCGCCGGAGCCCGGCAGGTCGAGGCTGCGGTGGCCGGGAGCGGCCACTGCACTCCAGTCTGGGCGACAGGGTGAGACTCCAACTCAAAAAAAAAAAAAAAAAAAGAAGAATAGATGTTGTTACTGCTTTAATGACTAAGTTTTGAGGCAGTCTCTCAGACAATTTCAGCCCTTATGTACTTTTGATAAGTAAAAATGTAATGAAACTTCTATAACCACTATTGGAAATATTGCTATACTCTGAATAGCAGGACCACATGAAGAGCGATGTAGAGGGCTTTTTGTACAGATGCACACAATGTTATTAATTCTCATATTTGTCTAGAATGACAAAATTGTTTTGCTAAAGGAAATAATTTTTTGGTAGCTTTTTTCTCTGTTTCAAGCTAATTTTCTCATGGGAATAAAGTGGTTATGAATTTGATTATATGTGGTAAATATAATGAAGATTAAATAAAATAATACACATATACTATATAGCACAGTATCTGTTACATGGCAAGTGCTCAACAAATTATGTATACCATCTTAGAAATCATTAGCCGTATCAGTATGTCAGAGTATAATTTAACACTATGTACAAGTTACTAAAATTTATATTCTAGATGTCAAGGAGTTAGAAAATAAATTGTATGTACAAGCTACTAGCTAAATCGCAGTGTATTTTGTTATAGAATTTTGAAATATTCCTTGTCCTTTTTCAAGGATTTGTTTGTTGTTGTTGTTGTTGTTGTTGTTGTTGTTTTGAGTTAGAGTCTCACTCTGTCGCCCAGACTGGAGTGCAGTGGCCGCTCCCGGCCAACGCAGCCTCGACCTGCTGGGCTCTGGCGATCCTTCCACCTCAGCCTTCCAAGTAGCTGGAAGTATAGGTGCGCACTACGATGCCCGGCTAATTTTTTAATTTATTGTAGAGAGGAGGTCTCGCCAAGTTGCCCAGGCGCGTCTCGAACCCGCGGGCTCAGGCAATCCACTCACCTCAGCCTCCCAAAGGTGTGGGATTACAGGCTGAGCCACTGAGCCCGGCTAAGGATTTGTTTTAATTTTTTTTTTTTTTTTTTGAGTTGGAGTCTCACTCGGTTACCCAGACTGGAGTGCAGTGGCCGCTCCCAGCCACCGCAGCCTCGCCTGCTGGGCACCGGCGATCCTTCCTCCTCAGCCTTCCGAGTAGCCGGAATTACAGGCATGCGCTACCACGCCCGGCTGATGTTTTGATTTATTGTAGAGATGAGGTCTCGCTTCCCAGGCGGGTCTCGAACCCCCGGGCTCAGGCATTTCACTCACCTCAGCCTCCCAAAGGCGCGGGATTACAGGCTGAGCCACCAAACCCGGCTTGTTTTTAAATTTATAATCATCTTTTAAGTTCTATTTTAGTTTAACAAAATTCAAAGCTGAAAAATAAAAACATATTCATACAAGGATATGATATTAGAAAGTTTAAAACCAAATGTGTTCAATAATATCTGTTAAATTTATTAGGACATTCCATTTTCTTCTTCTGACTTGAATAACATTTTCTTTTGAAGTAATTTAAAACATATAGGTATTATATATGTTCTACAAGAAAATGCCAATGAGCAAGAAAAAGAAAAACATAAAAATGACCTGTAATTATTGACTTCAGCCTGAACAGAAGAACCGGTGCCAAAATGAATTCTGTTCCCCCCAAAACAACTATAAAACTGGAAAAAAATACATATACCAACTCTTTTAAGCACTGGACAGTAGGCAGCACAAAGGCACAGTCTCTGATAGAAGGGATACTCACAAGGTGAATCACGTATTTGTTCCAGCTTGTCTGCCTAGAAATGCTTTCCCGGTTTCTCAGCATAGGGAGCTTGAGTTCAAGCAGAGCATGGTGGTCCTCCTGAGATGAGGATGCAGAGATCTAAGTTTGAGACAGTTAAAGTGAATGTAATCTGTGGGGCAGAGAATAAAGAGGTGAGAGTTACACAGGGTTTGGCAGTGGGGAAAGAAAGACGCTCATTTAGGGTTCCCTATGAGTCTTTGGTTGAGTAGTGGCACAGAACCAGACTGCACAAGGCTAACAAGTGAGTGACTGCTATGGGTCTGAGGGGGAAACATAAAACTAGAGATCAAACAGTGCCACGAAATAAGTTACAGTCCAATTCCAACACAGACATCTAGTTAAAACCAGAAAGGACACACCTGAGTAGTAAAGAACACAATCTAGAGTATGATCTATCCTAGACATAACAAAGCCTAAATAACAAAGGTCTAAAATGCTTTAAAGAATTTCAGGAGATAAAGTACTTGGAGTTTGGGTCTTGCCAATATAGAGGGGCTTGAGAAACACCTTGGGTTTTTCACAGTACCGCCCTAACAAAGCACACAACCAAACCTACGCATGTTCACTTTGACCAGCCAGTCATTGGTCTATCTGCAAGAGCAAAAAATCAATATTCTTCAGGGGTAGACAGCAGAATCCAGAATGGTTACAACATATTACTCTAACACAGTATATAATAAAATTAGATATATATGCAAAAAAAGACCAGGAAAATGTGGCCCCTTGCAAGAAACAGAAGCAGTGAATAACTAAACCTAAAAGGGTTCATATGTTGGATTGAGCAGAAAATAATTTCAAGAAGTTATTATAGAGAATTTTAAATATATAAAAGAAAAATGGTCACCGTGAAGAAACAGATGGTGAATCTTAGCAGATAAATGGAAAATAAAGACCCAAATGAAACTGAAAAGTACAATAATTGAAATTTAACAAAAATGATTATAGGTTGAATGACAGATTAGTGATGACAACAACAGGATAAATAATTTGAAACTAGAGCAAAATAAGTTATGCAATCTGAAAACCAGGCAAAAATGGTAAAGCTAGAAGATACAGCAAAAGATATACATCGAGAGAAATTATGATATTAAATACATACATAAAACTACTAAAAATTATTAAGAAGCCACCTAATGAATGTATGCATATAAGATCAAAATAATCTAAATGAGAGGGTAACATATATATATATATATGAAAATAAATTAATTAGTTAGAAATAAATACCCAGCATGGATCAACAAAGTCAAAATCTGATTCTTAGAAAAAATTGAAAGGTGTATTAGTATCTTCCATTACTTAATTTCCTGAATATTTCTAAAAGTTGTATATCTATATTAATGTATAAATATCCATATTATGAATATATTATGCATAAATTATTAATATATTATTAAATATATTTGTATTTGTTGGCCTGTAATGATTAATGATAGTCATATCTTAATTTTGAATTATAATCATCACAACACAAAGGGACTCCTTGTTCCACTTAACATATTGTACTTTCAGTATAATATCAACACAAGTTCTCTTTGTGTTTATGCTTGCCTGATATAGTTTGACTATTATGTTACTTTGAATTTCTGTGTGTGTGTTCTAGAATGTCTCAAAAACAGTACGTAATGTAATTTAATTTTTTAAAATCTAATCTTAGAATCTATTTAGTAAATGAAGTCCAGTTTCATTTATAATTTCAGCAATATACCTTTACTTATATTAATCTTTTATATTCCCGGTACATAACAGATGCTTGTTGCTTATAATTTTTCTCATTTGTCTGATGATTATTTTTCTTTTTAAAGATTTATTTAACACTTTAGTGGATGTGTCCTAATTTTAATCTTTCTAAAATATAAAAAAGTTTTCAAAAGGATTTTAAAGTGTATTTATTTGATTGTCATCAAAAATATATTTGAGTCTTCTTTAATGAGGAAAATTTTACTATCTTTCCAATAACTCCTAATACATACACACTACTCAAGCTTTGATGATATTACTAGCATTTTGGGTACTGATTATAGCTATTTTATATTTTCAAGTAACATAAATTTTCATTAAACAGTCATTCCTACATTACATTTAGCTTTAAAGCCAGATTTTTAATCTAATCATTTTTATCTTTAATTGCATATAGTACTTATTAGTATTTTCAACTTCCAGTCAATGTCATTGCTGTGTTCCTTAGTAGAAAACATTTTACCATTTGAAGCTAATATCTCTTGCCTTTACTAATAAGTGAAAATGTATTAACAAATATCTTGGGCTATAATTGATTTTATACCAAATTTCTAAGATATTAATTTAGAATATTTGGGAATTTTATGTTTCAGAGCAAAGAGGTTGAACACTATACTGCTTTGTTTCTTTGTAGGTAATCTGTTTTCCTCTTGAATTATGATTGAATTATTTTTCTTCATAATGATCAAAACATTAAGACGTATCTAGGCATCTCTACAATTGCTCAGCTTGGAGTGTGCACTGTGTCAGGTCAGCCTATGGTTTGGAGATTTGTGCTCCTATTTTTTCATTGATTAACTCATCGTTTTTGTCTGTTATATTTTATTCCTCAGACATAGAATTATCAACATGTTGACTTTCCAGTTTTGCTCGTAAATATATATATTTTTTATTTCTTATTATTTTATGTATCTTTTCATTTCCTTCGATGACTGAAAAAGCTGTTCAACTACATCCTTTGTATGACTGATTCAATTTTCTGCAGTATCACTTCTGCTCCATGCTGCTATTACATTTTAATTTCTTGTAGCTCTTTCTTATCACATCTTCTCTTTTCCTCTGATTCTATCGCCTTTTAATATTATTTAGATTTTTATTTATGAATCCCAACTGCTGTTTATAGTGCCATGACTCCTTGCAACCTATTGCAGATGCCGAATGTTTTCCTGAAATTTTCTTCTTGACCATTTATTAGAGAATTTTCAGAGATATTTGCTACCTTTAAGTCTTGAAAATGTTATTCTCATTACTTTTTTCCTCAATCCATGGCTCTGACATCGAGATTTCTTTTTCTTTTAGGATATATCCCAAAATAGTGTACTATATTCAGATTGAAAATCTATCATCAGTTATAGTGTGAATTGATTAGTGTCTTGTTTTCTACTGTGACAAATATCTTTGTATAAACTGCGTCTCAAGGGCAAATTTGTCTGCTCAGTTCCCAGTTTAACTGTTTCAAAAAATATTTCAAATAGTTGCCTCTGGAATGACATCTCTTAGAATTCCTACTTCCTGGTTTCTGTCATTCTGAATGTAAGGTGTACATGAAAACTTCAAATTTTCAACATATTCTTCTTTCAGATTGATTCATGATTCCTATTATGTCTTTCCGGTCTTACTGATGGTGATTATTCCATCTTTAATTTAATGTGTCACAGACAGCACTTCTCACCCTCTTATTTCCATGTTTGTCCAGGTATTTTCATGAATTTGCTCTCTCTCTTCCTCTCTTAGTAAGAAACATAGTTAAAGTGGACACTACTTTTAGCTGTCTCACATGTAGGCAGAGCACTTGCCTAATTATTCAGTTAATACATTTCCTTAAAATTTGAATCTTGATGTAGATGTATCTTTCACTTAAAAAAGAATTTTTATATCATAATATGATGACAGATGTATCAAATTAGGAGTGACTGGTTGTTTTTCTCAATCCAGCTTCATGTATTTTTGATCCCAGAAATTAGAGCTTGAGGCACGTATGA
Source organism: Cephalopachus bancanus (assembly GCA_027257055.1). Classification (NCBI taxonomy): domain Eukaryota; kingdom Metazoa; phylum Chordata; class Mammalia; order Primates; family Tarsiidae; genus Cephalopachus; species Cephalopachus bancanus. The sequence goes on from JAPVLO010000073.1 coordinate 4,038,084, forward strand.
TCCCAGAACAGCAAGGATGAGGTAGAAGGAAAGTAAAGTGAGGAAAGATGCAAAGTAATACAGTGATGCATTACCATGTTGGCCACTGCTTTGGAGCAGTGGTCTCTCTGCAGGTCCCTCTGCAGGTATCTCTGATGAGCATGTTGAAAATATCAGAACTCTAGGGAGAAACAGCAGTCCATGTGAGGATGGGAGAGGGTGGAATTTATGTGCATGCCTTTTGTTGTCTCTCGCTTCCTAGTAAACAAAGTGTACTCGTGGGGAAGCTAACTCTATCACACTTCCAGGCTGCATCATCTGGATCCTTGGGTAACTGTTCAGGATGCCACATCCTGTGGCCTGAAGCGTGTACTTTATTTGAATCCAGAGGTGGCAGGGGAAACTAAAAGTTGGGCACGTAAGACTCGTCAGCCTGGTTGCACAGAAGTGGCCAAGAGAAAGGGCCTTGGACTCTCAAGGCAAATGACTTGTAGATTACTCCAGATGGAGTCAAAGTGATCCAAGAAAAAGGAGGGCCATAGCAATCTAGGGTGATTTGTAGAATTTACATGATATTAATGTACCTTATAATTGATTATGAATTTTTGAAGATTCTTGCATTAGAGCACCAATCAGACTTCATTCTCATTATTGTTATTACTTTTTGGCAACTGACCTCATATTTTTATAGCAGGAGAATTTTAGTGGGAGTCTAGTGCGAAGTTGATATTGAGTGCTGATGGCCAGATGTGAGAGCAACTTTAGATATTTGCATGAATACTTTAGAGAAAAGTAAGTTTTATCACTCTACCTACTTTAACATGTAACTTATAATTATCAGTATACCAATTTACAAAATTATTCTAGTTGATTTATTTTTAATGAAAGGTGAACTCTAATTTATTAGTTGACATTGCTTAATTCCTTGTTCAAATTAAAAAGGATTCACTCGCTGCTAGAATGCCTAATATTTGACATGTCACATTTTTTGTTTATATTTTCTTTTGAAGTAGTTGGCTAATTTTGATGAAATACAGAAAGCTAATAGAAAGTATCAAGATAAACTATAAAATTAGTTTGTGGTTTTAGTTGCTTTCGTGAGAAAAATGAATGACACATTTTCACATTAACATATCACCTGTGCTTGTATAAATCATACTTTACAATTCAAAGAACTAGATAAACTAAAACATGCCCTCTATTAAAATATTTTAATATATAATGGTAATAAAGTATTACCATTTGAAGGAATATCAGTCAAGAAAATAATTATATAATTTTCTTTATTTGCAGATCATATGTCATCTTGTACAAAAGTAGACAGTAAAACTAATCTACCAAAAATAGGAATATGGTTCTGAATCAGCTTTCTAGTGATCAGAAAGTGAATTTTGCAAGTTATGTTTTATACTATGATCACACCTGCAATCATTTGATGCATGTATTTATAATCTAAAGAAATTATAAGTTTCTTTGTTTAATATTCCAGTGAAGCAAACTAAATCCAAATACATGCACTCTGTCCCAAAGCATATAAAAGGACTGGCTCTTCTCTGGATTTGGCAGTAAAGGTAATTTATTGCTTAGAAAAGTATATGTCTCTTAAAGAAAAATATAAAATAAAAATGAACTTTTTCCTAGTAAATTTAACCTTGTTTTCATTTAGGTAGTTAGGGGGAAAGAGAATGTAAATGATGAAAGAACAGTACAGAGAAATCATGGCCAAGGGGAAGAGGAAAATTTATAGTGAAAGGAAAGATAATTGAGAAAAGTACACTAAATTTATCTGTCAGGTGTTGAAAATCAGTGTTAAAAATTTAATGCACCAGCCGGGCTCGGAGGTTCAGCCTGTAATCCTGCGCCTTTGGGAGGCTGAGGTGAGTGGATTGCCTGAACCCGCGGGTTCGAGACCCGCCTGGGCAGCGAGACCTCATGTCTACAATAAATCAAAAAATCAGCCGGGCGTGGTAGCGCGCGCCTGCAATTCCGGCTACTTGGAAGGCTGAGGCGGAAGGATCGCCAGAGCCCAGCAGGTTGAGGCTGCGGTGGCCGGGAGCGGCCACTGCACTCCAGTCTGGGTGACAGAGTGAGACTCCAACTCAAAAAAAAAAAAAAAAATTTAATGCACCCGAATCAGAACATCATTACCAACTTCCTACAAAGAGAAGCACTTTACTGCATTGTTTTTAATTTTTTTAAATCAAGGTATTCAAAATGAATCTTTCCCAAATAATCAGTTATTCACATTTTAATAATCATCAAATTAAGGAGCATATATACCCTAAGTTCCTGGATGACTGTATTTCTCATTATATGAGTAAAAACATTTTTAACAAAGATGTTTATACATAAGCAATATCATATCTACCTAAGCAAAGTTCTACTGTGTGAAAGAGAGAGCATATGAAGTTATTCTCTACATTTACTCTCAGAATCTGACTGTGAAATGTGACCTTTCGTGAAAGCTGGCATTATGTACAGATATATTTTGATATATCAATTGCGCAAAAACATTTCTTAACAAATTGAAAGCAGTGACCTGTCTCTATTCATACATATATGAATATATATATGCTTTCTCTATATGAATATATATATATATGCTGTAGCTTAATGTGTGTGTGTGTGTGTGTGTGTGTGTGTGTGTGTGTGTGTGTATACTAGGGGTGCCAAAAATGTATAATGTATATACATTTTAGGAAATGTTATCTATGTATTACTTTTCGAGGTTGAATTGAATTATGGTAGCAATGTGTAATTGCAGAAGTCAAATGTGAGTTGTGTTCATCTTTTGTTATTGGCATATATTGAGTATTACAATTCTAAAACAATATTTTTATTTCTTAAAATGTGTATACATTTTTGGCACTCTCCATGTTTATATCTGTAAAATACAGAGTAAAATCTTTCAATCTAAGGGGAGAAGGTGGAAGAAGAATCATAAATAATGTTTGAGTAACTTCACTGAAAAGCAATGCAAGAATGAAGCAATAAACCATTCTCATTCTGTAATGAAGAATTTTAATAGCTAAGATAAAAATAATTAATAACTTCATTTCTTAAATTTGAATTTTTCTTTAAAATGTTCCTTGGCTGCACTTCATTTCACATGCCTGAGTAGTCATAAATTCCTTCATGTAGCAATATTTGCCTTCTAGCATCAGCTTTTAGGAACTCTACCAGGACAACTCACATGAAAAATGTATATGTCTCCAAAGAAACTTTTTTTTTTTAATCAAGTGACTTGTTTCATTTGTTAAAAAAAAAAAAACTAACAGGTTTTTCCAATTTTTTAATATTTCTGGTAGCAGAAAAAGATTTTCAGTTACTCGACAGATACACCTTATCTCATACTGCAATTCTCTCAGGCAATGCGTATGCATTTTGTGTCCTTTCACAGTGCAGTTCACTTGGAGACAAATGCAAGAAGAATTTGTTTCACTCGAGCTGTTCCCTTTTAACATATGCTTTCCAGCTGACTAAAGTTATCTTTAAAATTGTAACAGTCAAAAGGGCATCAGCCATAACCATCAAAATTGTTACAGATTTTTTTAGTGTCATAACAGTCAATAAAGGAACAAGAAATTTGTTATTTTGTTCATGAATGTTCTAGCATTCATAGTTTACCTTGCACATTTATAACCTTGCAATTTCCTACAAATTAACTGTATTAAAAGATACCTGATTTTAAAATATCATGCTTAAAAACTACCTCTTATGAAATATAACCACCGGAGAAAAAAAGAATTCTTATGTTACTATTCTAAATAAGAACATCTCATTGGCCTTGCTGTTAAAAGAACAATAGAAGACTAATTAGCTCAACTATGTATTAGTCCCAGCGAGGGAACCCCAAAGCCCACAGTAATTTTGACACAGATGTATGCCACGTGATACCTTTATTATATGCTAATGATATTTGACCAAGAAACCTTATAAAACTTTTTAAAAGATCAATTAGAAAAATTTTATAATAAAAAAGCTTTATGTTTACTATACATTCTGTAAACATTTTGCTAATTTAATTATCTTCTGTGCATCTGTCTTACAGATCAATCTAATATATTTTTCAGCTGAAATAGCCATTTTAACATTTCTATATCCACTGATAATATTTTGAAGAATATAGAACTACATACATTCAGCTAACAAAGGATTCAGATTTTTATTAGTCTTCTTCCCTTGATTGTTGCTACATCAGATATGGTACTTCAAACCTTCCCTTTCCCTCCCAAGAATTTCATTAGGCAACACACAGTTATTTACTGTATTAGGCAGGAGATTTTTTGGTTGTTGTTTATGGTGGCTGGTTCCAGTCAACTTCAGGCATATAACTTGGAAATGTTAAAATATGCATCTTCGTTCACAGATGTTAAAATGAACTGATGATGCCCTAAGGTCTTTTTATGTTTTTTTCTGTTCTACTAAAGTTTTGTGAGGTCAGAGTTATTTCTAGTTGGGTTACCACTGTATGTTTATCATCTAGCACAGTGTCTAGCCTTTTGGTCAATATTTATTGAATATGTTTATTACTGAATACAGAAAGAAATGAATGCTAAAATTCTAGATTGTGAGGAGCGGCAAAGCAGATAATTATTTTAAGAATTTTTTTCTTTTTTATCATCTATCTTGATGCCTTGCACAATTTGACATCAAACAAAAATTATGTGCTGCTCCTGATGGAAAATGATTATAATGATAATTGTTGCAAAGTAATGTTCTTAGCCTTGGTTTTACTTTGGAACTATTTGAGAAGTTTTAAAAAAATGCCATTGCCTGGGTCTTACCCCCTAGTAATTCTGTTTTAATTGGTTTGGGGCCTGGCTATTGAGATTTTTAAAATCTTTCCAAGAGCTTCTAATGTTCAGCTAAGATTGAGACCCACTGCTACATGTGACGATAGAATGATGACTATGATGAAGAAGAGAAATATCAGGACACCTATCTTATAATATGAATTCATGACAGTAAAAATGATTTCTTCTTAAAGTTAATTTTAGGTGACATAACAAATCCCTTCCATCTCTGGCTGACATGTAGCATACAAATAAATACATCCTAAAACATCTTTTTTTTAATAGTTCAAAGAGAAAAAGAGTATAAAAACAAAGATTTACCAAAACAGCTAAATTTGACCTACTCCTTGTGGAGAGGTGATACTGATTGTAAATTGATGGCCAGAAATGACCTATGCCCTGATATGAAAGAATCCGAAGATACAAACATGTTTATGTGCTTTTCTACTCAGCTGTCTGCTTGTTGGCCTGGTTTGTGTCTTAGTTTTCATGATTAATTTCTCCTAACTGTTCAACCCCAAAACCTGGAACCAATCTTGTCACAAATCTAGAAGAATTTTATTTTATTTGTCAACGTTTTATTTTAAATATGTGGAGTACAATTCAGGGTTAGGTATACAAATTCTATTATGATGGTACCCTTGTTGATGAGGTGTGCCCACCTTCCTCAGGCAGTTTCCCACTACTGCTAATCCCAGCCTCGCCCTCTCCTGGCAGTTTCCCACTACTGCCAATCCCTTTCTTAGAGTATTACAATAGTTGTTTAAGGTCCACTTATGAGTGAGAGCATGTTATACTTGGTTTTTGTTTCTGTGATAGGTCACTCAGTATTATATCCTCTAAGTCCATCCAAGTTGCTGCGAAGTTCTTAATTTCGTCCTTCTTTATGGCCGTGTAATGGTCCATCATGTAACACATTTTTTTATACAGTCCTCTTTTGATGGGCAGCATGGTTGGTTCCATGTTTTTGCTATTGTAAATAATGCAGCAATGAACATGTGTGTGCAGGTATCTTTTTCACAGAGTGATTTGAGGATTATGGGGTTGTATGGGAGGTCGATGTTTAGATGTTTTAGGAATCTTCACACTGTTTTCCAAAGAGGCCATACTAGTTTACACCCCCACCAACAGTGTAAGTGTTCCCTTTTTGCCACATCTTCTCCAGCATCTGTTGTTTTTTGAGTTATTGATGATGGCCATCCTGACTGGAGTTAGATGGTATCTCACTGTGGCTTTAAGTTGCATTTCTTTGATGACTAGTGAGGCTGAGCATTTTTTTCATGTATCTATTGACTGCTCATATGTCTTCTTTTGAGAAGTGTCTATTCATATCCTTTCCCCACTTTGTAATGGGGCTGTTTGAAGAATTTTAAAAGCCTAATCCTACTCAGAATTTCAGCCCTGTGCTGTTCCAATCTGACTTTGAGCTTTGGTTCCTAAATGGATTCTTATCTTTATTCTTATCTTTTCCTTGCATGTGTAAGTACCTTCTCTGAAAGACATACCTGATTATGGACCAGTCCTTTGAGCAGGGTTCTTGCTTGGTTTCTCTCGGTTGCTCTTTCTACACTCCAGAAGTTCTTTTTTCTACCCCAGAAAAACTATAGTTTTGGGGTCAAGATTACCAAGCAGCAGAGTTGATAGCTACCTACACAGTATAACGTACAACCCCACAAATCATACCCCAAAATACCTGCTGAAGTACCTCTGCTAGAAATGGATGTACACCTGTTCAATTCAACGAATTCACTGGGTATGCTAGAGCTATTATTATGGAAACTAAATAGCCAAACTAAAAATGGGGATATACCTTGAGGGTATCTAGCAGTAGGAGAGGGGACATGATGCTTACCTCACTAAATCCAGAGATAAGTAAAACAGTTTTTCCTTAAGTATTCTTTTTTGGTTATTCATACAGTAGTCCTTGAGGTTTTTCTTGCTCCAAATGCTGAATATTTTTACTGCATCTAGAACAGAGCAGAGTGATTTAAGTTCTGATGCCAGAAAGACTAAGAGGAATACACACACACACACACACACACACACACACACACACACACACACACACGGAAATGGAAACTGTTTAGCAAAAGGGTAGGTACTATTCAAACACAGTATTTAATATGTAATCTTTCCATTTATTGACTCTGTGAAAATGGAGAAAAATTTTTTTTCTCTACAGAATTATTTTCTCATCTGTAAATTGAGAAAAATAATTCCTGCTTGGCAGCATTGTTATGAGAATTAAATTAGATAATGCACCCAAGAGGGAGCTCAGAGGAGTAGGTACTAAGATGTAGTTCCTATCATGATAATTAATATTTGCTGCTAAGAATAGACATTGTCTTCCATGCTTTTTCAAAAACACATAAAACCATTGTTTGTTTCATTATTTTTTTAAAAAATATCTTATCTCTGAAGCCTTAAATTGTCTACCAGGAGTTAAGTGTTGGTGGAAATGTGATTACCACTTTTGCAACTAATCCCCTCACAAGATGATGCCTCAGCTAGAAATGTAACAGGAAACATTAATTTCTGAAAAAGAAAGGAGAGCTAACAGGAGATGTTTCTACCTATTTTGAACTAATTTTTTGAATACTTATGTTCCACAGCAGGATTGTTTCAATGCCAACAGCTCCTTGTATGCAACTATCAGTCATGTTAAGAGTTTAGTGCATAGTTATTATGACATGATTTTTTGACAAGAGCAATCAGCTATTGTTAGTAAGTGAAAGTTGAAAAGATTGAATTGGTCAAATAAAAGCACTTTCTGCTGGGAATGCAACTGAGAAAGGCAACAGTCAAAACACTGCCAAGGTGATTCATGATGTTGGAATGTAATCTGGATTGGGTCAGAGGAAATGTTCCAGTGGTGTCCTGGTTTACAGCTGAACTTCAAATTTAGATTCTGATAATCTAATATTTAACAGATAGTCCACAAGCATGCTGCTAAGAGAGTAGGTATCCATAAAATGAAATGTTTATCATTTGTAAAAGGGAATATAGCAAAGTTGCAAAATGTTTCTGCTTTAAATTCTTGTCAAGGATAAATAGGTGAGATATGTCAATGTTATCATAAATAGATTTTTCTGCTTTATTTTTGTTGTCTTCAGGGGTTTTTATTGTTGTGCTTTTGTTTGCTTATTTTGGCAATATCAAATTCTTACTGAAAGTAACTGTTTTGTATTGTAAGTGGGTGATTTAATGGGAGCTATAAGAAAGTTTCTAATATATAATATATCCATAGCATTTAAAGAAATTGGTAAACCTAGTAGCTGGTAAGCTCTATTAAGAGATGATAGCTGAAGACAGTGAATCAAGTAGCTTAGGATATTTGATTATAGAAGAGACTGCTTACTGAGTTCACTCTAAGAGGAAAGGAAACAGGGACATTAGATAATTTCTTTATTTCATTCTATCAGGTTAGTATGATTTATGAATTGCTTATGACTTTGAGAAAGACTGGACTGGAAAATCGGAAAAGTTGCCTATAAGTGTTTTCTATCTAACTGTCCTAAAGAGTTGGAAATTATCAACTCCATTCATTCTTTTATTCATCAGAAAATGTACATTAAATGCTTTCTAAGTGATGTACCCATGAATAGGAAGTCAGAGAGTATCAAATTGATTATTTATTTGCTAAAGAAGGATTGTAGATCATGACTTAGAACTGTGGCCAGAATTAGCCTTCCTACCCCTCTGCTTCAACATATGATCTTGGCCTTCACCCAATAGATTAATAGAATCTGCAAAGTGGACACCAACCCAGCCTGTGACATAGAGAGTTCTTGTTCTCATGGTGTTCAGAGAACTGGCATATAGAAAGACCGTCTTTAAATTAGCTTAGTGAAGGCAAGCCTTTGATCCTGACCCTTGTATGATTTCTTCATGAATCAATCCATAGAAAGTAGAAGACACCATACAAATGCTAGACAGGTAGACCAAAAGCTATACCAAACAAAACAACTCCAAAAGGGCTGGGACAGGCTTCTTCATGGCATGTGTCATGCCTTCCTTGTGGAACAGTGAGGAATTAAACATATTCTCCTCCTGGTGGATGAAGAGGAAGTTTCCTTTTCTTTTTATGGAAATGTGAGGAATGAGTTTATGAGCATTTTTTAAAAATTAGAAAATATAGTTTATTTAAAAGTAAATTAGATCACCATTGCCTTACTAGACTCTGGTGTGGCCATGTGCTCTTTAAGCTATGGCCATTGCCATATTTCCTAAGCTCTGGCCCCCTCTCCTACCTTGGAGAGGTGAATCCTTTCTTTCTCCTATTCTCTATCTCTAATGTACTTTCTAAATAAACTATATTTTCTAATCTAAAAAAATAAATAAAAGTAAATTAGAGATAGAGTGAGAGAGAAGATTCACCACTCTGAGGTGGGGAAGGGGAGCACTTCTTTTTTAAAAAAAAATACTCTTTTATTTTGAAGATGTGGAGTACAATTCAGGATTAGGTACATGAGTGGTCTACACACAGGTGATGTTTGGGTCTCCCATTGGTCCTCACTTCACCTGGTTTAGGATCAAGCGACCTTAGAGATGGTATGTGTCTCTCCGCTCCTCCGGCAGTGTCCTGTTACTGCCAATCCCTTTCTTACGATACTATGATAAATGTTCAGTGTCTACTTATGGGTGAGAACATGTGGTATTCAGCTCTTTGTTTCGTGATAGATCACTGAGTACAATAGACTATAAATTCATCCAAGTTGCTATGAAATCCATAATTTTGTCCTTCTTTTTGTCTCTGTAATATTCCATCATGTATGTGTGCCATATTTTTTTTTTCCAGTCTACTTTCTATGGTTTGTTCCATGATTTGCTATCGTGAATAGTGCTGCAATAGACATGTGTGTGCAGATTTTTTTTGTAGAATGATTTGAGTTCCTTCCGGTATATTCCCAGAAGGGGGATTGCTGGGTCATATGGAAGGTCAATTTTTAGATTTTTTAGAAATCATCACACTGTTTTCCGCAGAGCTGGTACTAATTTCCACTGCCACCAATGGAATAGAAGTGTACCCTTTTCTCTGCATCTTCTCCAGCATCTGTTGTTTTTTGAAAGATATTAGTGATGGCCATCCTGACTGGAGTTAGGTGGTATCTCAGTGTGGTTTTGATCTGCATTTCTTTGATGATTAGAGAGGCTGAGCGTTTTTTCATGTATTTATTGATTGGTCATATGTCTTATTTTGAGACCTGTCTATTCAGATATTTTGCCCACTTTTTAGTAGGGCTGTCTATTTTATTTATTTATTTTTTTCCTTTCAGCCTGTTTGAGTTCCTTATAGATTCTGGTTAGGCCTTTTTCAGATATACAGTTGGCAAATATTTTTTCCCATTTTCCTCACTCTTCGTGGTTTATTTTGCTTTGCAGAAACTTTTTAGTTTGATGAGGTCCTACTTGTCTTTCTTATCTCTTATGGCATGGGCTTTTAAAGTTTCAGTCAGGAATTGGTTGCCTGTTCCAATGTCTGTAAGGGTGTCTCCTTCAGTTTCTAATATTCTTATGGTTTTAAGTTTTACATTTATGTCTTTGATCCATTTAGAGTTGATTTCAGTGTATGGTGATAGGTAGGGGGTCTTATTTCATTCTTCTGTATGTGGTCAGCCAGTTTTCCCAGCACCATTTACTGAATAGGTTCTCCTCTCCCCAGTGATTGTTGGTAGAGGCTTTGTCAAAGATGAATTGATTGAGAAATCATGGTTTTGCTTAACAATATTTTGCTGGGTTTGCAAGATGAGCAGGAGTATACCAAGAATATGACAAAGAGAAGAGTTGGTAGAAATTCTAAGTAGGAAACTGAGGCTGCTAAGATTGAAACCTAGGATGTGAAGAAAGCCAGAGGCTGAGAAGGGGAAGGCTATGAGGACATGAGAGTAAATGGTGACGTTCAGATGTCTGGTCCATTGTCTCAGAGATTCTGATTCATTTAGATAGCAAGGTGTGAGGATTCATTTTAGGTATCAACTTGATGGGTTAGGGAATACCCAGATAGGTGGTTAGACATTATTTCTGGATATGTCTGTGAGGGAGTTTCTTCAAGAGATTTAGCATTTAAATCAGTGGACTGAGTAAGAAAGATCAGCTCTCACCAATGTGAGTGGGCATCATTCAATCTGTTGAAAGCCGGAATAAAATAAAAAGGTAGAAGAAATGTGAAGTCTTTCTGTCTTCTGGAGCAGAAACATGCATCTTCTCTTCTCATCAGACATCAGAGTCCCAGGTTATGGGCCTTCAGACTCTGGTATTTACACCAAGTCTCCCTGCCCCCAGGTTCTCAGATCCTTGGCCTTAGAGTAAGTGTTACACCTTTGGTTCTCCAGGCTCTGTCAGGCCTTTGAACAAACTGAATTACACCACTGACTTCCCTGGTCCTTCAGCTTGAAAATGGCATACTATAAGACTCCTTGACCTCCATAATCATGTAAGTTAATTCCCATAATAAATCCCTTCTTACATATCTATATCCTACTGGGTCTCTTTCTCTAAAGAACTCTGACTAATACAGAGGGCTATGGGGATTTAATTGGTTTATTTTTTAAAAACAATGACCAACTAATTCTGATATCAGTAGATGTAAACCCCAGGTGGAGGTACTCTGTTCTAGGTGATGAGATTTTTTAAAATTTAAAACAAACATTAAAGTAAGAGAGAAAAGAAGGATAAATATCAAAAATAAAGTTTCTGTCCAGAGTGAGCAGATGGTTAGGCAATTAATTTAGAACAGAAATATATACTGACAAAACTTTACATTCTAAAGTAAAAGACTCAGTGTAAATTGAAAGCTGTTTACTCAGTCCTGGGAGAAATCAGAGTTCAGTTATGTTGTAATTTATCAACACTAAGAATGAGGATATAGTCCTCATTAACTTGTTGAAGAAAAGCATATTGAACAGACAGCATGAGGGGTATTTATTCTCACCTTCAACAAAAGGTGTTCAAGATAACATTTGACCTTTCTGTCAAATGAAGTCATCTGTGCTACTCTTGGTGTTTGAGTCACCCAGTCTGCTGATAACCAACAGTTACTTAGCCATGTACTCATGGGAGTGAGTATATGTTATGCTCACCCTATTTCTAATAGAATAGAAAATTGACTACTGCACAGTAGGTAAGTGGAAACTGATTCAATTCATTCTCTTCAATTAAATTTCCTACCAGTTACACAAGAAGCAAGCAGAACCAATACATGTAGTTGTGTGACTTGGACAGGCTGTGAGCAAATGCTCAAATGAAAGAACACATAGGAACTGAACTCCAGTCCACACTTTGCTCCTTCAGCCATGTGCCCTGGCATAAGGCTACATCTACCCAGAGGGGTCTCCTCTTCTTCTTGGCTCAAAGGCCTTTTTGGCCCAGAGATGGCCAAGAGCAAGTCTCATCAAGGTCAGTCTTGATTTATTGCAAAAGGTTTGACTCATTCCAGACCTTACCCTGCACTAAAACAATTATGTCAACTATAAATTGCTTTCATCTAGTCTTCAGCATTAATTTCTGTTAGCTCCAACAATTTGGGAGATAAGGAAGAACGATTTGTTATTTCCTGCTACAAATAAGTAAAACACAATTCTTTTGGTGTAGGAGTTCACGATTTAGCAGGTCAGAAAACATATGCACAAATAACTAACCAAAACAGTGACCTAATGTACAAAGTCTTTATGAGTTTGGAGAGGGAGATTTCTTCTGACAGAGGAAACTGCAGTCTTCCAGGAGATAGGAACATTTAAGCGACCATTAAGAGGTAAACAGAATTTTAACAGCAGATGGAAGAGCACTATGTGCAGAGCAAGCACAACCCAAAGGCAAGATGGTCAGCAAGCATGCAGACATAGGGAAATTGTAGTGCTTTCAGGGAGAGTGCAAATAATTCAAGTAGAATGAGTGAAAATACTGTAAAGGTATAACCAAAAGAGAAGCCCTGGAGGACTTCACATGATTGAGTCCTGTGATTTGAAACCATGCAACCCAGAACTGCCTGCATGACCACTTTGGCTTCTCCTACCAGAAGAACGCCAGAATCATCTGTTATACATACCAGAGTCAGAAGCTAAAAAGACAAAACAAGCCAGGTGCGGTGGCTTACGCCTGTAATCACAAAACTTTGGGAGGCTGAAGGTGAGAGGATTGCTTAAGCCCAGGTTCAAGACCAACCTGGATAACTTGGTGAGACCTTGTCTTTACAATAAATAAAAAAATTATAATACTAATAATTAGCTGGGCATGGTGGTGTGCACCTGTAGTTCCAGCTACCTGGAAGGCTGAGGTAGAAGGATCATTGAGCTCAGCAGGTCGAGGTTGTGGTGGCTATGAGCCTGGGCGATAGAATGAGACTCCGACTCAAAAAAGAAAGAAAAGAAAAAAACCAAAAAGAAACCCACTTGTCTAATCTGACTTCATTTTTCAGATGGGGAACTGGTACCAAGAAAGATACAAGAGACTCAGCCTCACAAGTAACTAGAATCCAAGGTTTTAGTTCCTTTCACATCCCAGCATCTCATACCAGAGGGCTACTATCCTTAGGTACAATGGATGGTGTATTTGAAAATATTTGGAGCTACAAATTTTAAATGGCACATTTCCTAGAACATGGATTCAATTTAATGGAAAGGAAAAAAAAGGTATTTTTCTTTTTCTATTAAAACAAAATGTTTAAAATTTTAAAATAATAACACAATTGATAAATATTAGGTATTCAAGAGTCTTGGGATATATTATGACTCTTACTGGAAACAGAGGTATTTGGATGAAGCATGTTAAGAGGCACTTTGTTATCATGAGCTGGAAAAATAGGTTATTGCCAAATTTTGGAGGTCCTTAAATACCATCCTCAAGGGTTGAACTCAATCCAATAGGCAATACATATACATAACTATTGAATTTTTTTAAACTGTGGAATTATTGGAGTTAATTTATGCTTTAATTGCCTTTCTTTAATGTCTTTGTTGCTTATTTCTTTTAAGTAAGGTGTGAGCTTTCTTTTTGCTTTTGTTGCTGTTGTTGTCAACCTGGAACCAAACAGTTTAGTTAGCTGGAGATTTTTTTTTTTTTCTATTCTCCTTTTGTTTTTCCTAATTTACAGATTCTTTGAATTTCTTTTGGATTCCATGTGAGACACAAGCTTAAGAGCACAGCAACTCCAAAGGCTTTTCTCTGCTTAGTGTGAGAAACTAAACTAATGCAATGGCTGAAGGAGACACTCTGTTAAATAGGCTTTTAAGATCCCAGCTTTTGCTTTAGGGAGGTTTATAGAGTCAGGAGTTCCTGAGTACAGATTACCCTGACTTGTCTTGGAAGATTTGATCATGGAAGATACTGTGGCTGCAACTGTACTGTCCAGCACCGTGTACACACTTTGGAATTTAAATTTAGAGATGATTTAGTCTCTGCCACTATGTCTGGGGAACCTTCCAAATCAATAGTCTGCTTTCTTTCAAAGGCTAGACAAAAATTTACAAAACATCACCCAGTTTTCTCTTTATAAGTTAAATAAGGTAAAAATGCACACTAGCTCAAAGAAACCAAGTAGAATTTAAAACTTCCCTAATTACAATGAAGCAATCCCTTAACCTGCTAGATGATGTACATTCTATATTTTCTCAAGAAACAAGGATCTGATCAAGAAACTCTAGCTGTACTCGAAACTGAGTTTTCTTCTTTTTAAAAAAGTTTTACAATATTTTAATATATTGTGCAATATTAAATATATTAGCTAGGACTTTCAAGTGGATTAAGTAACTTTTATGGTTAAATTGGTGTTTAGTTCAAAAATAATATTATGTGATTGAAAGGAAATAGAGCTTATTAATAATTTGTTTCTGAAATTTTTATTGTCTAAAAAATGCCAACTTTGTGAGACTACATGCAAATGAAATCCAAGGGTAGTAACTAGAGTGCCAAAATCCAAGACTCCTTTTACTCCCAGAAATTCTTTCTTTCTTTCTTTTTAATCGAACTCCCACTCTGTCACCCAGACTGGAGTGCAGTGGTACACTCATGGCCACTGCAGCCTTGACCTGCTGGGCTCAGGTAATCTTTCTGTCTCAGCTTTCCAAGTAGCTGGAACTACAGAAGCATGCCACCACACCCGGCTAATTTTTTTATTTATTGTAGAGACGAGGTCTTGCCAGGTTGCCCAGGCTGGTCTCAAACCGCTGAGCTCAGGCAATCTTCTCACTTCTGCCTCTGAAAGTGCTGGGATTACAGGTGTGAGTCACTGTATCCAACTAGAAATTATTTCTTAAAAGGTAGAATTTAACACCAGCTTTATGTAGGATGTTCTGTTGCATTACTCAGGGTGACTTTCAACCAATGGATTTATTTTCTAACATTATTACAAAATTCTAAATTTCTGTTTCTCTTACTTTTAAAATGTCTTATATTTTGTGGTGCTTTCTTATTAATGCTATTGTTTTACAATAAGGTTCAGAGAGCCTTGTTTTCAGCAAATATCTTGGTGAATATACTTTTGCTTTGGGGCAACTGCAACTTAATATTCATAACTCTTGGAATTGCAGAAGCGGAAACTGAAAATACAGACAATCATTGTGATTCCCAAGCTTTAGGTATTAGGGCTAAATAGCTGATGTGAACAACTTATCAAGGGATTGGCAACATTATTAAAGTATCATGTAAAAGCCAAGATCACTCTGAGTTTCAAAAATCTAGGGAAAGGAAAACTCTAGTACTAGTTGACATTTCAATAAAATATGGCTAAGAAGAAAATACCTTGTATCAAGGAGATCTCAGTAGGCTAGTTTTGAGTAAAACAATAAAGCAGAGACAAAGCAATGAAATAAAAATATATCCCAGTGAGGACACTCAAAATCTAGGAATCAATTAAGGCAACTCTGAAACAACATAGAATTAAGTAATCTAATGAGAACCAAGTAAGTGAGGGGCTTGCATGCACTAGTACTTCTGCTCAGATTATCTTTGCTCTCCCCACAATGTTTATCCAAATCATTCCAGACACAAACCAATCTTCCATTAATTTTTCTATTTTATGAAATTAATATGTAGTATATATCACAGTGCATAGCATAGGTAAGAACTGTAAGGAATTAGATTTTTAAGGATGTGGGTAATTTTTTTTCTCTGAAGAAGCAATTAGCTATTTACTTTTATGTAAGAATATTTTATTGCAGATAAAAGAATAACAAATGGTATCACAAATATATATTTCTGTCTCTATTCATCTATGTTTGTTTTTCTGCTAATATCTTGCCCAATGGCCATGTGCCATTTATATACTTATTTAATAAATAAGGTCATGTACCATTTGGAAATTTATATATCATGGTGGAATAAATAAATAGATTGAATTTGCTAAGTAGAATGCTTTAATGGGTTTAATCAGTATTGAGAGAAAAATGTAACTTTACAACTTCTAACAATATTCCTTAATACTGTATATCACACCCCAATCAGGAGAAATTTGGGCTAAGAGTGAATAACTAGACTCAACCCCAGCCTTTAAACTAAAGTTTAGAGGAAAAAATTAAAATGTCTCAGACAGAAGTCAAGTAGAGAAGAAAGAATTTAATTAAATTCTATGTGAGTATTATAAACATCTAGAAGTTACTTACGTAAAGCATGCAAAAAAAAAACTAGAAACAAATGGCATGGCAACTATAAAAAGCATTCTATGTGATAAAAAATAACAGAAATAAACAAATAAAAATATATTCTGGAAAAAAACAATCTAAGATGAGAAGAAATTCCACTTGAAGGAATTGCTTATATAGGAGATTATAATGAGAACATTAATTTTAAAAGACAAGAGCATTAAGAAAATATAATAATAAAACTACAAAATTAGATGGAAGTTAATTAACAGAAGCAACTTGAGGAGCAAAAGGCACCATCACATAATTAATTAATAAGTTAGACAAAATAGACACAATAAAATATCAACTTGAGGGAAAGTAGTATAATTATGGTGACTATACAGAGGAAAAGATATTGAGATTAGAGTAAGTGGAGATAACAGGTAGAAACAACAGAAAAATATGATCAATAGAAGAAAATTAGTGTTCTTAAAGTAGATAAGTCAAATGAGGCAACAGGAAAAGGTTTCAAAGAATAATCAAGCAAAATAAGGAAGAATTGAATTACAGTTTAAAGGATTCTCTATAGTCTATAAAAAGTTTCTACAGCAATCTACTCTAAGAAAAGTCCAGATGAAGTTTTAAACTTTGGAGGTAAAGCAAGAATTCTTTAATCAGAAAAAAAAATATGAGTGTGTGTGTGTGTGTGTGTGTGTGTGTGTGTGTGTGTGTGTGTGTATTGCATGTATATGTATATATAAATAATGAGAGGTGAAATGTCAGACTGGTCTTAGACTTCTACTAAGTCCAACGTCAAAAGACATCAGAAGACAAGGGAACAAATGTTAGCAACATTCAATGGTTTCTTAGTATGTTTTGTGTTGGTATAACAGAATACCACAAGCTGGGTAATTTATAAAGAAAAGAAATATTTCTTACAGTTCTAGAGACTGGGAAGTTCAAGGTCGAGAGGCCTACATCTGGTAAGGGCCTTCTCGTTTTGTCATTTCATGACGGAAGGCAGAAGGGCAAGAGAGCGTGAGAGCAAGCCAGCAAGAGAGGGCCGAACTCCCTTTTGTAACAGCCCACTTCCTTAATAACAACATTGATCTATGCGTGAGGGCAGAACCCTCATGACCTGATTGCCTCTCAGTAGTCCCGCCTCCTAATACCATCACAATGGCAGTTGGACTTCAGCATGAGTTTTGAAGGGGACATTCAAACCACAGCAAATGGGAAACAGTGTAACTAAAGATGATTATGCACAAATATTAGGGCAGAAGAAAGACATTTTATAAATAAAAGATGGCAATAACAAAAAATAAATAGTCGTGAAATATACAATTTATAAGCCATTCCTGAAAAGCAGAAAGTACTCAATGTTAAAAATTCAACCAACTAAAGATGCTTGATTGGAGATGCTTGTGTAAAAGATGAAAAGTATCAGTCAACACCCAATGATAGTGAAGCTATGACTATAAAGCAGTAAGCTAGAAAAAACACGAATCATAATGTATACTCAGCCAAGTGATTGTTCAATTTAAAGGAGATAGAAAGACATTCTCACTTAAAAAGGAAACGTGGCAGGCATGAACCTTCTGAAGAAAAAAAAATCAAGCAAACAAAACAAATACACAAACTACCTTCTGCAATCTTGTCCCAGTAAATGACTTTATTTTTCAAAGCTCAGGTAAAGTAACTGACAGCAAGTTCTGAATTCACGAAAATAAAAATCAGAGAGCTGCAAATGTAGAAATCAGGGAAAATTTATATTATTAACTAGGGTAATGTATACATAACACTGTGGGTTTAAAAATTTGAAAGGAATTGATGCTCTGGGAAATAGCTGTTTAGCAAATCTAACAAATTAATTTATGAAAAAGGAATTTCCACTTACCCCAGGTCTCCAAAATGTTTTCCTATGTATAAGCCATCAAGAATGTATATACTGTTCAAGATAGGTAGATCCTAGTTTTTTAACAAGTTGCATCAGGATAGGAAGAGCGGGAACACCTTTAAGTTCTTATGTCTTATATTTCAGCAGAAGGCACTCCACAAGAGAAAAAAATTGAAACATAGTTCACAATTTTACTTCAGACTCATAATATTTTTTATTACATTTTTGTTTTTCTCTGTCATGTCAGTTGGGAAGTTATATCACTAGTAATAATAAATTTGTATCTAGAGCTCAGAAATTCCATTAATTCCATTTCAGTTTTTAAATTCTTTTAAATGTAATCACAATTAAAATTAATATTTCTATTTTTCAAATAGCATAGTATTGTTATGAAATCTATCTACCCATCTTCTAAATATAAACATGAATCCTGAGTGATGATTCAGTTTTATCAATGATTATTTCAGAGGGTTGGACTTTGGTTGATTGTAATTTTGGTTGGTTTTCAAATGTTTACTTTTTCTGTTTGCATAATTCATTATTCAAACATGTAATTTTAAAGTAATTTTAAAAGAAAATAAAAATAATTTAAATTTAAAATGCAATATTATTTGATAACATTGTAATTAATACCCTAGTGCAACAAACAATTATTTTTAATCTAGAAAATAATTTTACCTGAAAATTGCTTAAACTATATTATTTCTTTGTACAAAGGTTTTTAATATCTTAATCAGGAATAATATTTTATATTTGAATCAGATATATGACATTTACAATCTACCAGACATTAATTTCATTTGCCTGATACCAAATTCTTATTTCATTCATAAATTCACTCAAGATTTATTTTTCTAATCTCATATCATTTCTTATTGACCTGAAATTTCTTGTATTCAGCCTATGACTTTAAAAATTCACAAGATTTTATGTTTCCAACATAAAACAGTAATTAAAAATACTATAAGAAAGGGACTGGCAATAGTTGGAAACTGCCTGGGGCTAGGGGGCACATAACATCAATGTGAGTACCTGATCTCAAACCAGGCAAAGTAGGGGCCAAAGGGAGGTCCAAATGTTACCTGTATGATGACCACTTGTGTATCTAGCACTGAATTGCATCCCACATCTTTAAAATATATATATATATAATATATAAAATATATATAATAAGTATATATATAAAATAAAATAATACAAATATATAAATAAAATAAAATAAGACCCATCTAGGATAAAGATGTCTTTGGCAGGTAACGTATGCTTGGAAGCATGCCTGGAATTCCCTGTCATTGTTCTGTGTCAAGTTCTCAAGCATTCTTGAAAGCATTGCACAGACTACTACCTGCCAATCCCTATCTGGAGAAGAGCAGCTACAAGCCTAGTATAAATTTCAGTCTATGTGTGACATGCTCAACTTAGTAGACAGGGCTTGGACTTTGGAGGCAAACTGCTCTATTACTCACCAGCTGTGTGACCTTGGGAAAGTTTCTCAACTTCTCTGTGCCTCAATTTTTTCATCTCTATAATGAGGATCATAACAATGCCTACCTTACAAGTTTGTTGTGAGGATTCTAAGAGTTAAAATAAATCAAAGGCTTAGGTATTGCCTGCACATAGTAAGCATGGTATAACTATTAGTTTATATTTATCATTCTAACGAGTATAACTTATTATTCCTTCATTCTTCCATTCAAAATCTAAGTGCATATATGACAAATGTATTAATTTGAAAATTCAGTGTAGAGTCAAAGCATAGCCTCTGTAACTGTAGGGCATAGTTTAATAGACTGAACATACATTTTGGAATGCCAAATAAAATCTCAGTTTGCACTTATTGTCCTGACACTTTTTTTTTTTTTTTTTTTTGAGTTGGAGTCTCACTCTGTCGCCCAGACTGGAGTGCAGTGGCTGCTCCCGGCCACCGCAGCCTCGCCTGCTGGGCTCCAGTGATCCTTCCGCCTCAGCCTTCAGAGTAGCCGGAATTACAGGCGCCCACTACCACGCCCGGCTGATTTTTTGATTTATTGTAGAGATGAGGTCTCGCTGCCCAGGCGGGTCTCAAACCCGCGGGCTCAGGCAATCCACTCACCTCAGCCTCCCAAAGGCGCGGGATTACAGGCTGAGCCACCGAGCCCGGCTGCATCCTGACACATTTTTATTTTTATTTTTTAAATTTGTTTTGAGTCAACATCCCACTTTCGCCCAGGCTAGAGTAGAGTGACATGCTTCTGGCCACCACAGCCTTGAACTGCTGGGCTCAGGTGATTCTTCGGTCTCAGTCTTCTGAGTAGCTGGAATCACAGGCGTGTGTCACCACATTCGGCTAATTTTTTTTTTTTTTTAATGTATGTAAAGACGAGGTTTCACCAAGTTTCCCTGGCTGGTGTCAAACCCCTGAACTCAGGCAATTCTCTAGCCTCCGCCTCCCAAAGTGCTGGGATTATGGGTGTGAGCCACCACGCCTAACCCCTGGCAAATTTTTAATAGCATCCTTTTCACTCTCAAACACCCACATCAAAAGTGGACTGAATAAAGAAAATGTGGTATGCATACATGATGGAAAACAATGCAGTCATTAAAAAAGAACAAAATTATGCCCTTTGCAGCAATATGGATGCAGTTGAAGATCATCATTCTAAGCGAACTGTCACCAAAACAAAAAATAGAGTATTACCCTTTCTCACTCAGAATAGACTGCAACATTGGATGGCGAACACAAAGTTGGGAAAAACAACCCCTGGGCATTGGGAGGCAATGAGGGGCAAAGAGCGACACACGACCACCTGTTGGGCACCGTGTTCACTACCCGAGGGAGACAGGGTTTGCGAGAAGCCCAAACCACACCTGCACACAGTTCACTTACGCAGCAAATCCTCACATGTACACCTACAACTCTAAAATAAAAATAAGTAAATAAAAACAAAAAGGAAGTTAGTTTGGATGATAAATGTCACGATTACTTTATAATTAAGAGAACGGAACTGGGACACTTGGATGGATTTTGTTAAGTTTAGAAGTAGGTCTAATTTGGGGGGGATTTTTTTTTGCTTTTGTTTTTGAGTTGGAGTATCATTCTGTTGCCCAAGCCGGAATGCAGTGGCATGCTCACGGCTACGCCAGCCTCAACCTGCTGGTCTCAGGCGATCCTTCCGCCTCGGCCTTTCTTTCTTTCTTTCTTTCTTTCTTTTATTTATTTATTTTTTGAGTTGGAGTCTCACTCGGTCGCCCAGCCTGGAGTGCACTGGCCGCTCCCGGCCACCGCAGCCTCTCCTGCTGGGCTCCGGCGATCCTTCCGCCTCAGCCTTCCAAGTAGCTGGAACTACAGGTGCGCGCTACCATGCCCGGCTAATTTTTGATTTATTGTAGAGATGAGGTCTCGCCAAGTTGCCCAGGCGGGTCTCGAACCCGCGGGCTCAGGCAATCCACTCACCTCAGTCTCCCGAAGTGCTGGGTTTACAGGCTGAGCCACCGAGTCCGGCTCGCCTCAGCCTCAACCCATGGGCTCAGTCAATCCTCTCACCTCAGCCTTCCGAATTGCCGGGATTATAGGCATGAGCCATCACTCCTGTTCTGTAAGCCTAGTTTTTAACAAATGCTACCTATGAGAAGCTAAAATGTGATTGAGAATATGTGACTGATAATGTAGGCGAGGACTCAAAGACCGACCGCTATGGGAAGGTTCAAGGGAATCAGACCCAGAGAACACTTGAAGGAATTTCCCTTTGAGAGTCACAGAGTTACTTTTTGAAAAAAATGTTTGCCGAAGGAGGATCAGAGAGGATGGATACCAGTGCAGGCAACTGTGTCCTATCGGAAGTTCTCCCTCCCGGGAGCTTTTCATTTCTCAGGACAGATATGGAGTATTGGAGTGGGGTGAAGTTTGGAGGAGAGAAGAAGGTATACACAGCATAGGCTGGTAGACAGAATTCTAAGAATGACCCTCAAAGACCCCTAATGATCCTCTCCTATGTTTAACCACATTGCCTTGGAGCAAGACTGAAACATGTAAATATGACGAAATATCATTCGTGTGATTATGGCATAATTTATGGCAAAATGGAGCAGCCTAATCTAATCACACAAGCCGTATACAAGCAGTTTTCTCAGACTGGTGAACAGAAGAGGGAGTCAGAGATTTGAAGCACAAGGAAGATTTTAATGCATTGTTGCTGGCTTTTAGTATATAGGGAGCCAGAGTCCAAGAAGAAGGGAAAATTGTAGGAGCTGAGAGTGGTCCCCAGTGAACAGGCAGCAAGGAAATAGGGATCTCAGTTCTAAACCCACTAGAATTCCACTAGATCAACAACCTGAATGAGCTCGCAAGTGGATTCTTCCCCAGAACTTCCAGACAAGAGCCTGCCCTGCCTAACATCTTAATTTCAGCCTTGAGAGATGCTAAGCCAAGAATCCAATCAATCTTACTCAGACTTCTGATTTACACAGCAGTGAGATAATACATGGGTCTTGTTTTAAGCCAGGAAGTTTGTGGTAATTTGTTATGCAACAATAGAAAACTAATATGGTTTTTTTCCTCTTTGTTTTTAGAGTCTTGGGAAGTTAACAAACTAGGGAAAGTGGTTGATCTTGGAATATAGTTGAGTGTCCAGTAGAGATATATGATCATTCATTTAGAGTGAAACCAGACATTCTTTGTGATATAACTCTAGCAACTTTCAGCTTCAGGCATAGAGAGGTAGAATATTTGGGTTAAATCAAGATTTTGGTTTTGAGCATTAAGAGCGAAAAGAGATAGGAACAAGGGTTTTGCAGGGGAGTGATTATAGTAATGTACAATGGGATCGAGGTGAAGAGAAATTAAGACAAAATTTGGGATGGGCACATTGGATAGTAAGAAAGTGAGTTATAGTCATCTCAGTGAAGCATAAAACTGGTCACAGAGCAAGGACTAATGGGAGGTTCTGATAGTTAATGGTGTGTTTGAAGTCCACATTGGTGGTGATTGCAAGATCTAGGGTGAGATCATGGTTGTGCAAGAAAAATGCTGTTGGGAATGAAAAAATGGAGGAGCCAGGAAGCCAGAAAGTGGTTCAGGCTTATGGATGACAAATTGCTAAGAATGAAGGCATGACTAGGATGAGGACAGAGAGACAAAATTCTCTAATAAATGGGTAAACCAACTAGAAAGAACTCAATAGCTGTTGGTCCTAAGGAGGGGTGGCAATTATAATATCTTGAAGTGTGAGTTTTTCAAAAAGGAAACAGAAGAAATGGCAGTAGGAGACAATGAGGACATTTATCTCCTGGCTTTAAAGTACATAGGGATTAAAAGAAAAAGTAAGGTCTACCCAAGAGGATTGTGAGGAGAGCAGTAATCACAACAGGCAGCCAGATTTCAGTGACAGTTGGGTGGCGAAGGGAACGTTCAGTGAACACGTTGAGGATATAAAAGAGTTTATTGGTTGCAGACATCAAATCACAGAGGACACCGAGAAAGAGTTTGGGGTGAGAGGGTCAAGTGGAGGTTTAGTAGTCATGGCAGTAGATATATAACATAATATGGGACTAAGCCTTGGTGATAACAGGTAGCATGAGAGGCTTGGTCTTTTGTGAGCAATTACAATAAGCTGGAATATGAGGCAGGCTGGAGTCAGTGTTGATTATATCTTACAAGAAGAGTGAAAAATTCAAGTTGTCTTCCGAAATGCATAATATGGTGGTCTAGGAACTTACTTGTCCTCCTGGAGGCTTCCACTGGAGAAGTCATGCAGGTGTACAGACCCAGAGTGGCCACTGTACCTTCCTCTGGTTCACCATTCAGCAATAGTAATTATCTCATAAAAACATAAATGAGAAGCTCTTTTTGCAGTATTGGCATCAAAGAAACTGATTTATTATATGAATGAGAACTTAAATATGAGAATTTAAATGAGAATTTAAATTTAAATGGTGTGAAAATTTAAACCCGGTCTCTAGGATCAGAATCACACAGTGCCAATCTAACCACTAGGACTCACCTTTACAACAAAGACTGTGACAGCAGACTTTCAAAGAAGGGGCTGGGGTCTGGATCATGATTTCTACTATTTCAATATTCCTTTAAGCCTTATTTATATAATTCTAGCTATTCTAGTTCAATTTTCACAATATTTAAGCTAATTTTTAAATAAAAATTATATATACTTAAGATGTACAAAATGATGTTTTGATATACATATACATAGTGAAATGATTACTACCTTCAAACTAGTTTGTATATTCATTTCCTCACATACTTACCTTTTTTTTATTTTGGGTGATGACAGCACCTGTAATCTATTATCTTAGAAAATTTCCAGTATGCAATACAGTATGATTAACTGTAATCATCATGCTCTACATTTGAACTCCAAAGTTATTCATCCTACATAACAGCATCTTTGTACCCTTTGACCTCCTTCCCCTCCAATTCACACTCTCTCCCCTTCTTGCCCTTTGGTATTCACTGTTCTGCTTTGTATTTCTGTGTACTTGATATTTTAGATTCCACATGTAAATGATATAATTGCATTCTTTACCTGACTTGTTTCACTTAATTTTTAAAATGATACTTTAGTCTTTAAGTTCTGAGCCATTTGACATAACCTTCTCTTCCTCATAAGCACTGAGATACTTCCCAATGCTATGGACACCTCTCAGTTGTGGAAAAAGATTGACTTTGAATGGGAGAGACTTGGAATTCAGCTTTTTGAATGCTTGCCTCATTTAAGGTAAACTCTTTCTATATATGTATAAACACATAATATCCAAATGTATTGTTATATGAATACATGTTGTTATATTGCATATTAATGTTTTATTAAATGCAAATATAGATTTGAAATTTTCACATCTTTTCTAAAAAAAATCTAATTTGACAATTATTTAAATCTAGGATTATATTGTTAAAAATGTAGTGTTACTAGCAAACAAAATAACTTCACAACTTTCAGATATAATGCAATATTGACAAAACATGTTGAAGTATCTAAAAAGGAAAGAAGGCGATCATATGACTAATAAAACTCCACAGATATTTATTTTTTTCCCACCTGTCTCTCTGTATTGCACTGAATTTGGCATTATTAAGTGTGACATTTCACCTATCATGTTTTAAGTCTTTTAAGGAAAAGAAAAAATAATTTTTCTCTTTAGGAGTAAGGGACCAATGTTATGTTGCTATGGTAACTAAAGTTGTAAAACCTTTAGAGAAAGCTAGTTCTTTTAAAGTTGCCATAACTTGGTAATCATGCATGAACAATACCATTTGTTTGAAATGCACTCATCGTTGCATGATTATAATTGTCCCCAGAATGCTCCAAAACATTTCTAGAAGAATAACTTTCTAAAAACCTTTAAAAAAATTAAAAAGCCAAATCTTTATTACTTTATTAAGAAAGTTATTTCAAGCATTTTACTGATTTAGTATACTTTATTTCCCAGTGATGTATGCATGTGTAGAATCTTTTGTATTGAGAAAGAGTACACATCACTTATAGCTAGGCAGAAATCGGTAAAATATTTATCAGTCATGTTTATATGTACTGATTGGGTTTTGTGTGGAGGAGGAAATCAATATTTTTAGTAACTCATGTTCTGTTTTTACTGCCTACTTGATATCACAGATGTATACTACAACTTTAATGTATAAAATGTAATGATTATGTTATATATGTGTGTTAATATTTAATTGTCAATTAGTTATTCTGTTCTTTTTATAAAAGTAATACTCTCATCTTATTATCCTTATTTTATATTGCTCTTTATTTAATTTTATTAACTACAAACTAGAGACAATATCACTACATTCCTTCGAAGCTCAGTGGAAATATTTACACTCGTTTCTGCTTTTAGAAGCAAAATACAACAGTAACCTCCCAGAGTCTAATGTAGCAGTTCTCAACTATGCACATAGATTTTTTTCCATGCACAGACTTCGGTTTCACAGTCTTGTACATTCTAATTAAATAGGCTTGAGGTGGTTCTCTGACATCTATATTTTGAAAGTTTCACAGGTACTATGGGTAGCACCATCACTTTTTGATGTTCTTTGGACTAAAGCATAAGAAAGGAAACATCCTTTTAAATACTGTGAACATTGCTGAGCATTCTGAAATCGCAACATGTCAGACACGCTAAATCTTATACTAAAACTTTGTGGTTCTGGAACCTTAATAGTACTTCAAAGTAAACCTTAAAAAGATTCTCCTGAACAATACTGTCTTTTCTACAGAGTTTGTCAAAACCTTTTGGCCAGAAGATTACTCTAGGATTGTGGGCAAACCAGTGGCCCTCACACAAGATGGAACCTACAGCCTTGCTGTTTGAGCCTGCTGGGTATATTTTAATTTGTTTTTAATTGAGCTAAGCATTTTTAAACTGTCAGAATTTAACTTTTACCATTCAGCTTCTAGCTTCCCTTGGAGAATGAGAAGTTCTGGCAATGTAGGGCCTGCTTTTGCATTGAGGCTGGGCTTTGTTGCCCCTTCATATGCAGTTGGGCTCTTCTGGTTGCCAGAGCCCTCACCTTTCAACCCTGGGGGAGGGGAAAGGTGAGACTCACATGTATCCCTCTTTGTAAGAGCTGGCTTCCTAAGCAAGTGGTCTATGCACTTGTATTGGGCCCTAAAATTTAGGTAGTCAGTCCTGCCACTCACTCATGTCTGTGACCTTCTCCTGTGGGATTTGGGTGTGCACTCCTGCACCAGCCATTGTCTTTTCCAGCTTGCTAAATTTCCAACCACTTTTGCAATTTTTCTAATGTCTTTCCCTCACAGGAAGCCATATCAGAATCACCAGCCTAATCCAAGTGTCCATTTTCTGAGCTCCCACAGCACAGATTTATTTCTGAAATGAAATGCTCATGACATTCTATTGAAAACATTTTGTATTTCTCTTGCTGAAACCAAAGGCAGTTTCAGCAAGAAACTGTGAACTAGGCATGTGAACATGTGCACATGCGAACTACGCATGGACAGAGAAAAGGTTGAGAGCAGCAGTATGCAAACCCCATAAGGTCAGGGAAAGTGTCTCCTATCATTCATTCATCCAGTCACACGTGCACAAAGATATATTGAGCTCCACACGTCATATCTGTGGTATTTTGATGACTATCATGATGGGGATAAAGACAAAGTGTCTGACCTCAAGGAACTAGCTTGTTAGTGTCTGGAACATAATAGGTATTAATAATAACTGAATTAAACTTGTTATAGTACCAACAGTTTCGTATGCCCACTGCACAGCAATAGTCCAGTGTACTGAGACAACAGGGTTTGTAGCAGAGAAAGAGTTCAATGATCACAGGGCACCAAGTAAGGAGATGAGAAGACTTACGCGCATCTGCCCAAGGAGTTATAGATTGCAGTTTCTAAGTTGATTGTGGAGGATGAGGGGCTGGGAAATTGGAGTCATTGTATGATAAGGGAAAGGGGAATGAAATCATCAGGATGTGGAAATTGTATTCTTCGGTGAGTCAGCTTTTTGTGGGGTCCCTCAGACCGGTTGGCAGCAGTAGTTTCACTGGTGTGCAGGACCTTTAAAAATATCTCAAATGGAAAACTTAATGTTTCACAATGTTTAAGTTATTATCAACAAAGCAGTTCAAAGGTGACAAATTCTATGTGACTCTGGAGCAGGAAGCAGAGAGCAACTATGAGGAATCAGGTCAGAGAGCAAGCTGACCTAATGGTTGTTGCTGAATGTGCTGCAAGTTTGGTTTATGTTTGTTTCTCCACTTCATTCCCTGATTAATTTTATATGGTTCATAGGGAAAGTTTCAAGCATTTTTGTTTGTTTGTTTGTTTGTTTGTTTGTTTGTTTGTTTTTGAGTCAGGGTCTCACTTTGCTGCCTAGGCTGAAGTTCAGTGGGAAAATCACAACTTAAAAAAGCCTCCAACTCTTGGACTGATACAGTCCTCCTGAGTCACCCTCTAGAGTTACTGAGATACAGGCACTTGCCACCACACTTGGCTAATTTTATTATTATTATTTTTTGTAGAGATGAGGTCTTGCTATGTTGCCTAGGCTGGTCTCAAATTTCTGGGCTCAAGTGATCCTCCTCCCAAAGTGCTGGAATTATAGCATGAGTCACTGCACCCAACTCAAACTCTTGAAATCAAAAGAAAATTGCCATTTCTGAGACATTCTGATGCTTAATTTTTTTACTCTGTTTTCCCTCCTGCTATGAAGATACAGTGATCAATTTGCTGCAGGTTTAGGATAGAAAACTGCATCAGCTAATCTTTTTTTAACTAAATATTTAAGTCAAAGCTAAAAGTTTAGCAGAAGATTGGATATGAAACTGTCATAACAGAAGTGCCTCACTTAGGAGTGAGGGTAGGGATAGAGTAGAGAAGGGGAAAAAATGAGTGAGTATATACTTGCAATTGTTGGGGGAAAAATAGGCCAGGGAAGATTTGTGTAGAAAAATAAAGCACTAGAATACACCTTATCCATATAAATTCCCTTAATATTCCTCAATAACAACAGCAGCAACAGAAAATAAGCATGGGAGAAAAACTTAGCAGTTCAAGTCAAGATACTATGTGAGTCAAAGAATGATGAAAGTGTTCTCAGACACTCCAAGAAATATATGTTAAGTTCTTAGTTCAGATCACTGTGAAAAGTGTATAGCTTTATTCACTTAGAAAGAGAACCCTTATAACATGGAGCTTATTTTTTTGTCTTGTGCAGAAACAGGAGAAAAAAAAGAAATGAGGCAAAAGAAAAAAAATGGGGGCAAGTAGAAATTCATTTGGAGCACAGATTGTAAGTAGAGCCAATTTTCATTTTTAGAGCTATCCATCCATGTGACAGCCACTGAAACACTTTTGAGGATAAATTAATGCTTTTGGGGTGGTCTTAATACTCTTCAATGATGTTCGTTTTAGAGCTTTCTCTCCTTTGATTCTGAGAGTCTAGTTGCACAAAATTTGGATTACTTCATTGTTAGATGAAATATTTTTATATATCTATTATCTCATTTTACAAAGAGTTGCTCCAGTTATAAATGTTATTTTTAAACTCTGAAAAATAAAAGAGAAAGCTAGCAGTCTGAACCTTAAATTTTCTTTCTTTAAAAACAATTCATACTCAATAGAAAGCACATGGCAAACAGAAGAAATCATGGAAAATTAAATGTTTTTAAATTACTTTCTCCTTTCAAAAAACCTATTCACATTTTGATATATGTTTTTCCAGAGTTTAATTACATATCTTTTAAAAATATTTTCTGTTGTCAATAGATATTCTTCTATACAACAACTTAAGATGCACAAAGTTCCATCACTTAAGGTAATATGATTTACTTACTAATTCTCCACCCTTGAGTATTAGGCTGCTATAAATTCATCATTAATGTAACTAACCTTCATCCTTTTCTCTGTAAGTTTCTGTGAAACTCTAAATATTTGGGGGCAGTAATTTCACAGAACTCCACATGTTTTCTGAGCTTAATGCAGTTTTCTTAATTTTTTTATAGAAAAGTAGTGTGTATTTGAATGAGAGGACTTATATCTACATTGTAAACCAGCATTAAAGAGCATTGCTCTTTTTTATTCTATACCAAATAAATAATTTTTGTGCAAAATAACTTGCAGTTTAAATTTACATTATTTTAATTATTACTGATTTACCTTCTTAACAATTACTTATTTTTTTAGATTTCTAATTTATGCTTTGTGTACATCTACTATTGTTTGGCTAGAGCATTGTAATATTAAAATTAGCTCTTTCTTATATGTACTTTATTCCAAGATTATTAACTTTCTTTTTTTTTTTTTTTTTTTTTTTGAGTTGGAGTCTCACTCTGTTGCCCAGATTGGAGTGCAGTGGCCGCTTCTGGCCACCGCAGCCTCGCCTGCTGGGCTCCGGCGATCCTTCCGCCTCAGCCTTCCGAGAAGCCGGAATTACAGGCATGCGCTACCACGCCCGGCTGATTTTTTGATTTATTGTAGAGATGAGGTCTCACTGCCCAGGCGGGTCTCGAACCCGCGGGTTCAGGCAATCCACTCACCTCAGCTTCCCAAAGGCGCGGGATTACAGGCTGAGCCACCGAGCCCGGCTTATTAACTTTCTACATGATATATTTGAATCTCAGTAGTTGGTGTGTGTTTGTTACCACAGTTTGATATAATAATAGCATTTACTGAATACTTTCTAAGTGCCATACTTTGTACTAAGGCTTTTAAGTGTATATAATGGTAAAAATTTATTATAATCTTACTTAGATGCTCTTATTATATTCATTTGCAACCAGGAATCATAAAGACAGAAAAACATTGGAGGTGTTTTCAGAAGACAGAGATCAGGTGGAAAGTAGAACCAAAGTGAGGGTTGCCCAGTGAGAGCTGGAACCACAGACAGAAGAGCAGTCCAGCAGAAGCTGGAGCTGTGAAGGAGACAGAGTTCCTCTCTGCAGAAAAGCCTCCAAGGGGGAAAAAGCTGGTAGCTGGAGTAGAAGTGTTTCTACACTTATCCCTTCTTACCACCTTCCAATCTTATTTTGCTTGTACCTTTCATCTTTGAGCAGAAGAAGCTAGCTGACAAGGAGACTGGGAAGCAAGAGTAGAACAGTGAAAAAACAAGGAAATGTGAGCCAAAAGGCAAATGATCAGTATTCATACTGTCATATACTGTCATATGATGTGATCTATTATAGTGTATGTTTTGTATAAGTACTGATGTATATGGGATCTTTTTAACAGTGATATTCTTATACTGGTACGGTAATTTTTGGTGGTTTTCATTTTATATTTTAATATCCATAAATTTAATATTCAATTTATTTCTTATTTTGTTCTTTTTCTGATATATTATTGGCTATTTTTGCCTGTGTACTCTTCCAAATGAAATATAGAATTACTTTTTCCAAGGTCCTAAAAAACCTACTGTTAAGTTTAGAGATGAAGTTCAAAAGTGTAGGAAGTAACTTAAGGGGGAAAAGTATGGATACTTTGCTAAACCTTAATAACACTTTTTTAAAATCTCCTGTATAAATAGATTACAAAGATGTTAGCTCTGGCCAAATGTGTGAATTTAATGCATTCCCAACAAAAACATCAAAAATAATTTTTTAAAGACATTTGCAAAATGATTCTGAAATTTACGGGAAGACAGTGGGAAAAACATTTTGACAAAAACTAAAATAAATATGTGTTTAAGTGTCCTTACATTAAAACATATTATAAAGCAACAATAAGTAAAATGGTATTAGAAGACTCTGATTTCTTAAGTTTTTCTAGGCATTTTTTATTGCTTTGGTAATTATGATCTCTTGTTTTCCTCTTTTATCTTCTAACATATGTACCTTAGTCCTACCACCATAATTGTTCACTGTATTTTTATTTTTCATGATTATTGGCTGTTTAGTTTTATGGTTTTGGGGTTTTTTTTTTTTACTTTTGTTAAGTTTTTTTTTGGTAAATTATATTTTTCTAAGAAAACAGCAATTTTACTAACATTTTCAACTTATCTTCATGTTGTTTTTGTAAAATTTAAAAATCCCTTTCATGTCTGTGATATTTTCACCTTATCTTATTCCTAATTTGGTGTGTAGGCCAAATAAAATGCTTTTGTTTCAAGTGACAGAAAACTGAACTCAAATTGGCTTAAGCAAAAGTGACAATTCATTAATTTGCTGAAAATTTAGTTAGATCTCACTCTGAGCATTACTGAACATGGGGGCTCAAAATATGTCATAGAAAAATCCATTTTCCCCTTTCATATCTACTGCCTCTTTTTTGCCTACAGTCTCACATGTCTCTCAAGACGGCATCCAGGGTCTCCCAAGATCAGAAATTTCTAGCTTCAAATAAAGTATAAAAGAGCAAAACCTTTAGCTCCAGCAAATAGGCTGAGTCATTCTCTTGGGATCAGCATGGTCTGTGTTGCTATACATTATCGGATTACTATAGGCAATGCTGACTGGTTTAGGTCTAAATTATATGCTCATTCTCTGGGATTGGGGAGTAACTCTTGTAGGGTGGGAGTAGTCATCAAATGAATATAATCACTATGGCATTGTCTCTGTGTGTTTGTTTTCATTTTTTAGTGATAAGACTGGCTTGATGGTTCATCTGTATTATTGGCTTTATTCCAAAGAATAAGTGTGCTTGGATTTACTTGAAAAACTCTTTCTACCTTAATAAACCTTTTTATCTGCTTTCTTTAGTTTTAATTTATTGGCATCATACTAACTTCTTGACTTGAACATCATAAGTTCCTTATCTATTAATGTATCCATTTTTAAATTAAGATTAAAACCAACCAGATAATAGCAGATTAAGCATAGCTTTACAGATGGATTCAGGTCTAGGTAAGTCTCAGCATCTTATTTATTTCAACTCTGCTTTCTCTTGCTGAACAATTTTCAATTATCATGGCACACACCAATACCAATGGAGAGAGTTCATCAAAGTCAACTAGAAGAATATCAGTTTCCTATGAAAGATGCATAGGAAAGTGAGACCCTAAGGGAGCCAATTCTGAACTTCTCCAAAGACGATATTACTTACAATCATGAATTGGGGGTTCTTTTGGTGTAGCATAAGGTAGGTTACAAAATGAGAATAATGGATGTGATGCACATAAAATTCTTCATTGAAATGAAGAACACAATGAGTCTAATGCAAATTATCTATGCAAATATACATTAAGCTATTTAATGTTCAGTTTATAAAGTAGAGTTCTATACCAATATACTTGCCCCTGTGTTTGTGATGATACATCTTTAACTTATAAATATATGCTAAACACTCCCTATTTACCCCTTAGAAAATAATAATTGCTTAATATTAAGAATAATCACCCTTAGCTAGAATGAGGCATAATAGAGTGAGCAGTTTATAATTCTTTTATTCAGGCATTTAATTTAACTAAAAACAGTGATGGCATTTGTCTAGGACAACATTTTTTTTTATAGAAATAACAGCAGGGAAGGCCTTATAGGCATATGTTTCTGAATAACCCTGACTTATTTCTCACTGAATATTTTTGAACATTTTCTTTAAATTATGCTGCCAAACATCACCAGATCCTGTCTTATTTTTGCACTCTAAAAATCTGTATAACCACATTTCAATCTTCCAAATAAAATGAAGTAATCATGTATCAGTGTTTGCTTAATTATAGTCAGGAAGTGAGCCACTTGGACACAGCTGGCACTGCCTGTGAGTAAATGAGGAAGACACAGGATGAAACACCTTTCACTTCCCAATGCAGTCTGACTATAGCACAACCAAGGTTAATTTACAAAACAGCATGGCAGTTAACCCCGATCATGCTTCAACACATTAATCTTGTGTCTAAGTGGCAGACTGTGGAAGATCTCAACTCACACACCTTATGAAAACACTCTACATAAACAAGAATGAGGTGAAATTTATAAATTATATTCCAATACAACTTTCTGCAGAGTGGTTAAGATCATAGCTGGTAGAATCAGAATTCTTAGGTTTGAGTTCTGCTTGTGTCCCATGTGGCTTTTCATGACCTTGTGTAGTTGCTTTATTTCTCAAGTTTCTACATTTGTAAAATTGATATAATAATAGAATCTACCTCATAAACTTATAAAGATGATTGAATGAGATAATATGATCTAAAACCCTTGTAACCATGTCTGTCCTAGAGTAGGGGCTGCTTTTCTACATTTATTTATATATTTATGGATGTATTTATATTTAGTGAAGCTGCTCACATATGTCCCTACCTTTGTCTAATGTTTTGGGTGGTTATGCAGTTACAATATATAATACTCAGATATTTAAAGCAATGAAGCCTGTAATTTAAAAGGACAATTCCCCATGCTTAATCAGAAACAAAACCAAAAAAAGGCAGGCATTAGGACTCCTATGAATTGGACAGAGCCTCAGTCTTTGGAAGAAAGTGCTGGAGATAACAGGAGCAAGATTTTGGTGTATGATGACTCAGGGAATCAGATATTTTCAGTCTTGAGAAGGTAACTCTAAAAAACAATAGGCAGAAACACTGAAAATAAACTCTGGAGGGATGGAATGGGTAGAGAAGTAGATGTGACTTCCTGGTTCAAGCCAGAATGCTGCAGAAGCTCTGTGGGACTCTATTACTGTGAAACACTGTTGTTCCCTGATTTCTAGAACTCTACATCCTAGGACTGTGCTGCTTTATCCCCTCAACAACAATTCCTGACCCTGCTATCTGACTTCAGAGTAGCAGAACTGATCAGCCTACCCTGCTGCTTTCTTGCTCATAATGTTTGACAACTGAGCAGAAATTGTATAACCCTGATGAGGCATGCAACACAGTCATGAATGTGAAATTCTTCAGGCAAAACCTTGGGAGCAGGAAAGCCATACACTTCCAAAAATGTGCAGGGAGAATGAGTGGGAGTTTCTGTAGTCCATGCTCACTAGATATTATTTTCTCTGCGAAAAGCAACTGCCTATAAAGAGCCTTCTTAAAGTTGTAGCCCAGGTTCAGTCTTTAGATTGTGGAAAGGCAGGACAGAAGCCAAAGGGTTAAGATCTTAGCATACTGCTACAAGGGTGACAAGTCTATAAAGGCTAGTTGTTGTTTTATCATCATCATTATTATGACTGAAGTGATAGAGAAGCCTTTTAAAAAGACAGAAGAAATTAACTGCAGAGGGTTTTTTCCAGAGCATTGGAGAAATCAAATCTCCCCAAGAATAGTATTAAAACCAGTTGGTACTTAAAGTGAATGGAGTGACTGAAGCAAAATTGGACCACTTTGGAAAAAAAGTAAAAATTGTCATTGCCTGGACATTTCCTTAGACTCTCAGACTCCTCTCCACTTTCACCCTCCATACTCTAGTTTCTCCTTGACTTGTGGGATTCTTCTCATTGGCAGCCACTCACGGTTCCAGACCCACTTGGCTTGGAATCTTGGCTCACACTTCTTGTCTTATTCCATTTAGACTTGTTAACAAGAATTCAGATTTTCTACTTCATGAATAACTTATAAAGCACAAAGCATCCTAACACTAGAAATTGTCCCCAGTATTCCCTCTCACAGGTTTAAGTGGATCCTTAGGAATTCCATTATAATAAACCTGACAAAGATGGCCCTAGGAAAAGAACATGGCATTTCAGCACTGCCAGTGTCAACAAACAACTAAGTATTACCAATATCTGGAAAATTTATGAGATTGAGAAATCTATGCTGGCTTAAAAAGAGACTATGCTCTAGAAACAACGGACTCAGTTTATATCAATCCCAGTAAGGAAGAATGGAATATTTCTATTACAGTCCCATTGTACAGCACTGTACGGACACTTGTTGATTTTGAGTTCAATCATACTAAATCAACATTTTTGTTTCTCTTATTTGTTTTGTTTGTTTTGTTTCAATTGGAGTCTCACTCTGTTGCACAGACTGGAGTGCAGTGGTACGCTCACTGCCACCCCAACGTCCACCTGCTGGGCTCAGGTGATCCTTCCGCCTCAGCCTTCCAAGTAGCCAGAACTACAGGCATGTGCTACCACACCCGGCTAACATTTTTTTATTTATTTCAGAGATGAGATCTTGCCAAGTTGCCCAGGCTATTCTTGAACTCGTGAGCTCAGGCAATCCCCTCACCTCAGCCTCCCAAAGTGCTAGAATGATAGGCTTGACCCACTGCTCCCAACCTGTTTCTTTTAAAGAGTCCAAAAGAATGAATTATATATATTTCATCAAAATGTGGACCAATATAGTAGGGGGAAAAAATGAGGCAGAATCCCTTGCTCAATGCTGCCAAACAAAAATTTTCAGTCTGTGAGACACCACTCTTCAAAAAATAATTCCTCCAGGAAACTAGTGTTACTTTATATTGGTGGAATCTACTTTGTTGATTTTTACAAATTTGAGATAAGGATCATCTAAAAAGTGAAAATCATGTCTTCTGACTAATCTCTTTACCATAATGCCCACCCCTACCCCCATGTCGGCTTCAAATACAGTCCTGTGTTAATGTTAGTTAAATAAATTAAGCTGGCCCAATTTCCTCATATTGTATTTACAGATGAAAAAAATGAAATTTAGTAGTGTTTGATATGCTAGAGATTATGATTTTGTTCAATGGCAAATTCCAGAGTCGTAGAAGTTGTTATATTCTGGTCTGCAATCATTTGACTTTTTCAGTAAGTTACAATGGTTTTCAGCCCTGAGAGCACATCAGAATCAAAGAAGCTTTGTAAAACTCTGATGACAAAGCCACACTTTTACTCATCAGTTACTTAGAATGAGTATGCTTAAAGTTCTCTTGCAGATTCTAAAATGCACTAAAGTTGACAAGCATTGTGCATGTGTGTCCACATGGAGGTATGCAAGGGATGATTTATTTAGGAGTAAATGAAGAAGCACTAGGATTCATCTGGCAGGTGTGTAGAATGGATTTGGATAGAAACTGAATGACAGTAAAGAGGCCAGTCACTTGTACAGTTCACTAAACAAGAGATAAGAAAGGAATGAACTCAGATGGTAGCAGTGGCAATGTCATGGAAGAAGTAGGAAGGATAGATGAGATGATTATAGAAATAGCTCCACAAGATTTGGAAACTGATTGTATGTGAATGTTACAGGGGAGAAAAACTCCAGGGCCTTGACAGTTGTGCCTAGCCTGATTCCAGGAATAATTTGTTACCCACATGTGGTAAATTAACACTTTGAGTGACAGTGTACCAATTTGCAAATTACTTCTTTCAGGACATTAATGACTGAAGAGTATAATCACATGGCATTATTTTTATTGGCATTAGCATTAATAAATATTTCATGAGCAACCAAAAATTACAGTGCCTATACTGAGAAGAATAGATATTGTTCCAAAATATGAAATCCAGATCTCAGACTCACCAGTGCCAAAAATGCTCTAAATATGTATAAAGAAAATAACAGTTCATTTGAGTAGATTAATTGAGATGAGTCGCAATTATGCTTAATGTTAAGTAGTTTTGTTTATGTAATTATAAATTAGAGGACTTGAAGAATTGAGCAGCATGAATTCTAGCACTATTTAACTGCAGCATTGGGGGAGTTAAGCTCACTAGGTCTCAGTTGCCTTATCTGTAAATTGAAGAAAGCAATATTTTATCCACTTGAAAGCATTAGTCAGAACCAAATTTCTTCTTATTGTAGGTTTTCCAGTTAAAAATAAAATGCAAGGTGAAATAATATGGAAAGGAAACTGAACAGGGAGTCTACTATCTTGTGATCCAGTCTATGTTCCAAATGATGTGTGCTATGGTCTACCTTTTTGTGCCCCCCCAATTTATATGCTAAAATTCTAATTCCCATGGTAATAATATTAGGAGGTAAGGCCTTTGGGACGTCATTAAGTCTTGAGAGCAGAGCCCTTATGAATGGGATTAGCACCCTTATAAAATAGGCCCAAGGGAGCTCATTTGCCCTCCATCATGTGAAGACATAGCAAGAGGATGCCATCTATGTACCAAAACAGGCTCTCCCCAGACACTCAATCTGCTAGTACCTGGACCTTGGACTTCTTGGTCTCCAGAACTGTGAGAAATAATTTTCTGTTATTTATAAATGACTTAATTTATTGTATTTTGTTACATCAACCCCAGTAAAAACAAGATAAGAAGTATACTAACAATCTCTACTTTTATTTTTGGCTCTAAAGTCAACATTTAATATCATGGACTATGACACTTTCAGGAAGATGGGTGCAGCAAGATAGCAAGGGGCATTAGCATACTAAATTTCTAGAAAATTGAGAAGACAGAGTCCTGGATGAAAAAAATAAAAAAAATAATAATAAAAGAGCAGGGGTCACAAAATTGCTTCTGAGCCTTTTTTCATGAACTGATGAAAGCATTCGAAGCTCTGTGGTATCATTAAGAGGCCATTGTATAATACTTTTCATTTTTATATGAGTGATTTTGTTGTCATTTTCAAATTTAGGAGATCAGACTTTGTTTTAGGGAAAAATGTTTTTAAAAAATTTACCAAGGAAGTCTTCTGCTCCATATAAATGCTAGGTTTGCAATAAAGATGGCTCTTTATTTTGTGGCATTTTTTGAAGATTCCTTTTCACCATGCCTGCATAGGTATGTAAGTAAAATAAATTAATGATTTAATAGGATTGAGTTGATGAAGTGCAGCAATAAATACTGTCAGGTATAGGAATAATTCAGTCTTTTACTTTAGCCTCTCCAAAGCTATAACACCAGAGAGAAGTAGTCACACCTTCAGCAAGCTTTAGAAAATGCCTTCATGCCATTAAGAAGGCTCTGCCAAATTTTTCAGTGAATTATGAAGTGAACCAGATAAAATAACCCAGGCCATCAAACATCACCAAGACAGTACTGAGTGGCTGGTGAGCACCATTTCCCAGACACTGTCATTTAGACAAGTAAAACAGAGGATTACATAAAATGTAAATACAAAATGATAAAAATCTTAGCATCAGGATCACTGTTTCAATAAAGTTACTTTGAGGAGAAAAAATATAAAAATAGAATTCTTAAGGGCATGATACTGAGTTCTGGTAAAATTTACAAAATCATTTTATAGGAAGTTATTCAGATAGTAGGATAGAGATAATTCTATAAATATTTATTGAGCACTTACTGGGTGCCTTGTTGAGGTTTACATGGCTGGAGAAAGAAAAACAATTAATGAAGCAAATTAGATAATATGTTAAAAGGGAATCTGCAATGGATGAAAATAAGTAGAGTGAGGATCTGAGGTTTTGGCTTTACCCAGAGGAGGAAATAGAGTAGTTAGGGTAAGTCTCATTGAAAAGTGAAACATGAGCAAAGACTCGAGAAATCTGAGGTTATTAACCAAGTGGTAAGTGAGGAGACACATTTCAGGCAGAGACCCAAGGTACTGAAAGGAGAGTGCGAATGACTTGTTGAGAAAAAGCAGCAAGTCTAGTGCAGCTGGAAAAACAGCACTGAGTGGGAAAATTGCAGCCAACCAACAAGGTCACAGAGCAGAGTGGGTGTGAGCACAACATATAATCAAGTCAGGACTGGAGGCCATCTTGGAAAGGATTTTGGCTTCTACTCAAGGTTTTAGCCAGAAGAGTGACATTATTGGGACAGAGGATTTAGAATATTTTGTTTAGAAGAGATGAGAGGTGCAGCAAGGCAACCTTTTAGAGGCTGTGGCAATATAGAAAAAGAAACCTGCATAACACTGATGAAGATGTGTTCCAAACTCATTGCCCATAACAACAAAGGGATGCATGGTATGAGTATGATATCTATACCTACTTCTCCAGTTGACTCTTATCCAAGTGCATATAAAACATGACAGATTTTAGAAGGGAGGAATAGAAATGCCCATACCTAGAGATTTGCTCCTTTGTCTTTAAATATCTTCTTCAAATAATTCACCCATTTTCTTAGTTCAGGCACTTCCTTTCTCTTCTTAATTCAAAGCCATATTGCTGGCCCCTTCCTCAAAGTCGAGCTCTAATTCCTTGCCTTCAAATACCAGACAGTTTCTATTTAGTTGTTCCCTAATCAATGTCTCCAAAATGTATCCTGTCACCACTCAATTTAATTGTCTCAGTCATGAACCCGTAATTTTGTCCATCAATCTGGCCTGAAATCAGAAACCTCTGATTCATAGCTCTTTATCTCATATATTTTGGCAATCTTTGAAAGGTTTTTAATGATTCCTTCAAAATATCTCTTGTATCAATGGTTTCTTTTGTTACCTACATCCACTACTTAAAGCAAAGTATAGATTTAGTATCCCTTATCTAAAATGCTTGGGAGCAGAAGTATTTTGAATTTCAGATTTTTTTCAGATTTTGGAAAATTTGCACATATCTAATAAGTTATCTGTGGGATTGAACCCAATTCCAAATACTAAATTCATTTATATTTTATATATACCTTGTATACATAGTACAAAAGTAATTTTATATAATATTTTAAATAATTTTCCGCATGAAACAAAGTTTGTGTGCATCGAACCATCAGAAAGCAAAGGTGTCACTATTTCAGTCACCATCCACATGAACAATCTGTGGTTGTTTGGCATCATCATCCTTTCTTATTCTAATTTTTTTTTTTTAATTTGAGTTAGTGTCTCACTCTGTCACCCAGACTGGAGTGCAGTGACACTGCAGCCTTGACCTGCTGGTCTCAGGCAAGACTTCTTCCTCAGCCTTCCAAGTAGCTGGAACTACAGGCATGCATCCCCATGCCCAGTTAATATTTTTGAAATTTATTTATGGTAGATATGAGGTCTCACCAAGTTGCCCAGGCTGGTCTTGAACCCATGGACTCAGGCAATCCTCTTGCCTCTGTGTCCCTAAATGCTGGGATTACAGCGTGAGCCACCATACCTGGCCTGATTCTAAATTTATGTGCTACAGATAAGCAATCATTTTTTTACAATTCATCACACATAAGTACTTAACAGTAAAAAATATGGCATATCATTAATACTCAGAAAAAAAATGTGTTCAGGGTAACAAAGGAGCACAGAAATATTGCCAAAAATACCTGTGTCAGCTGTTAAACAATAGCAACAACAAACAATGACAGGCTTTTGGTCTCCATGTCTGTCGGTACTCAAAAAGTTTAGAATTTTGGAGGATTTCAGATTTCTGAACTTCATATCAGGGATATTCAGCATGTACATCTCACCTCTCTATTACTAAAATAGTTTCCCAAGAGTTACCCCATCCATCCTACTTGAGTCCAGTCAAGACTTAAAAACACTATTTTCATTGGTACACAAAACATTTCAAAGGTCCACAATGTAAACACTAGCATCTGAAGAAGAGAGATCATTGTGTGCAAATATTGCTTGAAAAAAAAATACTCAATAGTTTTGATTGTATTAAAATTATGATTATCAAAAATATAATGATTAGAAAGACAGACAAACCAAAAACGGTAAATAAGAGTCTTTAAAAATGAGATTCCATGTTGTCACAATAATGTTGTAAAAGTTCCTTTCAGTGATGTCATTCACTGTAATGGACAGTTGGTTGGAGGTCAAATGGGTACCACTTTTTGAAAAGCAATCTATTAAGAGTCTGAAAAGTCCCATTGGCAGTATGAGTAAAGTGCTCTTTATTTTCTTAAGAAAGGACAAATCAAAAATGAGTTTATAAAATGAGTGTTTTCAAATATAGTTCAAAACCATAGAATGAGAAATTATATGAACATTTAACAAGTTTTTTAATGAAAATTATATATCCAGTGATTGATTTTTATCAACCATTAAACATATAGTTCTTGAAAAAATATTTAAAGGCATCGGAAAACACTTGTGATTTAAAAAAATATAAAATTATAAATATAGTATTATTAGTTCCTTATTGTTGCTGTAAAAAAGTACCACAAACTTAATTTCTCAAAACAACACGAATTTATTTTCTTATAATTCAGGGGGGCAGAAATCTGAAACGATTCTCACTGAGCTGAAAAAGTATTAGCAAGTTTGCTTCCTTTTCTAGAATCTCTAGAGAAGTTTTCTTGCCTTTTCTAGTTTCTAGAGGCTACCTGCATTTTTTGGTTCATGGCCCATTTCCATCCTCAAAGACACTAATTATTAGCCTTTATCATATTTTATTACTCTGATATTGACTCTTCTGACTCTCACTTCCAATTTAAAAGGTCATAGAATTATACTGGGCCGGCCCAAATAATCCATGATAATCACCTTTATCAAGATTTGTGTCTAGCAAACATAGTGCCACCTGTATGCTTAATTCTCTTTTGCCATGTAAGAGATTACTTGGCATATATAGCCTAACATATTTACAGGTTCCAGAATTTAGAACATAGATATCTCTGAGGGCCCATTATTCTGCATACCACAGTATGTATTAACATTTTATAACCTGTAAATAGTTTTACACTTATGAAATGATTTGAGGAAAATGTAATAAAATATCAACAGCCAACCCCAGTAATTGGATAACAAGTACTTTATTTTTTTCCTATACTCTTTCATATCTTTTACATTCAGTGTGGTGAGCATTGCGATCTCAAAAAGTAGAGAATCAAACCTTCTTAATGACCTTATTTTTGTTATTACAGCAATCAAAATTCCTTTACATGATTTTCAAGGCAAATATTTTCCAGTTTCTTATATCAGACTTTCACTGATACATCCCCACCTTCGGTCTTCCTCTTATGTTTTTCTTTTACTATATTCCTTTTACAAATACCAGTCATTCTTCAAGGTCTAGAATTGTGACCAAAAAGCTTCCTTGGATTATTGCAGCTCTTTCTCACCTAAAGTTCTATGACCCAGTCTGTACAATGAAATTCAACCGATTGCTTGCCACTGCAGTTTTGGAAGTTAGTATCTAGTTTCACTAATGAAACATGGTTTCTTGAAAGCCAGTAAT
Source organism: Cephalopachus bancanus (assembly GCA_027257055.1). Taxonomy (NCBI): domain Eukaryota; kingdom Metazoa; phylum Chordata; class Mammalia; order Primates; family Tarsiidae; genus Cephalopachus; species Cephalopachus bancanus. Next base: position 4,080,618 of record JAPVLO010000073.1, read on the forward strand.
ACTGTATCCTGTATTTTTTCATTTTGCCTTTAGGCATGCTAACAATATTATTTGCACTCATAGTCACTTGTTGAATTATGCTTCTGAGATTTTGGAGTAATATTTCTTTAATTTAAAATCACTTTTAATTTCTGGGGTTTTTTAAAATTACTTACTCAATAAAAATCCTTCTGCATGAGAAAAGCAAAACCCATTGTCATCATCTTCTGGCAGGTAAACACTTAAAACCATCACTTAATCTGCTCTTAATCCTGTAATTTCCTTTTCCCTTCCTCTTTCCTAGCCTATAAATGTGATTGTCACCTACGATTTAAAGCCTTCTGTATAGCCTTCCATCTATTTGTTTTCTGATCCCATTGAAAACTAAACTTTAAAATTCTATTATTATTATTATTATTATTTTAATTTCAGCTTCCTCCAGTTTCTGCTTTTGTTCTCCAACACTCTAGTGACAGTGATCTGACAGGTTACCAATGACCTTCTCATAGCCAAATCAAGTGGACTAGTTTTAATCTTCACCATACTTAGCCAAGCCACTCAGCAATACTCAACGATGATGATCATTATCTTCTTATTGGCACTCTTCTTTGACTTCTAAAATCTTCCTTTAACCAGACTCTAGTTTTGTTCCCATCTAAACCTCTAAAACATGGTTCACAGTGGTATGTTCTAAAATGATGGGAAGGTCCTATATCTTTATTGTCCAACATAGTAACAACATGACCACTGGAGACATAAAATATGGCTCGTGTAACTAAGAAACTGAAATTTGACCTTTTGACTTTATTTAATTTCAATCGATACTAATTTAAGTAGTCATATGTAGCTAGTGGTTACAATATTGGACATCACAGTTCTAAAACATGTGCTACTTTTTTTTTTTTTAGTTGGAATCTCACTCTGTTGCCCAGACCGGAGTGCAGTGACCGCTCCCAGCCACCACAGCCTCGCCTGCTGGGCTCCAGCAATCCTTCCGCCTCAGCCTTCAGAGTAGCCGGAATTACAGGCATGCGCTACCATGCCCAGCTGATTTTTTGATTTATTGTAGAGATGAGGTCTCGCTGCCCAGGCGGGTCTCGAACCCAGGGGCTCAGGCAATCCACTCACCTCAGCCTCCCAAAGGCACGGGATTACAGGCTGAGCCACCGAGCCAGCCATATGCTACTTTTGAGGGCTCCCCATTGCCAAAAAGTTCTTAAACTTTAACATGCATAAGATTCATTTGAATAGCTTGTTGAAAATGTTGACTTCTGGGTTCTCTCTCTCTCTCTCTCTCTCTCTCTCTCTTTCTTTCTCTCTCTCTCAAGCCAAGAGCTTACTGATCTAATTGTCTTTTTTTTTTTTTTTCAGATACTGAAGGTAAGTGGGCTAAATGAAATGATCATGTTTTCTTTTTTTTTTTTTTAGCGATGAACAGAGCCAAGTTAAGACTGTAATAGCCTTGGCCTAGTCTCATGTGACCAACTGATACACAGCAGACTCAGCTCCCACTACCTCCAAATTTAAAAGTATATCGACTTTACCTCTTTTGTAAAAAGCATTCTAAGCACTATCTTGTTCCCAAGTTTTATGGCGGAAAACTCAGATCAAGGAATAAAGACCTTTCCCTACTACTAATTTCAAGAGCAGAAGTCAACATGACACATAGTAGAAGCATATAGTAATTAACTTTATGATTAGAAAAATTTATTTAAGTCACATCCGTAGGTCAAATCTCTATGAGTAAGGCCCAGGAATATGAATTCTCAATCTTGGGAGAATTCTAACGGAAATTGTGGCCTAAAATTTAAAGTTCAAATTCCCTGCGGTATCCTAGAAAAGCTTTTCCAGCTCTAGTCCATCCAACTCTCCAGTTTCATCTTATATATCAACACCATGTTCTTCCCATCAACCTTTACTCTGTCAGATGAGCCACAGTAAACTATAATAGAAAAAGTTTCTGTTGATTGGAAATTTCTTACGTGCTAGACACTTATCATGTATATGACCATTTAATTTGTACACAATTTTATGACGTGAACATATTATCCACTATTTAATAAGTTTGAAGAATGAGCATTAGTTGAAGTAATTTATCTATTATTGTGTAACCACCAACTGTTATATTAGGAATTATACGCAGGAGCAATAAATTTGATATGCACAAAACAACACGAATAGATCCTAAAAACTTGTGCTGAGTAGAAAAAACATAGGTAATCCAATATGCGGCATCACTTACTAAAGTTTATAACTATACGCAAAACATCTATAAGACACATTTTACAGAATATATGCAGAGATGACTAAGAAAGAATGATCATAGATTAAGTGAATAAAAGAAAATCAATCAATAAATAAAACAAGTAAGGGCCTTGTTTGAGCCAATTATAATATACCATGACCTAGCAAAACAGAGGAAGAGAATTCTCTAACATTAGAATATGTTAATAAGGACAATTATACATTGCCCTCTGAGATTTTTAAATATAAAATTCTGACACTTGGTGTGCATAACTGAACGAAAGTACCAGGTGTTGAAAGTGAAGATTTTCACAACATTTCCCTTTTTGCCCACAAATACATTTATATTTCACTAGGGCAATGGGAGAACAGTTAGTTTTGTCAGTTGATGGTTTGCCCACTGTTTTTTTTCTTATTGTCTCAGTTGTTAATTACATGTTTAAGAATTATTTCTCTTAGAATAAAAATATCTGTAAAAAAGAACTGTTATTTAATTTGTTCAGGATATTCCTTAATTTATTCACTCAAAAAAATCATACTTATCTCCTAGAGATGTATTACAGAAACTGTGCTAAATTCTCTAATGAATGTAAAAAATAGTTCTGATTATGAAGTATGAAGTAGATGACCTTACAAAAACTGATTCTTTACCATCAAAGCTTATCATGTCAGCATCAAATTTATTCCTTATGTCTAGAACAATCAAATTTATGTTAGCACATGCATATTGTTTTAATTATATAATCCCAGTCCCTCATTCCAGAACAAAAACTATCAAAGGTCAGCTTAAACTGAAGTTTTAAATTATAGAAAGTGATAATAGAAAGATCCTATATGTAAGATGTTTGATACATACGAAATTATTATTCAATATATTTGTCAACATTTTACTTTCCCTTGGTGTTCATCTGCATATGTATTTCTCACAAAAATGACTGGCAAAAAGAGAAAGAGAATATTTAAAAAGTGATATCCAGTCAAAAGAAATCAGCATTCCTTTTCTTTGTTGTTGTTGACTGACTAAATCTGGTTCTAATACCAAGTGGAATTTCCAAACATGACCCTGGGGCAAGACAGAAAGCAAACATCAACATATTTCCCAAGGTATTAAAACTATCAGAAGGAAGTTCTAGTATTTCCTTAATCACACACAATGCAAAATGAATCAAGATATGATGTCATGCTTTATTGAAGTATTTATTTTCATTACAATTCACACAGTTCTTCAAGGTCAAAGTGACACTGGTCTTATTAGAAAATATGGGATTTACATTACATAAATCATTCTCTACTGTTTAGAAAACAAACCATGAATTTTCATGAATTTGGGACACAGCTCTAGTAACTAGATGGTATCAGAATTCAAAGATACGTGACAATATTTCTTTTTTAAGGCTTCATTGGAAAAAAAAAGTTAACTTTTGTGGTTATGCTGAAAAAAAATGCAAAGACCAGTACAGCCTATCCTTTTTTCTTTCAGAAGTTGTGGAGGCCTTTTTTTCAGCAGTGTGATTCCCTGACATCCCCCTACCCTGCCATTCTACTAAATTTCCTCTCACATCTTCTATCCAGCCCCCTCCCACATACACAGGACAGAAGTGGAACAAGTGGAGAAGAAAATGATGAGAGTAATGCCGAGGGAAGACAGCAGTGTGTTTAACATCACAAGATCAGAGGGAGCCCAGAAGCAGAACCTAGAAAAATCCTTTCACAGCATGCAATATAGAACAAAAATCCCCAGAAAACTCAAATACTACTATTATCATGTTTCAAAACAAGAAAGCTAAGAAAGGTGACAAAAGGACCCAAGAAAAGATAGCACACACTTTTAGCCACCTGTGTGTCGGGTAGAAAGTTTTCATCAAAACCCTTTAATTCTTTCCTTTGATGTATAAGCCCAATCAAGACAATAATATGTCCTTGAACCAAAATGAATCCTCTATGATAGACTATCACTCTGGGTGATAAACAAAGCTTTTAAAGACATAAACTAGCTCTGTAGGTGGCCTTCACTCACTCCAAGAAAGCTTTTGATTAAAATAAAAATGTATGTGGGAGCAAAGTTGAATAAAGGCATACAAAAAGTTTTATTCCGTTTGGGAGAAATAAACATGAAAATGAGACCTCTTCAATACCTCTACAAGAGTAGACAAATTGATCAAACCAGACAGTCAGAAAAAAGGAGAAAGAACAACCGCCCTTTGACTGCCTCAAGATTTTTGCTTTTAGGAGCATAGCCATCAAGGGTCGAGTTACCTCTAAATAATTCTTTTCTACAGTGTTGCCTAACTTGCTCAACAACAAATATGAACATCTGTTCAATGGGCTTAGCTTAGAAAGCTGAAAAGCAAACTAAAGTTAAAGGAAGCTTGTGACATCTGACCTAATGGCAATCTGAGGCAGCCGTCTCAGATGAAGAGATGAATACTGGTGCAAACCAAGCGAAAGAAATCAAAAAGCAAGAGAGAAATGGAAGAACAATGGGAAACAAAGGGACAAATTTGGGGCTGGACTTCAGCATGAAGAGAAGAACTTCTAATGGATAAAAAATTTCTTCCGGATAGTAACAGACAGCTACGATAAAAATGGAATATATTTCTGCCTACTAAGAATGGAAATATGGATAAACTAGTTACTGGATAATTCACAAAGAAAAGCAATAATAATTATTGTAAATTCAGTCACCTAGAAGTGTACTCTGTTAAGTGTTGAGTGTAACATAAACAAAACTTTCTAAAGACAGCTCTCATAAGATGAATTCACAGGCACAATTACTCGAAGCATAACCGTTTTTCAGACCAGAGCAGATTAGAGAAATTCAGAATTGAAGATACTGTTAGAAAACTCACCATTTGATTTTTCAGAGAGTACCAGAGTACTTAAAAATGGCAGAGAATAGTGACAAACCATTCACTTTGAGATCTACAAAAGTCCTTTTTTTATTTTTTTTAACCCTCAGAAACTGTTTGGGGAAGATAACAGGAAAGTGGTTGAATTTGGTTAAGTTTGGTTGAATACAATTAGTTATTTATTTTTTTTTTTTAGGACAGCGGAAAGAAATGAAAACTACATGAACTGGCATTTTTAAGCTACTACAAAATTCTGCTGGCAGATTTGATGGTTTGTAGAGCAAAGATAACGCAATCTGATTTTGCTGCAGAGAAAATATAAAGTAGAATGTTTTATTCTTTTTCATTTTAGCTTATTTTTTAACATTTTCTTTTTTAAAAATCATGGAGATACTGAAATACTATCATGTAAATATGATCGAATTTAGAAATTAATTTAAATATTCTCTTCTCATTTATCATCTCATACTGAAATTAAGGTGGATCAATAAAACACAACACATTGAACTCTAATTCTTCTACAGTTCAAATGATTGGGCCAATCCCTCAAATCATGTAAAACCAAATATTAACAATTCTTGATTTGTTTCAATAATGGGGTATTGGTAAGGCAAGAATAATTTAAATCAATATTCATTACTTAAACCTATTTAAACTCATTTTAAAATTTTTTTCTTATCAAATAATTCTTATTTTTGAAATCAGAATTGCTAGTGATCAGAGATACATTAGCACAATAATAACAGGAACTCTGTGTTTTAAAAACTCTTACACAAAATATATTTTATTGTTGAAAAGGGCCAAATGTTTGAGGGAAGCATCAAAAACAGCCATAATTATTAACATTCAAAAGGAAATCATTTATAAATGTATTTAAGCACTCAACTCTTTTTTTCAAATAATTGTAAAGATTCAGGATGATTGATTTTTGGTTTTGCTTTGAAAATAATATCAGTGTAGATGAATCATGAATTTAAAATAATCTTAAAAATACCTGACCCTCTCAATTTTTTTTTTAAACTGGAATACTAGGTAGAAATGTGGGAAACACAGATTACAAAAAGAAGAACAAAAATATCTACAAATATCCTAATCTCACCCATTAGAGACAACCACTATTACATGCCACTATATTTTCATGAAAGAGACAGTTAGAGAGAAAATTTTATAAAATTAGGGGCAGACTATTCAATAAAACAATGTATTCTTAGATAAAGGATATTTAATACTCTATGTCTTAATGTTAGTTGTAACAATGTTCCCAGTTAGCCATTTTGCTTAACAGTTTTTGAGTGTATGTTTTTGAGTCACAGTCATTTAATTTTTTGCAAGTTCATATCAGTTGCTATTTTTCTTAAAATTTTTTTCCATTGCTTTCAAACCTAAAAGATCACTAAAGAATTACATCAATGGTAGTGGCTTGATCAAAACTGTCCTTTGGAGTCACAGTTCTCAAATATTTAATTTCAGGTTCCCTTTATGCTTTTAAAAGTCATTAAGAATGCCAAATAACTTTTGTTTATGGTGCTTATACATGTCCATAGTTTTCATATTCAAAATCAAAACCAAAAAATTTTAGAAGCTATACTTATTAACTTATTTAACACAAATATTTTTTGGGTGAAAACAGCAATATTTTCCAAAGCAAAAATATTTTTGAAGAAAAGTTTCATTGCTTTTTTTTCTTTTTGAAAATCTCTTTACTATCTGGATTAATATATGAAAGCTAGAGTCTAATATTGTTTTTGTATTTAATGTGTTATATAATGTTTTGGTTAAAATATAGGAAGAAAATCATGCTTCACACAGACATGTAGAAAAAAAATAAAGAGTATCATAGTAGTCTTTTCTAGTAATTGTGGATATTCTTCTTTGATACTACTCACACACACACACACAAACCATATAAATTTATATACACTGGTTTCTTAAAAGTTAATTGCAACTAGGAATTTGATACCATGTCAATAAACCTTTATATTGTTTCATTAAAATCCATTGACTTATCTTGCACTTTGAATGGTGTTTTACCTTCCCTTACCTGTCTTTTAACATCATTCATTGGACTTTGAAAAACTTGGTTCCCTGAGTTACACAGATCTTCCAGATGTTGGCACATTTCATTATAAAATATTTTAAAATTTCATTTATTGCCATTATCTATCTTTTAAAATAGTTTGAGTAATACATACAACTTTTCAAAATTATAATTTTCATTTGAAAACTTAATTTTTTATTTGTAGTAAATACAGTTGTTTTCCTTGAAATGATAGACTTGTTTCTTTAATTCCAAGATAAGTCTGCCAAATACCCGACTGTGAATAACCATAGTTTGTCTATTAGTAATTGTTTCAATTAAAAACAGTTTGCCATGAAAAAAGTGACTTGGTCAGCTGAATCACCTATCTCACTCAAAGTTATAGCTAGAGTATTTAAGCTCCATATATAATTTGGCTGTCCACAAACTTTCTAATGTCTCTCTTTTTTTCTGTTTTTTAGAAAGTAGGATTTATTGAGAGGACAGAAATACTCTCAGAGTGGGGTGGGGGGGGGGGGGGCGGGGGAGAACTCAAGGGAGTTGCCCCCTAATGGCTCTTCTAGGTAGTCTTTCTCTAGTTAACTTTGCTTCAGCCATGCAGGGTTCTGGAATATTTTTCTAACACATCAATCATGTGTCTGCCTCAGGGCCTTGGCATTTGCTTTTTTCTCTGCCAGGAATATTCTTCTCCCAGGTAGCAGCATGATTTATTCTCTCAGTTCTTTCAGGTCTCTGCACAAATTTCACCCTATTGGAAAGTTCTTCCTTGAACTATCAAAAATAACTACTCATTCAATTCTAGCACTCATTCCATTTGCTTGGCTCTATATTTGTCCATGTGATACAACATCACCAGCTAACAAATATTTACTTGTCCATTTACTTATTGTCTCTTCCTCTTTTAACGTAATTGTATTGAAAGCAGATACTTTGTTTCAACATTATATATTTAATTAATTTTACATGTGTATTAAAAAGCATTTTGATGCTATCAACTAAAATTAGCACTTTTTTTAAATGTCTTTTCTTAGCAAACATAATATTTGGAAATCCTACATTCATTCTTAGGATTGCTACTGAAATTTTTATTGGTCTAAGAATTTCAAAAGTTTGATTTTGTTTGTTTGTTTGTTTGAATCGATGTCTCACTCTGATGTTGAGGCTGGAATGCAGTGGCATGATCATGACGATCATGGCTGATGGCAGCCTCAACTTCTTGGGCTTAGGTGATCATTTTGCCTCAGCATCCTAAGTAGCCAGGACTGCGGGCATGAATCATCACACCTGGCTATTTTTTAAAATTTTTAGTAGAGGTGAAGTTTTGCTGTATTTCTCAGACTGTTTTCAAACTCCTGGGCTCAAGCAATCTATCCGCCTCAGCCTCCCAAAATGCTGGAATTACATGAATGAACCACCACACCCAGTCAAAAGTTTGATCTTAAACTTCTACATATCACAAGGTTCTAGGGAGATTCAGGGAAAAATCAGACTGAATATCAAAGTGGGACAACACCGTAATGACCACCATATTCATTTAAATATTACTTTTATGAAATAACAACATGAGTTTTATATCGTCTAAAATCTTATAATTCTGTTAACTTTCAAAAATCTCAGATGGAAAACTTCTCAGTAACTTTTATCTTCTGAAGGGCATTGTTTTTATGTGTATAAAAAATAGACTGGGGAAAGATTCTAGGTCTTTTTCCTTAGATAAAATTTTAGTTAAAGGATGTGTTTTTGATGTTTACCTATTTTTTCCCATCTAAAGATGTAGATTTGCTGTTTTAAATATACATGCATATATATTCCTTATTTTAATTCACATTACTAGTTAAGTGACAATCTAAGTAAAAAATACACAAAATTAGAAAAGAAAGTCCTTCAAGGTTTGATTACATTGTCCTTCACTAATTGTGCCTAACAATTTATTCAAACTTTGAAACCTTTTTAAAAATTATGCTTTACATCATTTATAAATAACAGCAGAAAATTAAAGATGATGCTATTGTATTCTGAGTTACCGTATTTCTTAAAAGACAAGTGGTTTTCTTTATCCATTTCCAGAATTCTAAATAAAACATTTTCAGTGAATTATGAGTTGTATAAAAATGCTATTTCCTAATTTTAATTTGATATCTCAAAGTGGTTATAATTGGACTGAAAAAAATAGTTTTAAATTTTAATATTGACAAAATTGTTACGTTTAGAAACTAGGTATATTAATTCCCCATTCCTCCTGTCTCCATTCTCCTCATCACCCATAAAGCTGTATCTGGATTCTGGGTAATTACAACTTGGTAGACCTGACAATAATATTTAATATATGGTAAGTATATAAGTATTTTAAGGTCATCAAATTATTAGGGCATGAAGGAAATTCCTGAGATTGGCAATACAATCAAAAATTTCATCAAAGATACACATTTTCTCTCCAGATAGAAGTGAAGAACTCCATTGATTTAAAATGCAGTTCAGAACTAATTCTAAACTTTAGGTGTCAGTGTACAACCTTGTGAAAGAATTATATCATATGCATTTCCACAGTTCTGTTCAAATTAGCTTTTATTATGATATCTTTGCTTCCCAACAAGGTAGCACTTTAAGTTTATCCTTTGAGGTCCTGCTGTGGTCCAAACACATGGCAATGTGAAAAACATAATATGAAAAAAAGAAACAATGTACATATGTATATGTATATAAACATATGTGTATATATATACATACATGCATATATATGAAAAAGAGAAGAGGGAGAGGGAGAAGAGGGAGAGAGAGAGAGAGACACAGAGACAGAGAGGAAGAGAGATAGAGACAGATCTGCTCTCGAAACAAGAGAAATGGTGCTGTGAATAGACTGGAACAGATACACCTAATGGTAAATGAAGTTAAGGCTGTGGGCTCACTGAGCTCGACACCCAAATGCAGAGATAGCAGAAAGTTCATTTATTGTAATATAATGAAGATTCCATACAGAGTTGGGAACCTGAGCCAGCCTTAGATCTTGAAACAAGTATCTGGGATATTGTTTCCTATTTCTTGCCCTCTACCTCCACTATCCTTTGAAAGAAGAATGAAAATAGCTGCTTTAAATCACTTGGGGCCATGGTTTATATGATAATACATATTTTGAGAGGTCAAAAGAAGGGAACCCAGATTGAAGTTATGCCGAAACCCACAGCAGATATTGATACTCTCATATTTCTGTGTGTTACAAGAATGTTTGTATAATGAACATCCTTGGAAGACAGATAGCATCGCCCTCTGAAACTCAGACCATGTTTGCTTTTTCTTCAGTAAAATAAACATAATGTCTTCCTCCAAGGCAAAAGTTAAGCACATTTGCATCCTGCAGATTTAGAAAATATTTGAGTTAATTCAGCTTGGGTATCCCAACTTTCTGCATATACAGGTGTTGCCTGTGTCTCTTTATTGGGAATTGGAGTTTTGGGAATTCATATAAATACTAAAACTCTGGCTATTGTTACTGCTGTTAATAATTAAGTTCTTTGTCTCTAACCCAGGACTCTCCTTCTTCTGCAAGCATCCATGAAGTTATGACTTATAACTTGCAAATAGAGTAAACCTCAGACTCTTTACCTCTGTTGATATTGTTAAAAGACTGAGGTACATCTCTATGAAATGATGTGGAAAGATCTCTAAGACATACTGTCAAGAGAAAAAAGTCTCAAAGCTATGTAAGTATATATTAATACATTTATATGATTACATATATGATGGCATATATTTAATTTTTATATGTCAAGTATATATACATGACTCAAAATCATATGTATATATACATGTGTAAGTATAAATATATACATGCACTATGAACCCTTTTTTGTGAGTTTGGGTCCCACTCTGTCACTCAGGCTGGAGTACAGTGGCATGATCATGGCTCACTGCAACCTGGAACTCCCGAGCTCAAGTGGTGGTCCTTCAGCCTTTGTCTCCTGAGTGGCTGGGACTACAGGTGCACACCACCACACCTGGTATATTTTTAAATTTTAAGTTTTTTATAGATTCCAAAACCTGGGAATGCATACATGCATGTCTTTCCTCATTTTTTCTTCTCTGACTCTTAAATGTTGTTTTTCCAAAATTTATTTTCTTATACTTCTATTCCTGCACCAGATTTTTATTTTTTAACTATTTTGGATCAAGAGCCACTTTGAGAGCTTGATGAAAACTATGGACTTATTTCCTAAAAGTGCATATATAAATAAATACAAACATATTTCATACATTCTATGGATTTACAGCTAAATCTGGCCACATCATAAGGTATCAATCTGCGTGTCTGCTCTAGTGAGCTCATGAAGTCTAATAGTTTCAGCTAGCATCCTTTTGTGATTGTCTCTTATAGCAAACGCATCTGATGCCCTGACCCACGTCCTCTAATTGCTTCCTCTGTTTTCAGCTGTGAATGGGGTCGATTGTTCCATGTAGGCCTCTACTATTTCATGCTGACCGACTCCAGCATCATGTAACCCCTTACTAATTTTCTGCATCAAAACTAGCTCAGTCCATGATGGAAGTTAGCTTGGTCAGAGTAAGCGCAGCTTGGAAATGTGGGATATTAACACAAGTAGGGACAATGACAGTCACTAGAGCAGGAATCTCTGAATTAATGTGCCTACCTCCTGTCCTTCAGGTGCACATTTCTGGGAGACATTCTCTGTCTTTCTCAGCAGTGCTGGTGGAGTCAAGCCTCACTGCCTGCAGTGACAACCTCAAATTACACCCTTAATCTGACTTTTCTTCCACAATAAACTCTTTTTTAAAAAACATACACTAGGAGGCTTTTCTTCCCTGCCTGTCTCCCTCTTCCAGCTCCCTCAGTTCTGCTCTCAAGATCACCTCCCAAATAAACTGAATGAAAAGTCTTGCTTCAGACTCTTATTTTAAGCTAAAACAACACTCAAATGTACTTTTCTAGTCCTGCCCTCTTTCTGGAGATCCTATCCTGCATATCAAACTGCATGAATAATTTAATCGGGTTGTACAGGGCCTTTGTTCTTAGCACATTCCATTCATCTAATGCTCCTTATCTTGGTCAGTGACATAATTATAGGCGGTTCTTCAAGGTAAAAACAAACAAACAGTGCTTAGAGAAAGCAGACTCCTTATATGCATTTTTTTTTTTTTTTTGAGTTGGAGATCTCACTCTATTGCCCAGGCTGGAGTGCAGTGGCGCAATCATGGCTCACCATAGCCTCAACCTTCTGGGCTCAGGAGATTCTCTCTTCCTGAATAGCTAGGACCACAGGTATGTGTCCACCATGCCCAGCTAATTTTTTTTTGAGCCACTTCAATTTAAAAGCCAATGTTGATTCTGTCTATATCTTTTTATGTCAATAGTATTAAAATGTGCCTTACTGTCTATTTTGTTAGAAATTATTTGGAGGAAGTAAAACTGGGTATGCCTCTAGAAATATATGAACATCTTTTCTGAAAAACTTACAAGTATAGGAAATGTTTATAGTTCTTAAATAAAATGAGAAGGAAAAGTAAAAAAAAAAAAAACAAACTTTGATGTCATCCTTGACCCTTTCTTCTTTCTCTTTCCATTTGATCATTGTTTATCTCCTGAATGTCTCATTTCTCCCACCTCTCTTTAACCTCACTAGTCACAGCCTTGGTAGACTTGGGTTCTAGATAGTTGCTTGTCTTCCTATTGTAATGGGCTCATATCTGGTCTCACTTTCTCTCTTCTCTCTTATTTTCATTATCTTTCCTTCTGTTTGTTTAAATAATCTCTCTAAAATTTTGACTTCAAATTGTTGCATGTAGAATAAAATCTGAGTTACTCAGCATGGTATAAAATTTTGCAATCCTCCCCAATTTAGCCACGTATTATTATCAATCTCATCTTCTCCCTTGTCGCTCTTGTGTAAGTTGTTTTTCAACCGCATTGAACAGTCTTTGGTCTCAGAAAAGTCTGTTCTCTTCACCACCTCACATATTTGCAGATGTCGCTCCTTCTGCCTGAAAGGTCCACCCTTCTCTCTCTTGTCTACCCGAAATCATCTTTCAAGAACTGGTACATATTGTATTTTCATCATAATTCGTGTTACTCCCAAGCTTTTGTCTTATGCAACCCCACACACTTTTGACTTTTCTATGCTTCTCACAATATATTTTGATAATTTGTTCACCTTTTTATTTCCCTTAAACTACCGTGTGTCCATAAATGCTGGGGCCAACTCTGTTTGTCTTCCCAGTGCCCAGAAAAAAGTGGCCACTGAAAAAAAAAAGTTTGTCAAACTTAACTGAATGCTACTGATAATGTCAAGCGGAAAGTAGAAATTGAAGAAAAACACAGGGAAAGTAGGATGATGGACTGAGGTGAACTTCTTTATAAACAGGCAATTGGGAGGAGTGAAGAGTGATAAATAAATATGGAGCTCAAATATAACAGGAAAGCCAGACGACATAAGGAAAAAAAATCCACAGACAGAATGTGAAGACAGGAGTAATGCAGATGATGCAGGCAGACATTCAGGTACAGGGATTTTGCCATAGCTGAAAGAAAAAATATATATATCCCACAGGTGAATAGTGCTAAATGTGTAAAGTATTGTTGCCATTTACACAAACTGCTTGATTCATGGGATTAATTTTGCTTAATATTTCAAATATGCTTTCAAAACAATTGTGTGCATAAAGGTCACATGTATACAACAACGTTATTTAAATAATTTCTCTTTTAGAAATGTTCCATAAATTGCAATTTTCCTTTAAAGAAACTAGGTGCTCTAGGCTTGTGTCTCAGAAAGAACATGGAGCATCAGTTTCCGAGTTTCTCATATTTTGTCTGATTTTTTTAAAAAGCCAGAGATGAGCCGGGCTCGGTGGCTCAGCCTGTAATCCCGCGCCTTGGGAGGCTGAGGTGAGTGGATTGCCTGAGCCCGCAGGTTCGAGACCCGCCTGGGCAACTTGGTGAGACCTCATCTCTACAATAAATCAACAAAATTAGCTGGGCGTGGTAGCACGCCTGTAGTTCCAGCTACTTGGAAGACTGAGGCGGAAGGATCGCTGGAGCCCAGCAGGTTGAGGTTGCAGTGGCCGGGAGCGGCCACTGCACTCCAGTCTGGGTGACAGAGTGAGACTCCAACTCAAAAAAAAAAAAAAAAAGCCAGAGATGGAGCCCCAGAAGTAGTGGTATTAGGCTGCCAAAAAGTCTCTGATGCTTTCACAAATAAAAATCTCAATGTGCTTCATCATACAAGTAACTCCAAGGAAATATTCTTTGATTTACAGTGTTAATTCCCCTTGCCAGACTATAGTAGGCAAGCAGAAAAGACTTGGTTTTTTAAAAATTTTAATATAGAAGATATGTGGGAGAGATACCAGACTTGTTATGATATCTCAGCTTTCTGAATTCATATGCAAAAAGATTTTCCATAGTTCTAATAAAAATATTATTTTTCCCATGAGTGCAGTGTTCTTTTTCTGCTGTTCTACAGTGACCTGATTGTCAGCTGTGCTACAATTTGATCTTCTAAGAATCTTTTTGCTGATGAACTTCCAATGATCTCTGTTAATATTTTCTTAATGCAGTATAATTGTATTTATCTGTTCCCTATTTGTCCACATTTTCTGTTTATCTGGGCTATTTGCCATAGGTTCGTCCTCTTGGGAAGACATAAATAGACTTCTAATGCCTATATTATACTCAGATTTTGCTATAGAAGTGTCAGCGAACCATCTTCATATCAGTATTCAGAATGTTCTTCTAGGATATAGGTAATTACATCCAGCAAGAAGATGATATAGATATGTCTCCTGTATACAAATTATATGTGTGTGCCTGTGGGCTTGCATGTGTTTGTATCAATACGCCATTAAAAGTTCATTGTCTTCTGGGATCTCTTTATACTTAGTTCATCAGAATATGATAGAAATCTGTGTTTCTAGCTGAGTTGGAAGCAACCAGATGATACAAAAGAAAACTGAAAAATGATACCAATCTAACTTTTAGATTAAGTGAATGCCTCTGACAAGGTGCTTATACAAAACATAAAAAAGTGATTATGTGATTTTTATTCTTTTCCCTTGATGAAGTTCAGTAAAGGATACTAATTTTCTTTTGTTAGAATGATGTGTATGTGTGTGTGTGGTGTGTGTGTGGTGTGTGTGTGTGTGTGTGTGTGTGTGTGTGTGTGTGTGTGTGTAGCCAAAAAATAAAAAAAGCAACCTCGGAATTATCTTTTGGAGGGAAGGCCCCTTGTAATGCAGGCTTCCCTTGCTAGGTACGTGTTCTAGAAACCCATCAGCATCAGGGTACTAGCTAGCATTGTTGTGAGAGACTGCATTTGGCTTCAGTTTTTTTTTTTGAAGGTTCTTTCAACAGGTTTGCCCATTTCTGATGGTGATTTACAAGTGTACCTGCCCACACCATGCTGAGTGTTCAGCAGTTTTTGACCCAAAACAACGTGACCCCCATGCTCTACCCACCTATTCACCCAATCTCACCCCAAGTGACATTTTTTTTGTTTCCCTGGATGAAAAAAAAATCCTCAAACATTTTGCCAGTGTGGAAGAGGGGTAACAAAAAATGGCAGAAACACTAAAAGACATAAAAAGTGACAAGTTCAGAAACTGTTTTGAGCGGTGGGAAAAAATATCTCAATAGGTGTATTGCATCAAACAGAGAGTACTTTAAAGTTGAATGGAATTTAAACATGTAAGAAAAAATACACACTTTTCTATAAATAAATCCTGGATTTTTTGGGGTCCCCATACATATGTTCTCTCTCTCTCTCTCTCTCTCTCTCTCTCTCTCTCACCAGTTTCTCCCTTTACCTTGTTAGAGTTCCTAAACCATAAACTATCCCTGAGAATTGATTCCACACTTCCTCAGATATGACTTTTCATAAGCCAAGTCCTTTAAAAATACATTTCATATATTTCTCAGACTACATGTCAAATCAGTATCATGCAAACATAATACTTTTACTACTTTCTTAGAGCATGGTGTTGAGAGGAAAAAATTTAATATATCTGTGCGACATCTACATTAATGCAATGGTGCAATATTGAAACTGCTTTTATCTGCCACATTTCTCAAATGAAAGCGGCAGCTAAATTTTATGGTAGTTAAACTGTGAACCTGGCTCACAATCTTGCCTATGTGGATGTGGCCCTTTGGTATTATTAAGGCAGTAGTCTTTATTCCACATCTTAGACTTTAAAAGTTGCTATGGATATAAGAAACCTATCATGCGGTCATGTCTACACCATAAAATCTTTCCAAAGTGTGCAGCAAATTCCAGATAGAATTCACAGGCTTTTCAAGAAATTAGAGTAAAATTTCTCCTGTCGGGTTTGAAGCATATTATAGAGGAGACTATGATCTAACAAGGCTTCCAAAGACATTGGACATGAACACTCATTGGCTCCTGGGTGAGTTTGGGACAATCTGCCTGTTGTTTGCACGTCCTACTGTTTACCTACCTTAGAATAACTTTGTATTTTACACACAAGGAAAGTGTAAATTCCACTATTTGAACAAACAAAGATTATCATTTGGAGTTTTCAGACAAATGTAGCCTGTTAGAGTTAGCTTACATCTTCCAGAGAAGTCTACTATTAGCAGAAAAAAAGGCTACAGATAAGCAACTTCCCATGCGAATATGCTTAAGTGGCTTGGAAAGGGATTATGCTTTAAATATCCTTATACTTTTATGTAAATTGAGTATGCTAGAATCCTTGCTGTGATACTGATAAACTCCTTGAATCACCCACAGTCAACAATATCTTGTCTGTAGCTGTCCTGATTAAATGAGTGACATTCACTATTGGCAAATCCCCCACGGAGTAACTTCTGCTTGCATGTGCCTAGCCACAATACCAGTAATGACATGATTCTGAGGGAATTTGAAACCCTACCTCAACAAATTTATTTCTGTTTTTCAACACATATTCAAAGCAATACTTTGGCATTGTAATGTGATTCTTGACAGGGCTAAGGTAAATTCATCCATGCTAAACTGAAATGTTTCTGGCAGGTGTCTACTCTGTAACAATCAAATTGTGTGTACTGTAATATATGACAACCACAGTGCTACTTCTAGTTGTAAAGCTTACAAGTATAATACTTTATTAATGCAAACCTGGAATGTAATTATGCAATAACTTGTCCCGCCATATTTTTTCATTTGGAAAAACTTTTGGAAGACAGTCTGAAAACTTACAAATAATGGGAATTTTTAAATGAATGTAGAAAGAATGTAACTTTTTCATCACAATGACATTTTGGCATTTTGGTACTTTGTAAAATTGTATACTTGTTGAAATTTAAGAAAGCATAAAAATAAAATGTTTTCTCTTGTTAAATAGTAACTTTGCTCCCTACAGAAATAGTCACTTGTCCTAGGTGAATGCTTTTCTTTAAAGAAGAAAGAGTTAAAATGCTAACACTAAGCACTGAAATATTTAAAAGATAGGTTTTGTGATAACCTCTGCCAAAACATCTGTGTTATCTGTATACTTCAGTACAATTTATTATATTTTAGGTCTAAGAGCTTAAAAAATATTTTGCTTATAAGAAAAAGTAATCCAAAAGTATTTCAACTTTGGTTTCATAATTCATGGAAAGGCTCAGCACATGACTCATATTCTATGAGTTGTTCACTCAATACAAAAACACCCATGGAATCAGAATATGAAAACTTTTAAGAGTGAAAAATTCAAGTTTTTATAGTATAGTTTGGATTCCCATTGCCTTGTTTCCAGTGCTTTCAACAACTATTTCAAAATAGAGGCTGGACGTTGTGGCTCATGCCTATCATCCTAGCACTTTGGGAAGCCGAGGTGATATTGCTTGAGCCTAGGAGTTCGAGATCAGTCTAGGAAACACAGTGAAACCTCATCTCTAAAAAAATTTTTTTTTCTTTTTTTTCTTCTTCTTTTTTTTTTGAGTTGTTGTCTCACTCTGACACCCAGGCTGGAGTGCAATGGCATGCTCACAGTCACCACAGCCTCGATCTACTGGACTCAGGCGATCCTTTCACCTCAGCCTTCCAGGTAGCTAGAACTAAAGGCACGCACTATCACGCCCGCCTTATTTTTTTTTAAATTTATTGTCGAGATGAGATCTTGCCAAGTTGGCCGGGCTGGTCTCAAACCCCTGGGCTCAGGCAGTCCTCTCGCCTCGACCTCCCAAAGTGCTGGGATTACAGGGTTGAGCCATTGTACCCAGCCTTCTACAAATTTTTTCTTTCTAATTTTAAAAAATTAGCCAAGTGTGGTAATGTGTGCCTATAGTCTCAGCTATTTGGAGACTGAGGCAGAAAGGTCACCTGAGCCCAAGAGGCCGGAAGTTGTAGTGAGCTGTGATTGTGCCACTGCACTCCAGCCAGGGAGACAGAATGAGACTTAAACTCAAAAAGAAAAAAAAAGAAAAAAGAAAAAAAGAAAAGAAAAAAGAAAGAAAAAAACAATAATTTCAAAATAAATATTTGCATGAACAGATAAAAGCTCTCAGCTCTTATCCAGTTGCCAGATATGAACTGAACTTCCGCTTGGGGAGATGTATTGTGATCCCAAGACCCAGCCTCTATCACTAGAGACAAAAAGAACCCAAATTGATTGCGTTTGCTCTGGTGGCTTCCCTTCTCCATTATTATTCTTAGTAAGCACCTATATTTTAAAGACTTTGAAGTCTCACTGGTATATGCAATATGAATTTAAATATTTACATTTTAACGTAATTGTTGTTTAAAAAAACAGAATTTCATTCCATGGCCCTTTTGTAATTTATTGTAAAAATGACATAGTTAAAGCAGGTTTGGATCATTCTATTAGGACTAAGAAAATAAAAGTGTGATGTACAGAACTTAAGATAAATTAGGCAATCTCTTGGGCCATTAAATGCCCTCCCAGACTAACACAAAATATTGGAATGTGCCCAACTGAGAATTTGCAGCAGGCTGTGTTAAAACACAAAGGCTGAGAAGAATATAACTTTAAAATATTTACTCACTAACATAGAGTTGCTGGAGGCTGATCAAAGAGATTTGGTCATTCAGTACCTAAGACTTGTGACGGAAATTGGACTTACTTATTAAGTCAGTTAAAGAATGATTCCTGGCAGGCACAGTGGCTCACACTTGTAATCCAGCACTTTGGGAAGCCAAGGCAGATTGCTTGAGTCCAGAGGCTTGAGACACACCTGGGTAATATAGCGAGACCACATCCCTACAAAACTTCAAAAATTTATCTGGGTGTGGTGGCACCGGCTTGTAGTCCCAGCTCTTTAGAAGGCTGAGGTGGCAGGATCACTTGAGCCCAGGAGGTTAAGAGGTAGTCAGTGCGACAATGTGAGATCCGACACACACACACACATACACACACACACAGACACACACACACACACACACACACACACACACACAGATGATTCATTTAACCATCTGGTTAATAACCAGTAAGCGTTAGTGATCCGGTGATTCAGTTAAAAATGGTCAAGCCAATGTGTATATATAGCTCAGTGGAAATTTTTTCTCTCTTCAGTTATACTTGAAATTGTCATCCAATGTGCTTCTTAGTACATGGCTGATTCTACACGTTTATAAAGGTTAGTCATGGTATAAGAAGAGTATTCATTCATTCATTCACTTAAAAACCAAAATTATATAATTAAGCACCCCTTATATGCCAGGCACTATGGATATCCTTTGTTGTCAGCTCCTTGCTCCTAGTCTTCCTCTACTTCTCTGCCCAACACCCCTTTACTTACATACAACATTAGCACACGAGGGAACTGGAAAATCTTTATGCTGACATTATCTCACTAATTAGCCCATCTCAGCACCACATATACTACCACTGCCATCATGTAAACCCAAATAGGAATTATGATGCACGTTCCTAAGGTCAGTGAAACTGCTAACAAAGCACTTTCCAATCTGTTATCTTGTTTAAAGAAAAAGTGACACTTATGGCCCGAAACACGAATGTACTTTAAAACTCCTATGAACTTGACTCTTATTTAACGACCATACAGTTGGTTTTGCATGCAAACATTGGGCACATTTAACATGTCCGTACAACAGGGCTAGTCTTTCATTTATCTTCTAGAAATGCATTTAATTCAGTTCCCTCTTGCCCGTCTGTCCCTACAGCCAGTGCCTTAGCTCAGGCCCTTTCCATCTCTTGTGTATGTAAATGAAGGAACTGTCTTTGCCCATTCAAATTGATTCTTCAACTCCTGTAGTATGTCATCCATACTTCTGCTTCAATAAAGACGTGATCAAAATATACAACCGATCACTCCATCTCCCCAAAAGACTTTACACTGCCTAAACGACCTTCAGCAAGGCATTTCAGGTGCTGCCTTGTTGGACTTGGCTGACTCTGCTTCTTCCCATCAGTCCCTGCTCTTCACCCTGCTGCAACATAGCTGCAACTTCAGCATGCACCCATGACTACTCTTTCTCCAAATGTCCATCTGAATGTTTGCTTTTCTGGGAAACCTTTCTGACTTTCCTATGAAGACATAGTCACTCCCACCTATTTACATTTATAGCATTTATACTTGTCTCTATCCTAACTCTTTAATTCCATCAAATCAATGTGCAGTTTTTATCTTTCTAAACTGAGAACTCCTTGAGTAACACTATGCCTTGTACTCCCAGCCCTGGCTCTGGCCCACACAGGTGTCAATTCTTCTTGACTAAGTGTGTGAATACTTGAGACCTCAATTAAAATATTGCAAGCTTACTAACTTAGGGTTGAGCTAGATGCCTAAAATTTGATACTGGACCCACTTTAGCTTATAAGTGTTTGGTGCCGAAGGAATTTAGATGTCATATTATTATTTTTCTTTTTTACCATTGGTTACATTGATATAGAATTCCCAAATAGGACATTTTTGGGTGAATTTATAGGCTAGGATTTCTGCTGTGGGTACGCCTATGTTGATAATGATGTTGAGTCATTTTAGGTTATGGGGAACAAAGAAAACTACATCAGCCTCTAGGGATTCTAAATCTCTGTAAAATCAATCATAAATTTTATATCACTCATGATGATGATACTCTCTTTCCCGCTTTCACCGCCAGCTTGTTAAAGTGGCAAAGGTTGGAATGAGGGATGTGTGATCATTGAGCCAAGGCTTTTGAGTAAATTTCTGGAGTGTCTAGTGTAGTTCTTGCAATGCTATATTTGAGAAACCATCCATGGTAAAGATACACAAACATCCAAGAAAGCCCAGGATTCACATTATTTTGGTAAATCTTAGAAATACATAATAGCAAGATTGGATTCAGCCATGTGTATTTGCATACACATAAACTCACTTTTCCTCACTACCTCATAATTCAGAGTACCAACAAGAAAGAGGTGGTTCACTCAGAGGGCTTAGCTGAAGGAAAATTAAGAAAAAGGACAGTATACAGAGAAAAAAATCAGTTGTAAGGAAACCAACAAGGGAGTTTGAAGAAGATAGAAACACTGGAAAACCTTAACTTCTCCATGCCTGAAGGGGTAAGGGGAGGGAGCTGTAGCTATGGGAAAGAAGCTACTGCACGGTAATCCTGAGTGGAGGAACAGAGCCACTGGCAAACTACTCCTGGAAGGAAGGGGGCCAAGGAGTAGGAGTGGGAATTAATACCTTAACCTCTCTCTTCTTCTACCTTTTGATTCCCTGCCAGTGCCTACCATTAGCCAACGCCAATTAGAAACCAGAAAGCAAGGAAGCCTGGCACAGAAGGAAGCAGAGACAGAAAACAGATCTGAAGGGGCAATGGAGAATGACTGACATCCAATCTTATGAAGAACATCTAATTCTTGACTCCTCATCCATTTATAAAAGGACATCATTGATAAGCATGCACAGGGCAGTAACATATTGCAGGTTCATTGCCTTTTGGGTCAATGCATGTGATGAGAGATGAGTGGTACAGTTACTATGATATTCATCATCCTTAGAGTCCAAGCTGTGATATCCACTCAAGGTAGGAAAGATGAGAGACGAGAAACAAGACAGGCAAGACTTCAGATCCCCATGTCCTGTCCCAGTTTCAAGAAATCTGTTGTGATTGAATCTATTTATTATATTCAGTAATATGTAAGGCTGCATGCGAAATAAACCAGTCTAATAAAAAGATCCAGAAATAGAAATTAGATTTCCTAGGTATATCAGTAACTAACAACGTTACTTTAGGAAGTAAACCAAAGCAATCTATTCCATTTTTTTCATCTGTAAAATGGAAGAAAAAAATGTATATCCTAGAAGAATCATAGTGTTGTGAAGATCAAATGAGAAACTGAATATGGTTTCCTTTTGAAAAGTTAAACAAGCTCTACAAATGTCAGCCCTATCACTTTGCTATCTTATAAAGCTGGTCCCTGGGTGTAGCTTGCCAATCATCACATCCTCTCTTTTTGGCTATCTTTCCTCTACACATGGAGCACTTCTCTCAACTCCAACTTAAACATCACATACAAAGGAAAGATAAGCAGTAAGAAAATCCAAATGCGTTGGCAATACCACTGCATGTTAAAAAGAAAGAACTAGATTCACGTTGAACTTCGTTTTCGTAGTGCATAACTCCCCTTTCCATAGGTCCTATTAACTTCAAAGGGAGCTCCATGCATGTAAATGATTATATTTATTGGATGCGCCAACTCTTTCTTATCCTCCGGGCACAATTAGAAATATCATAGAAAAATGAATGTCAGAGACTTGGATCCATATTTGATATTCTATGGGAAATTTCCCATAGCTACAGATGTTAAAAATTCTGCCCAATGGTCCAGTTATGAAATTGTAGTATTTCCTCTTCTATATCCTTGGAATTATTTTTCTCTGATTTCCCTTTTTACATTAAAGGGAAAATATTCTCTTTAGGACCAGATAACTAGTAATAAAATTGTGGCTTGTTGTACAACTTGGTGTAGTCCTATAAATTTAGACTGCGTAACCCTTTTCTTTCAAGGAACTGTCAGCGCTTCTCTGAGATTATCCCATTAATGCAGCAACTCTGTTGCTACTTCAAGTTCACTCTGAGAACTGTTGTTAAGAGTCTGTGTCTGGGAACTAAATTCTTGGATGTGCAGTTTAATATTATATCCACTAAACCACACTGTAATTTCAGTGTTGTAAATTCAGACCATCATCAATATTCTTGTTAGGTAGCTATAAACTCACAATTTCTCCAGTTGAAGTCGCCGTGATCAATGAAAACAGATGGTTTTCATTGTTCTTGTTTGGAGCCCTACATTTTTCACACCAATCTGTTGTTTGTTCACTTTCAATTCAGTAACCTGATGGCTCACATTTAAAGCATCTCTAAGAACTGCCTCTGACAAACAACTTAATGTCCCCACTCTGTCCCATCATTGAATATAAATACCCTGCAAATGTTATAAACATGACTCCTCAGAAATATTACATATATATAACCTAAGAGGGAGGTTATCTCATTATATTTTAAGTGACAATTTAAAAAATAGAAGAAGGTTCTCAAGTTAAATATTTAGAGCTACTATATAAAAGAGAAAATGTAACTATTAAATAATAAAAACCTTTGCTGGAAACATATTCACATCTGATGGATGGTTTGAAAGACACAAGTACTTTCTTAAATAATGTGTCAATAAGCAATATGACTTTAAAAAGATTCATCTTAACTAGACTTGGAGACAAACAAATGGATCATATCAAAGTAATCTGGATCCATTTTGAATTATTTGTAAAAAAAAAAAAAAAAGTAAGCAAGGCCAGTCTAATTTTAGTAAATATTTTATAGAGCAAAACAATCCAAGGTATATATAACAATCAAATTTCTAGTGAAAATGTGTGTAAGTAGGTTTATTTTGAAAGGAAAAGTCCTACTCCCAGTGTCATAACCAATTAAATTCTCCAGGTAATGACCCCATTTGCATAGCGAGTGGAACCCACAAGTGGGAATTTTAATGGGTACACCACCTGAGTACAGTAATTGAGAGTGACACAACTTGAACTAGTTTTGTGCTTACCCCACTGAAAATTCTACTCATATTATTTTTAATGTCAAGCTACAAGTCAAATTTCAAGATGATGGATTTGTTCTTTTTTAAGCACCGAGTTTGAATAAAAGAAATGCTTTAATTCTGTTATGCATTGCATATCTTTGCTTTAACTAATCTGTAGTTCTGATTCTCACCATTGCTTCCCTTTCTTCAGTGATTAAATTTTATTCATTAATTTGAGAATAATTAGATAAAAAATAATGTCCTTGGCAGCTAAATTGCTTTTGGATTGCAATTTAATGTACTTTTGCCAGAATATGTATTACAGTTAAGCTGGCATAATAGTTTACTAAAATGTAATTTTGTAAATATGTCCAATTATTCCTTCTGATGATCTAACAAAATCTAATATAATAGGTATTCATTGGTATGTTACTCCTTCACCTCAACACCAGTAAAGCGCAGTTTCTGAAGAGCCAGTCAGAGACGCCTTGTCATCTAAAGGTGTTACCTTTAAAAGACATGCTCCTTATCACTCAGGCACTATTCATGTCCTTGAAAGAACTGTGCATTCTGATTGAGGGATCATACGATGTCCACATTAAATTATATAATAAAGGTGATTTCAAGACTCTAAGAGTCACACACACATGATGAACTGTGCTTTCTAGGTTTTGAGGTGACATTGCAAAACTTCTTTTGTTTCACTCTAAGATTGCTTGCGCTACTCACTGTTTGTAGGTGTTTGACACCACTCCGCCACATCTGTAATTGGCATAGCATCCAGCAGACAGGCTCTGTACATCTTTACACTGCAACCTACCAAGTTAAGAAATGTATTGGTTCAATATAAAACAGCAGGCTGTTTTTAGACATAGTTACTAGTGCACAAGCTTTAATATGGCTTGGCTTCATCCTATAATGAGATCTTTTGGTTCCCTGCTCAACAGGCTTTTATTCCTTTGCAAAAGGCTATGAACTATGTCAAGTGGATCAGCTGCTTTTGTACACCCTCTTTCTTGGCTTTGGAACATAATTCTTTTGCTTCTACCCCTTTGTGCATCAGACAGAACTTAAGAACCTTTTCCATTTTTCAAGCTAAACTTAGAATTTGTTTGAATTTGCACCATTTTCCTAATAATTACATTCTCAACCAAACCTCACACAAAGACCTGCCTGGAAGTGAACCACCTAATTGCAGAACTATATTTTGTCTTTAAAATATATATCTATAGCTCATGCCAGTAATGTGTCAAAGGATGGTGATCTAATATGATTTCTTCACAGTCACCTCATACCTACATTCAGGATCCTCTTTAGTGAGCACTAAATGGACAGTGATGGGGGATGGGGGCATAAATAATGGACAAATAAAAAAATGAAACTAGATCTACTCGTCGTACTTCCATCTGAAGGCAGGAAACTATTTAAGTTGACATCAGACTGCTTAGGAGTTATAGTGGTGTCCTCAGGTAAAATCTCATGCCATTGTCCCAGCATGAAGAAAAATGAGGAGGTACAGACTCTGCTTGCCTAAAGACACAGCTTTCCAGTTGGGGCCTGGCTGGGACTTCGTTTATTTCACTTCCAGATTGCCTGTTGACTTCACTAAAATTTGACTATATAAGGTGTCCGCTTATATAATATTTGAGTCACAGTGCCTTGAAGTAAATGGAGTAATCACTGTCCCTTGGGAATACTGTGATGTTAAAAATACATAGTAGATTTAGTAGATAATAATAGTTTTTGCAAAAACCCACCCTCCACGATAGGGCTGCACCACAATGTTATCCCCTCTCCACAACTTCTTCCATTTTAACTAACACCTCTAAAAGTAATTTTAATTCATTTTAAATATATGGGGTATAATTTAGGATTAGGTATAAAAGTGGTCATCGTATAGGTAAAGTTTGGGCCTACCTTTGGTCCCTGCTTTACCTGATTTGAGATCAGGTATCCTTATTTGATGTTCTGTGCATTCCCTTCCCTCCCTTGGTAGCATCCTATAACTGCCAAACCTTTTCTTATAGTGTTATGATAAATGTTCAGGATCCGCTTATAAGTGAGAACATGTGGTACTCAGGTTTTTGTTTCTGTGATTGATCACTGAGCAAGATAGACTCCAAATTCATCTAAGTTGCTGCGAAGGCCATAATTTTGTTCTTCCAAAAGTAATTTTACATCGGTAAGTAAATATTAGCAAGCCTCACGGTTGGAACTGCTTTATCATGGAGGTGCCAAACTTCTCTCCTACATTGAAACTACCTGAGGGTTATGTGACTTCCTTGAGTTTCCTAGTACCAATCCAAGCACAAAGAAAACACTCACTATAAAGGTATTGATTATAGGGGTGCATGGAAATGAAGGGTTGAAAGGACACCTTGCAATATCTAATCCTTGAATGAAAATATAAATAGTGTGAAACAAACCCTATCAGTATTTTAACCTTTGTTTAAAACAGAATTGGTATGCTCTACCACATTAGTGTAAAAGAGAAAACAAAATAGATATTATAGTATTTGATGAAATTTTATCTTGCCTGTCAGATTAGATGCAGCAATCTTATAGGCCTACAACTAACAAGTAATTGGAAGAGGTAAACGGTCTTGAATAATCTGAACAATAATCTTATCAATAAATGAACGTATTCATTAGGGAGTTGGATAATCTAAGCACTTAGCTAGCATTTGAAAAGGCAAGACACAGAGTCTCTGGGCTCCATTATTATGTATGTTAGGCAGTGACATTTGATGTTTATAACATTAGAATCTAGGGCACTGACAAAGTTTGTATGGGTAAGGAATGGAAAGTTATTACATAAGGTAGCCTTGGTTACTCCTTGAATTGTTCGGATAACACTGACTATTCAGGTGTGGAAAATGGATACAGCCGATTCACTGGAATACAGAAATAAAATTATTATTTTCTAAATAAAAAGATCTCCTAAATAAAGTCATACTGCATTGTTTTAGCTAAATGCTAACTGCAAAACATTTACAAAATTGTGCTACTATAAGCCATAGCTGGAAATACTTTTGATGATTTCCTTTTGTGTGAAATTAATTAAATCTAATACTTAATTTCATAAATCTTGAGCATTTTTATCTTAGTCCTCAATCTCAGCATGTATAAAAAATTACCAAAGTTTTTATAAGTTAAAATATAATTCCAAAGTAAATAAATGAAATCGATTTACTAAAAACAGCATAAAACTTATATTTTGACATACTGTGTATTTTTAAAAGAACACTATGTTTTGAAATCACACATCAACTATGATTTTACACTATACATTGATCTGTATCTTTTGTAGTTTATGGGCATGAGTCATGTGATGGGCATGAGTCATGTGATTTACATAAGGAGACTAGGATATCTTCAGAAAGGAATGTGATGAAGAAAAACCTCACGTTTTAAATTATGGTTGATTAATTCAAACATAAATCAATATATCAATTAGATATGGAAGAATGCTATAACACAATAAAAAAGTCAGTTTTCAAAATTTTCAAAATAGTGTATTTAGGATAATACAAGTCCAGTTTAAAATTATTTAAGATTGTTTCCATTTTTAAAAAGAGATCAAATCTATAACTGACCAAATCTATAACTGTAAATTATAGCACTTAGTCATGATGGCAATGTAATTCAACAAAACATTTAACATACAGAAATCCTAAAATATATTGAAACTATTTTCACATTTGCCTACTTTTCCTTTTTTCCCTTTAATTATACAAGATGCTTTATGGAATGATTGTCTAGAATAGACAACGGAGGAAAAGTATTATGACTATAAATACAAAAATAAAGTTCTGGTATCCATTATTGTTCCCTACTGTGGAGAAACATTTCAAATGTGCTAATATATCATCACAAATAGTAGCAGGATTTAATATTTAATTATAAATATTAGACAAACGAGTTGGTTGAAAAACTTTGCAGCATAAAAAGTCAAACTTTCTAACAATTGCAGGTCGTTATAAGGCTTTATATGCCTGTAAACAGATGATATTTTGACATCCTAATATGTAAGTGTAAGTTAATTTGGGGTATAGGTAAATATTTAGATTCTGGTTACTATGAAATTGTAAAAATATAATCTTATATTTGATGTAACAAATGAAAGAAGCTCTTCAGAGAAGGAATAGGAAGACAGCTGTTTACTAGAATACAATTTAAATCCAACAATGTGAAAGACTGTGTGTGTGTGTGTGTGTGTGTGTGTGTGTGTGTGTGTGTGTGTGTGTAAATAGCAATAAAAAATAAGATTCAAGAGTTTGCTAACTTTTTCCTTTTTTCAGTCCTGAATGTAATGATAAAACTAGAAACTAGGTTTTATTTCAAAGGAAAAAGCAGAGGCGGTGTCCTCATGCTTCAGGTTAAAAACTTCTCATAAAAGGCTAGGTTTGCTAAAGGCTTCCTAAAAAAAATGTGCTTTTGTTATTACTATCAATTTGATATATAGCCAGAATAATGGAAAATAACTATTAATCCCAAAGTATACTTTTAAAACTCATAGAAGAAAGAATATTAAATCAAACCAAATGACAATTTTAAAGAGATCAGTCTGAGAAGAGCATATAGTCTGAAAATTTACTCTCCTTTTCATCTGAGTCACACAGTCTCTATGTCTCCATAACTACATAATTAGTCTTGTAATTGACTTATTTCTTTGTACCTAAGAATCTTTATAACCTGCCATATTCATTTAACTTAACACAAAATTGTAATCCTGAAATTTGGTCACAGTAGTGGAAGTCTCAATTCCCTCTGCATTGGAAGGAGTGGTTTGCATTTAAGAATAAATATGGTGGGTCGGGTACAGTGGCTCAAGCCTGTAATCCCAGCATTTTGGGAGGCTGAGGCGAGATTATTGCCTGAGTCCAGGGGTTGGAGACCAGCCTGGGCAACTTGGTGAGACCTCGTCTCTACAAAAAATCAAAATATTAGCCGGGTGTGGTAGCATGCGCCTGTAGTTCTAGCTACTTGGAAGCCTGAGGCAGAAGGATCTCCTGAGCCCAGCATGTTGAGGCTGTGGGCTGTGAGCCTGCCACTGCATTCCAGCCCGGGCGCCAAATGAGATTCTGATGGAGAAAAAAAAAAGATTAAATATGTTTATAAAATATAGCACTAGTTAAGAAACAAACCAAAACAATCAATAACCTTCCCCCCAAATACATGAAGCTCTGAAAATAAAAGAAAACCTTTGAATAAATCAGAATACTGAGATATTAATGTAAAAATTTCCTAATTTAAATGTAATTTGTCAAAAGTGCTCAGTCTTCTTTATAAAATATAGCTATTTTAATAAGGCATTATGTCTTCATCAAAAAATTTATCATAACATTTAAATTATGTGTAAGAAAACATTTTAATTAATTTTATAGTTTAAAGAAAGCTGTATTCCTGCAACTAAAAAAGAAAAGTATGCTGAAGTCACTTTTCTTTGAACTAGTTAAGGGCACACACAGTTCAGAGTGTCCACTTAAAACTTTATCTTAAATCTAAATAACTCATTTAAGCAGCAGATGAATCACTCATCCTAAGAAGCTTCCTGAATACTCTGGTAGCTGTTTTCTGTATATTCCTACAGCCTTTTGAGTTTATGTCTCTTATAATTCTCACTTCAGTATGTCTTGTGATATAGTCCATTCTTCACAGGTCTCTTTCCTCTGCTAAACTGCGTGTTCCTGTGGACAGGAGCAGTATGATACACATCACCATGATCTGGGCAAGACAGTCAACACAGTAAGCACTCAATATCTGTTGTACAATATTGTAAAAAGGAAGGTGAGCAAGAGAGTGTAGAGTGCCCAAATATTGTGTGGGTGTGTTTCCTAGTTTACTTTAAAACAAACAATGCTTACTTTTAACCATTAACAGAGACACATAAAAAATAAAATGTCTGGTTTAAATACCCACTGAGAAATAATATGAGAATGGTTAGAAGAAACAGAAATATTGATTAAAAAAGGAGATATTTAACATTTAGGGGGGTGTCAAAATGTCCCTAAGTTATTGTAACTCATTAATAAGTTTAAAACATTAGTTAAAGTTGTTAAAATTTCACACATTAAACCATGTAGATTTGGTTAAAGAGAAAAGACTTTCAGAGATTACTTAAAAGAATGAGTTAACAGTGCAAATACCAAGGTACTTCATGAGAATCTTACCATGTGCTTTTCTTCCCCCTTACAAGAAAAAATTTAAAACTCTCCAGTTTTAACACAAACAAAAGATAAATATTTATGAAGGAAAACAAATTCCACAGCATTCCATACAGATTTCCAAACAGTCTGATGACTCACAACAGGCATCCATGATGCCACAATCCATATCACAAGGGCAGTTACAGTCATCCCCCATTTCATCTCCACAGCAACAGCAGCAGGCTTCCGAGGTGCAGATGCCACAAGATGCTTGTCCCAGGACAATATTGCAGAGGGTCAGGAATTCGCAGAACAAGCACGCCAGGATACAGTGGACACAGCAATCTTTGTTTTCAGTTGTGAGGCGACCACATGGTGGGAAAAAGAAGGAAAATATAATACATGTTATTAATAGGCAAAAGAATTGAGCAAAATATTTAAGTAATCTACCACCCAAATGAAGTTTTCTGTGAGCTGGGAGCTCCAAAAGAAGCTTACATTAAATTCTAGATAAATTATTCTTAGAAGGAGATACTGCATTAAAAAAAAAAGTAGCATGTGTGTGCATGTGTGTTAGATTATTACTTTCGCACACTGTGTGATGACCCTTGAGTCCTAAACCACTTTTCTGTGCTTCTTACCCATTCTTTCTATGTTCTGTTGCTCTCTGTAATACTGGGCTAAAACAGTTCTATGGTATTTAATAAAGTTCTTCAGAAATAGAACTTTCCCTCAACTGCTCCACCTACTTGCTGCAAAACTGGAAAGAAAACAAATTAAGCATAAAATATTTGGTATATTACTGATTAATTAATTCAGTAGTTAAACCAGCATTCATTAAACTGGGATCAATGATATTTTACTTTCCAATGTAACGGACTCAATTTCATGGTTTGAATTTTTTTTTTTTTTGAATCAGGGTCTCTGATGGCCAGACTAGAGTGCAGTGGCACAATTATGGCTCACTGCAGCCTCGATCTCCTGGGCTCAGATGATCCTTCCGCCTCAGCCTCCTGAATAGATGGGACTAGAGGCATGCACCACCATGACTGGCTAATTCTTTTTTTTTTTCTTTTTCTTTGTTTTTTTTGGTAGAGATGAGGCCTCACTGTGTTGGTATTGCCCAGGCTGGTGTCAAACTCCTGGGCTCAAGCAATCCTCTTGCCTTGGCTCCCAAAGTGTTGGGATTACAGGTATGAACCACCATGCCCAGCCCTAATTATTTTTTTAATTTCACAAAAATTAAAGAAAAATATTGATACTCTGGTTGGGTCAAACTATTGTTTTTGAATTGTTCATCTGCCTATTTTTAACAAAGGATTTGTGGCTTAGCAGATGTGGATAATGACACAGTACTTTGGTGGCAAAGTACTTTACATCAGATTATCTCCTAAGACATATCTAATGTCTCTTCAAACAACCATGTTCACCAAACTTAATAAACTGATAAAAAGGTGAAAAATCAAACAGATTACAATCGAATACATTTAGGATACCACATTCTTATGGTCTTTCCTTTAGAATTCTGGGGCAACTGAGAAACAATGAAAATAAATTTCTATTTCTGGAGAACATATTATATTAACATATATAATAAAATCATTTAAGACCAATGTTATAAGACATTTGTCCACTATCAGAAATTATTTTAAATTTTTACCAGGATTATTACTAAGTTATTTTTTGTGTGTGCTTTAAAATTTTGTACAATTCAAGTTTTAATAAAAAGATCCCACTTCCTATAGTACCAAAAAGACACAACTATCCCCACCTTCCTCCCATTGTTACATGCCCTTTGTATTTCTGTATTTGGCATTAAAATTGAGCGCCTTCAACGGAGTGTCAGCAAATTGTGTGAAAACCAGAGATGAGGGAAAGAAAACCCAGCTTGTTGCTTGGCAGCCCTGCTGTAATAGAAAACAATGCATCTCTATATATAATGCCATATAACTTTGCATGTAGACGTGAACTGACAGAATTCTTCTACTACAAATTTATCTGCTACAAATGCTTTAAGTAAGGAAAAACAAACACCAAAGTACCTAGGGCAGTCTCTCAACTCTATGGGCCTATGCCTACCCATCCCATCAAACTCTCCCCAACTCCTTGAACACTTCCCCGTTTCTCTGCGGTCTCTAACTTCGTAGAGGATTCAGAGGACAACAGGAGGAAATGTGAAAACATGAAGTCATACACTCCACATGCCAGGCAATAAAAAGTGGGGGGGTTGGAGAAGAATTCAAAGAGAAACTCCAGAGTTGTTTGCAGAATTAAAGGCTAGAAGAACACATCAATCTTTCCTTTCTTCTTAGCGCCTAGCACACTCTCACATATGATGGTTCACACAGCAATTGAGGAAACAATCAGAGTTATGAGAGTCTCCAGTTTTCTCCATCTGTTGATTTCTGGTAGTACTCAATCAGTTCAGGAGAACTCTGAAAACAACCTACATGAATGGCGGTCCATAACCTTACAAAGTTCTGGGTTTCTAGAGAGATTGTCCCTGGTTTCTATCAACATTTTACAGTTTCATCCCAATGCCTGACATATATGTCTCTGTTCAGTTGAGCTTTTCCAGGATTATATTAGCACTATGATTTGTAAAATATTTGCGACATTATAAACAGCTATGTTTATCATTATTAAGGAAATAGTTTTTAACTGGCAGCAAGCCAGCTTTATTCAATGTCCTGTCAAACAAATCCCATATTAACAATTCCAACAACACTTCATTAAGATCTTAACTTTCAAGTCTAAGAGAAGGACTCTACAAAAACCCATTTTACATTGAAGAATTTTTAACTGAGTGTTTTTAAGACCCTAAGAATAGTTACTAGGCATATACATTCTTTATATAGCTATCATAAAATTCATCAAACATATAACTATATGTAATGGATCTATCCATTTTAAAGGTGAAAGAATGTTTGTCTCACCAAGTCTCAGAAATAGAAGGATATGAAATCTTTGAAGCCTCTTCTAGTCCCTTCCTAATGGATCTAACCATTTTAAAGGTGAAAGAATGTTTGTCTCACCAAGTCTCAGAAATAGAAGGATATGAAATCTTTGAAGCCTCTTCTAGTCCCTTCCTAATGGATCTAACCATTTTAAAGGTGAAAGAATGTTTGTCTCACCAAGTCTCAGAAATAGAAGGATATGAAATCTTTGAAGCCTCTTCTAGTCCCTTCCTGAGTACATTTGCCTCTCCAAAGAGGTAATCACCCTCTTATTAAATATTGAGTGAATATTTTTCTGCTTTTTGTTGTACCTTTTATAACTGTGCAACTGTAACTATCTCTATATAATCTATCAGAATAGAAACCAAATTTTATGAATTCCTGCTAGTAGCATTTTTTTGCTCAACATCCTGATTGAGATGTACCCATGTTGATTCCTGTAGCTTTAGTTCACTAATTTTCCAGCTGTATAGTATTCCGTTGAATTAATATACTATAATTGATTTATCCATTCTATTATAGACCGATATTTTGATGTTGCCAGTGTATTTGCTGTTCCAAACAATGGTTTTTGAAACAAGTGTGTGCAAGTCTGGAACACACATGTTGAGTAACTAGCAGTAGGCTGTTGGGTCACAGGCTTTCATATGTTTAATCTTATTGGAAATTCCAAAATTGTTCCCAAAGTGATGACTCCAACATTTATCCCCTGCAAACAGGTATGAGGGTGTTCATTACTCCACATCCTCACCAATCTTTGAAACTGTCATATTTTCATATGTACAAGTTACCTGTGTGTGAAATCACATCTTATGGTGGCTTTATGCTGCATTTCCTTGTTTACTAATTGTTTCATGTTTGTTGGCCATTCATGTTTCCTCTTCTTGAAATGGGTGTTCAGTGTGTTTATGTTTTCCCTCAGTTTTTTTTTTTTTTTTGAGTGACCTCCTTTTTCTTACTGATTTGTAGAAGTTTTTCATATGCAGATACCAATCCTTTGTCTTGTCTCAGAATATGACTTTTCTTAATTAAAATAAACTAATAAAACAAAAGAAAGATGAGTTAACTGTTAAACCCTGAGAATTTGAGCTATGGAAGGGAAGTCCAAATCAAATCTTATGGTTAGCTCAGATATGGGATTACATGGTTGAGGAAGTTCAGTGGCAGACAGGCAAATCTGACAAATTAATTAGAGAAAAAAGTGGAGAAGGCATTAATAAGATTTAGTAGAAGAATTAAATTTAAAGAAAATCATGTCTGATTCAAAACAAGGGCGTCTAGCTAAGACTCTATATAAAAAGGAGAAGAAATCAAGAAGAAATCAGGAAGGAGAGACTTAATTGATGTGAAAGCAACAGCCCTCAGGATGAAGAAAGATGGGACTGACATTCCAAACTAAACAACGCATTGCTGCCAATAAGATATGCTCATTTGTACTCTTATATTGCTTCCAGATCATAGAGTACAATGACAGATGTCAAGAAGAAATTAAAAGCCATAAGTCATAATACTATGAATCTCTCCCTAACTCCTAATTTAATAAGTGAGATTTACATATTAAGTCTGTTAAAATGTTGGTTTTTTCTGGGTAAACAAATAATGTTTTAAAAGTTTTTAGCTCTAAGTAGATCAAGCAAGGCTTTTCTAACCTACCTTCTTCAACATAACCCGAATTCTGTAATTAATAGGAATGAGTGGTTGCTTTACTAGAATGGGAACTCTAGTATTAACGCAGGAAAAGTATTTATTTGCTGTTTTTGAAATTAAGAAATGTTATCTTAGAAAAAGAGATGTTTTCATAACTCTTCCATTTTTAAAATATTTAGGCTGGGTACATTTGCTCATGCCTGCAAGCCCAGCATTTTGGGAGGCCAAGGCAAGAGGATTGCTTGAACTCGGGAGTTCGAGACCAGCCTGGGTAACACAGTGAGATCTCATCTCTACAAAAATAAATAAATAAAATTAGTTGAGTGTGGTGGTGCATGACTGTAGTCCCAGCTACTTGGGATGCTGAGGTGACTGGATCACCTGAACCCAGGAGGTCAAGGCTGCCATGAACCAGGATCATCATGATCATGCCAATGCACTCCAGCCTGGAGTCCAAAAATAAAAATAAAAATAGAAAATTAAGAAACTTACTTTGTACTAAACTCTGTTTTAATGAATAAACAAATATTGATTCATTTAATCCTAATAGTATTTCTAAGAAGTCACAGTGATAGTATCCCATTTTACCAATGCAGAAACTACTTACAGAAAATTTAGAAATTTTTCTCACATTCGTAGAGTTGGTAAGTAGCAGAGCCAGGATCAGAACATAGGCGACTCATCTCCTGAGTCCACACTCCCGTCCAGCATGCTATGCTGGTGCTACAGGAAAGGGTCATGATGAACACCTGGTTGATCTTCCTTAGAGAAAGAATAGGTATAAATCCAAAACTTTCTGCTGACTTGTTTTGAGCATCTATCTGTTTTTAAGCTTCGATTTGTGTTCTTCCCTTTTCTAAAGATAAATCTTAATTTTAGTTTTAATGAAAAGCTGACATTGAACAATTATCATAATACTATATGAAGAGACTGACAATAGTGGAAAACTGCCAGGGGAGAGGGGGGGTGGGATTGGCAGCAGTAGGAAACTGATAGGGGGGAGGGGAGGACACACCTCATCAACAGGGATACCTGCATAATGAACATTTGTATACCTAACACTGAACTGTACCCCACAACTTTAAAATAAATTGTTTTTTTAAAAAAAAGTTGATAGTAAATGTTACCTTTCAACATGTAAGAGCAAACTTATCACTGAGCTGGAGAAAACTGGCTGTAATAAGCTGCCAGCTACAGTGTTAAAACAGACATAAGAGAGTAGAAAGCCTAGAGACAGATGGCATCACAATCAAAAGAAAAAATCTGTAAATCTAAAACATAAAAATTAAGGTTCATAGTTACACAAACAATAGCTATGTAACATCATATAGGAACTCTAGTGATAAAACACATGGCATTGACAGAGACCTTAGAAAATTAAGTTCATTATGTGAATATTAACAC
The DNA here is from genome assembly GCA_027257055.1 of Cephalopachus bancanus. Classification (NCBI taxonomy): domain Eukaryota; kingdom Metazoa; phylum Chordata; class Mammalia; order Primates; family Tarsiidae; genus Cephalopachus; species Cephalopachus bancanus. Next base: position 4,116,853 of record JAPVLO010000073.1, read on the forward strand.
TTTTTAAAAAATGAAGACATCATCTTAAAACACAGGTCCTCTATTATTTACTAGAAAAGCAATGTGGACTACTCTGAAAAACCAAATCTATTAACATGCACCCAAAGAAACCACAAACCAAAATGCATTTTAAAGATTACAGAGATACTAAACAAGGTGTATTTACAGACACAGCTACCAGAAATACATTCATTTTCTATACTTTATATGTAGATAAATATCTAGTAATAACAATAAACTAAAAAGATCCTTAAAATTTGTCAAATCAATTAAAGAATCTGATTTCTATTTCTTGTCAAAAAAAGTGTTTTTCTTTTTAGTTGTGTCTGTAGTTGATTGTGACTCAGAGTAATCAAGAGGTTTAATCTAAGAAGAAATTATTGTTACAGTTTCTACCCCTATCACTACAGAGGAGAATCAAGAGTCATAAAAAGCACTAAGATAGCGGTTCTGCTTGAAACAAAGAGAAGATGATAAGAACTATCAAACTCAAAGGTCTGAATAGAGAAACAAACTTTTAAAAAGATGGGCCCTCTGCTTCCATGTGGTTCCCAGTCAGAAATAATTTTTTCGCCATTCTTGAGGTTTTCACTTTTTATGGTTTCATTCAGTCATTATTTGCAGTTTTTGCCAGAAGTGTTTAACCTTTGAGAAGCCAACTGGGTTCTGGGAAAGATGCCTGTCCAAAAGTGGGCCAAGCAAGAATTGCACAATCCAACGTACTTAGAGGAGAACTCAGCACAAGACTGACAGTTACTGTAAACTCTGGGAAACAAAGAACATACCAGCAGCCAAGTGACTAAAAATTTTTTTTTAAAGCACGAAACGAAACCTTTAGCACAACGTTTGATCTAAAGCACAAAACCAAACCAAAAAACTTATGAATTACTGCAGACCCAACCCCAAACAATCTCTGAGTCCTAGAGAAAGTCATCAGTGTTACATCCCGCAGCTGGAGTATATGGAGGGCTTCTAGTTCCTCAACGCCATCAAGATAACAACTGGAACTGACTTACAAACAGCCTCTTAGAGGGCTGGTGAAAATGTCTATGACTGATCCAAGGAACTCCGTCCTGTGTAAGACTGAAGATTAGTTTGGGTAAGCACAAATTAGTTTATAATGAAATGACCCCAAATTGATTTACCCAATCAGTATGTGCCCAAAAATACACTAGGGGATATGAGGAAGGCGGTTTGTTAAAGAAACCCTGGCTGTGTCATCAAAAGATGATTTGTATAGTAAACTCAGCTCTGCTCTAAACAAGCCTCTCACATCTCTTTTGTTTCCTTCTTTTAAGATGTGGTATGACAGGTGCTATGAGTTTCTTGGAAAAAAAGATACCAAACAGTTAAAGCTAGGTACTGAGAGCAGAGAATTCTGAGAATAACCCACAACTCATTTTTAAGAGAATGCAGATTTGTATAGATCTTATCATGACTAATCTCTAATAACGTTTCCTAAGAAATAAAATGTTTGAGAAGACTTTCTAACTCACGTCCCCATCTTGTAAACTAAACTAAGAAACAGAGGTTCATTCACATTTAACAGGCCAGCAATATGCCAAAAAGCAAGTACAGATTAAAATATGAGCAGTCAGTTGTGTGTAATTAGTAGTGTAGGAAATTGCTTTGAGATCAAACCCGACTCTGTAGCATTACCGTCAAAGCTACAGGGCACTGCATTCTCTAGCTGCTAAGATCCACATCTGCCCAGTGATGGTGTCACAGGACTCACTGTGCAGGGGCCCAGGTGGGAGCGTTCCTATTCCCAGATTGCTTTCCTGCCACTGTTCTCTCTCTATACAACAAAGAGCAAACTAGCAGTGGACTGTAGTCATCCTGAATCACAGCCGAGATGGTTGAGCAAGTATCTAGCCCCTGTGAAAACTCAGCTGTGAGGGACCAGACACAGACATCTCTGGGGAGTTCTGCTCTTCAAGTGTGTGGGGGCGGGAAATGTTTACTAATACTACACGGTAGCTCAGATCCAAGTAGCTCCGTGTCTCCAAGACGGAGGACCCACAGCGTATCTGGCCCACAGCCCTAGACTGACCTGCTGCCTGAATAAATTGGCCTGAAGTGCGCCTCCTACACAGAACTTTCTGGCACACGTCTGTCCCAAGAGGCCATGCATCTTAAGCCAGAATACAGTTAACATTTTCCTAGTGGAGAAGAATATGAGATCGGTCAGGAGGTAAAAAGAAAGTTAGAGAAGAGCTACATTTTCCACTTCAGGACAAAGAAAACCACACTTTGGGAAATTAAATAATCTTTACTATTATCTTTCCTTTCAACAACGTCAAATAACCTTGACCAAAACAAAACAAAACAAAACACAAAAATTTTCCTTCCACACCCCACACAGAGACTCTTCCTACAGTAACTTTCCTACCCCATGTCCAAATCCTAGAATCCATCTCTGCTCTATGGGAGGTGCTTTCATATTTTAAATTATAGCAAGAGGATAGCACAGATTTTTTTTACTTTTCTTATTTGTTTATCCTGTTGCCTGATCTGTGGTTAACTCTTTAAATGTTCTAAACTTTTTGAGGGATCTGCATTGGTAGTTGTTGGTAATTACTTATTTCTAGCACTAGCTCAAGTAGTCCTTTCTGGAGAGACTCATTTTACAAAGTCTAGGAGGTTAACATATATATTTACATATATGGGATGTCAAAAAAAAGTGTACAAATTTTAAGTATGGTGTTTGCTCAAAAGATGGTATTAATCAAATGAATGTGAGCATCACCATGCAATAGGCAGGAGAGTGAAGGAAAATGGTGGAAACATGGTTGCACATGGTTATACTACACATTGCTACCATAATTTAATTCAGCTTCGAAAAGGAATAAATGGATCACATCTCTTAAAGTATGTATGCTTTTCTTGGCAGTGTGTGTATATATACATACGCATGTACACACACAACACATAAATTTACAAACTAAATACAGAAATCTGAAGAGGAGAAAAGTTTAGTTATCAGAAGTGTCCATTTAAAACATTACTGAGTGATGTATCACAGAAACAAAGAACTGAAGTGAACCTTGAACAATTATCATAACACTATAAGAAAAGTATTGGCAGTAGCAGAAAACTGGATGGGGGAGGGGTGAGAAGAGGGAAAGGCGGGATTGGCATTAGTGGGAATCTGCCAGGGAAGGGGGGGCACACCTTATCAACAAGGGTGCCTGCATGCATAATGAACATTTGTATACCTAACCCTGAATTGTATCCCACATCTTTAAGATAAAAAAATTAAAAAGAAAAAAGTTTACATATAAAGTTAGTACATGGCAAAGAGGAGGGAATAAAAGGCTAAAAAATATCAATAGCGAAAAAATATTTATAATTTAGCAGCACAAACTTGACAGCCGATAATAACATTACTATCCTCTTAGGGTTATGATGACGATTAAAAGAGATAATGCAGCCGGGCTCGGTGGCTCAGCGTGTAATCCCGCGCCTTTGGGAGGCTGAGGTGAGTGGATTGCCTGAGCCTGCGGGCTCGAGACCCTCATGGGCAACTTAGCGAGACCTCATCTCTAGAATAAATCAAAAATCAGCCAGGCGTGGTGGTGCGCGCCTGTAGTTCCAGCTACTTGGAAGGGTGAGGCGGAAGGATCACCGGAGCCCAGCAGGTTGAGGCTGCGGTGGCCGGAAGCGGCCACTGCACTCCAGTCTGGGCGACAGAGTGAGATTCCAACTCAAAAAAAAAAAAAAAAAAAAGAGATAATGCACATAAAGCGCTCAATATGGCATTTGAGATGTAAGTACTTACTAAATATTATTACTGTTACAGCAATGACGATGACTGTAGATGTTTATTCTAGGAAAACCACACCTCTCTACCTACCTGTATTTCATTTACTCTAATTACCACCCAGTAAAGGGCCATTCTATTTTAACCCAGGGAGGTTTGTAAAGGGCTTTGATCATAGTTCAAACACTTGAAAAGAGAGAAAGAACCAAGAAGGCAGAATCGATTTGCAGAAGAGTAAAGCATAAATCTACCCAGGAAGAATTAGTAATCTTGTGTTTGGCCACAAAAGAACGTTTTTAAAAATAATCTATTTTTCCACATTTCAATTATTATTCATTTATTTTCTGCAGAAGCTAGTAAGCAAAAAATGGAGTAAGACTATACTTTACTTGAGACTCTTCAGTGCTGCCTATTTTAAGTTGGCACAAGTTTAAATAATAACAAGGTTGAATATAATTTTGGATAATAAAATCTACTTAAGTTCTTAAAAAACATTTTCCTAAAAAGAGTCAATGTGAAACAGTCTGCTCAAGTTGGTAACAATACCATTTATGGCTAGAACAAAATATATGCAAGTAAATCCCCTAGTTTTCATGAGTGTATTCTGGCATAAAAATGATCTAAAAATGTATCCTAAATGCTTAACTTAATATTTTCCCAATTTTATTTTCCCAACTAGGTTTATCTTACAATTCACTTTTCAATTTCACTTCTTCTTACTTGTCCTTGGTTTAAACACTGTGCAAGATATATTTATTATAAAAAGAAATCAGTTTTGGTTTTTTTTAAAACCATAACGTACCCACTGGATGATTCTATAAAAGGTTGCAATGATGATGATGAGTAAAATAACACCCCAGCCATCTCTGATGCTTTCAGTCCCTGACATTAGCCTATTACAGAGATGCACAGGGCTGACCAGGTCACCTGTGACATAAGGTCTTCATGGCAGCATGAGAGGAAACAAACACACTAAGAGGAGGCTGACTCAGCTGATAATATTCACAGCACTGGGATTATGCAGGACAATTCTCCAGGCACTTGACCAACCACAGCTCAGCAAGAGTCCAAAGGGCACCTTTGCAATCCAAAGGGCTGAAAGGTCCCTGGAGGTGACTGTTCCTACAGGCCCCCTTGGAGGCAGGAGCAGCATCCCCAGCAGGAGGTACAGGCCTCACACCGGCAGGGCAAGCCTCGCCAAGAGAAGGCCCAGGATGAGTTCCCCAGCCCCACAGCAGAGACAGGCCCAACCAAAGAGGCACAGCAGTCTCACAGACACACCAGGCAAGATGAAGAGAAACAAGCAGAGTGAAATGTTACAGGGAAATGAAACACCAAAGCATGTTTCAAAGCAGTGCACAGGAGGTAAATCCTATTATTTATGGAATTAATTTGTGAATCAATGATGGCATTGTTACTCTTTCCACATCCCTCCCTCTCCACCCACGTTATCTATTAATACCATTTGATTTTTTTAAGGCACTATCACAGGCCTCAGATGAACAGGACAGCATGACATTGAAATTATAAGGTATAAATACCTCCACCTTAATTTGGTGTACAAACAATTCCAGAGCCAAAAAAAAGAGATAAAAATAAAAATAAAAAACCTATGAACATGTTTGCAAGTATATGCTAAATTTGTCTAAAACAGATAAACCTGGCTTTCTCATACAATAAAAATGTTGTAGCCTGTGTACTACCTTAAACTGTAGAAAAGAAGATAAAAATAAAAAGCCTCTGACTGAGATGCTTCCCAATCCCCTGCATTTCCTTGGGCTAGCCCCTGAGTTTTTCCTGAGTCACAGCTCATTACCAATTGTTATCATTCAGGCTACAAATAACAACAAAAAAATGGTTGTGTCTGTGGTTACTATTGAGTGTAGGCTTGGTTTAATCAAGGCTATTAGCAATAGGGAAACAACATAGTTGGGGGAATAAACAACAACAACAAAACCTGTTTCAGTGAATGATCAGCCCTCTGTCTTCATGAGTGGCACAGTCAAATCTTGCTCTTTTTATGAGGACTTTGATACTGGAAAATTAAAATCGGCTTTCTAGTCTTGGCTCTATCACTAATTGGTGGAGTATCATAAACAAGTCATTTCACATGGTGTAGCTACACATATGAGAGGGGGAACCCCCCAAAACTAAAATGTATTTATTACAAAATTTGTATTTACTTTTACACGTTTAAACTTCAGTCATCTTCAAAATACTCTCCATTTGATGCAATACACCAATCAAGATGCTTTTTCCACTGCTGAAAACAGTTTTTAAACTCCTCAGTTCTGGTACCTTTTAGTGCTTTTGCTGTTTTTGTTTCACCTCCTCTACATCAGAAAAATTTTTCCCTTTGAGGATATTTTTCATTCGGGAAACAAACAAGTCACCTGGGGTGAGGCCAGGTAAATAGAGAACATAGGGCACAGAAGTCATGCTGTTTTTGGCCAAAAACTGCTGAACACTCAGGGCAATGTGGGCAGGTGCACTTGTAAATCACCCATCATGAAATGGGCAAAACCACTGAAAGAATCCCCCCCAAAAAATTCACTGAAGCCAAATGCAGCCTCTTGCAACAATGCTAGTACATGGATGCCAAAGGGTTCCTAGAACACTTACATAGCAGGGGAACCCTGTACTAAAAGGGGCTCACTTTCCAAAAAAAATTTCTGGATTTTTTTTTTTTTTTTTTGGTCACCCTCATTGAGAGAAGGGGGGAAATGATCTCTAAGTTCTTTTCAAGCACTAAAATTACAGAAATATATAACCTATTATCATTATAGATAATATAAGTAGATTTTAAGTCTAGCTCAGAGTCTTGTCTTGATCTTGAACAGGGCCACTACTTAATGGACTTAATGCAATATTCAAGACACAATGGAAAGTTAATCCTGAATTATTATAATGCTGAATGTTGACTATAAGTTGACTAAGCCCAGAAGCAGATGATCATACCATGCAAGAATCATGAAGACACAGTCTTATTGCGCAGTCTGAACGTGGGCCCAGAAAGTAGGTTTCATATAAATAATGGGCAATGGTAAAAGTATATGTATATGTAGTATATGTATATGTATAAGTATAAATATATGTATAAGTATATGTAGTAGACATTAGAGTTGCACGGTATTAGCCACAGAAGACTTTTTGAAGGTGGTGAATTTATAGGAAGGAAAAAAAAAGGAACAAATACAGTTCTTCTTCCTAACCAGACTAGGAACCCAGAGACAAGGCCTTGGTGGTTAAATGTTCATTCAACAAAACTTCATTGAGTATTGGATGAATGCCAGAACCTGCCCAAATGGCACAGACAAATCTCAAGGAACACAGTGTGTAGTTAAATAAAAGTATAGTTACAACAGTGTGGTAACTGCTGTGATTCAGATAAGCCCACGGTGACAGAGAATAAGTAATGATCAGGAGAGCTTACATGGAAAGTGCCTCACAGGCGTATTACCTCTGCAGCATACAGAATCTCATGAGGTGGGCATTTGGCTCATTTTATAGATGAGGAAACTGAGGTTCAAAAACCGAGGTGCAAAGCTACTAAGGGGAGGTCCAAGATTCAAACTGCAGTCTATGTGATTACAAAGGCTGTTCTCATCACCAAGATATATGATCTCCATGATTCATTTTACTAATTTTTATTTTGATTTTTATTTAGCAACATTTTATGTAATGTTAACAACATTCCAGGCACTGCTATCAGCAGTTTAAAAATATTTTCTCATTAAACTCTTATGACAATTTTATAAGATAGATGCTATTGTTAGCCCCATCTTACAGATGAAGAAACTGAGGCACATATGAAATATTCAATATCCAATTCAGAGTTATTTGATGGAACTCAGAAGTAGGAAGAAAGAGCACAGGCTGAAGGGAGGAAGTCGGGGGTGTTTCCTGAGTTATGTCTTAAAGAGAAAGCATATGTTTGGTGAAAATAAAAAACAACAACAACAAAACACAAAGGTTGTTTCAGCCACTGGGAAAGTTATGCAAAGCACAGATGCAAGAATATGATAATTTTAGAGATGCGAGTGACTCAGCATTGTTGGAGCTAGAGAAACCAGGCTAAATGTCTTTAATTTTTAATATCAGGAAGGAAGAGGCTGAGACAGCACGCAATGATAACATATATAGTATCAATGGGGTCAGGGAGGATGAGCTTGAGGAAATATCAAGGAAGTAGGATTAAAATGAACTGATAAAAGAGTCAAGTGTGACTCCCTGGTTTCTGGAACAATTTATCAAAAAAGAAATCAGGAAGAAAAATAGTTTGGTTTAAAATATGTTGAGTGTGAGACATGCTAAGTCTGAGAATGCTTTAATGTTTGAGAGGTAGGTGGAGACACTGGTCTGGATCCTAAGAGGTAGCTAGACCTGGGCAAGAGATTAAAGGTGACTGAAACTCTCCTAATTAATAAAACTGCCGGGCACGGCGGCTCAAGCCTGTAATTCCAGCACTTTGGGAGGCCAAGGCGAGAGGATTGCCTGAGCCCAGGGATTCGCGACAAGCCTAGGCAATTTGAGGACACCTCATCTCTACAATAAATCAAAAAATTAGTTAGGCATGGTGGCATGCACCCATAGTTCCAGCTACTTGGAAGGCTGGGGTGGAAGGATCGCCTGAGCCCAGCAGGTCAAGGCTGCAATGGGTGTGAGCGTGCCACTATACTCTAGCCCAGGCAACAGAATGAGACTCCAACTCAAAAATAAACAAAAAACAAAAAAACTATTCAGTTGTCCAGGGAGGATCTACTGAGTGAAAAGAAACGAGATATGAAGGAACAACAGTATTTAGGGAAATAACTGAGGAAGAGGAGCTGCCAGGGGAAATAATATATATAAGTACATAGAGTATATATAGGAGTAAACATGGCAACAGAAACTCTAGGAGAGGGAGGCACCACAGGAGTAAGAGAAAAATATGTTAAAGAAGGCTGTATCAGATACTCTGTTTGGCCAGAGAAATTTCAGTGATGTGCTAGGGTTGGAAATGATTAACAGTGAGATGAGGGGTAACTGAAAAGTAAGGAAACAGAGACCATGGAAGCAGATATTGTTTCAAGAAGTCTATGAAGAGAAGGAGAAACCTGAGGAAAAACTCCAAAGAAATGCAGGGTCCAGAAAGAGATATACACAAACTTACACATGCTCCCCACACATATGTTTTTAGATGGGAAAGGCTCACATAGAAGACAGTTCAACTCGAATATGGAAAGGGCTACTTAATGGAGTGAGTGTTTGACCAGATCTATAGCAACAGGATGAGTGCTACAACAGAGAGGCAACTCCCTCTTTAAAGTGGAAGGTGAAAACAGGTTCAGGGTTAAGTAAGTTTTTAGGTAAGACCTAGGGTAGAAAGACCCTGAGGAAAAGGTGGACAGCCTCTTCTGCCCCTGCCCCTGGAGAAACTAGCAGAGAGCTCCTTTAACTAGAACAGCAACAAAATGAGACAGCCATTGTGGGAAAAGGGAGAAGGCAGGTCTGCTTGTCTTTGTAGTTCACTGCTGTGTCCCAGCACTCTACTTATAAGAGTGCCTGTCACAGAGCAAGTGCTCAAGAATGATTTGCTGCATGAATTTGGGACATACTGAAGACCTACTGAGGAATTCTGATGATCTAGTTGTGACCTGAGAACACACATGTGTAGTGATAGGGACTATTATGGTGGCCAAGGTTTCTTCAGTCATGCTCAGCATCCTGACATAGACAGGTGTTGAAAAGATAGAGAATGTAGACTTTTGGTTCTGAAAAGCAGGCATGCCACAATGACAGGGTCAAAAGCAAGTTAGGAGTTTCACCAAGATAGCCAACTCTGAATAAGGGAAAAAAAATGAGAGGCCAATTTTAAATATATATATGTACATGCTTATATGTACATATATACACACATACATATATATGGACACACAAATATATACATATAGAAAGATATATATATGTGTGTGTGCATATTATATATTTTTTTCCCCATGGTCAATTGAAATTCAAAAACCAGTAGCTCATACTTATTTCTAACTAAAAGTATTTATTTTTTGAAAGCAACAGAAAATAAATCAAAATACTTGATTAAAAAAAAATACAACTCCTCTACAACTCAGGCTGGGCATACGGAGGACCTTAATAAATACCTGTTGACTTGATGCAATTCTTTTCTTTTTTTTTTTTTTTGAGTTCGAGTACCACTCTGTCACCCAGACTGGAGTGCAGTGGCCAATCCCGGTCACTGCAGCCTCGACCTGCTTGGCTCCGGCGATCCTTCCGCCTCAGCCCTCCAAGCAGCCGGAGAGTGTGCGCCACCACGCCCGGCCAATTTTTGATTTATTGTAGAGATGAGGTCTCGCCAAATTGCCCAGAAGGGTCTCAAACCTGCGGGCTCAGGCAATCCGCTCACCTCAGCCTCCCAAAGCACGGGTTTACAGGCTTGAGCCACCGAGCCTGGCGATGTGGCTTTTTGTTTAGCTTGAGGTTAAGACAGCTTTTGGTTTTACTTTAACTTCTCCTGTCACTCCACAGAATGTTTTCCAGGAGACATCTACCACAGATGTTGAAATGCTCTTTCTAAAATAACTGCTCTTCTGTCATTCCAAAGTGCAACTGCTGCATCCTTCACTGAGCACAATTATTAGGGGAAAAAAATAAACTTCAGCTTCTAGTGTCAACTTTAAATTATGTTATGTTATGGGGATATTATTCCCCAAGAGGTCCAGTTCCTCCAGTCTGATTTCCCAAGAGAAGTTACAGTAGAAATTTAGGCAGGTTTAATATGTCTTTGGAAAACTGGTATATTAATCCATCTTGCTCTTTTCTTTCAATTACCTTCACATTTCCTCCAAACTCCTGGATTTCTCAATCTTCTATGAGGCAACTATTATTTATTTGCATGACTATTTCCCCCTGCAAAATGGGGAGCATGATTAATTTCCCTGAGCAAGTTGTTGTATAATTATTCAATTTTATTATTCTAATTGCCTCCTACATCCACTTGAGAGAATCCCTACTACCTTCCATCTTCCCTTCAGTCAAGTGTACTGGAGGAAGGGGAGCAAATTACCAGGCTTCGGTGCTTGGAAGTGGGCCTAAGGCCACACTATGCTGCCTCTCAATTCAAATCCCATCGGAAGACTTGCCTGAGAGGCCTGAAAAAGAAATGTGTCACCAGGTTGTTGACTTCCAAGCATTTCCTCTGTGTTCTCCTGTACTTATTTATGGAGAGTTAAATTAAGACTACCCAAATTGTGGCATACAAAAACCATGAAGTGAATTTTCTCCATTCTTCTGTATTCTGGCATTGCTGACAATGCACTGGTAAAAGCATGACATTAACATGTAAACCTGAAAACAACAGTTACTTAGAATTTTGCTATTTAATACAGTTTTTTAAGGTGGAAATGTGGATATGTCCTTTATTATCATTTCAATTGAATGTGAGCTGCAAAAAGTCATTCAAAAAACAAATCTGTATTCTCTGCATTGTGAAAACTGCATGCAGAAATGCATATTTATAAAACAAATATGTAACAAAATAAGTTGTTGTTATTACAAAGAATGCTTAGAATGCCACAGGGCTGGAGAAGGCATTTTTTAGTTTTCTTTAGTGTGCCGTGGGCACAAAATATTTTTAAATCTGTAAGATAAAATACACAGGACTTTGAAGAAAACCAGTTATTTTAAAATACAGTCATCCATCCCTTAATGACAGGGATACATTCTGAGCAATAGGTCAATTGGTGATTTCACTGTTGTGCGAACATCAGTGTACTCACAACTAGATGATAGAGCCTACTATAAACCTAGGTTACATGGTATGACCTATTACTCCTAGGCTACAAACCTGTACAGTATGTTACTGTTCTGAATATTCTATGCAATTGTAAAACAATGGTAAGTATTTGTGTCTCTAAACATAGAAAAGGTACAGTAAAAATACAACATTATAATCTCAGTACCACCACTGTATGTGTGGTTTGTTGATCAAAACACTGCTATGTAGACCATGACTGTAGTTAGAATATTAAAAATTGAGATGGAATAAATATGTGCTTCCTTTTTAAACACTTTAATAACAAGATTTAGTGGCAATGTGATAACTACTATAATTTTAAAGCAATGACTGGCATAAACACTATTTCATAATTTTGCAACAACTTTAATAGGATAGAAAATATCACAGACAAAGCCACTACTAATGCTAGTAAAGTTTACTGCCTACATTTATAACTGAAAGAAACACTAAATTTTATCTAAAGTTCAGAAGTTAGTGAAATTAAATTGATGATTTTTTTCTCATCTAAGTCATGGACCCTCCCCCAAGGCTAAGGGTCTGTGAGCTAGAGGGTCATAAAAGAATCTTCAAATAGCTCCCCATTGTATTCAATTGAAACCTTCTATCTTAAAAAATTTCACCTAGCAAGAGCTTTTTGAAATATGACACTAATTCCATATATTTCCCTCTATCCTATTTTGTACTATACTTAGTTGAAAATTATACATGTTAATTATAAAAGGTTCTCAAAACCATAATAGTTTAACAGTACATATTTTTTAAGTGACTATATTTCTAAGAGAAATTAGTATTTCTATATCACTTCACTTGGTTTTGGGAGTCAGGTTGGGTCATCTTGGAATACAATTATGAAAAAAACAGATAAGTAACTGTATTTTCAAAGATAAATATCAATTCAAATACTATGTTAATTCAATTAAAAAAACTTGTTGACAAACTCTTGGGTCTTAGATGGAGATTTTTGGAGCCATTTCTTTTAAGTTATGTACCCATACTTACAAACATATAAACTAAGAATAAAACTATCTAAAAAGAATTAAGTTATTATTATTGAATATGTCATAAATCACTGCCATCTGGATTACTACAAGTGGTAATAAATAATGAAATGAAATCATGCAATAATTTCAACTGAACCAGGGAACGAAAGTGAGAAAAAGAGAAATGAGGGGAGAGAGAAAGGAGAGAGGTGGGGGACAGAGACAGACAAGAGACACAGGGGGCTATATCAGAGAGACAGCCAAAACTCTGGACATGGCAAGCCAGACCTACAAAGGTAGAAGCTCTTCTTACCAGAGCACAAAAGAGATGTACTCCTTGATACGCACCGTACCCTTCTGTTTCTGTTGATTCAGAATATTCCCTTCTTTTTTAAAAAGTCGATATTCAAAGTTAATTTTCCCCAGTATTAAAATATTCTATTCTTAAACACTTTAGTGTCAGTTTAGCCAGAAAAACAGTAGATCTTTTCAGTATGTAGAGATAGAGGTGGAGACACACACATGCACAAAAGGAATTGAAAGAAGGTAGTAATAAAACACAAAGGGAAAATCAGGGAATTTATGAAGACATCAAAGACAATAAAACAAATACAGAATAAAGTATCATAAGAAATGCTTCAGTTAAGGACAAAAAAACTATAAATATAATCTAGCAATATAAGGCAGACCACATGACATGTGGACATGAACTAAAGTATGTGTTACACATCAGTATATTTCTTCAGTCCAACAGCAAATTAAAATTTACTTACTCTTCCAACCTCAAATATGCAACTTATTTTTAAAAGGTAAAAGATTTTAGCTAAAGTAAATTTAGGGCAAAGTCAATATAAAATATAAAGAAAATACTTTGATTTATCATGAGCATCTGGGAAAAAGTTTTACAAGTGGTTCTCTCAAATAGTTAAAGACAAAAATTTTATTCAAAGAATAATACTCTGTTACTATTTTCTCTGTGTATACTCTTATAAACTACAAAATATTCATGAGTCATTAATCAGTTTTTGTCAGAAAATTCAAAACATCCTGCACATTCTGAATCATTTTCCCAAAACTTCCTCCTTTGAATTGTAGTATTATGCAGTGTCTAGTATTATTATTGCATCTAAGAAATAACTTTTTGAAATCCTTCTAAAATGAATGGAAACTTTTAGTGTATTTTTCATCATCCCAAATGATAAAATATTTTCTTAAGGTGGAAAGTCTCAAAACTCTTACATCTACTATGCCAAATTCTACTGGTCATTTGAAAGAGCTCGAGCTCAATAAACAGAAAGTGCCTCATGTGTGTAAAGTCCTGCACTAATGCAGGCACTGTAAAAAATAATGTTCTCAACGGCTTTTAAATAATTATCATTAGAGATAGGGTCTTGCTTTGTCACCAATACTGGAGTGCAGTGCACAGTCATAGCTCACTGAAGCCTCAAAGTCCAGGTCTCATGTGACCTCCCCACCTCATCCCTTGAGTAGTTATACCTACAGGTACATCCACCATACCTGGCTAATTTTTATTTCATTTTTTGTAGAGATAGGGTCTGGTTATGCTGCCCAGGCTAATATCAAACTCCCGGCCTCAAGGGATCGTCTAGACTTGGTCTTTCAAAGAGCTGGGATTACAGGCATAAGCCACCATGCCTGGAGGCCCTTTCTTCTAATGATCTAAAATTTGAGAAACACACACACACACACACACACACACACACACACACACACACACACACCAACAACAACAACAACACCACCACAGGGTACTTTGTAAATGGACCTCCTCCCTCTCACTTAATGAAGAACATCATCCGCCTGCATCATCAATGCCCCCAATGTACTAGCTCATTACCAAGTATACTCAACCAACATCCCCCATTTCTAAAAATATTTCCCTTTAGCTCCCAGCCCTTTTACTGTTCCCCTTTAGGGAAACCCCTTGAACAGCCAAGACTGTTAATCTTCAGTTTTTAATTTTCTCATTCTCTCCAGAATCCACCCCAATCAGACTCTGTCCCCATCACAACACCAAACGTATAAACGTCACCAGTGACTTCCACATGACAATTTTAATAGTCACTACTCATTCATCTCATTGGACTTCGCAGTTGCACATGACACATGATACACTCTGTCCATTTTAAAACACTTTCTACATTTGGTTTCCCAGTTGCCCCTCATAATCCTTCTCCATTACTGCATACTCATCCTCACTTTTTTCATGATTCCTCTTCATTTTCTGACCTGTACATAATAGAATGGCAAAGGGCTCAGGTTTTAGACTTCTTCTGTATTGTATCTACTTTCTGGGTGGTAGTTCTTTATCCTGTGCTCATATTAGAATCCCATAGAGGGCTTCTAAAGGAAGTTGATGCCTTGGACCTACTCCATTCCAAATGAATCACAATCTCTGATTAGTATTATAATTCTTATTCTATTTGCCCTGAAGTTCTTACTTCACATAGTCAGACACCAGGGTTCAGAATCCCAGCCCTATGTCATCTCACCCACAACACATTCTGAATCCTGATGACTCACAAAACATATCTTGAGCTGCAGACCTAGTCTCTGAACTCCATACTCCCCTGTCCAACCATCTCCTTCTCATCACCAACTTTAGAGATGATGGACATCTCAAATTCAACATATTCAAAACGAAACTTGATCTTCCTCCGGGAACCAAATCCCATTCTTCTTATAATCTTCTCATCTCAATTAATGGCAACTTCACACTTTCAACTGTTGAGGCCAAAATACTTGAAGTCATCCATAATCCCTGTCTTTCTCTCACACTGAAACGTTATTCTTCAGCAAATTTTGTCCTGCCCTCTGAATATATCCATATGCCACAACATCTCAACACTTCTCATCGTCACCCAGACCCAACCTTATCACCTCCTCTGAATCATTGCAACAGTGTCATGGGTCTCCCTTCTTTGACCCTGGTAGTCTACCCTCAGATGAGGTGATATTTAAAAACAGTATGTCAAACATATCAGCCACCTACTCAGAGCCTGATGCAGGCTTCCCACCTCAAAATAAAAAACATTAAAAAAAGCCGGGCTTGAGCCGGGCTCGGTGGCTCAGCCTGTAACCCCGCACCTTTGGGAGGCTGAGGTGAGTGGACTGCCTGAGCCCGCGGGTTCGAGACCCGCCTAGGCAGCGAGACCTCATCTCTGCAATAAATCAAAAAATCAGCCGGGCGTGGTAGCGTGCGCCTGTAATTCCGGCTACTCGGAAGGCTGAGGCAGAAGGATCACCGGAGCCCAGCAGGTCGAGGCTGCGGTGGCCGGGAGCGGCCACTGCACTCCAGTCTGGGCGACAGAGTGAGACTCCAGCTCAAAAAAAAAAAAAAAAAAAAAAAAAAAAAGCTGGGCTTGATGGCTCAGCCTGTAATCCCGCGCCTTTGGGAGGTTGAGGTGAGTGGATTGCCTGAGCCTGCAGGTTCGAGACCCGCCTGGGCAGGTGAGACCTCATCTCTACAATAAATCAAAAAAAAAAAAAAAAAAGAAAATAGCCGGGTGTGGTAACGCGTGCCTGTAATTCTGGCTACTGGGAAGGCTGAGGTGGAAGGATCGCCGGAGCCCAGCAAGTTGAGGCTGCAGTGGCTGGGAGCAGCCACTGCACTCCAGTCTGGGCAACAAAGTGAGACTCCAACTGAAAAAAAAAAAAAAAACATTAAATGGCTCAAGAAGACCTCCATTATTCATTCAGTTCTTAAGGATGTTTTATTTTAGAATAAGATATCTGAAAGTATCTAATCTCTTTGGTTACCTCTAAGAATGCTAACAGGATTTTTGTTACCTTTCCTAAAACCTTGAGGGGAAAGATAATAACTTTCGTTAGATTCTCAAAGAATCTTACAAAACTAAAAGTGATCAGAATCACTGTGTAAGGGATTATCACAATCAAAATTCCAATGTATTATAAATTAAGGCTTAATCTTTTTCAGCCCTTGTTTGTGATAGTAATACAATGAAGAGTAGGCCACACTAAAGTATACGTTTACTTTAAATATATTTAAAAATTAACCTACTGCTTCCTATTTGTCTGGATTATGCAGTGGTTCCCTTACTGATTTTATCTAACTCTTTAACTTTTTGTTTACCTATATATGTTTTATTTTATTTATTATACTTAACTATGATTACATTCAATTAAGGGCCTTATGAATATAGAGTATAAGAATGAATATAAAGTATAAGAATGAATATAAAGTATAAGATACCAAATTCCAAATTCCATCAATTTAGGATCCAAAACACAAAAGTCAGAAGTTTAGAACTCAGAATCATAAGGCCCTGTCAATGCCTCCCATTCAAATGCAATGAATGCTCATCGAATAAGGTAGAAGTGGGCAGTTGAAAGTTTACATTTCCTCATACCAAATCAATCCATAGAAGTTACTCAGAAGTCTTCTAAGGTTAATCAGCTACACAACCCAGACAGAGGAGAATCATGGAGGTCCAATTCAGTAAATGCTTCTCTGGTTGCTCAGTTCTCTTGTTTTGATAATATAAATGCATTTACTGAGCTCTGTGTATTGAACTCTAGGCCTAAACGCTAAAGAAATGATTTGCAAGCTTATCAAGAACTTATTGTTATTACCTCCTTACATCTTCACAGGTTTCCTCTCTCCTGAATCTTTTCCACGCAAATGTAAACATACTCAAATCTTTTCCATCTTAAAACAAAATAGTACAAACCAAACCACCTCCCTGGATCTGCACTTCTTCCCTGGACTCTGGCTTTTCTGGAACTGTTGTCATCAATGTTTCTTCACATTCCACAACCCACATCATTCCAACTTCTCCCCTAGGCTACCTTATCAGTGTGGTCTTATTTTGACTTACTGTCTATCCAACATCATCTCTGAAGAAAAGTCTGAAATTTCCATGGGATTGTCTCCTGAGCACTCAAGCTAAACCCACACTCCCATCTCATCAAACTGGCCAGACTCCAATAATCCCTGAGTCACTCAGTTCTCAACCATCTGACCTTTTCTGCGAAATCTTCACTTAAGAAAACACATCCATATTCAGAGTTACAAATACCTCCTCTGTGAGAACAAAAATAAATAAGTCTGTTTGCCTCTAACTCCTTTTCTCAAGCTCCAGTTGTATATTTCCAAATGCATTTTGGAACTCTCTTCTGGGATTGTGTCTCATCATGTGAAACTGAAGAGGTCTAAAACTCAACTCATGACCAGTTCCAAACTACACTCACCTATTCTTCCTCATTTTCTAGTTTCTATTCATTTTCCCAACTAATTGAACTAAAAATTAAAAAAAAAATGAATGGCACTCCTGCTCCGAATACATATTTTACTGCTGTTCCAGTGCTTCCCAGATACAGCCCTGGGCCAAGACCCCTCATTCAATCCTGAACCCCTAAAGAAACCCTTCAGATCTTCTACTGCCTGAACTTGACTCAATTCTCAGGGTTAAAAACAAAGTTTCATCCCCAGCTTAGCTGCTGAGCCTACACATTATTGTTTGACCTAAAAAAAAATCACCATAACTTTTCATTACTGTATTAAACAGCAAAACAAAACCTTGGTGTGTTAATAGGGTTATATGACTTATTCAGTTCTTTCCGTTTAGCTTATTATTCTGAAGCCCAGTTTCTAAATAGTCTCTTCATCCAACCACCCCACACCCCAAAGCTTCCTGGCCAATCTTTCTGTATCTCCATTGTTTTATTTCCTCCCCACCCATCTCCTAAGTGAATGCTAAGCTAATTTAATTTGTTAGAGCAGTGGCCTAAGATAGTCTACAAAACAAACAAAAAAATAGTGGAGGATCAGACAAGATCGGGCATGTTCAGGGTGGTATGCCTGTAGACTTAACAAACAAGCAAAAATTCCTTTCTCCTATTGCACACCCCTTCCCCCCAAAAAAGTGGAGGAGATGGGGTCCATACATAGAAGATAGCCTCTATCTCTTTTTTAAGATGGCCTGCATAGCTGTTGGTTGTCATAGAAGAACTCTGAGCCTTGAGGCATATTTTGAGTTAACTCTATGTTTCAATGTTAAGTCGTATACTTTTCAGAACCTTGTAAAAGCTTTCCTTTGCTCCTCATCAAATGGATGAATATGAGAATACAAATTACATAGTTAACTTATTTTTCTAAATGCTAAAGGAAATGCATTTAAATGTTTACTTTTTGCTCTACAGAAACACTACTTATGCTTCTGATAGAAAATTGCTTGATTTTTTAAAGACAGCTGATTATCTCCATCAAACAAGTAATGATGTAAATGTGTAGAACAATTTACATTTTTATATAGTCAACTATGATCATGCCTCTTCTACACACACACACACACACACACACACACACACACACACACACACCCTTCAAACATTACTGTTATTCCATTTAGTGTACTGATTGAGCAGTGAAATCATTTTAAAGCCTATATTTCAAAGAAATGGCAAATATTAATATTGCATTGGGTAGCAGAATTCTAAACCTTTCTCCCACACCATTATTCTGACATGGAATGGAAGGCACTGTGCCTGAGAAAACACAGCAAAACAAAATATCATCCAAGCAAATTAAGTATTTTGAGGAATGCAGTGGTATGTCTTGCCAAAGTCACAGAAAATTTGTTTCTGGAAGCTCTGATTATAACACTATGGTCATATCATGAAGTCTTCCAGTAAAATACTACCATAGAACTTCTACAATTATAGGCAAAAACTGTTAAGTTATTTTTATGGTGAATAAATGAATATAAAAATTTTTAATGCTACTAAAACTAAAACTAACAACTCAATTTCAATTTTACCTTTTTTTTGTTGCTGTTTTTGTTTCAGGATTTGGGAATGTGAAGCTGTCTGAAAACCAAATGGAATAATGAGAACTCTTGATGGACTTGGAAGGCAGGAGTTCTGAGTTCCAGTCCTATCTCTCCTGAATCTCCCTTTGCATTTCTTTTAGATCAGATATGTGTAATTCCTTTTATCTCCTTTTTTTGGTTTTGTTTTGTTTTTTTTGAGGTGGAACCTCACTCTTTTACCCAGCTGGAGTACAGTGGCACACTCAAGGCCACCCCAGCGTTGACCTGTTGGTCTTAGCTGGAACTACAGATGCGCGCTACCATGACTGGCTAATTTTTTATTTACTGTAGAGACGAGGTCTTGACAAGTTGCCTGGGCTGGTCTCAAACCCGCGGACTCAGGCAATTCACCCCTTTATCTCTTGACAATCTTTTCCTTGAGGATTTCAGCCACTCCTATCTCATGTCTATGGCATGTTACAGAACAAGTTCGATGTTCTCCAACAGACACTCCTTACTCACCCCAACATTAAGCCAGGTACTGGGCTGTGTGCTGGAAATTAAAAGATGAGTAAGACACAGTCGTTGCCGTCATGACATCACATTTATGTACAGAAAGTCAGAGAGTAGTAAAACAGATCAACTTTGGCTTAATTTTATACCATGAAGTTTCTATGGAGACCCAAAAGAGGGTCTGTGGAGACCCAAAAGAGGGTCAATGAACCCAACGCAAGGCATCAGGAGATAACACATAAGATGAGTTCTGAAATAATATGTGTGGAGGTCAAGAAGGTAAAGGGAGTTATGGGAACATTCTAAGCTGAAGAAAGAAGAAAACTGCCACCCAACCATGTGAGGAGACGATGTGTTGCCCAACCATGTGTGCAGACATTTCCACACACTGTAGTCAAGGCACAATTCCAAGTGCAAGGGGTTGGATCGGGTTTGTGGATGACGATAAGAAAAGGGAAGTGGTAAGGTCAAGGAAAGATATTTTTACCATTTTATCAATGGTTGTCAAGGAAGGAGGGGGCAGAGCATCTCTGAATCACTTCATGGGCTTTTCACACTGTCCTGCACAATTCTGTGGCATCGCTTTTGAAAGCTACGTGCCCTGCCCAAACCGTCTCCTAGAGAATCATGGCTGTACTCTTCCATCTGGTGGGGAGTGTGCCCCATTCCTCTGGTATATTGTGGAAAACTGCACAACTATGAATGCAAGGCAAAATGTACTAAAAAGAGGAGGAAGAAGAGACTAAAAGGAGACAAAGAAAGATCATAGAGGTCAGAAGCCAAAAGAATAGATTAGGAAAAAGAACACAAAGAACAAGTGAAATCAGAACTAGGCTTCAGTCCCTCCACAGGTTCGATTGCCTCCTGGAAAGCTTGTTAACATCCCACATTCAACAAGTCTAAAATCAATTCATCATTTTATTTATGGAATGTTTCATTACTAATGTACAAAAAGACTGTGAAGGCAGAGTGCAGAGTGCAGTGCAGGTGAATATAGAGCAATATTTGATACAAGTAAGAAGGCATCCTGATTCTTTAAAATTCCAGCCACAGAATTTTTGTATTATGCAGAGAAAGTAAGACATAATTTTTTGATAAAGTATATATGAGATATGAAATGAGGTCCTTTAGAGAAATCATTTAGATCTGGGCCACACTTTCAAAATAACAAAACATTCCAGGCAGGCCATATAGACAGATCCTTTTCTATCCTTCTTAAACTTATTTCTTCTAATCTAGTTTCTCAGCAACAGCAAATTATTTATGGTTCTCTTAACAAAACATGTTAATTCAGAAAGCTCTTTCACCCTTGAATGTCTTCCTCTATCCTCAACTCCCTAACCAACCCTGTCTTATCTTTCAGATCCCCAGTCAGGCACTGTGTTTTCCAGGAAGCTAACATTCCTGACCCTTCTGTACTCCTTAAAAATGATGATCATAACAGTAGTCAACACATACTGAACATTTTCTCTGGGTCAGCTTGTGTTCTAAGCACTAAATTGTATCAACTCAACTCTTCTTCGTAACAATCCTATGAAGTAGGTACTAATAATATCCCCATTTTACAGATAAGACACTGTGGTCAAAAGATATTTAAAAACTTGCTCAAGGATACATCATCACTGGTCAATGATAAAGCCAGTATTTGACCACAAGCAGACTGGTTCCAGAGTCTGTGCTTTAATCACTAGACCAGACTGCCTCTGTGTGATTAAAAATGAGATGATCCTAGTTACTGCTATGTACACAATACTCTTCATTGTCTCGTTCAGCATTTATGTTCAGTGATATGCTGGACTGACTATGCATTTTTCTGAAAATACTAAATCTAGAATAACAAGGATGGAATATAGATTATCAAATATTTCTGAAAAGTACAAAATCTCTTCAAAAATATTTTTGTTGAAACTTAATTTTTACAAAAATATACAGTTATAACTATCACCCCTTAAAACACATTAGGAACTACCATTCTTATGATAAGAAAAGTATCTTTGAGTCTAATGAAAACCCTTGGCAATTTGAATATTATATGATACTAAATTATACTATAATTATTTCAAAGGTCAAGAATCTTAAACATTTAGTTTTAAAACTCTCCACCTGAGTGATGCAATCAGAAAATTAAAGTATGTATGAAAATATTTAATTATACAAAACAAGTAGAAATCTAGTAATTTAATAACCTTTAAATAAAATGTGCAATATTCTCCCATATGGGTATTTTTCCTCTATTGAAAACATGGAACATTTTAAAAGAACATTTTTTAGTGAATATGAGCACACACTTAACTTTCCAGTGCTAGTTTCAAAGAAGAGCAGGATAAAGTGGTTTGGAAAACAGCATTGTATTACATATTAACTCAAGGGAAGCACAAGGCACCACTGTAAATTTTTTTTAAAAAATGACTCAAATTCTGTTCAGTCTTTTTAAGAATTTACAGTCTAGGAGGAAGAAGAAAAACAGGGCACGGATGTGAGAGTTGTTTTTAAAATTTTGGAAGGAAGGACTTGAAGAAGGCAAATGGACAACGGTGGGGGACCCAAAACAACCCTGAATTTATTTATAAAAAATTGTGTATTTATTCTTACATGTTTAAACGTCAGTCACCTTCAAAATACTCACTGTTTGGTGCAATACACCCATTGAGATGCTTTTTCCACTACTCAAAACAGTTTTTGAATGCATCAATTTTGATGCCTTTTTGTGCTTCTGCCATTTTTTGTTTCACCTCTTCCACACTGGCAAAACATTTCCCTTTGAGGACTTTTTTCATCCAGAGAAACAACAAAAAAAAGTTGTTTGGGGTGAGACTCAGTGAAAAGGGAGGATGGGACATGGGGATCACATCGTTTTTGACCAAAAACTGCTAAAATCTCAGCACAGTGTGGATAAGTATATTGTCACGGTGGAAGAACCAGTCAACTGTTTGCCACAACATGGGATGTTTCTTCCACAAATCATGACACAAACTTCAAAAAACTTCCAGATAAAAACTTTGGTTGACTGTCTGATCTGAAGGAAAAATTCTGCGTGTAATACAACGGGCCAACCATCCAAAAGATAATTCCGGGGCTTTTGGGTCCCCACTCATATAGTAATAAGATCCCTGCATGATCCACATCTGTAACACTATTAGCATCTGATGAGAAGTGGAAATGGCCAGTAAATTGCCCCTTTTCTCAGAAAACTTTAAAGAGGAAAATAGCATAGAGATTAGGTGCATGGACCTCAGAACCAGAATATCTAGATTTGAATCTCGATTTTATCATGTACCAGTTGACTTCAGCAGCTTCACTTAACTTCTCTGTGCTTCAGTTTCCTCTTTATAGTTAGATGATTTCATACAGTGCATAGAATGGTGGGGTTGTTGGGAGGATTAAATGAGATCAAGTGAGAGAAGCAGGCAGCACATAGAAGGCACACTAGCTAAATGAATCAACACAGCTCAAAGAGTCTGATGAGACACAAGTCTATTTGTTTTCAAGCCTTAGGGACCCCACAGTTAAAGACATATTAAAAAACCTTGCGAATCTGCAGGCTCAATTATGTGGCCAGTTGAATCTCTACCTCACTATAAGCCATGGCTTCACATGCAGCAGTATTTCATATCTGGTCAGCAAAAAGGCCCCTTAGTGCCTTGATCAAACACTATGAGACTACAAGATATTTATTTCCATCATATGAACCAGAAAAACCCCTCTCTGGTTGTCAGTATTATGTATATGCAATACAAAAATCACAGCCACAAGCACCGTTTACCCAGAAATCACACACATTATCAAGGCGGGCATGGTTAGCTGCTTTTAATGTTTTTGGTTAATATCATTTTGCTATTTGTTTGCTCATTTGCTTTCAGAGAAGCAGGTGTGTATGATAAAAAAAAAAACCTCAGAAAAAATGTGAAACAGAAAAATTTAAATCTTAGAAAAGCCTAATGCTATGGTTTGAATGTAACCCCTCCAAAATTTAGGCACTGAAACTTAACAGCTTATGTGGGTGGTATTAAGAGGTAGAGCTTTTAAGAGGGGATTTGGCCATGAGGGTTCCTCCCCTGTGAATGAGATTAAGGCCCTTATAAAAGAATCTTAATGTAGTTTTTGATTGCTAGCCTTCTGCTTTCTGCCACAGCAACAAGATAACCATCTTGGAAGCAGAGGGCAGCCTTTACCAGACAGCCTAGCATTTAGGAACCTTGATCTTGAACTCAGCCTTCAGAACAATGAGAAAATAAATTTCTACTCTTTGTCAAGTACTCAGTCTCAGATATTTTGTTGTAGAAGCAAAAATGGACTAAGGCACCTAGTCATTAAATCCTCCCATCATAATAGTTTTTTAAAAATAATTTCTATCCAACTTTTATTTGCACAACAAATCAAGCCTGCTAAAGGCCTACTGTTCTGACACATAAGCTTCCTGAAATTCAGGCGCTGTTTCTGTTCATCAAAACTATTTATGCCATTGCCATTTTCTGTGTAGCAGATTTTAGGTCTCCTCACAAGGGATCACATATTTTGCAAAGCAAGAGATTTGTCCTGAGAGAGAAGTAGTTTTGCCATAAAAGAAAAATCACAATTACCTAATCCTAATTCTTCATTTTATTGAAAAAGTAGGCCCATAGAAATCCAAGTCTCCCAGCACACTGGTGACAAAGTTAAGAGTGGTTTTCCCTTTAATTTGCCATCTCCCAGATCAGTTTTGTTTTGTTTTGTTTTATTGCAGCACATGCCAGAGGAAAAAGATCTTAACTTCAAAACTAAAAGTCAGAAGAAACAGAAAATTTTAGGACACAACCTTAAATACTGAGAAAAGTCATGATGACATCTAACTGTGAGAAAAATATGTACAATGGAATTTTATCCTAGATTCAAGTAATCATAGTTAAAGAAAACTGTAACTGGCTAACTTCTATAGCCTGTCAGTGAAGATATGGGTAGAACTTTGCACAGGATATCTAAACATATTCATTTGTATTTCATACTTCTCATGTCTTCAACCCAATCTGAAACATATTTTGTGATAAAAACAGATAAAAAATCCTTATCCTTATGCAGATCTTTCTGGTAAACCATAAGTTGAGTGTTTGCATAAGAGGAGAAGAGAAGCGAGAAGAAGAGGAAGAACAGAATTATATTTCATTCATTTGCTGGTGATTTTTCTCCTTCATATGTTACTTATGAAGCTGTATTCTTACATTAGAAATAAATTCAGACGTGGTATTAAAAACAAGCAATAATAAAAAAATTATAAAAATTCCATAAGCTATTTCAAGTTAGGATTGGCATGCAACTGTTAACACTCTTTAATACTAAAATAAGTAAATATCAAATGGAAAATAAGAGGTTAGGGACGTAATAAGTAAATTCAAATGTATGAAACAAGTAGATTTCAATTGCATTCAATTATTTCACCCAATCACCTAGAAGCAAAGATCCTCTAAAGAAAATTGCATTGCCTTCCCAACTCCTTGGAGAACCAGTTTAGTTAACAGCCTACCTATGCTTCAGAGATGACCACACAGCTTACATGTCAAACTCATTTTAAAGTGTCAATCAAGTCCCTTTCAATCTAATTAGTTTGGAAAGTAGTGTCACTGACCTGGAACTATGGAGGCTGTTTATTATCATATCATTTGATCAATCTAACACTTTACCTCAGTTGAGTTTGAGACACCTGTAGCCAAAAATGTATTATCGTTTCTCCCACTCATTACCTGTAACCCTCAACACAATTTCCTATTTACAACTCAATTTATCTCTATGAATAAGCATGGCTAACTTCGCAGAGGTATTCTACAGAATTTCTCTTATTTAGGGTTTCATGGCAAAATAGAAAGGTAAAGGAAATAAGGAAAACAATATATTGAATATATATACAGGAGATTTGAGGTTTTAGACGCCCAAGAACTGCTCAAGGAAGACAGCAGGAACAGCAAAGAACCATGGATATGCTGGGAGAAATCTGGAACTCTAGATATGGGGAGAGATTTTTCTTTTTAAAAAAATATAAAACAATGAACCATGTAAAAGGAGTTGCAGGTTAATTGTCATCACATGGGTTTGTTTTAGAATAAAGACACATCTTCTCATGTTTATAGTATTCAACCAGACTTTGACCTAGCTAAGGGCAGGATGAGGTAGAACTGAATAACAGGTTCAGATAACAAAGTCACATTCCTGTAAAGGAAGAACTGGTGGTCAGATCACAGTGAGGCTGGAAGGGGGCAGGGTGGTGGCCACATGGTGGCTGGAAGATGCTGGTCAGTCAAGCAACAGAAATCATCTGATCCATTCTCTGACAAGGGCATGACAATTATCCAGCCTTTCACTTGAGCTTTCCATATTTAAGAACTGATTGGCAAGACGAAAATGCAAGCAGGTAATCTTATCTCTGAACTATAGAATAGCATATTGCATCAGGGAGGGATAAAAATACATACACACTCATGTATGCCACCAAAATGTTGTATTCATATTTTTAAATGTGGCATAAAAAAAAAGAAGTATAGCAGTTATATTTAAAGTAATGACTATTCACTCTAGAAGAAGATAGTCTAAAAAAAATCAGGATGTCAGCTGCCAATGCTTCCTTTTCTATCTTATGCTTTCCTTTGGGGAAGTTAGACTGCATTTTACCAAAGTTCCTGTTTGTCTGAAGGATACAAAATACTCTTCAATTATGCTTGCTTGATCAGATAATTACTAGTGAATATGATTTTACATCTGGTCAAATAAAATATGCATATATCTCAAACTTACCTTCAGGTGAAGAGCCTGTCTTTTGGGAAAAGACAGCATTTACTTTATTCTTCTTACTGATATCACTGTTTACAGACAAGCTGGACTGAATTTTTCTGTGCATTTTCTGAGAAACAGGTGCTGAAAGTTTGCGGTTATCTGCAGATCCATGTTTGGCCCCGTGGTGAATTCCATTTCCATTGCTCAGACTCGAGTGGCCGTTCCTTATCTGGCCTATCTCCTCCTCACTCAGTTCCTGTGCTGAAGTTTGAAGCTGAGGCAAGCTCTGAGGTTGGGCTACATTTAAAAACAGAAAAAAAAAAGTATCCAGTTAAGAAAAAGACAGTTATATTTTTAAATAATGAAAACACATTCTAAAACAAACCTGAGGTTGTACCCATGCTACTTAAACTGAAGAGACAACGAAGAAAAAAAGAAAGGAACATATTAACAGACAAAGACACATAGAAAGTATAATTATTAAAAGGTAAAATAGAGCTGAGAAATCCTGGTATGGGTAGTCTTACAGGAAATTTAAGAAAGAAATCTGAAAAAGTAATTTAATACTCAGTTAGTAAATATTGATTGTTTTTTATCTGCTGGGCCCTCTTTTGGTTGCAATGGACACAATCATGTTATCTCAATTTCCCTAATAATTATAATAAACTACTCGATTATCTTTTGAAATAAAAGGAAAGTAATGATGAATTCAGGTAATGAAAGCCGGACAATATAGAGAGAAATATGATGTCTTCCAATTTCATTTAAAATCCTGGAAATAAAATATTTTCCATATTTATTCTTTAATTTGATTTTAAAATAAACCATTTTATAAAAAAGTTAGGAATACAAGAGAGCTTCCTTAATCTAATAAAACATATCTACCAAAATTCAATGTCAGCACATTAGAAGTATTTCCATCTGGGTTGGGATCAAGCAAAAAACCCACCTTCATCCCTCTATGTATCATTACATCCTGGTAAAAGCAATAAACAAGATAAAGCAATTTAACATATCTGAATTCTAGAAAATAAGGAACAAAATTTTTGAGATGCACATAAATTTAAATGTTCTGAGGATAATCTAAGAGACCATACAGTCTGAAAATCAAAGAATTTAGCAACATTTACACTTGATAAACCATATAAAAATCAACAGTGTTTCTATACCCCAATAGTAACCAATTAACAAGTATAAAAAAAAATTTCTTAGCAAAAAAGAAAAAAATGCCAACAAACATTCAGAAACCCTAGTATATCTAGGAATTAAACTAGAAAAAAAAAATGAGCAGAGATTTTTATGGCAAGAATTGCAAAATATTACTGAAGGGCATAAAATAAACCCAAATGAGTAGCGTATAAATATGTTAATATGTTAATTCTCCCCAATGTGTTACTTAATGCAATTTTCATAACGCCTATAACAGCTTGTTTATGAAACTTCACAAGTTGATCCAAAAATTTACATGTGAGAGGAATCAAGAACTACCAAGGAAATTTTAAGACAAAAAGAGGGTTGCAGGACTTGACTTACTAGAAAAGTACAATAACTAAAGCAGTATAATGTTGGACCAGGCACAGACACATAAAACTAAAGGAACAGTAGAATCCCAAATATGGAAATGTATGCACACATACCTCTTACAAATAAGTTCCACATGTGTCAAATGCCTTAGTTTAAAATAAAAAGATAGGAGACTATTTTAATAGCACGATACTAATGAAGAACAAACAAATATGATTCTTTGTACTATGAGACATAAAGCAAGCAGGGTGAATATTCATTATTTGTGTTGCCCAGATCTTCTGAACACTCACAGGTCTTGGTATATTTCCTAGACTACTCTGCAGCTAGAGGGCAGGTTTGTGACCTAAATTCTGTCAAGCAGAGGTATGGCTTGCATTTAGAAGTTACCAACTTAAGGTATCAGTCACACCAGGGAGGAAGAGCCTCTCAGCACAGGCAGTGAAGAGGCGTTTGTTGGTCTTGGCAGTGGGAGGCAACTTCTGATGTCCGCTTTCTAGCAAAGTAGAGGCCCAGTGGTGCAGCGGTGAGGTTTGAATCAGAGAAGCCCTACTGAATGAATGGACATAATCCTTGGCTGTGTAACTCAGGGACAGTCGATATGCTGCTAATAAATTCATTTTCTATGTAAATTAGTCAAGATAGATTCTGCTTTTTGCAGGTAAAGGCTCTGAAACTTCCCAAGCATTATCTGTTTACATTGGTTAAATAATGATGTTATTATTAAAATCATAATTTACTTTCATTGTGTAGATGTTAAGCAAAGCTATAAATCATTATAGTTCAGCATAAATCCAAAACACAGCAACAAAAAACACTCACTGCGAAATTTTACTATTCTCTATTTTCTGGGAGGGTCAATGTTTAAAACTGCTATTTTAATTACTTTGTTTATGATTATTACAATTATCAAACATAAATTACATATAACTACGAAGAACTCTTCCATTTAGAAAAAGCACAGCAGCCGGGTTCGGTGGCTCAGCCTGTAATCCCGCGTTTTGGGAGGCTGAGGTGAGTGGATTGCCTGGGTCCGCAGGTTAGAGACCCACCTGGGCAACTTGGCAAGACCTCATCTCTACAATAAATCAAAAAATTAGCCAGGCGCGGTAGCACGCGCCTGTAGTTCCAGCTACTTGGAAGGCTAAGACGGAAGGATCACCGGAGCCCAGCAGGTCGAGGCTGCGGTGGCCGGGAGCGGCCACTGCACTCCAGTCTGGGCGACAGATTGAGACTCCAACTCAAAAAAAAAAAAAAAAGAAAAAAAAGAAAAAGCACTGCATACAAATCTGCAAAAGATACACATGGGCTTGATAAATGTTTAGAGGAGATTTTTTTTGTCTGTTGTCTGAGGACAAGATAAGACTTGGGAGATATTTTTGAGAAATAAGACAGTTTAGTTTTGAGTATGTCTTTAGTATGCCATTGTTTATTTCAGTTCTTATTCACATATTCCATGTATCATGAAGAAAAACATCTTATATCAAAATATTCTATTCATAAATGTGCATATTTCAAAAAAAAGGATTCTTTTTTTACTCTACAAGCTAAAGTATACTTTCATACCAATCTATTAGCATTAATACTTTATTCATAAAACTAATAGAAAGTGTTCTTGCTATTTTTCAGTTCTTAAGTGATTAAGAGGAATATTTGCCTAAAAGTAAATATCATTTTAGAAGTTAAGTATACCCATTTCATAACCAAAATCTACAATCAAAGCATATGTAAAAAAAATACCTATTTCTTATGGGTGTGGAATCGTTTGATTTAGAGATTAATTTGCTGCTTGCTTTTGTAACTTCTTCTATCAACTAGAATGACATTCTAATGACTACTATTGAACATAAAGCTAGTTATGCATATGTATTTAAAAGGATGCCAAAAAAGACAGTTAAACCTAATTTGGTGTTCTTTTCAAAGCACTTTCCAGTAATCTCACCAAATAAATGGAATGTTTTGGGCCACTTTTCCTCTGAAAAGAATAATAAGCAATCTGAGAGCTTGATTAAGTTGAAATGTCATTGACCAATGCTGGGAGACTCCTTGTCAGTCAAAAACGCCCTGTCATATTTCACAATCCAAAATAAATTTAGAATTACTATGTGATAGTTAAACATTCTCAATAAATAAGAATAAGGATGGTAAAAGACAATTGTGTCCTCAAATTCTAAAATTGACAGTATTGACTTTTCTCTATTATCAACGTTGACTATTTGCAAATTACTAAGTATGGCTGGAGTGATAGTCAAACATATCTTTAATGATTTATCTGTATTTCAATCTTCAGAATGATAACTATTTCTCTTGGCAGATTAATAGTAGTACATTGTTTTTGTTTCACCGTCACCTAATTATTTTCACTATAGTTTGTATTATGGTCAGATAGCCAAGTATTATCACTTTAGTCAAGTTTTTTTTTAAACATGAAAACAATTTCTTAGTTGAATGACTTTGCCAGATGCATGCAGTATACAAGTCAAACCAAAACTAGATAAGCCCTATATATATTACTTATCTCAAAAGACAAAATTAACTTTGTTGATAATTTTTTATTGGTATGAATTGAATCATATGGTAAAATTACAATTAAGACCTAATAAGAAACATTATTTTATTTTCAAATAAAGAGCAAAAATACCATGACCACTTGGTTTTAAACGGATTTATTTTCCTTACTGTGTCAAAGTTGTGTATGGCTTTAAAAAAAAAAAAGCACACTAATATGGAAACGACACAATGCTTCTTAAAACACAAGTGATGCCTAGGGACCCTCGCTCTCCCTTTAATGATCCACTGCTCTCATTCAGCTGTCTTTCTTTTTTCAAATCTTTACATATGTGACAGCTCTCAAAAGTAGACCATAGACCATCTGGCATTTTCAGAGGTGTAACTTGTGCAAATTCAGCTCTATTGGGAGCGCACTGCTATCTTCTGCCTGCGTTATAAACAGACAATAGAATGTAGAACTTACGAGTTGTTTTGAATTATTCATTTTTTTGCCTGTATATTCAAGAAATTTTACAAACTCTGCATTTTGTACTACATAATCACATGCGTTAAAGGTACAAAGAAACTTTTTGACACCTCTTTTCTACAGAAAGCTGGCATTTTGTTTGATATGTGAACATTCAGCATCTGTTATATCATTCTAAACAGGATGGGTGCTTCTACAAAAGACCCCATTTAAAATTTACTCTATATGAGCAAAAAAAAAATGTATTCTTGATATTCAGTAACGAATGCAATACACATCAAAATTTCAAATGCCAGTTATAAGAACATTCAACATCTTCAAACCTGGATAGCATTGGTCACCCGCTTACCATATGTGTAAAGATTTTTTTAAAAAAATCATTGCTCACACAATGCAGCATGATTGTAATTTTAATATCCATGATGAATAGTTACAAATGTCTTAAGAAATACTGTGCTTTCTAAGTTCAAATGTTTTCAATCAGAAAGGAAACCAATAGAATTAGGTCTAGTGATTTTCAATAAGAATAATAAATATGGCAGTAAATGAGTCAATAGCATGAACTTCTTTTGATTTTTTTTAAAAACTGGGTGATATTGTAGCTAGTAATAACTATACTTGAAACTGCAGCTGCTGGAGTAGTGATATAAAGCAACATTTTGTTATAGCATATAATCTATTAGCATGTGCAAATCATCTTCAGTCACTGGTCTCTTTACACAAGTCAGATTTAATAAAATTACAAAAGAATTCTCATGCCACTTAGTTTAAATGGTTGTTGTACACATAAAAAAATCAAAATTAAATGTTCAGGGTTTAAAATTACCAATAACAAAGATCAATGTAGAATATGTAGAGAAAAATGACTTGGTATAACCTAAGTTACTTTCCCCAGGAATAGTTTAGTTACAAAGCTTTTACTGGGTGCCCAGTACTCTGCTACTTTATGGCTACTATGGGACAAACACACACACACACACACACACACACACACACACACACACACACACACATACATGGATGGTAAAGATTTTGTATATATATATGTATATATATAAATCTAAAATATCATATATATCAAATATGCATCTATACACAATAACAGCTTTAAAAGGAAGAAAATTTACTTCAATATGCACTGGTATGATACAACTATACTACATTTTTATTGCTACATAATGTGAATTTGGTCAACTAAAATAAATGTGCTAATACCCAGCTCTTTCCATTAGCTTGATCCAAGCCTTTATCAGCATGCAGACCCTATGTGGACCCTGGATACTAATATAGAGTCTAGAAGCTCCTGGCATTTTCAGTATGTTTCCTTAGTTCCCCTCCAAGGGCCTGCTACAAGTTTTTTTTTTCCTCTTGAGCTTCTGAATTCTTTTGTCACATATCATAGTTACCATTTTCATTTTATTTCATGTATATATTTAACATATTGAGATACATGATGAAATTCCAACATTTTTTGGAACCTTGATCAATCTGAGGTCCCCAGTCAAATCCTGTGATTACATGATTGGGAACTCACAGGATGGAGGAGATTGTTTTGATTCTACCACATCTTCCAACATTTTAAACATTTATTCAGTTTTAATTGTTACAAAATAAATCACCAGATGACAATGGGAGTTTCTACTACCCAAAACAAAAGGATAAAACTTTAAAAGTTGTCTGGAGAGGTAATCATTTTTCTGCATTTTATAAAGAAAGTTTAGAAAGTATTTAAACATATTTAAATAATGTCTGGAAGGGGAGACTGCCTCCAATTCATGTTCCCCATTGTTCTGGGCACATGGCTAATCTTTTTTCCTAGCCTCTCCTTCCGGTTAGGTTCAGCCATGCATCCCTATTCTCGTGGAAAGAATGAAAGCAAGAATTATTCTGCCACTTCTGGGCCTGGGCCTTAAGACTTGGGTGTGCCCCTCTATACTTTCTGTTTTGCACTTGGCAGCAACCCAGCTTTGACCACAGCTGAGAAAAATATCTTACTGGATGCTGGAGAAACCAAACAGAAGGAATCTGCATGGCAGCAGGGAGCAGAGCCTCTCATTGACCTGGAATGCTCATCTCCTACTGTTCCATAAGAAATTAACTTTTATCCTATTTAAGCCACAGAATTAATGCTGGAACTCTTCATAAAACATTAATAGCTTCTATCAAGGCCTATTAACAACTACGGGCAGTGAATATACACACAAGATATGTGAACGACTCCCTAGCCCAAATAACTCAAAACACACCAAAATCACAAGAAAGAAATGTTTAAGTGATGGTCTGCTACTAAGGTAAACAATCTATTAGTAGCATATAAACTATTTATTAGTAGCAGTAGAAAGACTGCTGCCAAATCCTCAGCCTGTGGTGGAGTTTAAAAAGTCGACAGGCTTTACCTTGAAAAATCTGATTATTAATGTGTTATAATAAAGGTGTCATGGAGTTTTATAGAAGTATCCATCCTTGCCTTACTTTGCTGTTCGAACACCTTTATATAAAATTCTATCAAATTTCCATTCTTACCATGGCTAGAAGGATTTCAGAGCGACAGACATCCCTGTTTGTTCAGGATTTAAGGGACCCTGGAATAAGGAATGTTTAATTTTAAAAGCAGTACAGTCCCAGGCAATCTAGTATGAGCTGGTCACTCTTATATCTGAAGCAATTTGTAACATCTACAGCTTTCCACAAAAAAGAAAAACTGTCAACAATGAATGGTGGAAAACGTGCAGATTTGGAACAAGACAAACCAGTATTTGACTCTAGAGTCAGTATTTCCCAGTTCCGTGGTCTTGAGAAAGTCACTTCACCCCCTCCCCATCCCTTGCATTAAGACCTTCACTTGTAGGTTGAGAGGAAAAGAAAGATGTTCCCGTGTATAGGAAGACTTGACTTTTCTAGGCCCTTTCCTTTGTTTTCCTCTTTCCTTACTCTCTTCTACATATTTTTCCCCATTTCTTTCTAATTTGCCATTTGGCTTTTATTTTTTTATTCTGTATTACTGTATTTTGTGTCCACAAGTCAGTCCAAAACCTTTTTGCAAATAGTTGTTTTTCAAAATTAATACATAAATATGACCATGCATTTTTCAGAAGAATTAAAATTTGATGGAAAAATAAATTCAAATATAGAGATATTAAAAGAATGCAATCAGCATTTTCTTTTAATACCTGCATGTACTACTAAAAGTTTCCAAGTAGTAAACCTATGAAGAACAAAAATCCCTACTATATTCTCTCCAAGTGTAGCTTTTCCCTAATGCTTGTTATCCAGAGAAGTAAACTAGAAACTAGGATGTACAATAGCTGACATAATGTAAAGCCAAATTTGTCATTCATTTAAGGACAAAAACAAGCAATAGAGACCACAATTTAAGACCTCCCATTAAGAAGCATGCGGTACTCTTAGGTATCAACTTAATAGATATTCACAAAGTTGGATACATTCAGAACTGCTCTCATATTGATGTAAGTCTTAAACCCAGTCCTGCCTTTGGGTTCCTCCTCTGTGTGATTCAGGCTCTCCGATAAGGCAAGGATACAGGTCAAAAAGGCTGAAATCAAGAACTCTGATCTAATATAAACACCTGTGACAGGAGTTGATTGTTGAAATGTGAAGCTAGCTAAGTAAAGGCAAGAACAGGGGCACCACTCCATTCTAACCTGAAAACTCGGCGGTCAGCATTAAACAGCAGCGAAGCCAAACTATCATCAGTTCTTGGGATACAGATTATTTGTATACTTAAGATAGAGTCTTAGGAAACTCTGCAGAAGCCTGTTCATATACTGGTATAATGGACCTCGTAAAACATTCAGTAGTTCCTACAATAAAGCAATAAGCTCCGTTCTAACTGGCTCAAGCGAAAGCCAACTGGAAAAAGCCGGGGGTTTTTTGGGTTTTTTTGTTTTGTTTTTTTGAGTTGGAGTCACTCTGTCGCCCAGACTGGAGTGCAGTGGCCGCTCCCGGCCACCACAGCGTCGATCTGCTGGGCTCCAGCAATACTTCCGCCTCAGCCTTCCAAGTAGCCAGAACTACAGGCATGTGCTACCACGCCCGGCTGATTTTTTTTTTGATTTATGGTAGAGATGAGGTCTCGCTGCCCAGAGACCCGTGGGCTCAGGCAATCCACTCACCTCAGCTTCCCAAAGGCGCAGGATTACAGGCTGAGCCACCGAGCCCGGCTAAAGGCAGTCTTATTAAAAGCTATTTTTACCTGCAAGGAGCACAACCATAGCCAGCAACACGCAAATAAATTTTGCTGTTGTGTAATTCAGAAAAGCACTTGCCTCTGTACAGACACATTTCAAAAAGTCATCCTTGTAGGAGTGCTCACCTTGGTGAGTAGGGGTAGGGTTGGAGTCCAGCCCCTACTTGCGTTGGCAATTCACAGATGTACAAATACAAGCAACAGGCACGGTAGCCAGTAATGTGGGACCACTAAAGTTCAGAGCATCATGTAAATTAGCTGAACTTCAGTAGCCAAATTACTTGTCACAGTCTAAATTTTGATTAAAATGCTGGGAAATGGAATGGGAAATACTAAGAAGGAGAAGGAGAACCGCTAAAGTCTGAAACCCGGAACTCAAGTGTCGCCTGTACTCACTGCCCATTAGTTCAGACAACTCACTCACGAGGGGAAACACCTGGGGAAGGAGCAGCAACCAGGTCAAGCTTTGACACCCACAGTAGGTAAAGCCAGTGACAGGAAACCACTAAATTGAGAGTCAAGGAGATAGGGACAGCCCAGAGCTCAAAAACAAAAGTGGCAAAGCAAGTGACCGTGTCAAAGATAATTATGTGACACAACTTTGGGTTACAGTTGCCAGAAAATGAAGTCCTCCAGCGTTACCTCAAATAAATGAATGAATAAATAAATATAAATAAAGATATTGATAAGCAATTAACAAAAATGTTAAAGAAATTGTATTGCTAGCAAAATCCCTAGCCTAAAAAATTAAAGGCTTGTAACTACTATTCTACCCCAAGGCAATCCCTGAATCTAAGTCCTTGTTAAAAACAAAAAAAGAACTGCCAAGGCCCTTCTCCAAGGGACTGCTCCCTGAAGCTCTTCTCAGAGATGGCCATGAAGGATACCAAACAAAGGAGATTTATTAGCAGATAATCCTGCAGTAAACAAATTCATTGGCCACAAAGTACAAGCCAAAGTCTGGAAAGAAACTCAGGAACGAGATACTTATGACAGTGCCTGACTATATCACCCTTTGTAGCATCCCTAACCAGAGGAATATAATATATTTCCTAGACCAGCACTGTATCTCAGCGTTTACACTGTGGCTTTCCCATACTTCGTTCACTATTATACAGATATGTGTTAAGACATATGTCGTAGGAGTATGCGGAGCTACAGTCACATTTGATCTTTGTTTCTGAATCAGTCCAGAGGAAGAATAAATGTCACCTGGAGGTCTTTGCAACAACATGACACTCGCTCTACGTGAATCATCTGAATGATTTGTCTCTCACTGGGGAGAGTTGAAACACACAGATGTTTGTGTGAGGGATATCTGGATAACTTATTAGAAACATTGTGAAATTATATGTGTGTGAATGAAAAGTATCTGTGTATATACACACATGTAAATGTGTACTGGTCAGCCCAAAACAGGATCATAGTACACATGTACTCTTGGTCTATCCAACATCGGTGCTTTCTCTGGTAGCAGTATAGATATTAATGAGAATGGGACCTTGAAATACTGACATAAACCCTTCACAAAAATAACATAATTTTAGTTATATACATTTTGTACACAGAGCTTGACAACACTGGGCATTTGCTGACTTGCCTGGATTATATCATG
This sequence comes from Cephalopachus bancanus, assembly GCA_027257055.1. NCBI lineage: Eukaryota > Metazoa > Chordata > Mammalia > Primates > Tarsiidae > Cephalopachus > Cephalopachus bancanus. Next base: position 4,153,753 of record JAPVLO010000073.1, read on the forward strand.
TTCTTTAAGGACAAGATCCCATATTCTTAGAATTCCATCAACCTTATCAGACACATATATGCTGACAAAGAGTGCTGTATGATGTTCAGCACCCAGTGGACACCCAGTGAAAATTAACTGATGATGAATTATACTAGCTTTTAAGCTGTCACTTGATCCCAGCATATAACAACCTTCCTGAATAAATCAAGCAACAGTTTGGTATTCAATACCATTATAAACTTCATCCTTCACCTTCATGAGTCTAGGGAATTGCTGTAAAAGTGTAATATGAGGATGGTGGAACTATAGCAAGGATCCAAGAGATTCTCTCTGTTGTAACAAGGGAATTAAAGATTTAGTTTCAGATATCATACTGTGTATAGAGAAATGCATCAAAAATACTAGTTATGTAACCTTTCTGAAAATTGCATAAGAAAAGTCAAAACCAAATTATATATCTAAAAGTTTTTTTCTCTCTCTCTCCTTGTAATAAGTAAATCTAACTTAATGTACAAGTGAAACTGGTATCTCCTTGAGATGAGAGCACTGGAAATGCAAATGGAATTCCAGTGAGGAGGCATGGATTTAGGTAGAGGAATTCACAGACTGCTAACTGAAGATTTAAAAAGTAAATGTATATTTGGTAGCTGATACAAGGTAAGTGAGAAGAAAAGGAAATTCCATTATCATGAATTCCCCAGAGCTTTCATAACACTCATAACCCTCAAAGTTCATTGGTGAGTCATTGTTAATACAAGGGCATCCATAAATTCCCTTAAGATATGGACAGAGACAAGGAAACCTCTGTGCTTTATTATAATGACAGTTCTTATTATAGATGATGCTTTCTCGGACATAATTTGAAATTTTAGGACTGCAAACAAAGTTCTAAGAATTGACTTAGGAAAAGACTGGGATGGTCCTAATTATTATGTTTAATCCATATAGAAGATCCTGGTGAGTTTCATCCATAAAAAAGTAATGAACCAGCTGCTCATCTCAGATAGCCTAACAACAATACTCAGCAATATTCAGAAAACAGGGCAACCAAGTTTTCAAGCCTACAGAAGTAGAGTCACACATAAGAATTTTAAATTCTTTTTACATGTGAACTATATATTGTAGCTTAAACATAATGGAAATGTTTCAATACGTACATATTGTACAAATGATACTATTTTCTCATTACTTTCATGTCGTCTTCTCCTGAGATTAATATTTTGTCCATTTTATAGGAATGCTTTAATTTTTTGGAGACTGATTTGGGAAATGTGCATTTTAGATTCTTGTCTTCATCAAAGTAGCAAGACAAATTTAACCTATGTGGAAATAAAATGTCACTTAAAATGCAAGCACCAACAAATGGCTAAACACAGAGGGACAAAATCATTAACCACACTTAAAGAGTAACATGATGAAGACCATTTACAAATGTTCCTTTCTTTAATTTTGCCATTAAAACCCACTAAAGTTGTCAAGAGAACTCTGGCTGCAAACTGACTTCATTAGTGTTCTAGGAATAAGGGATATTACAGTGAATGAATATACAAAGACCTCACCTTCACAGAGTTTATAAGAATTTATCATTTCACATAACAAGAAACTCAAAAATAGGGCAGCTTAGTATTATTAATTTCACAACTTAATATCATTGAAGACAAAAGTTCTATATTGTCACAATCATCTCCAGCATGTAAACTTCCTAATCTGACTGTTGTCCTCATAGTTATAGAACTCAATGATGCAGCTCCAAGTATTTCATCCAGGATTGATATCAACTCCTAAAAGAGCAGGGAACTTTTTCTTAATGTCTGTTTTTAAAAAATTATTTTAAGACCTTTTCCCAGAATCCCTCCAGGAGATGTCCTCTCACATCTCGTTAGTCAGCACTGGGTCACATGCTGATCTCAAAACCTATACTTTCAAGGGGAGAAAGATGGTCATGATTGGCTGAGACTCAGAATTTATTTCCCCTGACTTTCGACATCTGAACACAATCTGTGATCTCTTAAAGTAAGTGAATGTTCAGAGGGCGATCAACAGTTTCAACTGAACCCACACTTTAAAAAAAAAGCACAGAAAAGTATTGGGAATAATATATAACACTCAGAAATAAACCAGCATAAAAAAGTTGAGTTTTTTATATGTTTGCTTTAAGTAGGTATATTTAAATTTTTAAAAAAGAACAAAAACACGTTCTTGAATGACTGAATATTAGCATATCCACTCCTTAACTTCAATAAAAAGCTAAATTCTGTCCCATAAAAATGTCCTAAAATACTGTTCTGTAAATTGTCCTAACTACTGCTACTAGCACTGCTTCCCAGATACAATTATTCCACACACTCCTGGGGCCTACCCCTGTTCGATTGCATCAAAAACTTCCAGGGAGTGAGTCTCAGAAAGAGCAGATGAAAAAAAAAATTTTTCCAGGTGATCCTGGTAATCAGATTTGAAACTACTACTCTAAAGTAAAATGTTACACTGCAAATACTCACTTAGTATTTTATTATAGTGTGTAGTGACCCATTCATCTTGATATATTGTTGGTGGGGAACTGTAGTCATGTGGATTTGTAAAATTCCATGATTACAGATTCATCTAGGACTCATCAGCCTGAAGTGCAGGTGGGCACATCAAAAATCTTATCTTGGTAGTAAGTTCCTCCAAATAGGGAAAATAAACATAATGAAATGTTATCACCCAGTTTGGTATTTTTCCCCACTAAGACATCAGAGTGAGCACAAGGAGAGCAGGCCCTTCCAATCATAAATCAGACACTTAAAAGGACTAATTTTGTTACAACAAATAAATATCTTACTAAAACTGAGTTTAATTTCTAAATGTGTTCAAACAATTGCTTTCATTGATAACATTCCGAAATATAGTCAACTCTTATTTTCAATGACAATAACATTTGGCAAATATATGAAACGCTAAAGTAACTTTAAATAAAACTATAGATTTTTGTTTTAAACATTCTTTTTAGAAATAGCATCCTGGCCATGCATGGTGGCTCAAACCTGTAATCCCAGCACTTTGGGAGGCTAAGGTGAGTGGATTGCCTGAGTTCCCAGTTGGAGAACAGCCAGGGCAGCTTGGCCAGACCTCATCGCTAGAATGAAAATCAAAAAACTAGCTGGGAGTGGTAGCACAGGCCTGTAGTTCTGGCTACTTGGAAGCCTGAGGAGGAAGGATCAACTAAGCCCAGCAGGTTGACGCTGGGGTGGCAGGTGCATTCCAGCCTGGGCGAGGGAGTAAAACTCCAATAGGAAGGAAGGAAGGAAGGGAGGGCAGGCATTCTTTGGCCACAGTGGCTCAAGCCTGCAATCCCAGCCCTTTGGGAGGCTGAAGATTGCCTGAGTCTGGGATTCGAGACCAGCCTGGGCAACTTGGTGAGACCTTGTCTCTACAATAAATTAAAAAATTAGTGAAGTGTGGTAGTGTGTGCCTGTAATTACAGCTACTTGGAAGGTTGAAGCAGAAGGATCGCCTGAGCCTAGCAGGCCAAGGCTGTGGTGGTTGTGAGCGTGCCACTGCACTCTGCACTCCAGTCTGGGCAACATAGTGAGACTCTGACTCAAAAAAAAAAAAAAAAGAAACAGTATCTTTCAGAGTACTGCATATATAAATATAAAAAATCTAAATCTGAAGCAATATTGCATGCAGGTGTGTTGTTCCATTTTTGTGTTTAATACATTTTAATCAAAGTACTCTTTTGAGGAAAAACAACAACAAAACTAAGAAGAAATGTCAGAAAACAAGGATAAAATGGGAGAAAAAAAGTGAAACAAAAAAGTAGGGAAAGATGCAACAGAATGAGAGATAAAGACAACTCATTCTACTAAGCAGTCATAACCAAGAACAAAATCACATCTTTTGCAACAACATAGATGCAACCATCATTCTAAGTGAACTGTCAACAAAACAAAAATATGAATACTTCACGTTCTCACTCATAAGTGGGCACTAAACATTGGGAACACGGATGCAAGTATGGGAACAACAAATGCTGGGCACTGCTGAGGGAAAGGGAAGGGGAATAAGAGACACCAAACCACCCATTAGGTACCATCCCCACCACTGGGCCGGGGATGAAGGGGAACTCATCAGAAGCCCAAACCTCGTCCTCACATTATATACTTATGTAGCAAATCCTCACATGTACCCCGCAATTCTAGATTCTTTTTTTAAAGATGACTCATTCACATGCAATAAACTTTTAATGAGCACCAAACAATATCCAGAAGACCATATGCTAGGTGCTGGAGGTCAGAGAGCGAATACATCTAGAAGACTATCTCAATTAAAAAACTGGCCCATCTCTGCTCATCCCAAACCACCTGTTACCTACTGAATCAGTAATCCGTTGCTGGGTCCTTTGTACACAAATATCTCAAATCCCAGCTGTGCTCTATCACCCCTCCATCTTCCTGGCCGTCATAAGTTAATTCCTCATCATTTCTTATCTAGGTTATCTTGGTCTCCTGCCCACAGCTCCCTGCCCCTAGAGTTTCTCTTCCAGCCTGTCTTCCCCATCACTACCAAAATATATTTGTAATATATAAAAACAAAACAACATCTTTTCTATTAATGTCCTAGATGAAAGCACCAGGATATACTTATCTCCAGAATAAAATCTTAACTCGGCAGCTTTTACCAAACCCTTCACAAAATTGATTCAATCTCACACCACATCATTTTCTTTAGCTACACTGACTTTCTCCTAATTCTCAAACATATCATAATCTTTCCATGCCACCTAGCCTTGCACTTACTACTTCTTTCTTTGAAATGCCTGTCTCCACCTTTTATTTGACCACAGCACCTAGTCAATGGCCATCTACTCTCCTCTGTTAAGTGGTTTATCTGGGAAAGTGTGGCTCCCTCCTCTTGCCCCCAGAGCAAAATTTGCTAATAGATCTTCCCTCTCCACCAAACTGTATGTTCTTCCATAGTGAGAAACATTCCATCCACTCACGTAGTCACTCAACAAGCATTAATTAAATGTCACGTGCAAGTACCATGTACGTAAAGTGCTAATCTGAATATCTGCTCCAGCTCTAAGGACAGGGGCCACCTAGAAAAATGACACAAAGAAAAGATAGAAAGAAACATTAATGTTCTCCTGTAGCTCCCCATTTTAATTATTTAAACAAAATCTTAATAAGTACATACGGCTTACCTAGAAAAGTAAATTAACTAAATGTAAGTGCAACTGCCTTTCTCTGCATGTCCCTGATATAATCTGATTTTTTTCTGCTTTACCATAATGATTTTTAATTTTTTAAGAAAATTATACAACTTTATTTGACAATGTTTCAACATGGAATATATAAACTAACATAAAGAGATACATCATGTTCCTGATGAAAAAAACTCAATATCAGATGTCATATCTCCCCAATCCATAGCATATAATCTATGGATCCAATTCAACTCTGATGATTTTTAAGACTCATAGTAAGTGTCTGCATGCTCTAAACACCCATAACCATCTCATACACATAATTCATAAGGCCAATTATTACTTCTAATTCAAATGAATTGGGAAAAAGGAAACATCAAATTTATTCATCACCATAGACCTCATATTAATTTCATCAATATTTAGAAGACTATTACTCTGTATTCCAACAGTAGACAAAAACCCATAAATAATAAATGGAGCTAATAAAAAATTGAAATAAAAAAAGACTTTAGCACTTGAAGATAAACAGAGGGTAGAAGTACCCATTATATATAAAATTATGTTTTCTTTATGTTATGCATTCTTTTACCAAATATTTATTGAACATCTACTATGTACCTGACACAGTGCCAAGACCAGTTCAATAAAGGTAAACAAAAAGACATTAAACATGTAAATAAATAAATAATAAAAGGACAGACAACTTTAAATTATGGTAACTGCCATAAAGAAAAGTACTGCAAGTAGAGAGAATAACAGGGGAAAATATTTTTCTTTGGATAGCTACGAATGGCATTTTCAACAGAGACCTGATAGGGAAGAGGCATCACAAAAGGAGTAACAGGGTCTCAGTCCAGGCTAGCAACACGTGCAAAGCCCTGCAGCAGAAATCGGCTCAGCACATTTGTTGACCTGATGGAAGACCAGGGTGGCTAAAGAATACACACCCTGTCCTCTGGATCTTATATTTATTGTCTACTTCAAATTATAATCATTAACAAATATCTTAGAAAAATCACAGAATGTACCTCCATAAACTCTTCCTGGCAGTATTCTTCCAGACATTGTGCATCTTTACCATATGAGCCATTACAATAATAAATTATTCATTTACAAGACCACGCTCAGTGTAACTGACCAGAAGTTGGCTTACGTATTTGCTGTGAATCATGACACTCCCCATAAAAGTGTTCTTAGAAACTTACATAAAGGGACCATCAGCTATATATAAATGTAAAATACAACCACAATTTGGAATATTAGAAAACATTTGTAGACATCTTATACTTTAATTACTTTCCAAGAAAGAAACACATACATCCATTTCTCTGAAATGTACAATTTCACTGAAATTAAGTGAAAATTGTTTTTAGGCTAGAGAGAAAAGCATGAATGATTTGATGCTCTTTAATAATGGAACAAATGGTGAGGAGAGAATCATACTGCTGTTCTTCTGAATCTGCTCAGACTTTAGAGATGAGATTGTCTCTCTGATTTGTATTTATCTTCATATTTTATTCTAATTTCCCAAATCAGTTTCCTTTATTCAATTAAAACATAATTCTCCAGCAGTAGCTCTCAACCTTTTCTCATCTCCACAGAGTTTATCTGAGCACCACACACCCTTTTGTAATATATTGTGTGGTTTAAAAAAAAACAGACTCCTTCTCCAGAGATTCTCATACGTCTTGCCTTGCACACTCCACTGGAGAATCATAATTCTACTGTTGGAACCATGGATAGTTAGAATGCTGACCAAGAGCAATTTTTATCATAAAGACAAACCCTTAGGGGAGAACAAAATGGGCAATTCACCAGTGAATTGAATAAGTTTATATACCTGGGGCCTTAAAAATTCCTATTAATTTCTAGTAATTGTTTTCTATTAATATAGCCCTTCAAATCCCACATTGTGGTTTACAAATTGCAAGTGGTTACAACATACTCTCATTGATAATCAAAGATCATTTTCAAAAATTATAACCCTGGTTCTGCCACTAACTACCTGAATATGTTTTGACAAATTGCTTACCTCTTTTGGCCTCAATTTTTCAACTGAAAAACACAGAGGATGAAAACACTGATCTCTAGATACCTTCCCCATCTTTAATACTGCAAGATTATGGGTCCATGATTCACTGTAGAACACAATGTAGAAAAACAACGTGTATATGACATCATATCTAGAAAACCATCTGGAAAGAATCAATGTAAGGGCCCACTTCATTAAGGCCTTACAATTTAGAATGTAAGCCATCTAAGGAGTATCTTTTAACATAATTATTAAAATAGTCTTCTATTTTATAGAGAAACAAGAGAAGGTGGAAGATACAACACCATCAATAGAAACAAGGTTAACCTGTGGGAGCAATAAGAGTGACTGAGCACTTTTCAGTTTGCCTACAGCCAACAGTTACTAACTGAACAGGTGTCGTATCCTTCTGCTTTCAGCCAGGTGTCAGGAGTTCAAGGCTGCTATTAGTGATGACAACAATCTGCAGGAGGTGAGACTGCTCTAACCTTTTTTTTTTTCCAAAATTAAAAAAATACTGAATGAAAGAGAAAATGAAAACACACATTTCTTTTCTAATTCATAATAAGTGTTTGGTTAATGACCATCACTGATCAAAAGGGAAGGAGGCTAGAACTGTGTGTGTCACAGGGGGAAAATGAGGGTGTCTCATCTTTCAAATAGTCGATTTCACTGTGTATCCTGTGTTTACTGTGACTCTCACTCCCCTGCTTACTCTGCTATGTCTTGTGCCCAGAGCAGAGAAGGGTAGTGTAGAGGAAGCTTGATGATCTAAATTTGGGGCACTTTTCTCAAATCCAAATTTCACCCCAGTTTCCAAGAGCCCTGGGATCTCCAAATCTTGAGCCGCTGGGGGTAGTCCATATGGACGTTTCAGTTCTGGCTTCACAGCACTACAGAATCAGTTATTCTGTCTCCATTTACTTACCATCTTCCAGAAAATTATTGACATATCAGACCTACCATAATTTCCCTGTCTGTTCTCACTCTCCTTAAATGTAAGCCTTTTTTAAAAAATATAATTAATTGGATTGCCTGAGCCCACGGGTTCAAGACCGCCTGGGCAGCGAGACCTCATCTCTACAATAAATAAAAAAATCAGCCGGGCGTGGTAGCGCATGCCTATAATTCCAGCTACTCGGAAGGCTGAGGTGGAAGGATCGCCGGAGCCCAGCGGGTCGAGGCTGCGGTGGCCGGGAGCGGCCACTGCACTCCAGTCTGGGCGACAGAGTGAGACTCCAACTCAAAAAAAAAAAAAAAAAATATATATATATATGTATATATATATATATAATTAATATACTATCATTTAAGTGGGATTTTCAAAAAAAAAAAGAAACACACAGGTTGAATTTCCCATGTAGAAAAAAATCATATTTTTTTATTGTAAAAATGTGGGATACAAATCAGAATTAGGTACATAAGTAGTTTAGGAGCAGGTGAAGCTTGGGTCAAACTGGTTCTCACTTCCCCTGGTTTAGGGTCAGGTACCCTTAGTGATTTTACATGCACCCCTTCCCCTGGCAGTGTCCCACCACTGCTGATCACTCTTTTGTAGTATTGTGATAAATTATATTTAAAATTGAAAATGTATTTTATATTTTAAAAACTATAAAAATATTTATTGCAGTGGTTCATTTTCTCTGATTTTTGTGGAAAATCCTGTGACTATGCTTTTGTGAGTTTTTTTTTTTTTAGAACCATATAAAAAGGCTATGATAAGCTAATTGGACTCTTCCCCTGAATTCCTGGACAATCAATGAGAGGTTCCTGGGCTCAAGTTCCACTTTTCTCTCCCAGTTCTCTGGTTAGTGTCTCTGGATCAGCCTGAAAATGCAGACTGGAACAGGTTCTATTTTTCTCATGGAATAACTCAAAATGGCCCTGTACTTCTTCCTTTAACACAGGTACTGGTTATTCTCATCATTACGTGTAACTAATACCCATCTAGAGACTTAACAAAATATTTCCATTTGGATTTTCATGTTTTACCCTTCACCAACCCCATGAGGTGGTGAGAGAACGAATTACCTCCAAGTATATTTCAAAGATACTGAAGTTAAATCTGAAAGACAAAGTGACTTGCACAACGTCTCACAGTAAATGAGTTTTATTCAGGATTAGAATCCAAATCACAGGATTCTACATCTCACCTTCTCTAAATATATATAGTCTTTCTCTATACACCTGCCCCTTTATCATGCCTCACTAGGTGCCCCTTGTCAAATATGGAGTGGCTGGCAAGAAAGTCACACTTTTGGTTATTGTTTTATTTTCATATTTCCTTCAAAGGCTTTGTTATTATTATTTTCTTGTCAAATTAGAATATGGAAGTCCAGCTAATTGGTTTAATACATATGCACCTTTCCTTATTTCAAAAAAGCACCATACTATGTTTACGTCTGTGGTCACTGACACCTTCAGTTATTCCAAACTTTTCATACGTAATTATCAACAGTGTGTGAGATTTCAGAAGTTAGTTCTAAGGCACACTTGAGTGGACTACAGCAAGCCTGACTGATTGTAAACTCTCTAAGTTGAAGCAGCCCTTAGGAAGACTCATAAAAATGAAGACTTCTGAGGAAACATTTTTATGGCATTTCCTAGGGACTAGGTTTTAATGTCATGTGCACAACAACATCCTGGGGATAAGTTGAGGGTGGAGACACACACGATCATGAGTCCTTTTTCTAAAGAGGCCATCAATAAATATTTCTCATTTGCATAAATATGCAAAGAAGTCAATATAGCACTATGCCTTCAATTAAGAGGGAGAAGAATAAAACCATCCCCAAATAATTTAACGTCAACTTTACTCCCCCAGAAATGCTATTCTAAGACTATAAGCCACCTATTTCTCAATCTGAGGTAATTTAGTGTTCCATACACTAAAATGGACAGTAAAATCTGTCATTATACTGACCAGGGCCTGATCACATCACTCAGTCATGCCGGAGCTGCAGATTCTGACTCTGACAGCTCAGTTCTCCAAGTTAGGTTTTAAGGCCCAAGAAGTAGTTATTGGTCTTATGTTTGCTTGTTTGTTTGTTTTAGTAAAAAAAAAAAATTTAATTCAGAAAATGAACACTCCCACACATTTGTGCTTTTTGCACATTAAGTATATACTCTGTGAACGGTATCATTTAAATATTTTTACTTTAACACTGTAGATGTCACCAGATAAACAAACTAAATTGAAGACTTCTTCCCAGTGAGTGTTATAACAAACCCCTCATTTTCCCTAGGCTTAATGAGGACGAGGAACTGATCATAACCCCAATGTTTATCAAAATAAACAAACCTGAGAAAGACGATGACTGAGGAGTGACGAATCCTCACTTAAGTAATGGTCTCCATCCCTCAGGGGGGAAAAAGTTTTGAACATATTTAAGATAACGATGATAACCTGTGCCAATTTCATGGTACAGACTTCAAAAAGTTATGCAAAAAGATGAGAAGGTATGGTATTTTGTTTGTGTGTTTCAAAAAATCAGGAGTAGATGGTAAGCTGTGTTTACATATGGTCTTCTACTACATACTGTAGCCAAATTACCTTCCACAGTAAAATTGAAAACTTTTACAAATCTCCTTTAAGGTGAGAGTAATTAGAAATTCTTCTATGTAAGAATATATTTAGTTTAGAATATTTATTCATGGTAGCAAAATAGTTTCTTCCACAGAGGTAGTCTCTTCACTGTTACTTAATAAAATCAGCTTATTACAAGTTCCATTCTTCCTTCTCTCCCTTAGAATAGATTTATTTCAGAATTCTAAGTTTTCTTACTCTAGTGCTGATTTTTCTGGAGTAAATCCATTATTTGGTGCTTAATAAAAGAGTAACATAATAATTCAATGCCCAAGTCCTATTTAATGCTTAAATATTATAATATGGATTACACTTATACAATCAAATGACTATTATTGGTCTACTGGCTACAAACAATGGTGCCAGAGTTGTATAAAAGTAATGTTTTCCCAGTAAGCCTATAAATATTTGCTGTTATTCTTCTTTTAGTAACTACTTCTAAATGAGCAAACTATGAACTTTTACACAGTAAGAATGGTTTAAAACTGCCCCTAATAAATCTTCTCCGTTTTATGCTATATTTCCATACCATTGAAAGGAATAGCTGATATAGCACAAAGTTTTGAAATACACTGTTCTCCAAAGTATATGCTTCATCAGCAATTTATTTTAACATCCACATCTTCCTCTCAAAGGGAATTGAAACTAATTATGTATTGTCCCAAATGCCTAGATACCACTGATACCATATGAATTCATATATTATTCAAAAAGATGATTTTTTTACTTATTAATATGACTCTTAGGTAAACTGTATCTCTATTATAAGAGACTTTGTTTTACTCCAAGAACAAACTCCAGCTATAATAGTTAGAGAGATATTATTTCCAATATATCTCCACACACTTGATTGGAAGGCTGCTTATTCCAGAAATGTTTAACTGAAAGAGTTAGCATACTCTAATTCAGGACAGCGTATTAAAGGAAGATGAAAGAAACAGGTATCTGTAATTCTTCAGAAAAATAGGCAAAAAAGTTTTAATCCTTAAAAATTTTACCCATATATAACAGAAACCTTGATTTTGGTTTAACACATCAAGAATTCTTAGATAATCAAATAATTCCTCTGACTACATCTAAAAGAGTTTGAAGTCTTCTCATAGTGCCATTTAACTAGGCTACATGTAGAAAATGTAATAGTTATTTTGTAATATTATAAAACTTAGATGAAAGTGTGGCGTAGTGAAACTAAAACTAAGAAACACATTCTGAACAATGTAAACATCTCTCGAGAAGATAACTTCCCCAAAAAGCTAAAGGCTAAATCAAGAAGCCAATGTATAGGCTATCCCGCATAGGCAGCTATACCTATCAGTTCCAATAGGTCATCAATCATAGCTATAAGAAAACATTTTCAAAACAAGGCCTTTCAATGTTGAAATAAATTACTCATGCTCAGGTTATTTTGCAAGCTCTGTTCTAGGGCAATATTTTCCAGTGAATACTGCCTAGGTATTCAATTTGTACGGTATATCAGAATTACCTAGGGGTACTTACAAATGCTAAGCCCTACTCCCAAGTGCTTCTGAGTCCTACTTGGTCTGGGGTGAGTTCTTGCCATCAGTATATTTTTTAAGTTGATTTGAAGAGTTGAGAACCATCACTTCTCACAAAAGGATTCAACTATAGAAGCCCATTCCCGCTGCATGTCGTATCTTCAGCTTTAGTTATCAAGATGTCTTCTTGCTGCAGAAGGAAGTTGCATGTCTTCATACCACGCACACAAAAAATGGCATATGCCAAGATTCTGCACCTATTCCTTGGAATGAGACCAAATTCTTCTGAAGGCAGTAAGTAGATAATTTTGAAAATGAAAAAAAGGGCTTTTTTCTAAGATGTCGAGTGCGTGTGTGTGTGCGTGCGTGTGCATGTGTGTGTGTGGCCCAGAAACGGTCTTGAATTTAGCACAACAAAAATGAAATTCTGGAGTATAGTATCCTGCAATTTTTCCAGCTTTTTCTGACCCAACACAAAGGCAGCATGCAGTTTCATCAGTAATAGTAGTAAAACAACAGTAATTTTCAACTAGGAAAGTGGACTAGAATTTGGGACTTGGAATAAGGTTACCATTTGAAAAAACTGCCCCTTCCTCTGATTCTCTTGCAATCTCTAGGTGACCATAAACATCACAAATTCCCTATGCTTCCCTCTAAGCCACCCTTCATTTGAAAATCACTCCAGGGTTAAGAGCTGTATGCTAGAAATCAGAGTATTCACTGTGTAGCCTTACTCAAGTTGTTTAACTTTTCTGAGCTCAGTCTTGTCAATATAGATAATAATACTTATCCCACCTGCCTGATAAAGCTGCTGACAGGTCAAGTTAAATCATCAGTATGAAAAAGTTCATTAACTGTAAAAAGCTATAGTAATAATATCGTTAATATTACTAATAAAAAACACCCCTTAATATGCATGAACTGTGGACTGAGAAAATTAGCTCCTTGAGAGAAGCATAGATAGTCAATCCACATCTGACACAAATTACCACAGCTTAACTAATTGAAAGCTGTCAGTTTCCTACAGAGAAGCTAAATGCAGTCAAAAGGCAAAGACTTTCTTTTATTCAACAATTAACATAGAAGTCCTGGGAAAAAAATTATTCGTGGCCCAGGCTAAAGGATGTGAGGGTTACAGAGCTGAATGAGCCAACAATCCTACCCTTAAGGAGCCTGCAGTCCAATAATGAAGAAGAGGGTCATAAACACACGTAACTGCAGTTCTGAAATTTATGAGTCTCTTCAGGAGAGATACCACCAAACACTGTGAGTCCAGATGAGGGGAACTCACACAGGCCTTGCTTGTTGAGATAGAGATGCTGGGAAACAGGAAACATGAGTGAAACTGGGGGAAGGAAAGCATGATACAAGTAGAGAGAAGTGCAAGTAGCATATTGAGACTTTGGCAAAAGTTCCCGAAAGTGAGTAGTAAGGAAAAAAAAAAAAAAAAAAGCAATACATATTTTATTCCTACAATTACCCAAAATCATTTACTGAAGATGCATTGTGGTCCTGAAATTATGCTGATTGATGGAGATGTCATTTAGAGCCAGCAGACATTGGACATATAACTGCATAGGTAAGTTACAAATTGTTGGCAAACAGCTTAAGAGAAAGGATGCTATGAGAAACAGGAAAGGCCATTTTAGAAGGGGAATTTTGGGAACGCCTTTCTGAAGTGACAATTAACCCTGAAGGTAGACCTAGTATGTAAAAGCTCAGAGGCAGAAAGGAGCCCCAAATCACCTGAGAGACTGAAAGAAAGCCAGTGTTAACTGCAGAGACACAAAGTTGGGAGAGTGATAGAAGAGGAAGGAAATTTCGAGCAGAAAACATGTCCTGTCAAATGCTACAGATAGAACAGGACTGTGACGAGGTCACTGGACTAATTGAGAAAAGCGACCTATCAGTATCAAAAGATCATTTTAGTAGTAAATATTTGCTAATTCTTCCTGGACATAGACCAAGATAGGCTAACGTATCAGCCATGAAGACCAGAATTGGGTTTGAATACCAGAAGCCAGTGCTTAAATATAAACTACAATGACCCCAGGGATGAAGGAACTAGAACATAATCTGAATTTTTATAGAATAGTAAGTGTCTTAAAATCAAAGGACAAGAATGGACCAAAAATGAAAATCAACTAAACATTGAGAAGCAGAGACATACCATTTGAGATTAGAGAATGCATGTTGACACTAGAGCTAGTCCTTTCACACTATACTACATTCTTCTGTGATCCTCAGTCTTGGAACCTGAAGTGAAAAGACTGATGAGTAATTTCAGCCTAAGCATGGCAGATATGGCATAAGGTCGTGGAATTTATGGAGCTAATGAAAGACCACTTGTAGTTTGCAGTTGACCATGAATAAAGTCAGCTGAAGTCAAGAAGGAGATGAGATACTATGGAGGAAAATAACATAGTTAGCAGATCAGGCATTATTATTATTAAGGTAAAGAGCAGGGAGAAATTAGAAAGTGAATTTCTGATTTCAAAATCTTAGAATGGAGCAGATCTCCATGATAATAAGATGCAAGTTATATCAATATGTGTAAGGTGACCTAATGCAATATATAGTTCCATCATACTTAAGTCAATATGACTCCAAAGACATTAAAGGAAGCTTGACATCAGTCAGATACTGGAAAGTCTTCACTTAAAAGATCAATTAAGATACTACAGTCAGCTATCTGTGTCCATGGGCTCCAAATCTGGATTCAACCAATTGCAGATTTTTTTTAAAAAAGAGGATTATGTCTATACTGAACATGTACAGATTTTATTTTTCTTGCCATTATTCCTTAGACAATGCAGTATAACAACTACTTACATAACATTTAGATTGTATTAGGTAATATAATAAATCTAGAGATGATTTAAAGTAGACAAGAAGAGGTGTGTGGGTTGTATGTAGATACCATGCCATTTTATATAAGGTATCTGATCATCCGAGGATTTGAGTGTGCTCTGGGATCCTGGAATCAATTCTACATGGGCACCAAGGGATAACTGTAGTTAGGGATCACATAGGATAAGTGGAACAGAAGGCATGGGTAGAGTCACAGCCACACCATTTCACGCAATGACTGATCAACTAATTTAAGGTTCTCTATTTGATTTTCAGTGACACCTGGGAATTAATGTACTATTAACATCCCTTCACATCAACTGCCCATGTACCAGATTGACAACTAGCCTCAACTCTAATTTTGAAATAATCAGAAAATCTTGGATCCTGAAATTCTTCATCCTGCCTTGAATTAGTCCATGAACTTTATAACAAAAGTCTGTATTATTCAAATCCTGTATCAAAAAAATTTTTTGTTAAATATATTTTCATTTCTTGGGAGTAAAATATTTGAAATTCAATAAATTAAAATGAATATTTTTTAAAAATCAAAGGACAAGTTATGTACATTTAAATAAAAAAACTAAATGACTTTTGTTCTTTTTCTTTAAGACATAGAAAGCCAGGTTAAAAATCAACTACCTTATGTTGGTTGAAATATTGAAAGTATATTAAAGTACGTAAGAATATGGGCTTAATTTTACATTTTCAACAGTAAATATTTGCATACAGAGCTATTTGATAAGACTTTTGAAAATCGGCTGGGACCTGGGAGAAATGCAACAATAAGAACCCATCTCACAAGGAGTCATAGGAAAGTGATCGTTACTCATCACTACACCATTCCTTGGATGTGGTGTTGTTGCCACTGCTGCTCCCATTCTCACTCACCTTTGTGATCATGACAGTACCTTTGTAATGCTGAAGGAATATCATGAGGATAACCTGGAAAGACAGGCCTCCACATAGTGGTATATTAATACGTTTTTCATCAAGACAAGGAATGATGGGCAGCATCCAAAGGATGGCGCACTGGCATGAATCAATTGTTCATGACAATTAGAGATGGTGGGGACCTTTTTTTCCCCCTTAAAGTTTCCAATCTGTGTTCTCACAAGTTCTCAAGAACCATGGAAAATATATTTAATTAAACAGTCTTCTAAAGCAGAACAGATTTCTCCACCCACATTCTTCTATGGTTCACTTAATGTAATTTTCACCCTCTGACACCAGCAACTGAATGTTTTAAAAGAGAATTCCCTTGACTATTTTGTGTATCTTTCTACAGAACCCAGGGACTGGGAAGAATCCAACTTTTGATGGAAAGCTGTGGAGCAAGGACTTACCACCAATTCCTTAAGAGCAAGTTGAAAGAAACATGGGACACGTTATGGTATTGATGCTCTGCAGTGCTAGTGAGGGATTTCCACCAGCCTCCTCATTCTCAGGCACACCTTCCCTTTGTACTGAGCCATGGATAAAGGGACAAGCAGGTCCCCCCTTTTATTGACTATGGCTGGAAAAATGCTGAGAATCACTACCTTACAGAGCATGCCCATGGCAGCTGTTCCACAGAGCTATGCAAGGTACTCATATTTGTGACTAGCATATCAACTGATTTGCCAAAGCCCAGAAAAACTCCCTCATTCCTAAAACTCAGGAACTGAGAAAAAGTTGTGAAATAGGTATTAGTGTATTACTTTAAATTAACCACCAGAACTGGAGCTCTGCTCCTTCAGTGCTTCCAGCCAGGCTGAGCTTCATGGGTGTGAACATGTGCTGTTGCACAGACACTCATTCATAGAAGGACCCACACTTGGCTTAATGCTCTGCTGTGGCTCTCCTAAAATTCATAATAATCTTTTTAACCAGAAACCCTACAATTGTATTTTGCAATGCCCTCCCTCTTATAAATTATATAGCCAATCCTGTCTCCTGCAAAACCTGAATCTCCTGGCCTACCTGTAACCTGAAGCAACTCTTACAGGTGACCAAGGTCTAATGCTACTTTGAAAAGCTGGTCTTTTACCCTGGTATTTTTCACTATATGGGATAATTTTCTTTTTAAAATATGGTTGCTTTCAATAAAGAAGGTGGTAAAAAAAATGTTCACACATATAAGAAAAGAAAAAAGGTACTAAAATTGCAATACTCAATGAATACCGATAACAAAAGACAAATGCAAGTCATGTTTGACTTCGGCAATTATAAGAGGTGCTCAAAGTGGTTATCACCAACATCCAGACACTGCTGATTACTGCAAATTACTGCAGGATTTTTTGAGGTCTCCCAGATCTTCCCTTGTGCACCCAATACCATGTGTCTCAAACTTATCACAGATGAGTGCAATTGTTAGGTGTGTTGAAGGCTCTGCTGCATACTCATGCCTTCATTGTCATTGTTCTTCCAGAATGTTCTTTAATTTCAAATACCACTCCAAAATGGTCTTGCACTCCTCAAATGGCACCAATGTTTCTGCCATTTTCTTTGACTGTCCTGTTTGCCACATGGTGAGGCTAGCATTAATTTGATTAATGCCATCTCTTGAGCAAACATCACACTATACTTTGTTACTATAATTCAATTCAACTTTGAATGGTAATACATAGGTAACATTACCTGTATGATGACCACTTATATACCTAATCCTGAATTATATTTCACATCTTTAAAATAAAAATAAATTTTAAGAAAAGAAATATTTGAACCCCCCCAAAGATGTGTACACTTTTTTGGCACAACTGGTATAAGAACATAATTCACTTCAAAGGGAAAAAATCAACAACACAAAAGAGAGTGCACAGAATAGAAAGTGTAATCCTCTTCAGCCATATGTTTCCACTCAATTTCATATAACTCCCTCAAGGTAACTATTATGGACAGATGGATGCATCGCTTGCATTAGGAAAAAATAAGCACACATATAACTTGATATTAATATTTCCTTCATATTAATATACATGTAGTTACATAGAAATACTCATACTGACATATGTCTTTTTAAAAATCCTAATTTAGTGTATCTACTGGACTAGATGGAGAAGGTCCTTTAGAGAATTACGATCATGAAGACCGGTCCAAATAATGGATATTATTTTTCATTCATTGCTGGGTCCTCACTTCAGAGAATATCAAATTACTATTCCATTCATCCACAAAAAACAGGTGAGTTAAGGCAAAGCAACAAAGAACCAAAGATAACCAACTGGCTATCTTCTTCCATATCATTAAAATTCAGTGAGGAATACTGAGGTTCAAAAAGCATAGATAAACTCCAGCTTTGCCTCTTTTTAGATATATTAATTGGAATAAACATCTAGATTTCTGCTTCTTCAACTGTTAAATATGGCCATTTTTATGCAGCCTCCAAAGCCTCTTCCAAATTTAGCACTCTGTGTCTGAGACAAACTATTTCAGTCACCCAAACTCATGAATACACCTTTGGACTTGACTCATCTGAGACTGTTCTACCTCAGAAATCTTAAATTCATATTTCCCTTTCTCACATTCCACCTTTTGTTTCCATATTTTCTATTCAGTTACTACATCTGAACCTCTTTTGTTTTGTTCCTCGAACAATAGAAAACTTTCGGGACTATTAACTCATCTGCTTATTTTCTTATTTGAGAGGCCCTTCTTGTCTTTGCTTTCTTCCTTACCCACCTTATAGCCACAACCCCTCATTTCAAACTCTCTTTGAACAATGTCCTTAAGCCCCTTGCCCTACTGTCATTTCATCACAACTATCATTTATCCAAACTAAAACCTTGGCCTCATTCCCAGCACCTGTCATTCCCTTAATCCCATGTGTCTTACTAGTTGTACCCTGTAAAAGGCTGAATCCATCTCCTCCTTGCAATCCTACCTGCCATTACCCCAGTCCAAGGCAGCTTCCTTTCTCAGCTGGATTATACCACAGTGTTCAGTCGGTCTCTTAATGCTTCAATCCTTCCCATTCTTAATTATTTTCTAATTATTGCAAAAGTAGTCATCCTAAAATATAGTCAAATTAAAATACACACTAGATTAGGTCACTACTCCCTCCAATACCTTCCATCTTCCCTTAACCCTTTGACAGATTCCTTCTCTATCATCTCTCTCCACTGTCATCTGCCATGTACATCCCAGCTTGCATGAAAGTTCTCCAGCTCTCTTCAAGCTGGCCATGTCCTCTCTTATCTCTAGATCTGTGGATATGCTGTGTTTTGGGCTGGGAACACTCTGACCTCTGTCCTCGTTTAGATATCATTGTAGACGCCATGTCCTCTGGAAAGCTATCTCTGATCCCCTCACCAAATAAGGATGTGTGCTTCTCCCATGCAAACTTCCCACAGCCTGCACTTCCCCACTGGAACACTCATAACACACATTCTCATTGTAAGATAAATTATCTGTCTCTCCCACAAGACTGTGAACTTTGAATGCAGAGATCACACCTGTTACTGTTTATCACTGTGCCTCCAATAACACAGTGTTGGTAAACTACAAGCATACAATATTAATATAACCTATTTTAACTCAGTTTTTAAAGTTACACTTCAACTCCTAATCCCAAAAGTTCAATACAACAACATGCTCTACAAAAAATAATTCATGCATAACTTCACAGAGTGTTCAGATCCAGGAAGTTTGAGGTTTAAGAACTAAAATTATCTAGACCACAGCATTTGCGGTCTTCATCATTAAATGTTATTTATTTCTTTGGTGGTTAGCATCTTTGGATGATCTCTAAGCTAGTTCCCAGGCCTCAGCTCCTTCCTGAAACTGGAAAACTCCCAAATAGGAGAAGAGTAATCTGGCCCTTGTCTACCACTTACACTTCAATTCCATCTCATTTCCCCCCAAAAAGGCCAAAAGAGTTTAGGAATGTTGGGAAAAGATTGAAAAACTTTAAACAAAAGAAGTAGGATATAGATTAAAAAGCAAATGTCATGGAATATAATAAGATTAAAGGGTAAGTTAACAAATTGGAATAATAATATTAACGGTAATAATAAGAAAAACAAAAAGAACAATATGCATTGTGCTTTACAGTATACAAAACTCTTTAAAAATTATCATACAATCTTCACAAAAAAGTTAGAATAATTTACCCAGACATTATAAAAAGTAGAAAAAGACAAAAAAAATTTAAGAAAAAGACAAAGAGGTATACATAGAAACATCTACTTCCATAAGTTGCAAAGCAATCTCTTTTTTGCATCCTGCAAATTAGTTTGTATATAGTTTGTCACTTCACAATCCATTAAAAGCCATGAGTAATTTCAAATTTATAAATCCAGACAAGCAGAGATAAATAGTAGAAGAAATGTATTACTGACTACAATCTTTAAACAGTAATGGACTTCAAGGTATATATACAGATGAACATCGTCATCTATCTGTGCAGTAGAATTACAAACATCTGTCATGATGCAATCAGAGATTGAAACCTGGCAGCCAGTTTCAATTGTCTTTCCAGCTTAAGATGCTCAAAATAAAAGATGGGCAAAGGCTCTCCCCAGCTTCTGGGCAGAAGTCATCTGAGAATGGTATCGTGTACCCTGAGAAGAAGTATGTCAGGATTCTTCATCTCCATTCTAGAACACAGTCTAAATGGTTGCCATTGACCAATGAAATAAGTTCAGTAACCCATCAAAAATGATTTAGGATAATTCCCCCAACCTTAAAACCAAACCATTAGTTTGATTTTGAAATAACTGATGGTTAAAGATTACTCTCTGAAGCAATCATCAAAGCATGCAAACTACCGCCACATAACCATTTGGTAACACTGGGCAACATCCTGAAAAACAGATAATTTTTCTGAGAACCAATGGAGGGGGAAAATTCATGAATAAAGTAAAAGTCAGAATGACTTACTCTTAATATGCATTCCCCAAAATGAATGAGCATGAAATATTAGGAAAAACATCCTACATTACCTAAGAAACAACATGAAAGCTACCTCTCTCTACCTGTCTATCTGGGCAGCAGTTATCTGGGGGCTAATTTATAGCCTTTTTTATAGAAAGTGAATTATAAAGAAAACCAAATTAATACTCACTAAAAGGTGCATTCAAACAAGAGAGCTGTGTAAGAAACTTAAACACAAATCTCTCAGCACTCCTTAATCATCAAAGTAAAAAAGTTCCAATTATATAAATAGCACACCTGAGTATCTGCTTTCCTTTCAGTGTTTTACATAAAGGAGGCATTCCCTAAAGTGGTGAAATGGTATGCATTAAGGGGTGATCAGTGGTAGGCTGGCAATGGCTACGAAAAGAAATAATAAGAGTTCCTAATGACAGAGCCTGTTGATGTTGAGAGAGAATGCAGATGATGCCAAGAGAAAGGTTTCGAGTAGGAGACAAGTGAAAAGGCAGAATACAGCCGCTCCACAAGGGTGAGTGAGTGTGAGCTGGAGAGGGCTTGCATTCTACTGCCAATTAAGTGCTTACTGTTATGAGAGCTAAAAACTCTTCAAAATGAATAAATGGGTTAAATAGAATGGGGATTACCATTTAAGTGGAGCATTCTAACTTTGCTTCAGATCATGGGAATTCTATAAAATCACAAAGGAGAGAATTTGCTGAACAAAATAGTTTAATTTAATGGGAAATTTATTTCAGAAGAGAAGCTCAGGAAAATTTCTGGAGTTAAGTAATGACATTTAGAATTAGGGGACGTTTATGTAAAAGCAATGTCCAAGGATAATGTTAAGTAATAAGAATTTTCAGAAAACCTAGAAAAACCTGAGCTAGAGACCAGAGGCACTTTATAAAGAGGAACAAAGAAAAATGTAAGCTCTCTACAGGAAATAATTACAATAGTAGAATTTGACCTAAATTAAAGAAAAATATTACCCATGCCAGAGTGTGAGCACAGTAACGAACACACACACACACACACACACACACACACACACACACACACTCCTTCTTACCTTAGAAATCCCCCCAAAGACTGAGATCAAAATGTTACTTCTGCTCCTTTTCTAGTCTAATTAAAACGAAATGTTACCTATTGCCTATTATCAATTTATGCATATTATGGGTTAAATAGAAAAATTAATATTAATTGAGGATGTCACTTCACTGCAATATTTATTTTACTAAATCAGAGGGATAGTGATTATTAAAACAAGGTATAGCTCCAAATCATATACTGTACCATATATGCTAATCTGAGGGAAAAAAGCCGAAGTCTTAGCTGGTGCTTATAAAAAGCTATTGTTATAAACTCCAAGTTGTAAGCCTCATTCCAGAAATTAAATTATACACAAAAATGTTTCCTCAGATTATGAAAATCTTTTAAACTATAAAAAGAATTTTTAAAAAATCATAAAATAAAAAAGGAAGTTTCTAGTAATAAATTTTCCCACAAAAACTCAGTGTTTCAAATTCTATACTAATTTGATTAAGAATTTTTAAAAACAAATTTAAGTGGCTGAAATTTTCTTTTTAAATTTAAATTTCATAATAAATGAACTCCCAATGCACATTCTCTGATCAGATTTTATGTGACCTTTTTATTAGAAATATGAATTTCTTCTCTTTATTTATTACTTCCAGAAAGAATTATCCCTAATAAGTTAGCAACTCAAAGATGACCAACTGGAAACCCAGGCCCTCAAAGGTCACAGTACCCCAGGTCTGCTACCCTGCAATATTTTCTAGAAGGACCAGAGAAAGCAGACAAAGTACAAACTTCTGTGTGAATCAGGAACCAAGTGTGAGCCCTAGTGAGTGGTCCACTGAGGTCAGGATTAAAGTTCACAGAATAATTTGGAAATTGTTCTCAGCTTGGGCCTCGTTTATGAGGCCTGAGAATACACCCTTTAATTAGAATACAATTTCCAAAGCAGCCACTCCCTTGACTTTCCAGAACTCAGTTATTCACAGCAAAGAAAAGTAAAAACAGCCTCATGACACTGACAACTAACAGTCCCCTATAAATTATGCCTTAAATGTCGGGCAAAATGGGCAGCAGCCATCAGGGACAACAGAGACATGAGCTCCCAGCCCTTACTAACCACTCTTAAGAATAGATAAAGAAAAAGAAGTCATATTCAACAGAGTCACTCTCCTTCACTTCTTGCTTACTCAGCTGAGCTGTCCCATGGAAGCTTGGAAAAAGAGTGGGTTGTGCATTTGAAAATGTTCCCACACCCTAGCCGGCCTAATTTTTCTGATGATCCCTCCATCCAACCAACCTCGCACTACAGTGGGAACACTAGCATCAGTTCCGTGAGAGCCAGCTGTCCGCCTCTTCCACGGTGTTCAGGGAGTCACACAGGGCTCCTGGAATTGGAGCCAGCCCAGTCCTGACTCACCACAGATGTTCCCTTCTCCCCCATGGAGCTCTGAGCCAGTCTCCCTTTCCAAGGCCTATTGCTATTACAAAAGATTTAAGGGGCCCCCAAAATGTGCTAGATGCTGAAGCAAGAGAAAAACACACATCTCCCTAAACTGGGGGTTAAACGAGACAGACATTGAATTGTGCAGAGACAGCCAATGGCTCTGTGGGGAAGGTCAAAGAAGAAAAGTCAGGCAGCTCTGCAGAGTTTAGTATCAGGGAATTGGAACAGCAGAAGCTACTATAATACACAACTTTCAAATGCTATCCAAAATTCAGTCTGTTCCGCTTCTGCAAATCCAGATATCAATTTTTTTCTGTTGATTCAACAAAGTAGCCTTTGTCTAAAACAAAGTGTGGCTGAAAACTTAACAAAAAATAGAAGTTTTTAAACTGGTGATCAGAATTCAGAGTCAGACGTCATCCATAAATACTTGGAAACGCTTGCCAGCTTATGTTTCAGGCAGGAGTGGCATTACTGACTTTAGCCATTCTCTTTTGTGTATCCATTATTAATCTGTCATTTTTCACAGCAGCCCTCTTAGAAGGGACTATACATTTCTCTATCTCTTCATTCCTTCAATGTGCATTAGTAGGAAACCAGACAGTTGTTCCCAAATGCTCCAGTGTCCCATGGCTCCAGTGTCCTATGGGGGCATCATTATCTTGGTAAAGAAACTCTTTCATGCAATTTACAATTATATTTTTGAGCAGTGTCTACTTAACTGGTATAGACAATGGAGAGACTAAATCATTTTAAATCCATTCTCTTTAATGATATGAATTCCATGACTAAAATGAGCTTCAGCAAAATAACACAAAGAAATGTAACACATTAATATGATTCCCCATTTTCTTATTTAACAGTATATATTACAAACAAACTATATATATATATATATATATATATACACACACACACACATATACACACACACACATACATAGTCTTAAGAGCTCCTATTCACATTTTCCTAGAGTGGGTCTTGGGTAAGGAGATTAGGGAAATAAATAAAGGAAATGAAGCACACATACTTAAAATTCTGTTACTATGAAAAAAAGATAAAAAGTGAGAAACCAATCTTGCTTCCCAACTAGTGGAAGTAAAATTGTCTCTAAGACCTCTCTTAGTACCTACTAACTCCAGTTGCCAGGAAAACACAGATAAAATATGCCAGTATCTCAGAAAACCATAAGTTTCACAACAGCAGAGTCAATATTTAGATAAAAGACAACCAATATGTGTTTTTAAGATAGAATATTTACTTGGAATAACGTTCATTTGATTCTTTGGATGAAGTCATATAAATCTTACTCCCCACTAATTTCTGTCTCATTTCCTTCCTTCCTACTCCATTCTCTATGGTAAAAATATATAAAAACCAAAAATGGTTCTAAATTTAAACTAAAACATTCATTTTTAGAGCTTTTGTTTGAAAACTGGACATTTCCTTCAATAGTGTTTTGATTTGTTGTTTGTCTCTTCCTACTTTTTTTGTTTTTTTGCTTTATTTTGTTTAGTTTTCAGTTAAGAACAGGTAGTAGGCATTCTAAGAGAGAGGAAAGAAATGTTTCTACTTTCAAAGTAAGCATGATATGTACTATAAGAAAGGATCTATATTATGAAGTTGTCTGAACTAAATAATTAAATATTTAAGGAAAATAAACAACATTGATTCCCAGAAAACAAATTATTCACCTCTGTTCATCCTGGAAAACTGAGAATGAGACCACAGTACACAAAGGGTGGAAGCCGAAGCATTATTTGTATCCTGGTTTTAGCTTTGTAATTTAAAATACTAACGGAAATACTTTCAGATAAACTGTATTGATTTACACATTTGCAGCAGAAATATATGGTACAATGTAATGAGAACAAATTATCATACTCAAATCACTCATATTTTTTTCTTAAAACACTTACTTCTGATGAGTTCCCCATCCGAAGGATTCCCCCAAATGGACCGGTCTTGCAGCTCTCCATGTGTGAAGTGGCTATTGGTATCTTGAGTTGTATCTTTCTCAATACTGTCTTTATCACATTTTCCTGAATTAAAAAAATACATTTATTATTACTAGATTTTACAAGTTCTTCTTCTTTTTAGTTAATAGATTTTTTTTTCTAAATGCTCCTAAGTGTGCCATAATTTAAGGATATAAGAGAGATGTACCTATATCGACTGCGGCTTTTGTTATTGTCTCCATAACAGATATTTATTGAACACCTACTATCTGCCTTACATGAAAGAAACAGATATTCACAGCAAAAATAATTTGTTATGATTACAGCAAACTAATAATTTCAACATAGCAAGTGGTAGAGAAATATGGAATGGTTCCATTAAGGATGAGAATGAGTGAGTCCACACATGTAGGGGATGGGGCAGTAAGGAAAAGCACCAAAGGAGAAGAGTCTCTGATGAACAGGGAGATGATCAGCCTGCAGCTGAGTGAGTGACTGAGTAGAGGAGGTGTAGAAAGCGAGTACAGTGTTCTCCCCTCTAGAAGCTTAGGAAAAAGTCAAGGATTATCTAATGCATTCTCAAAGAAGGAGAAAGTTTGAAATAAGAGATTCATATGTGGGTTTATGGGTTCTTGGGGGAAAAGCTAATATGTAAGGAAATGTAAAGTCTTTTGCAGAACATAAATCAAATAGAAAGCAAACCATAATATAAGGTAAAGTGCACGTTATGATACACAGAAACAACCAAACACCACATGTCTCACTCATAAGTGGGACCTGGACATTAATCACAATATAGCACAAAGGAGGCATCAGCAGGTGTGGGACACTGCTGGGGAGGGCGGTGTGCAAATAACAACTCTAAGAGTACCTGGCTCTAAACCAGGAGAAGTGAGGACCAGTTGGAGGCCCAAACTTCACCTGTACGTAGATTACTTAGATACCTAATCCTGACTTGTATCCCACATCTTTATAATAAAATAAAGTCTAAAAAATGCATGTTATCAGAGGTCAAGAGCACTGAAGAGGTTCAAAGGAAGGAAAAAAAAACTCATCAGGATTCAGAGATCAAGAAAGGCAGTACAGAAAAAAGTGCGTGTTGGATGGTGTTCAAAAGATTAGGAGGATTTCAAAAAGTACAGATGGAAGAAACGTAGAAGAACAGCATGGGCAAACTCCAGAAGCAGACACTTGGGCAAAGGTTTTAACTTTCTGAGCCGTGAAGTACTTTAAGGGGAATATGAGGGAATGACACTGTCAAGGTTTGGGTAGAGACATCGTGTGGATATTAAGATGGTAAGGTGAGAAACCTGAACAAAATTCAAAAGCAAGAAAAATAAGTCAAAGTAGTCACTGAAGCTTCACAAAATGCTCAATCAGAGCCAGGGCTTAGGAAGAGTAATAAACTTGTGCACGCTAGTGGTTCTCAGTATTGGCTGCACTGTAATTCTCTCAGGGAGATTTTTTTTTAAAAATGATTCCTGGACACCACCACCAAAGTTTCTACTTCAATTGGAGGAGAAGTGGCTGCACTCGAATGATTCCATTGGCGTATAGACACATCTAAGAGGGAGAATAGGGTAAGGGAGAATAGAAGAGAGACTTTAAAAAGTCCATACTGAAATGGGTGAGAGTTTGTTTAACTGTATAACACGATGTAAAAGGGGATAAATATGGGAAATTAACTAAGGGTTGTAATCAAGATAATCAAGGTAGACAGGGTTGGAGACCACCAAGTTCTAGTTTGGATTTAACTGGGAACACCTGGAGATCAGGAGAATTAATGTATTCTTTTAAAAATGATGCATTTGTACAGAGTAAAAGTTAAAGCACTGTGCTAGGTAATGAGGATACAATGAATTAGGGGAGACAGCCCCGGCCCCCCCGTAGAGTTTTACGGACTAGTGGATGAGAAGACTGAACATCTGAATTTGCAAGTCAGAAAAAAAGTTATGGCTAGAAATACTGATCTTTCTAAACTTTATTGCCGAAGCCATTCAAATTAATGAGTCCACCAAAAGAGTGAACATATTAAACGTACCAAGAAGAGTCTGTACAAGTAGGAAGGAGTTAGAGAAGTAAAAGAAGCTGGATGATCTCAAGACATGGAAGCAAAGAAAGGAAAGAGATTCAAACAGAAGTTGTTAGTCAACCGTGTTAACATTTCCAGTGGAAGGAAAAAATTTCTGCACATGCAAAAATTTATCATGTACCATGGGGATTTCACAACAACTGAAAAGTTCTGCCACGAAACACATTTCAGCACATAAAAAATAGACGGATTAGGACTAAGTCCAGAGGCTAAGGTATACGAAAAAAATAGGGTGTTCAATTCTAAGTATTTTTGGAAAGCAAAACCATATCCAAATAGCAGTAAAATATAAATTAAAAACATGCTAAACCAATATGTTCTAGATTTATGTAACATTTATTCAGAATTATCATAGAGAAAATGTAATCTTCATGAGATATGTTAGTTTCAATTAAAATCTTTACTTTTTAAAATAACTCCAGAAATTTTTCCAATGCTTCCATCAACTCAGGGTCTTTCTGAGATTATCAATAAAAGAAATGTTTATACAAACTCACTAGTAGACATGAACTCGCTCCTCAGCAGAGTCCTACATACTTGCTGTTAATGTTATGTAGCTGACTGCCGCCAGGTGTCATGCTAGTAGTCTTGATTCAATTAGTAACTTTAATTGAAGCTGAATGAAATTAATTATATAATTTTGAGCTGTTCAAGTTTAATTCCATTAAAATTAATTCATGAAACCAAGGCATTATGAAGCAT
This sequence comes from Cephalopachus bancanus, assembly GCA_027257055.1. Classification (NCBI taxonomy): domain Eukaryota; kingdom Metazoa; phylum Chordata; class Mammalia; order Primates; family Tarsiidae; genus Cephalopachus; species Cephalopachus bancanus. Next base: position 4,181,984 of record JAPVLO010000073.1, read on the forward strand.
TGCTGACTAAAAGAAAATAGGTATGAATAAAGCCTCTAGACACACTTGACTCCTATTTGAATCGTGTCCAATATTCGAGTGCAAAACACAGACCCTCTCAAATTCTCCACTGAATAAATGAAAATGCCATGTGGTCCATATACACATAGATTTACAATAACGTAACCTACTCTTAGGAGGAAAATAAAGTTCCTCCTGCTCTACATTTTTCTTAATGGACAGTTTATCACACACGTTTTTTTTTTTAAGTTTCCTTATCTGTGAAATCCTAGAATTAGAACTTTACCTCCCTTGAAAACTAAATATTATCTTTTGGCTCAAGAGTTATTCTCAGGCTTTGCCTATGATCCATAGTACCCAGTCCAAAGCAATGTTCAGAAAAAGTTGCAAGTAAAATTAAATTGACTTGTACCAATTCTCCACAAGTCAATTTAATTAAACAAAACTTCTGTGACCACTTGACTATTTTGTGACTTTCTAATGTATGCATATGATTTTATTAACATATCCTTAATAGTGACTCATTTTAATGAAATACCCAAATGGCAGTCTCCCAAATGGTGGGAAGTTACATATAACACTTGTAAGGTAAGACCCATCATGTCCAAACAGAACCAGTCTTACAACTTTCAATTGGTTTGATCAGTCACTAGCAATTACAATGACAAAACAGCAGTTTCTAATAACAGGTTTCTGTAATCAATGTGGGTTTGCTGTGTCACTTCTGAATTGAGAAGCAGAGAACTCAACCCTGGTTTAATCAATTTCATTCTGGATAATGAAGGCTTGTAGTTTCAATTTAACTTCTATGTAGGCCTGAAAGACATAGCCCAAAGGCAATAGGGCTATTTCTGTGATGTATGAAATCAGCTTGTACATTTCTACATGATTTCTATGTATACATCCAACAGGAACTCCTCTGCAATGCAGCAATTTTCTCTTACAAGAGGGCCTTCATTATCTCAACAATGCTGTGTTCCTCTAAACCAATGGTTCTCCTCCTTGGCACCAGGTCAGAACCACTGCAGAGTTTTTTAAACTTAAAGATGTACAGGCCCCAACCTCAGAGGTCTCGATTCAAGTGTGTGAGGGAGAGGGCTGTGAAGTCATCATGATATATGGCCAGGTTTGAGGGGCACTGTTGTAAGTAAGCTCTTCTCCTGAACTACACACTATTTAGAAAAACGTAGAAAAGCATATCAAATATTGAGATACAAACCTTGCTACTCATCAGCTTGTCATAGTTTTCCCAGCAATCATGACAAAATTTGATCTCATCAACTCATTAATATAGAGGCATTTAATTCTGTCACCATGTCAAGATAACGATGAAAATACAAAATCTGAAATTTGTTTCAGATACTAAAATAAAAATTGAAGGTGCTTTAAAATTAGGACTAGACCAAAGGATAGTTGCACACCACTGTCATCTGCTTTCAAAAGCTAGGTCCTGGGCATTCTGTTGTGCCTACTCTAGTCACTGAAGTGAGGAAGAATCTTTGAATGAGGAACAAGGGCCAGGTCCCTGACAACAAATCTTCTCCCTTGGGAGACCAAACCCACAGATGAAACAATCAAACATTACAAAACAGAAGGTAACGAAACTTGTTCTGGGTCATAACTCTAACTCAAAGGCTAACCAGCTGTGTGACTGCGTCCAGAGTCAGGCCTCATTCTCCTCCTCTTCTTCATCAGGATATGAGAGCACTGGGCTGGAGGACGACTCCAGAGAGGCATTTCTAGCCCTCAAGTTCTATACATCTGACTGCACAGGGAATAAACAAGGGAGCCAAACTTCATATCCACACAGAAGGGTATTAAGAATGGAGCAGAGGAAATCATAGAAAGGCCTTTATAGGGCATTGGATTTGAGTTAATTCTCAAAGAAAGTGACAAGCATGGATTAAGCAAAAGAGTCAAAAGAAAAACATAGGGGCTGCAAACGATCAATTTAAATACAATATGTTCTACTCAGAAACCGCGATCTGTCTTACAGGATCAATATCCTTTATTTTTTCCTGTTTCTAAAGAAGTCATAAGTGGAAGAAGCAATTCTCTCCAATCTCGATTATTTCTGTAGAAGGAGAATAAGAAATATCCAGCTAAATATAATTTTCATTTAATTAAAGATGCTACAATATTTTACCTAGTTGGCATTATCCAAATTTAAAACTTTGATAATTGTACTTGTCTCAAACAGGGAATAAAATAATAAAATAGTGAGTAGCAAGACAAAACTAAATCTATGAGCACTACTAATAAACTGGGTAATAATTTACGTAAAAATATTATGTATGCCATACAACAGCCACTCAGTGATATGTGGTTGTTAAATAAGTATTTAAAAAAATAAAATGCTTTCTTTTATTGAAAGAATAATGAATTTTTGTAATTGCAGTAATAGCAGTTTTGAAAGGATTTTAACATGCAATATTTACTTGATTTTCAGAACCATTAACATTGTAATAAGAAAAAAATTTAGCTCAATTTCACTGATGAGAAAGCAGAGTATTAGAGATAGATATTCAGTTGAAAATAGAATGATAAAATCCAGAGTTGAAAAAGATCTTGCAGCTTAACTAATTTCATAATCCATCCAGTGTGGAAAGCTATAGTGCAATAGTCAGTTCTCCAAAATTTCAAGGAATGGTACCTCACAAGGGAAGACATTTTATTACTGGTCATTTGGGTGTGGTCATAAGTTATGCCTTATTTTTAACATAAATCTACTGCCTGGTCATCTATAACTAGTCCTAGTTCTGTCCATTGTACATCGAAGTACTAAGCTTAGCCTTTTCTATAAGACAGCTATTCAAATTATTAAAGATGAATTTTTTATCTATTTGCAATCTAGCAATAACATCTCAATAGCCAAATGTTTTTAGCAAATAATAGTAAAAAACAATCTAGGAATGTTGCTTCAGGATCAAATTAGCTTGTCAGGGTCACTATAGGTACATGTTTGGTTAAAGTGTATTTATTTGTATATTTATTGCTTCATTTTATTATAAAGATGTGGGATACAAGTCAGGGTTAGATACATAAGTAATGTATGTACAGGTGAAGTATGAGGCTCCGACTGGTCCAGGTTCCGTGGTTTAGGATCAGGTACGCTTTGTGTTGTTACGTGCTACCACCCTTCCTCCCTCCTTGGCAGTGTCCCGCCACTGCCGATCCCTCCCTTGTGCTATTGTGATTGATGTTCACGTACCACTTATGAGTGAGAATGAAATTTAAAATATATAAAGTACTGTGGATACTACAGTTTTCTTTTTTTCTTTCTTTCTTTCTTTTTTTTTTTTTTTTGAGTGGGAGTCTCACTCTGTCACCCAGACTGGAGTGCAGTAGCCGTTCCCGGCCACCGCAGCCTCGACTTGCAGGGCTTCGGCGATCCTTCCGCCTCAGCCTTCCGCGTAGCCGGAGTTACAGGCATGCGCTATCACGCCCGGCTGATTTTTTTTTGATTTATTGTAGAGATGAGGTTTCGCTGCCCAGGCGGTTCTCGACCCGCGGGCTCAGGCAATCCACTCACCTCAGCCTCCCAAAGGCGCGGGATTACAGGCTGAGCCACCGAGCCCGGCTGTTACTACAGTTTTCAAAAAAATAGGGACAATATTGCCATTTAAATGTCTAGATACTCGAATCTTTCCTGATGCATAAAAAGATTCTTATCAGGATCTATGGAACAGAAGCACTGTCCCTAAATTGTGCTAGCCACAAGAGGAATGGTTAAAAGCACAGAATCTGAAATCAGGTTGCCTGGGTCCACTGCTAATGATTTGGATCCTGGGAAATTAATCTTTATCAGACTCCCCATCTTTAAAATGGAAATAACAACAGTACCTACCTTATAAGGTAGATGTAGAAATGAATGAACCATGCCATAAAAGCAGATTGTCTGATATATAATAAGGGCTCATTTACATGACCTATTATTACTACTTTGGGTTATTACAGTAATCATCTTTCTAAAACCTACTATAAACATATAGGGAGGCTGGTGAGGGCAATATCCATTCAGTAATTCCTCTATGAAAAACCATGCAAGAAATTTGAGTCCAGACTGAATTCAAGAAAAGTATGACTTCTTCTGAGAAGTTGTAGGTTATTTTTTATGGACAGTGAAAAAAAACTTATAAAAAAATTTTATTTTTCACTCAAATTTACAAAAATTGAACAACTTGGGTTTTACCCTATAGTCTATATGTGTTCACTCTGATTTTCCCAGGGCTTTGATTTCCTAAGCTACTTACATTTCTCATTTTTCCCATTAATCTTTCTGTAAAATGTACCTTTATAAGCCACTTCAAATTTCTGCTGAATTAGGCAGAGATGTGTGTAAATTCACAAACCAATCATCAAATACATTTCTACTTGTTATCCATACTTTATCTGCTTACTTCATGAAAGGCTAGTATAAATTATGGTGCTTGGCAGAAATCTTTAGGAAACCTCATAAACCTTAATAAGTGTATAATATACTTACATTCTTATACAAAGGAGTATGCATATCTCTCTTTGTGCTTAAATTTGGGGACTTTTGCATGTTAGTTCTCCTACCCTTCACTTAAATATTTAATGATAGTTTATGACAGATCTTTATAACCTGCATAATATGTATATTGTTACTGCTACACAATCTATATTCATACCTCCTTTATCTGTAAACAAAATTGCTTTAAACAATTTCTTATTTACTCTTTCATCCAGTAACAAGTATTCTTACAGATAATCTTTGTATATTCCAGTTTCTGAAATTTCAAATAATCTGAGACTAAAATCTCTGGGAAAAGTAAAAATCTGGGTCTGTATTTTCCCAGAGGCTCAGAACAGTGTGGAAATTCTACATATGCTTCCCAAATGTAACCTTTAAAAACCAAAGATAAGGCGGCTTTCAGGAAGACCCGAGGCTCTGGAATTTTACTTCTTCACTGATCCAAAAAAAAAAAAAAAACCCTCAAGCCTAATGACTTTTAAGGAACATTGCAAAACCAAACAGCTTTGTCTAACATTCTAAGATGGATTAAAATCTCATTGTCCAAAAAAAAAAAAGAAAAACATGTTAAGATAGCCAAAGCATTTTAACAGATGAATAAGCATACAAATAAAACTTTATAATATTAAAAACACAAAAAAGTTATTATATAATCACAGATACACTACAAATGTTTGTGGAATGAATCGAATGCCTCAATGAACTTAATTTAATTAATGTGTTGTAAGTATCAGTATTTTGAAAAATAATAAGACTTCGGACAAGATCTAAAATGTATTCTTTCAAAGGGCTTCTCGTGTATTCAGAAGCTTATGGTGTGTTTAGGTTCAAAAGAATTTTTAAGAATCACACTACTCAATCATTTTACAGGTTGAGGGTGGGGAGAGAAGAGAATATGCACACAGCAAAGAAGAAAACAATTACAAAATTATACGAGAATGCCATTAAGTATGAATATGTGAAGGAACAGGTACGAAATGCAGCAATAGCTTAAAATGTATCTCAATAAATCAGGGCACTACATTAATCGGGGAGAGATAGAGGATATTCTGCATTTTCTACTTTTAGAAAAGTTGGGGAAGGTTAGAAAATGGCAATGTGATATGAAAGACCAGGACACATTATCGCAGTCATCTTAGTCACTTTCACTTCTTATATCTAAGCCTACAGTTGCTTACACTAAGAATATATTTTCAGGATGACTGACGCTGAGGCACAGTAAACTCCCACCTCCACAAATACAGGTTCAATTATATTTATTCAACCAAAAAGTATACTCATACTAAGGCCAAACATTCATAGGCTCATGGAATTTGGAGTTAGACAGGCTCTTAGAGTTCCCTCTAGTAAACTGATCAAATGAATTCAGATGAAAACATTTGACATCCTACTTCGCAAGAACAGGTCAAAGATTGTACTCATGCATACTTACAGGGATAAGGAAACAGCCTCAGAAAATGGCTTATTCCAGTTTAAGATATTTAATTATTTAGACTATCTTCACATTTGACTAAAATGTACTTCCCTAAAATTTTCACTGATTCATCATATTTTGCTCTTTGCAAAAATCAAAGTAAAGTCTAATCCTCCCTCCATATGACGGTGCCATGTTAGAAAATATCTCATGTTCTTCTGTCCATCTTCCTTGTTCTATATGCCCTCAGTTCATTGACAGGCTTTTCAGAGGCTTCACATTCTGTTCACTCTTACAGGAAGAATCCTCTTAATCTTGTCTAGAAAGCTATCATGAAAAGTTTGTCTAGCTGATTGCTGAAATCCACAGACACCATATCTATAGCAGTTCCCTTAATTAGCAGTCTACTAGCCCTAGTATAAAAAGGAATTGATGACTCTACCATCTTCCCCTTTTTTAAAGTGATGATACACACCCATCTTTAGTTTTTCAGTGCAATCACTCACATAAATGCCACAGTTTTAAAAACTTTTTCATTCACTCTCAGTTAGACAGAGTTATTTTATCCAAAAACATTTTATTCTCTCTAGTTAAGTGATGAACTCTTCTTTGGCATTACTTCTAGAATGAAAGCCAATGGAAATGAAAGGTGAACCAAAAAGGATTGCTTAATCCGTAAAGGTAATCAAGAGTTATTATCTGAGTCTGATCTTGAAAGTAAATAAAGAATGGAGAAGAGCATTTCAAATAGTGGTGATGGCACAAATAAGATAATGACAAGTGAAAGTGAATTAGAAGTATATTGAAATTGATTTTTTGGATTTCACAATGGTAGATAAAGATTCTACATCAGAAGCAAGTATGTCATCTCTGTCAATTCTCATAAAGGCCCCAAACAGTAGCTTCTCATAAACCTCATGAACTCAGCCTCTCGCCTCCTGGATACTCTGCCCCCTGGCTCTGGGACACTGCAATCTATAGATTCTCCTTTAAGTATTCACCTGCCCCTATCATCTTTGCAATATCAACTTTCAAAGTTCCAGTCATGTCCAGGAAGATAACTTGTAGATCTACTATCCTAGCCCTGATCTCTGTTCTGAGCTCTACAGTTCTGAAGTTTCAATTCTTTAAAGATATATCTTTAGCAACTCAAACTCAACATTTCCCAAAATGTATCACCACTTTTCTTCTCTTTCTACCTATTTCCCCAACTGTGGTCTGTGTCTTAGTCAACAGCAGTCACAGAATCACCTTTTTTTTTTTTTTGAGTTGGAGTCTCACTCTGTCGCCCAGACTGGAGTGCAGTGGCCACTCCCGGCCATCGCAGCCTCGACCTGCTGGGCTCAGGCGATCCTTCTGCCTCAGCCTTCCAAGTAGCTGGAACTACAGGCGTGCGCTACCACGCCCGGCTCATTTTTTTATTTATTGTAGAGATGAGGTCTCCCCAAGTTGCCCAGGCGGGTCTCGAACTCGCAGGCTCAGGCAATCCACTCACCTCGGCCTCCCAAAGCTCAGGATTACAGGCTGAGCCACTGAGCCCAGCCAACACAATCTCCTTTAATTATTTCTCCTTTCTTTCCCCTGTCCCAATTTAATTGATTACCAGATTCTGCTAGTTACAACTCCCCTGTCTCTCTCAAATCTATACTTTCATTTCCATGCCCACTACCAGTGCCTCAATCTCTTTCCCCTAGTCAGAAATATCAGAGATACTTTTCTTTTTCTTTCTTTCTTTCTTTTTTTTTTTTTTTTTTTTTTTGATTTATTGTAGAGACGAGGTCTCACTGAGTTGCACGGGCAGGTCTCGAACCTGCAGCCTCAGGCAATCCACTCACCTCGACTTCCCAAAGTGCTGGGATTACAGGCTGAGCCACTGAGCCCGGCCCAGAAATACTTTCCTAACACAAAGACTGAATATGTTATTCCTTAGCTGAAGTAAGAATTACACTCATTTTGCATATTGATGAAAGACGGATATAGTTATTTTAACACTGTACATACTTTAAGGTTGTAAACTCCTATATTTTCTCATGCTTAATAATTTCATCTACTATCCCAGTGAGATATAAATGTCATAACCCTTCAGAGAATCCTACTAAACTTCCTGTATGTTGCTCAGGTGAAGAAATAAATAATAACAGAGTAGATATATATTCATAAAGACTAAAAAGATCAGGGGTTAATCTACCATGAAAAAATAGTAGAAGGACTATGCCTTGACGTACCGAAAGTAAAGAGAGGAAGCTGATTTCTTTGTGCTCAGCCACCTAGCTTCAGCGTGCCCAAACCCTGCTCAGTCACCAGGTGCCTTATTTTCAGTGTTTGGCCAGGCACATTCACACCAAAACCCCTCACAAACTATATTCTTCAGCTAGGATCATTAACATCCCAACCCAGACAAAACTGACTCCTTTGTGCCATCCTGAGATTCTCTCTCTCTCAACTTCTAAATGTATATTCTCCAAACTTATACCATTCGGTTGGCAAACGGCCATAAATTAATTTGTCAAGTGGCTCTGACAACAATCTTGAAGTGATATTTAAATATGAGATTGCAATTTAATTTGCTACACATTTATATCTCATCTAGTTTACAAATTATTTGTGGGCAAAACTATACATTCTTAATCTTCACAAACTTAACAGGAACACAAAAAAATATGTCAACAGGATTTTCCACAAAAAAATATGTGGACAGGATTTTCCACTTCAAATCTCTCAATAGTAAAATAAATGTGCTAGTATAAATATTAATTTCAGACATTATTCCTGGAACTACTACAAAATTGGACATAAAGGCACATGTATGTGAATCATCTCACTTCAGATCACGTGGGTGTTCATCTGAAAACAGAAGTAGAAACCACAAATGAAATTAAATTCATGTTAAAATAACTGTTCATAGTTCCTTCTTAGTAAACCCTAAGTGATTAGAAGTAGAATCTATAAAATATAACTCAATTGCAAAAACTTAAGGGTAAAAAGCTTTCCTTTTTCAGGACGTGTATGCTAATGTAAAAAAATAAATCACTTCAGTAAAGTGTTACTGGCAAAACAGAGGTAGAGGGAGAGGATCAAGGAGAAACAGAGAGAGGGGCTGGGGGAGAGGGAGAGAGGGAGAGACTGATATATCAAGCATCTAAAATACTGGCTCATAAACATAGCAGTGATTACGATGTAAAGACTGCAGTATCTATCTGGTCTAATGAATCACTAAGGCTAAACAGTCCAAAATCTAGAATCTAGTCAGTCCAGAACCAACGTCTCTTAATTAAAAACTGAGTAAAGACTTTTAGAAGTAAAACCACAGAAATCATTTATCTTCTTGCCTTTGTACAGGAGTTTGCAATATCTCAGAAAGACAGTGTGGTTGAATTTTTTCTCTCTTCTTTATTGCTGTTCTAAATAATTTTCTATTAGCAAATGGTATAAATTTAAATTGTGTTAATTTATGTGTCTTTATTTTCCCAAATATTTTATTACTATAAAAACATAACACTAATAAAATAATTACACACTGTTTTTGAGCCCTCTTTCCATGAATCACCTCAAAAAGATCCAGGAAATAAGATTAAAAGAAACAGGAAAAGCCTTTACACACCCCAAAATTCCACAGCTTCCCTCATAGTTCTGTAAAGGTCACTTGATCATATATATTAAATCTTTGTATTTGAACTATCTAAACAAAGCAACAGCACAATCTTTACTTGCTAGAAGTTTTAGCCTGCCAGTTGCATTTCTAGTCTCTCTGGTTCCTCTTCCCAGCCTGGAACACAAGATCCATTAATATAAACACACTCCTTCCACATGTGTGTGGCATGAATCCCTGGTCCTCCCTCCCATTGCTTCCACCCTGCCAATCTCCAAACCTATCCTAATTCCAAAATCCATTCTATCTGCTTCTCTTCCCAGGCTCTCCCCATGAGTCTTGCCATATGGGTCTTGCTGAGAAAGGTAATCATCCATGCTATTGTGTCCATGACTCCAAGCCATTCATTCCCATTTAAGCCCTCAGTGTTCCCTAGAATTCCTTTTGTTTGCCCCAGATTGACCCCTTCTTGAATTCTTCTCTCTTCCAAATCTTTTGCACGCATCTCAAATTTCTTGACTCATCCTTGACCACCCTTGCTCTCAGCAAATGTTACCAACTACTTCACTGAAACAATCTAGGCCTTCAATATTCTCTTTTTCATATCAGATTTTCTCTAGATTATTATCCATCCTTTTCTACCACACCCATCTCAAAAGGGAACATTTCCAACTTTCCTAAGATTGGTCTCTTCACCCTATTCCTTTCCAGAATTTTTCTCCTTCAATTACAAACACTCGCTGCTCCGTCATCCCTCTAGATCGCCTTCCATCTTCAGTCTCTCTCTATTCCTGACTTTCTTCCCATTAGTGCATGGTGAGCATGTCCAATCCACCCATTCAACAAGAGAAGTCCACCATATACCTTGGTTTGCTTTTAACAAACCACAGCTCTTTTCATCTTCTATATCCACCAAACATCCGATGCGCCTATGACCAATCATTACGAACTCTTTTTCTGTATTATTTTCCTGCTCCTCCCTGAAGTGCAGCCATTTTTCAAAATTTTGTTCCTCAGTCCTCTTCCTCACTCATGTGCCCAGCCATCAGATCCCAAGTGGTAAATTCATAGTCTTCAAGCCTGCTACTCACCACCCTCTTGCTTACAAATTATTTTTTCCTGCTGTCTATTGACTATCACAGCTGTGGATAAATTCGCTAGAATCAGCCTAATCAAAGGAAAACTCAACTCCTCCTATATTTCCATTCAGGTTACATAACAAGCCTATGAATTACCTTAAATTTCTTCTTTTCCACCATCTCCTATATTAAATATTTTACCCAACCATATCAGTTCAATTAATTAAAATGTGAACATTGTGCTTGGTCTCAGGAGATTCAAAGATGAGTAAGTAAAAATCAATGCCCTCAAGGGGTTCTCATATCTAGGTAGAGCTTTATTCTACTTCTGCTATTGTTCTTAAATTCATTTTCTGAATTCTACTCCCACTGGTGATGCCCTAAGTCCTCTAATCTTTTGTCAGACTAGTGTAATATCCTCCTAGATAATCACTGTCCCCTCTGCAGTCATTCTTTGAACTGCCACTAGATTAGCTTTCCTAAAAACTCCAATTGGGTCCTGTCCTTCCCCTTCTCAAGAACCTTCAAGGGCTCACCACCACTTACAGAAAACAGATGCAAGCTCCTAAGCAGGGGAATCAGGGCCCTACTGAAATTGGCACTGTCCTGTCTTTACAACTACCATGTTCTCTGTTCTTCATACAGCTCATACAATGGAATTGATGAAGTACCCAACATTCTGTCATCATTCTGTCCCCTCCACGCCTTGTTTTCTACCATGCGTCTCCACAGAGTTGAGTTCTGCAACCTGGCTTCCTGGTCCAACTCAAACCAAAACCTTTTTGGAGGTTATTACAAATGTCCTGCTAGGGATGTTTTCTCTCTCTCTTGTTCTTTGCCTCTACCATAGCACCGATTTCCTTAACATGCCAGATTCGGGCTCAACACGCACCATACTATTCCACAGATATTTTGTATGCATAGTTCTCAACTCTAATAGTTCAACCTTTCCAAACACTTTCTTAAATTTATAGACATATCTTTTTAACCACTTCCTTCCTTCCTCCCTCTTTAGTTTAGTTTTGTTTACTTGTTTGTTGCGTGCTTTTTCCCCCAGTTACATCCTTCTCTTACTCATTTGGTTATTTTTCTCAGCAAAGGGAAAATGAATATGCCCAGCTGGTAAGATTTTCACTTCAGTAACTCAACTGATAAAGAATTAGAAGTATAAGATCTAAGGTGCTTGAAAATGTCCCCAAATCCTCTTTCAAATCTGAACAAGTCTCCCTGTAATTTTCTAATTAAGCCTATCCTTCTGCAAACAAAAAAGTGCTTTAAACCAGTTTCTATCCAGCTTAATTTTGTTCTTGTTTATTTATATTTGGCTTTCAGTATTATAATAGTATGCTCTCTGATATTTATTATGATAAGCATAAAAATGTAATAAAATTTAATTCCAACAACCTTTTGAGATTTTTTTATGGAATTAAATACAATTTATTGCTCTGTTTCCAAAAAGAAAGTATGGTCTGCACTCCAAAAGTCCCACTCACAAAGCAAACTTTTGAGGATGAATATGCAAGAATATTTTGAGGACAAATTGAGGTGATATGATTTAAATTTTGAAACTTGAAAAAGGAACTTTTAAAAAGCTTTTCAAAGCCTTTTCCCTCAAAAAAAAAAAAAAAAAAGACACCGATCTTAGAACTCTATCAATATGGCCTGCATTTTTACAGGTAAAATTCTGTAAAATTGCGGTTTTCAACTAGAGTCGAAGAATGCCTAGAATTTGTTTAAAATGCAGATTCTGGGGTCTCACATCAAGAGATTCTGATTCCATAAGTCTACGGTGATGTAAAAAAAATGTCAGTTGCCTCAAGCATAACAGAGTTTATTCGATCTCAGCACTACTAACATTTGGGTCCAGGTCATTCCTTGTTGGTAAGGTTGTCCTATCCTATGTATTATAGGATGTCCAGCAGTGTCCCTGACTTATACTCACTAAATGCTGGTAGCACACAGTCCATCCTCTGTTGTGACCACCAAATGTGTCTCCAGATATTTCCAAATATCTCCTAGAGGGCAAAATTAGTTCCCATGGAGAATCAGGGATAGAAGCTGTCCAAAGCTGAAACATTTTGAGAAATGCCATTCTTAAGTCAAAGAAAAAAATAATATGATAAAAGTTGAATAATATAGATATGTACAAGCATACATTATATAAATTGAAATAAACAAGCTTTCCAAAAAGGAAATCTGATTAGCCACTATAAACTCCTGATGATTCAGCTAAGCTTCTAAGTCAAAGCTCTTCCTATGTAATTTCAACTTGATTCTCTCTCTAGCTTCTATTTTAGATTATTTTTAATTAACTTCACTGGCATTTTGCATCCTGCTATGAAAAGTCCGCCTAATAGTCTCAGAGGACTTTCCCAAGAGAAAAGAGTGCATTAAATCACACATTATCACATTAAAGTATATTCCAGCACTCAGAGCCCAACGGTTTACATCTTGGAAAATGCTATGGGTTGGGAGCTGGGGAGATGATACAGAGATGAGTTCAGGCTCAAGTGACTCACAATGTCCAGAGCTTATTGTCTTCATTGCACCCACCCCTATAAAACAGCTATATTGATTCTCTACTTTAAGTGCATTTTTCACAATGACATATATTTTCTAACTTGAGCTTCCACCCTAATTTCTCGCTACTGACTGTGTGTGAGACCTTGGGAAAGTCATCTAAATTACTTGGACGTCCTTTCCCTTATCTAAAAATGAGCAGGTTAAAGTACATTATTTCTAAAGACGCTTCTAGTTACAAATCACAAACTTATAAAAGAAGTACTTAATATAGTAACTACTACACCGAAGAGCAAGTACCTACTTTTTTCAATGTTGCTTGACAGCACAGTAAATTTTAAAATGCTTAATCAATACAGACAAAATGACAATGAAAGGGCCCACATATATAAGATCCTTTCTCTCTTAAAACAAAAAATATGACCCACATTGCTTTTCACTTATCAAGATGTTTACACAGGTATGTCTTGATATAAGGGTACGAGAAAGTAAATCAATATTTTATAAACTAGTCATAAATTGGAAAACAGCTTTAAATTGCACGTTTATTTTCTATAAGAGAGATCACAAATCAGCTGATCAGAGGCCACACCCAGTCTGCTGGTGTGGTTGTTTTGTTTGGCTTGGGCAAAAATTATGTCTAATTAGTTGCCAACTTTTAAAAGTAGAGAGATGATACATAAGAATCCAGATTTCCAGTATCACTTGAAATACTGGAAGATACTAACCCACAGGGCGACAATTTGCTAGAATTGAGGAATGTTGCCTCCTGGCCCCTGAGCAGTCCTATTCCTCCAAATCCCCACTGCTCCCTATTGTCTGATACCCATTCTGGTTCCCTCTTAGTCCTAAAGCATGTAAGCTTTTGTCTCTCTTCTGTAACAATTTTTAAGATGCATAGGAAAGATTTGCAATTCTTTTATATGCTTCCAAAGCAATAGTAAAGTTTGCAGAATCACACACACAAAAAAAGTAGAAGTTTCGATGAGAGAGAGCTAACTCTTAATGCTGACACCTAGAAGGGACTACACTGTTGGTTTCTAATCAACCACCTAAAAGAATGTAGGATGGAATCTTAGATTTGATGAGGAGTTCAGGGTAAAGAATGCTTAAAATTGTTTCCAATTTTAAGGTTCTATGACTTTGGTTAACAGTCTGGATAGCTTTTATCATAACAGGCTACAGTAATACATATACAGGTTACTAATGTTTTTATGTACATACAGGTATGTTTCACTTGGTTACAGAGGAAGACTTGATCATATTCTTCCTCTTCATGAAATGATACTTTCTGTTAACTTTTATAAAACATTCCATTTTTCTCAATGGCTTTAATATATGGAATTTTAAAATTAAGTTTCAATTAACAAAGCAGGCCACATCTTGCTGGAGAACTATTAAACTGTTCTTCAGAAAGGATAATAAAGATACCAAGAAGCTAGGAAGAAGATAAAAGAACTTGAAAAGGGGCTTAATAGTAGATGGACTTCAAGCAAAGCTTCTTCTCTAATGCCTTTAGCAATTGGAAAAGAAAAAAAAAAGCTTTTTACTGCCCACTTCAAATTTTCTTAAATACACTTTATGAGATCTACCTGTTTGAGATACAATATTTTAATGAGATCCTGAGGATTTCCTTGTTTACAAGTCAGCTTCATGTTACATTTATAGTTAAACTGATCCCTATTTAAGGAATGTTTTGAGTCAAAGTTAAACTAATAAAAAAGCCATGTATAACTATGTTGCTGAAGTAAGGCATATTTTAGGTAAAATACAACCCAAGAGCTTCCACACTGTTAATGTGTGTGTGGTATGCGGCAAACATGCTACTCCAGCCCATTCTAGATGCCCTGCTTCATAAGATCAGGTCATGTGATGCCATGCAGCCATGCATTGCACAGGTGCGTTAACGACCACTGCACATCCTTCCAGCTTATTTAAAAAATGCAAGCCAATAACTAAAGTTGGATGTTGTAGATTTTACCTATTTCCAAATCAAATAGTTTTCCTTGGGTGTTTGATTTTGATTTTTGACATAAGCCTTGTTTAACAATAGTGATTAACAGCTCAAGTGTGAGCATAAACAGCCCATCAATGAGTCCATATGACTACTGAGGGCATACCTAATGACAGGAAAATGATTGTGTTGACAATACAATGTGGAACATGGGCTGCTTCTGGGAAGACATATGTTTATCATTCTAGCTCTCTGATTTTCTGCAGCTAATCGTTTTTTATTTTCTCTGTTTAAAAAAAAGAAGTGAGTCACTCTTTAGAAGCAAAAAAAGAAGAAAAAAAACTGATAAATGTAATTCAATTTAACAGTCCTGGAAGCCAGAACATTTAAATTTTACTAGGGATATTTTCTGCTTTTATCTGTTTTGACTTGAACATTTGCTAACTTCTTTTTCACTTTTTACTGCCTTAAAAAAAAAAAAAAATCCGCCCCCAAACTCAATACATTATTATTACAGGGAGAAAAAAATATCAAATATACTTAAAATCAAGTGCATAAAGTAGGTTTTTGAGGTCTGGAAAACTATTAAGTCCTGATATATCAGTGTCAGAACTCTTTAAATCAGAACCGTTCCTTAGAGTGAAATACATTAAAGTTTAAGGGTCTTGCTCTGTCGCCAGTGAAAACCTGAAGTACATCACCTTCAAGAGAAGAAAGCTACTGTCTAACTTGTTTATAAGCTTGCTATGGAAGTTTCCCAGACACAAGAGTATTTTCTTTTTTAGGCTGTATGTGTTTACACTTTGGAAGGACACAAAGGAGCTAATTCATTCTTGGAAAGTGTTTCTTTCAAAGTACGTTTATTTCCAAACAAAACAGTCATTGAAAACATGTGCATGAGCCATTCCAAAGCAATTGATCACAGAAACCCGGCTTATCAACCGGGGTGCCTAGGAACCCACGAGAAGCTGCGGCGCAGGGTGCATGCTGGTTCCGAGAGTAATCCCGGGTCTGATGAGACCAGAACTAAAGAGACCCAGAGAAGTACCGCGGCACCCACACGTTTGAGTCTAAGGCCCAGAAGTGCATCTGCCCAAGAAAGAAGCAAGCCTGCCATCCTGTTTCTCCGCAACCAAAGGAAGGGGCAGTGGAGGGACCCGCGCAGCCCGCCCTCTGATCCGGTTGTTGATCTAGAGCGGGCGTCCAGGAGAACTTGCTGGAGTAACGCGAACTGGGCAAAAGTTCACCACCACGAGGTGGGAATCCGCCCCCGCCCCCACCCCCGTCAGCCCTCGCTGGGAGCACACTGACAGGGGCGACCCTGACGAAGAAGCTCGCGAGGTGCAAGCGCGCACTCACCCTGGGCCGGGGAGCCCAGCCGGCCGCCGCCCGCCTCCGCCGCGCGCTGCGGCCCCGCGGGCCGGGGAGCGAGGGCTTCGCCCGCGCCGGACATGGGCCGCTTCGCCGAGCCCGCGCTGCCGCCGCCGCCTAGCTCGCCGCCCCGCGGGGCGCACGGAGGAACCGCCGCTAGGTGTTGGGTGCAGGGAACTGACGGCAGCTGGTGGAAAAAGGAAAAAAAAAATGCTTTTAGAGCGGAGCACACACCACCCCGGCGGGACGTTCCCTCCCCTTTCGCTTTCCACCCCTAAACTCCACCCCGGGGAAGTTTTGATTTGAAACTAGCGAGGAAAACTGCTGGGCGCAAGTGGACAGCGGCGGAGTCCCGGGGATGGGGGACGGGGGACGGGGCGGGGACGGGGGTCGGGGGAGAGGGGCCTGGGAAGAGGGATCGGGTTTGGGAGAGGCTCGAGATGGGGCTCGCACCCCCTCCTCTTCCCGGCCCAGAGACCACCACCTACCTCGGCATCCCCCCCACTCGCTCCAAGCCCCTTCCTCCGCCTCCTCTCCGCCCCGGAAAGTTAGCGAGGCTCGGGCAGCGGCCGCATTTCTCCCGGGTGGCCTGACGACTGCGGCGGCCGCCCCTGCGCGTCCCTCCCGCCTCCCTCCGGCTCAGCCCAGACGCCGCAGTGGCGGCAACTGCGGCAGCGGCGGCGGCTCCTCTGACTCCGCGCACTCCGCCCCCTCTTTCCAGCCAGCTCGCTCCGGCCAGTTCCCCTCCGAGGGGGCCTATTCCCCCTCTGCCTCTCTTTCCCCCTTCCACCACTCCTACACTCCCGAAACACTTCTCGCTCTGTTGCTCCTTTTCATCACATCCGGATCGGGGAGGCCTCGAACTCTTGGCGGGCGGCCCCGAGGCTGGCGGCGGCGCGATCCGAGCTGGGCCACGCGATCCCTCGCGCCCTGCGCAGTCTAGGTCAGGAGGCCAGAGCCGCACTGGGCTGGCGCGGTTTCCACACCCGGGAGCTGCGCCCTCCCCGGGCTGAAAAAGGGGAGTGAATGGGCCGGTCCCTGGCTGACCCAGACGTTCCCCTACCCCGCCCCAAATGTCATCTCATCCCCTCTCCCAGCTCTGAGTTCCAGTGCTGCCCCACATGGAAGTAGAAACCATTAGGGTGAACAAGGAAAAACGGAAAAAAAATACTACACTATCTAACTTTCTTGGTAGGATAGAGAAAGTGAGCATTTGAAACTTTGCCCCCAGCTGAGCATTTAATCTTTGAATCTCTGACTCTGGAATTTTTTTGGTCAAACAGGATCCCGGATCAGGTAAAACCAGTTGCAGTTGCGTGAACCCGCTGGAGGCATCCAGGCAGGCAGGGTGGACACCCTTGAGGATGTCTGGCTCAGGTCTCCAGTCGGGCCTAAGCAGGCTGAATGCTTCACAGGACCGGCGGTACTCATGGAGAGATAAACTTGTGGCCGGAAGTAAAAAAATTGATCGACTCTCTCCGATTATAAATGAGACGTTCTGATTGTAGCTTAATCTGATATGCCAAGAATAACAAGAATTTACCGATATAAAGTATTTTAATAACACATTCAAATAACTTTTGCTCTTTCATTGTGAGTGAAATGCAGAATTCACTTGTAGAAAGCTGAAAGGAACTTATTCTTCAACTCACTAGGACAAGAGAATAATTGCAGTAATGTTATCAAAATTGAAGAAAATGCACAATGGATTCATGATCTTTCTAGATGTATCCTTGATAATATCCCTGGAATTTCATTTTTTTCAAAAATCCATTGGAATTGATTCCAATTGATTGAAAAGATCTATTTCTTACCTGTGAAGGCTCACTGAATTCAAACTTGATTTCAATTATCCTGAAAAAAGACAGCCTTGCAAGTTTTTGATGATAGTCATTCAGACCATACTTTCCCAAAGACAAAAGACACTTTGCCCAATGACCCATAACTAACAGATGCATTTTTTTTTTAATTTGGAGATTTCAGAAATGATATGTATAAAAGTGCCATCTCTTTTGAAAACTTGTCTATGGGCCTGGACTGTTTAGAATAAGCTTGATAAAAGCAGATCAATCTGAAAATGACCATGTTTTCATTAGAGAACAAACATTAGAGAAACCTCACTGTCTACACAAAATAATCTGAACTCAGGGAAGCTGTTTGGAAAGCAACTGCACTGGAAAATTCTGTTTTATTCCTTTATTATCCCCCCCCTTTTGTTAACTCTCTCACAACGTTGTTGAGGTCCTGGAATACCAAGAAGTTATGGCATTCTTAGAAAGTCATAGTGGGTGATAAATATAAGTTAATTTCACAGTTTTTAATGTTGCACATGTGGTGGATGATTCAGCAACTATTCCTTGAATTAAATTTACATACCTTACTCTTGAATGAGGAAGAAATAAAATTCACATAAAAATATTAGGTACAAATGAGAGGCTGTGTTGTAGAATTCCCAAGATGGGCCAATGCAGTACATTGTTCAGCCAGGCGATTTAGGGCAAGTTAGTCAACCTCTCTATAACTTGGTCGCCTCATAAACTAAGAACGGTAAGAAACTCTCCTCATAGAGTTTCTTTATGAGGATGAAATAAGGGAATACTCCAATAGCATTTGGAAGAATGTTGGCTATGGAAAAAGGTGCTCAAAGGTGTTACCTGTGATTGCTATTACATGGCAGAAGTATTTTGAAAAATAAAGCTGAGCATGACATGGTGACCATATCAGAAGGGCCACATCAGAACACCAGCTAATCATGTCAGATTCTTTACACAGATTATCTCAATGAAATCGTATACTAGCTTTGTAAGTAAATTGCCAGGATTGTGCCTCTAGAATTAAAGCTCACATCTGTCTGACTTCAAGGCTATCCTGCTTCTTTAGATAACGCAGGTCTTCTCTCTGAGGGAACCAAGAAGTGGTCTTATGCCATAAGCCTAGGGCCTGATATACCAGGAGTTAAGTACGGGCTCCTGAGTGTTCCCCAAGCTTCCCATTCCCCCCATCCCTGGCTGCATTTGCTCATTCCAAGTAATTGCCCAGTTTGGTTTCTGATGAGCACTCCAATGCCCTCATCCTTGTATTCTTGCACTCTGTATCGTAAGCTGAATGTTTGTGTTCCCAAATTCATGCTAAAATCCCCAGTGTAAAGGTATTACACTGGTGTGACCTTTGGGAGATAACTAAGTCATGAGTGGAGACCTCACAAATGGGATTAGTGCCCTTATGAAAAGACAAGAGAGAACTAGCTTCTTCTCTCTCTGCTCTCTGTAATGTGAGGATCTAATCATCTTCCGTAGGCCTCACCATCTCATACCATCACCTTGGTAATGAAGACTCAACAGAGTGATGCAGTTTTTTTTCCCATTAGCTGGCGAGCTGGGACCCCAAGGAATACTGCAGTTCCTGAAGGTGCACTGCCAACCTGGGATCCACACAGTGGCTGGGGACACGATAGTGACCAGATGGGGTAACGTGGTAGTGCCTGAGAACATGGGGATGCCAACAGCTGCAGAGCCCCCAAAGAGTGTTACAGCTCTCTTAGTTTGGGGGTCGGTGAACTGAGCTCTGAGAATTGTTCACAGCTCTGCTAGTTCAGTGGGCCAATGAGCCAGACCTCGAGGGATGCTACAGCTCTGTGGGTTCAGTGGACTGCTGAACCAGCCACCAGAGAAATGTTCACAGCTCTGTCAGTTTGGTGGGCCAGCAAGTCATGGCCCCAAGGAGTGTTGAAGCTCTTTCATCTCAGCGGGTCCAGCTTTTCCAGTCCAGCATGTGCAAGCTCTTCTAATTTAGAAGCTCTTCTAGTTCAACCATTCTGGATTCTTGACTCATACCCAGGAAGAATGAGGGATGGGGACACCAGAGAGTAAGTATATAGGAATTTATTAGAAGACAGAAAAGCTCCCAGCAGCGGAGGGGACCCAAAAGAGGGTTGCCAACAATCCCTCTGCAGTCAGGGGTTTATATAGTCTTGAGGGTGTGCTCATTGGTTGGTGGTAGCACTGATCAGAGAGAAAGCACCATGGTGTGGAATTGAAATGCATCTATCAGGAGAGGGTTGAAAAGGGCCAAAAAAGGGCCAATCAAGAAGAAGCATGTGAAATGGGCAGTCTCAGGACCTGGTGTTCTCACTCCAGGTGGTGGGGCTTACAGGAGTTTTTACTGAGATCCTCCCAAATCTGTCTGCCTATTTGGTTTCTTCCTTTCTCATCTCTCAAAATAATCTTTAGAGGAATACAAATATTGAGATCATAGCAAGGGGAGCATATCTAAATTACTAATTATAAAAGCCATTCTGGTGCAATGTGCAAAATAGATTGAAGGCACTGGGATTGGATTTAGGGAGTCCAATTAGGAGACAAGGGTTGATGATGGCAGTGGAAATGGATCCAGGGGTCAAGGATGAGAGAGCCAGAGGAATCAAGGGCAACTCCCAGGTTTCTGCATCTAGATGCATGGTGGTAGTACCATCTACAGAGATGGAAACATTCAGAAGAAACAGACTTTTGGGGAAGCTGCTGATTTAATCATGTAAATCAGCAGCTGTGAGATGGCCAATTGGACCTGTCCAGTAGGCTGCTGGACATGTGTCTGGAATACAGGAACAGAGATGGTGCTTTACTAGTTAGGAGGCTATTTATAGGAGGTTATGAGTGCCCAAGGTGAGTTTAGGAGTAAAAGTAGAGCCAAAGACACAGCTGTGCCCTGAAACACAATCCACATGTGACCTTACTGGCCCCATTCCCTTTCTCCAAATCCTTCTCTGTGTTCTGATATTGTTATTTGCCAGTGCTCCACCTGCTGTCTCAGATCTCAGATGTCTTCGGATGATCAGGGGTTTTGTTTGTTTGTTTGTTTGCTTTGAGTTAGAGTCTCACTCTGTCGCCCAGACTGGAGTGCAGTGGCCGCTCCCAGCCACCGCAGCCTCGACCTGCTGGGCTCCGGCGATCCTTCCGCTTCAGCCTTCCAAATAGCAGATGATCTTTATTAAGCTAGATTTTGCTGCATCTTATATTATAGTAATATTGATGGGCAAAAACTTTGCATGGGGACCAGTCTTAAACGCCCTAACCCTGGATCAAACTCCCTTCTTTGAAATTCTCGTGTACCTCACAAGCACTCCTGCCTAGTGATGTACACACTAATGATGATATAATAATATGTGATCACATTGTGAAAGAGGTCTGACGTGAGCTAAGCAAATAAAATAAAGAACTAATTAAGTTTTTAAGCATCCTTATAGACCACTTAATCTTCATCATTCATTCATTAAATGAATCAAGCATTTATTGTGCACCTACTATATGCTAGGCCACATGTTAGGCTCTGGAGGTAAAGAAATTTGATGTCTTGAAAAGCAGGTAGATTAGTTTTCACTTGGGCAGAGGCTTATCTGCCTATTAAAGTCAGAGTTAATCTCTTTAAATAGATATCTAAACCTGAGGTCTACTAGTGGGGTGTTTAATAGTAAGTGCATCCCAGGGGGTGCATTACATAATCTAGTGAAATGTGGGCTGAAAATATTTGAATGATCATTTATGTATGTTTTAAGTTATTATTTTAATTTCTATTTTGGGGTATGCTTTATAAGATATATAGCATACTAATACAAAAGTTCTTGGGTATAATTTATAAGTAAACATACATTAGGAGTTCATACTCAAATATATGATCAATCGCTTTGTGGGGGAAAAAATGGTTTAAGTGCTTTAAATCATTTAAGGAGTTATACTCAGATTGTACCAAGGTTAGTTTTTCAGGAAAACATATATACCTCATTTATGTAGAAGCATGACTTTAGCAATGCCCAAGCCCAAGGATCTAGAAATCAGGAAATAATATCAACCCACTAACCACCTCAAGTAACCTTCATGACATTCAGAAAGAACCAACACAAAAGCCATTGACTTTCTGAAAACCTGCTTGTTCTTTTGTGAACATACACCTCTAAACAAACTTTATTTCCTATTGTTTTGGCTTACCGTATAGTAGAAGAAGAAAATTTAGGGCAAAGGGACTTTGAGGCAAAAAGATTAGCTAAGGGAGCTATTAGGTCAGAAATACTGACAGCAGGAGAAATGACATCTGACAGACAAGGAAGATTCAGAAAAATAAACATGTCGTAACAACACCTTTGTGAATTCAACTGAGTGGAAATAGTCAATGTTCCTAATGAGGGTCTCAGTTCTGAAGGAAAAAGTCAGTTATGTGAGGGCTATATTCTGTTTTTGACCAGGTCATTATTTGTATTTTTAGGAAAACTTTCTCCAAAAATGTTCAGATTAAAGATGTTGCTATTTGAGAGAGTAAATTTCACAGAATGACAATTGTATCACTGCAAGGGAATTTGGCAGTCATGATTCCAGGCCAAGCTATTTTAATTGTATTATTCCACCTCCTAGTGCTGTGTTCTAAGAAGAAAGTTCAAGTGGACAGGTTTCTGGAATCCCATTCTTAAAGTAGAGCACTTTCTTCTTTTTCTCCATAATGCATTAGTCCTTTTCTTAAATATTCAGCTGAAAAATAAAAAATAAAAACTGAATCATCCACTTGCCAAAAGTTCAAAAACCATCAGTCTTGCCCGACTCCTTCCTTT